>JACCID010000011.1:3600000-4200000 GCA_018906775.1 Sycophila sp. Sp_5 | reverse complement strand
TTCGCACGCAACCCGCATCGCTGATGTAACTTTCAACGGTAATCATTTTACTATCGGTCCGCGTTGTACTTCTCCAACGCCCGTATTCATTTCGTAAATGTTAAAAGAATGCAAACGATTTTAGTATGGTAAAAAAGAACAGCCTAAAGGATTGCGATTTGCGCAACGAGGATACGCGATTCTCTGTGATTTATCCTCATTGGCTTGTACTCCTATTTGTCTTCAAGTTCACCGCATCGAACGGCGAGTTGAGAAGGGAACGCGCGCCGCGTCCAAGTTGATGGTAACGCGACTATTTAATTGCAGCTTCGAGTACACGTCAATTATATGTCATTGCTTAACGCTAGATCGCAAATAATTGCATGCCGCGAGAGATAAGGAAAAAAGTTTGATTCGGACCCTCGTCAATTGATTTTCTGCTGAAAGAAGGAATTCGGCCGCTTAAAGTGAGCCGAAAAAATGGAAAGAAGTACAAGGTGGCATTGCATGCCCAAATGACGGATCTCTAGAAGCCGCCGAGGCCGCCGGGGGCTTTGCGGCCACAAAGTAGGCAATTAGCCTCGGCGAAGCGTATAATGTCGCCGCACGCAATTTTCGTGCGCACCGCCTTATTTTCGCGGGGAACCGCGTCACGAGTCTCACGAGTGCCTGCCTCCTTTCCTTCATTTTTTTTTCAAATTTTTTGCAGAACATAATCATGTACGAGTACCTGCCGTCGCTCCTGGGCGAATCGATGCCGGCCTACAGTGGCTACAAGGCGGACTTGCATCCAGGTATCAGTCATATTTTTCAAAGTGCGGCCTTTCGCTTCGGGCACACTATGATACCGCCCGGGATTTATCGAAGAGACGAGCAATGCAATTATAGAAGAACCAATGCCGGCCAACCGGCTATTAGGCTTTGTACAACTTGGTGGGACTCAAACGTAAGTTGTTTACGACTGTAATTATATTATTAATAGCTTCATAAACTTTTTATTTATTTATTAAAGAGATATTAAAGAGGTATTAGCACTGCACTGAAAACAATAATAGGCCAAGATATTTACAAATTTCTTGCTTTCCAAATTTGCTCCCACATTGCAAAAATTATTTAAAATCTTACACTATTATTTTTAGTGTATAGAAATTGATCGCGATGCTACTGATTTCATTAACTGCATCTTCCTTTATGAATACGATCCAAACATAATTGGTGCTTATCACAGTATAATTGAGCGATGCATTCTAATTTAATTGAGCGATCAGTTAGTTTGCAGGTGAATTATCATTGAAATCATAAACTTAATAATCAGAATGATTGAGGAATTGAAAAATGTTAATAGCGGTATCATCGTTGCGGTTTTCTCGTACACTTCTTTATAACAGAAAGGAAAAAAATTGCGTAATGAATCATGCTGAACACGAGGAAAAAAATCTTCACCGATCCGTGTATCGGTGAGTTTTACAGGCGAATTATTTGAATGAATAAAAAGGTGTCGACGATCGTAATCGGGTGCAAGTAGCATAATCTTTACAAATGGAGGGAAATTATTGTTTGATCGGTAAAATAATAATAATGCTATAGTGGGTAAGATTGAAGGAGCCCGTGGTACGTGACGCCGAGAGTGGACGGATGTTAACGTGGTGGATCGGGATGTGGGTTATCTCTTTACAGAGGATTATCTTGACCGTGGCTCACGCGCGGGAAAGTAAGCCAGCGCGGCGCGTTACGACTGGCCGTAAAGCTATAGACGGCACGAGTCGTTGCGCCCGCATTACAAATGCACTAAACGATCGCGTCGGCTCGTCATTGACCTCCGCGGTTAAGAAATCCCGACATTCCGTTCGAATAAACTTTTCCATTCTTAAAAGCTGCTCGACCGTTCGCTTCTTCATTTCTAAGTTAATATAACATTTTCAAACACTTCACTATTGCATTTTATCAATTTGATGAAAGTTATTCTACATTATTGTCCGATTTAAAATTACGCAAATCGTTATAGTCCTGAAACTCGACGTATGCCGTTTACAAAGAGAAAAAGTCCTTTTCACCAACTTGCTTTTTCTGCGCGTGCTTTGTCATTGACTAATGTGCACCCGCATTTCGCCAAACAACTTTACTGGCTTTATTAAGTGTAAATAAGATAAACAATAAAAGGGAGAATAAGCTTTGTAACATGAATTCGATATCGCATTAAAAGAACTGTCGTGTTAGTGACTTAATTAACTTGATAACATTGTACTGTGAAAAAATTGTTGAAATTCTTTGAAAAAAAATGGACATGCCGCGTTACAGGAGATTTTGGCCAACAGTACGGTGGAAGAATTGTTGATGGGCATGGCTTCTCAAGTAGCCGAACGAGAAGATAATCTCCTTGGTACGGACATCCGCAATAATTTATTCGGACCGATGGAATTTTCGCGACGAGATCTCGGAGCTTTGAACATCATGAGAGGCCGAGACAACGGCCTGCCGGACTACAATACAGCGCGTGTTTACTTTGGCCTGCCGGCCAGACGCACCTGGAACGAAATCAACCCCGATCTTTTCAAGCGCAATCCCGAACTGCTGCGCAGCCTCATGGAAATCTACGCGAATGATCTGAACAACATCGATGTTTACTTGGGTGGCATGCTCGAATCCACCGCAGGTCCCGGCGAGTTGTTCACCTCCGTTATCAAGGATCAGTTCATGAGACTGCGCGACGCCGACAGATTTTGGTTTGAGAACGAACAGAGCGGGTAAGCAACAACGACCTTCTGGCGAAATGAAAAAATAAATATTCAAATAAAGTTAGCTTACTTTTTGCGGCTGTAGAATTTTCACCAAGGGCGAGATAGAAGATATAAAGAGAGTCAAATTGTGGGACATAATTACAAATACGACCAACATTCCATCGGACTCGATACAGCGCAGCGTGTTTGTCTGGACCGACGGTGATCCCTGCCCTCAGCCCTACCAGCTTAACTCCTCGATGCTGGAGGCTTGCGTGCCTCTTCAACGTTACGACTACTTCCAGGTATTTTTTTCTATTATTTCTCAAAGAAACTATCGGTTCAATAAAGCAATAAAAGCAATAAAGCTACTGGAATCTACTCGATTTCTGCGGGATCATTTCGAGTTCCCATGCGGTACGCGTACGCAATTGCGTAAGTGGGCTGCAATGCCGGAAGAAGCGAGGTACGCGCGTAGGCGCACCGAGTGAAACTCGCTTGACCGTTGTGCAAACCAAGGAAGAGTTTGTAAAGTAAACGCGCTTGAGCTTTTCTTCCGTTGTGTCCTTTCAATCGAGGCTCCAATATCTTAACTTTTTTTATTCCGATTACCTGTTATAGCAATATTACTCTCTGCTTTGCTTTCAAAATGCCAAGAGCGAGTGAAATATTCAATAAAAGCATGTATTACTTTTATTGCAAACATTTATTAAGCCGTTAACCTATTTTTTCTTTACACTGATAATAAACGTAAATGATTTTTTTTAAAGCTAATTGCTATTTGTCCCAACGAAAAAAATTATTTACGACAAACGACATAAGTCCGAAGGATATTGTCTGATGAACCATCGCGAATTCTTAAAATGACATTCAGGGTAGCGAACTGGTGTACATCTACGCGTGCGTATTCCTGGGCTTCATCCCGATTTTGTGCGCTGGTGCGGGCTACGGTTTGGTAAAGCTGCAAAACCGCCGGCGTCGGCGACTCAAAATTCTCCAGGAGGCGATACAGAAGCGCAACGGCAAAATTTGCGTGGACAAGATGGTCGTAAGGGAGTGGCTCCACGCAAATCATCGGCGAATAGTGAAGGTCAAGTTTGGTCCGGAGCCAGCGCTCTACGTCGTCGATCGCAAGGGTCAAACTCTCCGCACTTTTAACTTCAACGACGTCAACAGTATCAGCATCGAGGAATCGCAGGTGAGTTTTTTTTATAAAAATCATTGTGAGAAAATGTCTAATTAGGAAGAGCCGCCGTACGAAAAGTGTGAGGCGAAAAATTTGTTCCAATGTTTAAAAATGCCAAAATGGCTCTAAGAGGTAGTTAGAGTGCAACTTTAATTTTAAAAGTAGGGGGCATCTGAGATATTTTATTAGGGACAAGGCGCGATAGTGATCAGGTTGCGTTGCTTGCAGGAGACGGGCCAATGCAAGGGTTTGGTGTTGCTGAGGATACCGCGGGACTACGACCTCGTCCTTGAGCTGGACTCGCTGGGCTCGCATCGAAAATTTATCGCCAAGCTCGAAACTTTCCTCAGCTCGCACAAAAAGCACTTCACTATCATCCAGACGAACCGGGACATAATGCTGGCCAAGGCAGAAACTAAGGAGCGTCGTCAAAAGAAGCTCGAACAAGTAAATGAGTTTTGTAAAAGAGAGTAAAACATAACTGAAATCCCGTGAGTATGTCACTGATTTGGTAAAGAGTTTATTTTAACGAGCAGTGGAATCTCACTGCAAAAAGACGCTAAGTTTCTGGCTAAACAACAATTTCAAAGCCACTGTCAAAGTCTCTCATATTTCACTGTTTCTTTTTAACAAAGAAACAGATTTTTTTATTGATAAACTAACGTTAATCCATTATAGTTATTTCATGAAAAAGCCAGTCACTTAAAAAGAAGTGATATTTTCACGGGATTAAATTTAGAGAATGGGATAAAAGTGATTAAACGTATAACGATCCGTCGCTTAGTTTTTCCGCGAAGCATACGCCCTGACCTTCGGGCTACGGCCGGGCGAGCGTCGACGTCGCTCGGAGGAGAGCGAGAGCGGCGAGGTCGTGACGGTCATGCGAACTTCACTGTCGAAAAGCGAGTTCGCGAGCGCCTTGGGCATGAAAGCCGACGCCGTATTTGTGAAGAAGATGTTCAACATCGTCGACAAGGACGGGGACGGTCGCATATCCTTTCGGGAGTTCCTGGACACGGTGCTGCTCTTCTCGCGCGGCAAAACCGAAGACAAACTCAGAATCATATTCGACATGTGCGACAAGGACAGCAACGGTGTCATCGACAAGGAGGAGCTCTCGGAGATGCTGAGATCCCTCGTCGAGATCGCCAGGACCACTAGTCTGTCCGACGATCACGTTACCGAGCTCATCGATGGCATGTTCCAGGTAAGTATAGAGCCGTTGCCGCTTGTGTGCGTCTACGACTGCTCAAAATTCATTTGGCTTCTAAACGTTTTTTAAAGGGTGCGGGGTTGGAGAGAAAAGACTATTTAACCTACAACGACTTTAAGCTTATGATGAAGGAGTATAAAGGGGATTTCGTAGCGATCGGCTTAGACTGTAAGGGAGCCAAGCAAAATTTCTTCGACACATCGACGAACGTCGCCCGCATGACAAGCTTTCACATCGAGCACCTTCCACCGGAAGACTCTAAAACTTGGATTCAGAAGCAGTGGGACGCGCTCTCGACTTTCCTCGAGGAAAATCGTCAGAATATTTACTACCTCTTTATATTTTATGTGATCACTATAGTACTCTTCGTCGAAAGATTTATTTGTGAGTTTAATTTGATTTAATGTAGTACATTTGCTACACGGAGGAAAAAATTAGTAAAAATTACTAGACGGTGTTGTAAGGCAGGGACCGAGTGAACAAATAAAAATTTTTTACTACAACTCTTCTCTCCGTGTAGTAAGCAAATTGGACAACTTGCTATGTTTTTTTAGACGGAAGGCATATTTGGCATATTTTTCTTGTGCAACGCTTAACGAAACGTCTTGATTGTCTAATTGATATTCTACGTAGCAGTCGCTCCTGCAACGCGTAATTATTGCAGGATTAAGAAACAATGTAGTAATATGGTTGATTGCATAGATTACTCGTTCATGGCGGAGCACACGGATCTACGGCACATTATGGGCGTGGGCATCGCGATAACCCGGGGCTCGGCGGCGGCCCTCTCCTTCTGCTACAGCCTGCTACTGCTGACGATGTGCCGCAACACTTTGACGAAACTGAAGGAGTTCTCGATCCAGCAGTACATACCCCTCGACTCGCACATTCAGTTTCACAAGATCGTCGCCTGCACCGCGGGCTTCTTCTCGGTCCTGCACAGCGTCGGGCACATTGTCAACTTTTACCATGTGTCGACGCAGCCGCTCGTTCACCTGCGCTGCCTCACCAGCGAAGTCAGATTCTCCAGCGACGCCCGACCTACCATCTCTTTCTGGCTCTTCGAAACCGTTACAGGTACCGCGTAACACACATAACGGATTCCTCCTTTTTTCTCCGATATTCCTACTCTCCAAACAGATTCGCAAACACTCCTCGTTTTAACATGTTACAGGTGTCACTGGAATACTTTTGTTTATCGTCATGACAATCATTTTTGTCTTTGCACATCCAACTATCAGGCAAAAGGCGTACACCTTTTTCTGGAAGACTCACAGTCTCTACATTTTACTGTACGTGCTATGTTTAATTCACGGCTTGGCAAGGTTAACGGGATCACCAAGATTCTGGATGTTTTTCATAGGACCAGCAATCCTCTTTGCTATCGATAAGGTAATAGGAAAATAGCACTGTTTATGCATCTTGAGAGAAGAATAAATAAAAAGTATAAGGACGAAGAATAACGTAATGTTTGATCAGGTGGTCAGTCTGCGGACGAAATACATGGCCCTGGACATAATCGAAACGGAGCTGTTGCCCTCGGACGTGATAAAGATCAAGTTTTACCGACCGCCAAATCTGAAGTATCTGTCAGGGCAGTGGGTGCGGCTAGCCTGCAGCGTCTTCCGCTCCAACGAATTCCACTCGTTTACGCTGACCTCGGCGCCTCACGAGAACTTCCTCTCGTGTCACATAAAGGCTCAAGGACCCTGGACCTGGAAGCTACGGAACTACTTCGATCCCTGCAATTACAACCCTGAGACGGAGCATCCGAAGATCAGAATCGAGGGGCCCTTCGGCGGCGGCAACCAAGACTGGTACAAGTTCGAAGTGGCTGTAATGGTGGGCGGAGGGATCGGCGTCACGCCCTACGCTTCTATGCTCAACGACCTCGTCTTCGGCACTTCGACTAACCGCTACTCTGGCGTAGCCTGCAAAAAGGTAAGCCCGCGGAAGCATTGGCAAACTCCACCGGCTAGACGTACGCTTATTTTATTGCCAATCTTTCACTTACAGGTCTATTTCTTATGGATTTGTCCGTCTCACAAGCATTTCGAATGGTTCATCGACGTACTCAGAGACGTAGAAAGGAAGGACGTGACGAATGTTTTAGAAATACATATTTTTATAACGCAGTTTTTCCATAAATTTGATTTAAGGACTACGATGCTCGTACGTATAAACAGTGATTACAATATACTTTTCCTCAACTTATACGACGCCTTAATTGTTTCAGTATATTTGCGAGAATCACTTCCATAGAGTGTCCAAAACAAGTATTTTCACAGGGCTAAAGGCAATTAATCACTTCGGTAGACCCGATATGACTTCCTTTTTGAAATTTGTTCAGAAGAAGCACAGCTATGCAAGTATTGGGTTAAACACTAAAATAAAAATCGTTCATTAATAACAAGAGTTTCAGCTGAAGAATTTTAGAAAGCGCGATTAAATTGTTGCCTGCGGGTAAATTTTCCAGCGAGAGTACTAACGCATGCTTTGTCTTTTTGAAATGCAGGTGAGCAAGATAGGCGTATTCAGTTGCGGTCCGCGTCCGCTGACGAAGAGTGTGATGTCCGCCTGCGACGAGGTGAATAAGGGCCGTCGGCTGCCGTACTTCATTCACCACTTTGAAAACTTCGGCTGAGCGCGTGCAGAGCGTCCTAGATCTACTCTTACAATTCTTTAATTTAACGATTATTTTGAACCTGCCCGTGAGAAGGAGGCCATGTAAATATATGTATCGGTGAGCCTGGCGGATCGCCTGACGAGGTGCTCCGATGTGCATGCGTTTTATATATTTATCTTAGTTACACTCTAGGAAGTCTTGGACGACTTGGAGTACCTTTAGTTATTTTTCGCTTATCGAGGAGATCGAGACCGACACAAACGAGCGAGAGCACAATCTTGTATACTTGTACTTACAAGCGCAACTTTTTATAGTCATTATGAAGTGACGCTGACACGATGGCAATAAATCAAAGTATTCTCATATCAAACATTATTTATATTTCCTCTTTCCTTTTAAGACGCTTCCTGCCTAAAATCGCCTTTCTCTGCTGGAGACATAATTGTTGATTTAACGACGTTTTCTATTTAATTGCAATTTATGAGCTGTAAATATTCTTGTGCCTGCTCAAATTTAATTAAACTTTTTTATTGTATATTACAAAAATGGATTTCGTCATTCTTTGTTTGATTTAATGGCTGCAATAAAAAAGAAAAGTTTTATCAGAACGGTTGCAAGCCGTTGTCGTTCCAAATGAACAAGTGAATTTTATTCCGATGACGAGAATAGGAACGGAGTGAATTAATAGGAATAAATTCCATAGAGCGCGGGCAATGTATTGTCGAGCCTGTGAAGACGCTGCCCGTACTTTCGCCTCGCAGCAGGCGCAACACAAGGTGAGATCTCGGGAGGGAGAGACAGAGACAACGGCGTCGACTGACGAAAGAGCCGCGTCTTTCGCCATCGGCCGTCATTATCATTACACGGTGCCGCAGAAGGACGGGAGTCATGCGATGCACCTATACACCTTGGAATTGTCTGGAAAAAGAAGAAATCGTTAAATCGCCATTTTCTTTTTCATCGAGACTCGCGTAATGCGTTCGTTTCCAGGAACTGCACAAGCACTTATTCAATGGCCGACATTTTTACTTCATTTTAGCATTTCTATTGGCATTGCGAGGGAGTGTATTATAGTTATATATGTAAAAACGATAATGTACGTAGTTAAATAATTTTATTAATAAAATTATACAGTAGCGGTTGAATAAAAAGAAGAGGTCGAGTTATAAGGGTGTAGATGGTTTAAAGCATTCTCCGTGGTGTCGGCGGGAATGGATAGGACCAATTGACCTTGTTCGAATCTTCATGGATGTCCGACGGATGGGTAATGTAGCCTCGGTTCACCATTCCGCGCTGCTCCTCTTTGTTTCCATTCACTAATTTTGAAGATACCTGGCTGTCAAAGTCATTTTCTCTAATTAAGGTATTGCTTTTAATGGATAGTAATTAAGCATCGACGTAATACCTCACAAATTGATCGTTTAACGAATCCTCCATTCTGGCCATTTTTCTTCCAACATCCTTCCTCCGCGTGTCGAAGCTTTCTTCTATAATAACGTGCCTATCGTACGGCGTATCGTAGTCAACTTCCAGTATAGTTGAGAATGAATGAGGGAAAATCATGTCGATTGCGGTTATTACGACTCCCGCGAGTAGACATGCGATTCCTTAAAGAAATATAAATCACAGCAAGTTTTATTCCTTTAAAAGAAAAGCCAAAAGGGAAATTTTATTTACTATATACGGAATGAGGCAAGAGTACTTATAAGAAAAGAGAAGAATAAATTGCCAGCTTGGCTTAATGCAATTGCTGTTATACAATGCGTTTGCGCTTCCAAGTGTATTACTGCACGCTAATTATTCATGCTCTGCTTAAGGCACTTACGTGTCCGATTGGACTTTACGTAAACATAAAAGTTTTTATATAAATGAGAGGATTACTCACCTGCGACTAGGACCAGCCAATAATTCCAGCCGAAATTGAAGATAAGGATGGAGCCGTCGACGTGGGCGACGAGCGGATCGCACGGCAACAACGACCAATAGGTAAGATTGGTGAAGAGCATGCAGAGACCAGTGAAAATCATAGCGTAGGCACCGTAGCGCGGCACCATCACCAGCAGCAGATTCGTCATCGACCAGGATGCAAAAGAAGTCCTTGAAGAGAAAAATGATAAGTGATCGGCAGCTCGGCAACTGCTTATTTCATTCTTCATTTTTGTCGCGCCTCTTTTAAATCCTAAGCCAATTTGACAGTTACCTTAGACTGTTAGAATTTACATAGTCCTTGAAAGATATACGAATGCAAATATCCAGGAGGTTCTCCCAACTTCCGTTTAAGAAAACAAGTATTTACAATACTTACAACACATTTTTCTCGGTGTATAGTCTTTTTTGTTTACTTAAGTTTGTATAAGTAAAGTTTGATCTACTATTTCTATACTGTGTCTTACCATAACATGACCGTTGCGTAGTAGCCTGCCTCGCGATACTTGCCGCCCCAGGAGAAGCCTTCTTGGTGAAGGCTGAAGTACTCGGCCAGTGATACGATGGGGAAAGGAGTGCCCCTATGCAGAGCTTCTTTGAAGCTGTCCATCATTTCGTTGGCTTGTCTCCAGTAGAACCGTTCGTTGTACTCGACGTCCCCGACCTCGGCACTTTCCGGCAGTACTGCTCGGTGCACAAACCATCGCGTTTAATTAACTTACAAATATTAATATCCTTTAAATTTTAGTGTTCGCTTACCCTTGTAGGTGATGTTTATGTGCATGAGACCAATGTAGCCGCCGATCTCTGCGGTCATTCGCTGCTTTGAGAAGGCGCTGTAGGAACTGACGATGGTTGCTGTACTCGTGTGCCACGTTGAACCGAGCAGAGCCACTACGTTCAAATGCAACGTTCGTTTAAGTTAATGCCAATTAGTCTTTAAAGAAGCAACGTCTACTCCTGATATTTGGCACGGAGAAAAAAAAAGTTTTAGTAAATATATCTGTATAACCTGCCGTTTAGTTAGAAAACAGTTGAGAGTACGTGTAAAAGTTAATGACCAATTAGCAGTGCATGTTTTAGCAATATTTGCATAAAAGCAATCGCTACAATGCAGCATATTTCTGCACGTCATCTTACTTGTAAACAGTTAGACTCGCGGTCTTGGAATTGAAGCGATGCTCACGGCTTCTTCCAAAGAACGGATGAATCAGAAAATGAGAAAAAATTTACGATTTTGTTTTACGCAGACGAAATTATCAATAATAGCTCGTGCAACTTTAAAGGACGCTGAATAAGTAAAATAGAGCGCGTGCGGGAAAACAAACCGTTGATGGTCATTCCAACGAAGAGTAGCAACGTCACCGTCAGAAAGGTTGTCAATCTCTGCAACACAAGTGATATACGTGGACTTTGGTTGGCACTTTTCTTTCAAAGCTGATTAAGACGATCGGCATCGGCCGTGCCACTTCGCACCTTTTGCGGCACTAGTGGGCCAAGGACGCGTGACAAGAGCACGAGATGTTTTCAACGTACCTCTTTGCGGATGCCAGGAAATATGAGGAGAAACGCGACAAAGACGGTACCAAAGAGGACGAAAATTGTAATTAAATTTACGTCCCCGGTGACGGGTGTTCGATTGCTGTAACTGTACAGCGTTGGTCCTCCATCGTTGCGAAACGCGTCGAACCATCCCTTCATTTTCGGTTCTGCAAGGAAAAGCTTTTCATAGCAATTAGTCACACCGAGAGAAATGTTTTGCAAAAATGAGCATTCTCGTAAAATTTACAATGCAATTAGTTGGTAATTTGTCGCCGAATTCAGTTAGACTCGACGGCAAGCTTTACTAGAATAATAGCAATTTTTGCAAAACATAAGAGTCGGTGCTGTCGCCCTGCGGCAGTGTTGCCAGAAGCCCAAGTGCACGCGGCCCTGCCGAGATGCATCGTCAGAGTTGAAAAAATTTAATTTTCAATTTAATACGTTTGCTCGCACGCTTTTCTGTTGCACGCGCGGCCTAGATTCACTTTATTATTTATTACTGGAAACGGCAGACCTTGAAAATTAGTAATTCGATTCATACTCCATCGCGTGTACGTGTGCTGCTGGCATTGTGAAAGCGAGAGAGATTTGTGCTTCGCAGCACAGCGAGCTCAACGAGGATACGATGTTTTCATTTTCAAGCACGATCGGCGCTCGTTATATTTAACGCGATCAATTAAAAAGCGTTATAAACGCGAAATCTTATTGAAATGCACAAATGGCTGCAAAAGCTTGGAGAAAAATAAAGAATTGCTCCTCACTCTTGCACTGGCTTTCTTTTTTCAGCGGTTGGACAGCTCCGGACGTGCACTTGGCCAAACGGCTTCTCAGAGCAACTCCTTGGAAATGCAGAAAGACGAGCGTTTGAGTCGAGAGGAGCGAGGCGCCGAGGATTGGCAGTTGCACCTCATGGTCTCGCACGTGCGACCAGGGCGGCTCGCCGACGACTGGGTCCTCCAAGTAGGTTAACGGGTTGCCGGGCCTCGCTGCGCGGTATCACACCGCGCCGCCAGTCGAAAGTGCGGCCTCCGCCAGAGAGAAGGGGACCCTGCTCCGTGCGGCCTTAGCAGAGTGCTGGGGCCCACGCGGCCGCTCTATACGCCGCTGTTGGCCCGCAGTGCTGTACATCTCGTTACAGCTCCAACTCTGTTCCAGTCAATTTTACGCTCTAATAATACGCTTTTCCAAATGCCTTTTGCCTGTTCTGACTGATGAAGCTGGACAAGGCCTTGCACGCCGAGTTGGGCTCTGCTCAACTCATCGGCGCGGTTCCAGCCTACATCCTCCCTCGGCGCTTAGCCTAATTAACAGAGCGGCCAGCAGCCTGGCTTCGAGCGCTTCTCCCTCAAGTGCACACAAGACGCGCTCGCGCCGAGTCGTACGGAGCCTCACGGAGGCTCTGCGTAAAATTGCACGGCGCTTTTTCAGCTTGAAATAAGCTGGCAGAGCGTCGTTGAGCGAAGGGAGAGGCGGGACCGGCACTCCGCAGCGCAGGCCCAGCGACGGCGCGTCGCACGCGGCAAATACGAATCGAGGCGGAGCAGCGCCGCCGCGTGCTCGCGCCGGCAGGACCGTTTTACGGGAAAATTCGGGCATATACGCGGGCTTGAGGTAACGGCAATAACTCGCCGCTATTTCGGGCGGGTCTAATTCGGTCGGAGTGATGCCACACTTCGGCAGCAGCGGCGGCGGCGTCGGCACCACCGATGGATCCCCGAGCGAGCTGATCCGGCTCTGGCGCAGTCGCCTGAGCACGCCGGACATCGGAGCTGCTGCCGACGCGAGCCAACGCCACCTCCGCCGCTCCTGTCGACCGACGGCCCTCAAAGGTAAACGCACCTTCGTCCACGGCGACTCTCGCTTCTCCCTTCGCGAAAATCGCTGACGCGCGCCTTCGAGACGCACTCGAGCCAAGCGGAGGGGGCACCGCAGCCGGTCACTGGCGGCGCGCCCTAAAAGGCCAGCCTGTCGCATTTTCCCAATGCGAGCGCGCCAAAATCTCCGCTGGCTCCTTGCTTTATTTGCATTCTTTCTTCTTCGCCTTTCCTTTGCTCGCCCAAACTTTTCTCACAGCCAATGCTGCCAGTTCTTCAATGCTTGCACGCTTTTTCCGCGTTTTCTCTCATTTTCGGCCAATGTCCAAATCCAGGCAAAGAATGACAAACATGGCAAACCATTGCAAGCTTATGATTTTCTAAGCATAAGCGTGCTAGGGCCTGGCTCTTTCTTCAAATTTCGACGAGGTAGCCAATGTGGCGCGGCGTAATGTATTAAAATTATTTATAGAAAACGGCCTCGTGGTGGCGCACGCATGCTCAAATTTTGCCGCAGACCGCGGCTCAGTGACCGACGTGCGACGTCCTTTCTTCTCGAACTTTTCCGCCTTTTTCCACTTTTCTTCGGCCTCTCGTCTTCGCTTCTGCTCTTTCTTTCAAAACAATCGATCGTACTGTCGCCGTTTATTAACATTTTTACTCTAAGGCATCAGTTCAGAAACTATACACAGAATCTTTTCTGAAAGAAGAAGCTGATTACTCAATGTTACATCGGCTCCAAAGTAAGGAATAAAAAACAATGGCTCGCGGCAGAAGCGCGGAGTAAGTTCAAGATCCAATGTCGTAATGTTTTTTATCTTTAAATATAGGCTTCCCGTCGCTAGCGTGATAAGCTCCAAGGAAACCATCATGCATCTTTTTTTAACAACTTAGCGTTTAGAACTAAAGTCAGCGTTCGGAGAAAGCGAAGCTTGTCTCGAAGCTCCCGGTGATTTTCCATCGGGTCAGAAAGCTCCAATTGAGTGACGTACAAAGTGACGCAAAGTTGGAATTGCGCGCGAGCGATTGCTCGAGTTACGGACTAATGAATAGGAAAATCTGACTGACCGATGGACAAAAATAGACTGCCAAGTGTAAGCAGCCGAGTGGCTATTCTTAATGAGCTTTATCATTCTTTTTAATTTCGGACCTCTAGTCCTTCACCAAGTTTAATAATAGCAAAACTCGCGTTCAAGTATAAATTTCTCTATTGAAAAGTGATTTATAAAGCTCCTGTGCACATTGTTATGTAAATTCTATTCCGCCGAATAAATGACTAGTAATTTTTGTACACGAAAATCAGGAAGCGATTCATGTAAAATAGAGCGCTCGTAAAATGCAGCATCGTAAAAAGGAGCATAAAAATGAAAAATGATGTAAAGTTTTGAAAGCAAATACGTATGTTGATCCCCGTGCACGTTGATTAAGCCAAATACAAAATTGGAAAGTAATGGTTGATTATTAGCGACGCAACGAACGGTGAAACAATTTCTAAACGGAATTGTAAACAGCGCAGGTAGTTAATAAAATATGAGGCTGCAATTATCGGCATGTAAGGTGATATGCTCAGTGCGTAAAAGATTCGTATACTCTTTGCCGGACGCGTGCCTGACCCGATTTCCAATTTCTCTCTGCAGGAAGCTCTCGGTGCGAGCAATGAATGAACAGGTTTAAATAGACTAAAGTGTCGCTTTGTTTTAAAAAACAAGAGCAACTTGAATTCTCGCATTTTGTAGAGATGATAACCAACTTATTTACACGATATATAGAGACATGTTTTTACTCGAATATGGGAATAAAGTATACATATACTGACTTTTAAAAGAAATTTACTTATCTAAGGCATTTTCCTTTTGCATCCTAGATTTGCTATCTAGCGACAAAAAGAGTTTTCCTTATTACGACGCAAGGGCATTATCGTTAATTGCTCAATGAATTCTCTTTTCTCAGTGTATGCGCCGTATTTGGATAAATGCATATATAAAAAATAAAGATTCGGCTGAAAAATGGCCACTCGAGAGACGCAACGTGAGCCGGAACTCGAGATCCCGCAGCCTGCGGCGTTTACGCCAACGGGACCAAAATAATCCAGACGAGGAACGAAGCGCTCCTGCTTGCGAGTCGTGACGCAATGGCTCGATCGGTTCTCCTCGTAAAAGCGAGTTGGAGCTCAAGCGCTCTCGCGAAAAATACCTTCGACGGCAGCACTCGTTTTCGTACTCCAAGCGAACAAAGCTTATGGTGCTCGTTCCGAAAATTCAATTACTCGTCGGTTACGGCATTGCTGCACTGCCAACGATGCAAGTAGAACGCGGAAGAAGAGGCTGCCAGGGGAATCCGATCGATCGATCGATCGATCGCCCAGTCTTCTGAGCTGCGTCGTGCTGCATCCATCTCCCGAGCAGATTTTCTCTCCTCTTTTACTGAGCTTTTTTTATCTTTCACACTTTGCTTTTCACTTTTCTCCTTATTTCTCGTAGTCATGCACTACTACTGGCCGAGAGATTTTTTAGCAACCCCACGATATGGACATTCGCACGGTAAATCCGCATTTCATTGTCGCGTCGTATTTCTTTTTAGTATTTAAAAATCAGCTTACATTCATCCGCCGAGTGTTGAATATTTTGTTTTAGCTTGAAAACTTCCGCGATTAACTTAAGATAATAAGCTTCCAATGCTTGTAAACATTGCGGGACATAAAGCTTTCTTTATTTTTTTAGGCGTCCTGTCGCAACAAGCAAAAATGTCGCAAGCACAAGGTGAGCTTTCACGCTCTTCGAAATACAATGTTGGTAAATAAAGTATTTTTTACTTTAAGCAAGAATTTTTCAGATGTTTCATCCATAGCGGAGCGCAGAGGGAGTGGCGTCACTGACTTGACGCTGACGAGAGAAAAAAGCGAAATCGAGGCAGAGAAAGAAGATTGCGAAGAGCGAGATGCGGCGGCAAAAAGTCCGGAAGCAGGTAAAAATGATGAAAGCTCGATAAGCAGTTTACGCAACTCGGTGCGTGAAGCACGCGTGGCACCTGTTACGTGTGCCGAATTTCCGTACTCGCGTGAATTATCCGTGACTGTGGACTGTCAATTATTGGCAGACGCAACAAGTCGCAAAAGTAAAAAACGAATAAACGAATTCGCCTTGAGAGGAGCGCGTTGTTGCTCGTGCTACACTGGGGCTCGCGCGCGCGCTCTAGCCGAGCGAGCTAAAATAAATCCGCGGAGAATGCCGCGTTTTAAATAAAATCGGGTTACCGCCACTTGGGCTCGACAAAGCTCGCAGCCCCGTTTTGACGCTCGGCTAAATAAGCCCCTTCTTTGTCCCGTGGCGCGCGTGTCCTTACGATGCCAAAACGAGAAGAAAGACGGCGCAGGAATAAAGAAACCGGAGCTGCAGGGGACAGCGCGCTGAGTCATGGCCTCTTGTTTGCGTTATTTCAGAGTGCGCCTCGTCGCCGCGGTGCGACGAACCTCGGAAGAATCTGGCCGGAGCCGTGCCAACTGCGTCGCAGCAGCAGCAGCCGCAGCAGCAGCCACAGCAGCAGCCGCAGCAGCAGCAGCGGATTCAGCAGAGCCGAGCCGGTGAGTGCAATTTACTGCCAGTACTAGTTGAGCGTCTGCGATCCGCTCTGGAGCTGTCGTGCTCGAGCCAGAGCAGCGAGGAACCCTTGCCGCTCGAGGACTCCGGCGTCGACTCGGAGGAGGACCTGAGGCTCTGGAGCCACGGCCTGGCCGGCGCCGCGGGCTTCGTCCCAGCCACGGAGCCCCGGGAGGAGCGGGCGGAGCGGGCGGAGCTGTCGGCCAAGCCCAAGTTGGACCTCAAGTTCCTGGAGGACATTCTGCTGGCCGACATTCACACGGCCCTCGGCCGCCTGCAGCACACCCTGAGGCGCGTCGACGTCAGCACCCTGACGCGGTACAACGCCGGCCTCGACCCCTCCAACAAGCTCTACCTGCTCCGGCTCATCTCCAGCCTGCTGGCGAAGCTCAAGGTGCCGGAGGAGGCGGTCGCCAGGCCCCAAGAGTCGGAGGCCCGGTCGCAGTCGGTGCCCCGGCGGCGCAAGAACGAGCGGCACACCGTCAGCGTCACGGCGCAGGAGATCGCGCGGGCGCGCCAGCTGTGCTTCCGCGACGACGCGGACGCTCCTCTCGCCGACCCGAAGGAGCTGCAAGTGGCCATGACCTTCGACAAGGCCACGCTCAACGACAAGTGCATGAAGGACGCCATCAATCAGCAGCAGTCGCTTCAGAGCAAGAGCAGAGGCCGGCCGCTCGACGCCTTCTGCAAGGACGACAGCGCCCTGGCCGAGTACCAGGATTGCCCGCAGAATTCCACGCTGCCCGGCCGGCCGAACAAATTCTCGGCGAAAAAGTGGAAGATCAAGCGCGCCAATACGATCGACATACCGAATTACCTCAAGCTCAAGAGCTCGAGTCCCGACCATCTGCAGAACGCTTGCTTCGCGTTGAGGAGGCCGATCGAAGTCGGCGACAGGCTGGTCAGCGCCCATCGGAGGGTCGTGCCGTCCTTCGAGCCCAAGACCGACAACGACCGAAAGTTCCTGGCGCTTATTAGCAAAAACACGGACGACCACGCCAGCGGCGGCGGCGGCGGCGGCGGCAGCCACCCCTTCAAGAGCTTCGGCTACCGGCAGACCGCCTGCTTGGCGGACAAGAACTGGAACAGCCGTTTTTCCAACATAAAGACCAACTTCGAGTCGCGCGAAAGCGACAGGGAGCCACGGCGGAAGAGCAGCATCCTCGACGTGAAAAAGAAATTCGAGAGCAGAGACGGCAGCTCGGAAAGGGAGGCTCTGCTCTCGCCCGTCAGAATGACCTACGCAGCGTCCAGGCAGAAATCCCATGGATTTACGCACGCGCCGACCTCTCCTTTCCAAAGAATCGAAAAGTCCTCCGCCAAGACGGGCTACACGCCGCAGAAGAACAGCACGTTGCAGGCCAAACTGAAGCTGTTCGACCAGGACTCGGCCAAGACTCCTCTGCTGAACAACGCGCTCAACAGCGCGCTGAGCAGCGCGCTCAACAACGCGGAACCGCAGTCTCGGTCTAAAAATAAATTCACCAAGCCATTGGAAAATGCCTTGCCGCCGGCGCAGCCCATAAGCTCGCCTGCGCCGGAACTCGCGCAAGATGCGCATCACAATTACTATTCGTTCTGCAAGCAGTTCGCTCCCTTCGCCAGTGGCAAGAGCAACCCTTCGGAGAACAAGTCCAACGTCAGCTGTGCCAAAAACAAATTGCTGCTCAACTTAAACAAGCAGCTCAAAGCGGAAGGGCCCACCTCGCCTCAGCGGCAAATGAAGCCGCCTTTCGGCAAATCGGACGCCGACAGCAATCGCTACGACTTTTCCAAAGAATATTGCCGTCGGCTCCCAGAGCCTTACGCGCAGGACAAACTGAATCGACAGTGGCCCAGCGACGGTTCTCGCGACCAATCGACGTCTCCGCCGAGGAACTCGCTGAACAGCGTCTCCGTCCAAACGAGCAGTCTGAGCAGCATTCTGCCTGCGCAGCCGTCCAGTGAAAATGGCGCGCACGTTGAGCAGCCGAAGCCGCAAGCCGCGCTAAATGCGTCGGCAAAAAATTACGCGAATTATCTGGACGACGAAGGAGAGAAGGACGACCGGCTCCACAAGGCAAAAGAAGCCGCGCACGCAGCGATATCCCAGAGGCTGTACAATGAATTCAGCAAGCTGCCCGCTAAGGAGGAAAGACTCAGCCTGAAGCCTGTAGCGGACGCGAGCGAAGACCACATTGAAAATCAAGACATCAGCTCGGAGGGAATAGTGACCCGCTACACCTGCGCCATAGCCACCGTGGCGTCCGCGGAAAATGGAGCGCACGAGGCAGTTGTAGGCCGCGTGAAGGAGGCTCCGGCTCGCGAGTACGCCGAGCGCAGGAGCGCAGCCGGGATCTCGCTGGACGAGATCCAGCGGCACAATATGCTCCAGCAGAGTCTGGTGCGCCGCATGCAAAGCGCCCAGCCGAGTGCCAGCTACGGGAGCCTGCCGGGACGGGGCTGCGTCCTCAAGGCGCTCAACGAGGCTCACAAGGCCCAGCAGAGGATCAACATGTTCGAGGAGAAGAGGCTGCAGAACCGAGAGGCGCCGATCCAGCTGCAGGCCAAGCCCATCGACTCGAGCGACGAGTACCTCGTCTCCTGCGCCAGCAGACCCTCGCGGAGCATCGTTCTCTCCAAGTCCGAGTCCTGGCACCAGCTGGCCATGGCCAGGGGCGCCGGGGGTCTGCCGCTGCCGCAGCCTGCCATCGGCATGCAACTGAAACCCCCCAAGCCCAAGTGCCCGTCCTCGCTGAGGCTCTCCAAGCAGTTCGAAGCCTCGCCGGCCTCGGACAAGCTGCGCAGCATGGAGGAGAAGATACAGAGGTACTTCCAGCCCGCCGAAGCCAGGCACTCCAAGAGCAAGCGAAATCTCCAGTCGAAAAAGAGCGTCAACAGCCTCGCGAGGAGCCACACGATGCCCCACCTCTACGACGAGAGACTGCTCGACGACAACGTCGATGTCGACACGGCCTTTGAGAGTATCTTTAAAGAAGCCACTCGCACCGACGATCGACACTGAGCCTCGTCCAGCAACTTCAACAATCCAATCCTCTTTCTGTCCGAAGAAAACCAATTTAGCGCCTACTTGCGGCAGGAGGAGTTTCAAAATTCTTAAATCGCGCGCACTTTATAGACGGATGACGAGGCAACTGTACATATGTCATATATCTCTTACAACTGGGAGAAACTTTTTTCATTCAAGATTCAACGTTAGCTTCAATAGTTTATTTATTGCACTGGACAATGACGAACGGATCAACTGTTCGGCCGAAAGCGCCCGAATGCTCAATGTCCTTCAAAAGCGAGATAAAATGCAAAGCTTTTATTTAAATGTCGTGTCTGATGTGTGTTTCCGAAGCCCTGGATTAGAGACGGATGTTGCGTTGTGCGAGAGGCAGCCCTGACAAGCAGTGAGTCTTTCATTTCATGTGATTTTTTTTTTAACCAAAGACTTTTGTGTTAAATTAAAAATACTCTGGTTGAAGTACCAAAGATACTCTAAAAGACTATTTTCAATTTCTGCCATTTACATCAATTTTCATTTACTTCCACGCCATTTTTTCTCTTTCTTTTCCATTAGCAAGATTACGCTCTTCGATACTTCGACCTTTACGTTGTATTCTCAGTTTGCAGATACACACATGATTTTTTTCAACAGATATATAAGCTATACTATACATATACCAAAGGCCATTTTTTATCGCTTTAATTTACCACTCCCCATACTAAGCTAAAAAAAAAACAAAAAGCTTATGTTAAGTTTTATAAATAACACTCATTCTTTTTGACTTTAGTTTTTAAACAGAGACAATCTAAATTAGTTAGCTCCATTTTTTCCCTCACATCCATCATTTTCATTTGATTGTACAACATTTTCCTGACTTATTCGTTAGGTACTACGTTTGAAACGCAACGATCTGAACTGCAGTACTTACAGTACAGGAAACACACGTCCGAAACGAATGTATATTTTATAAATGAATTTACCTTTCTACTCGTTATATCTTGCCAGACGCAACGTGCTTAACAAATTTTCTTTTGACACTGTAGCTATTAAGATGTAATTGTTGTAAATACAATTATTTGACAATCTAATAAAATAAAATAAACTAATCAATATTATAATGTCATTTTTACTAGCGCTGCACGTTTCAATTTAGCAATTAACTCCGTGAAAAATTTGGATAAAACTCGCGTTCTTATACCTATTAAGAGAGTATTTTTTGTCTGTACCGTAAAGATTTTTTCATCCAAAAAAACGTGAAGGTATCCTAATTTTTCAGATAATATACACATTATTTTATGCAAAAAAAACACATTACTCTTGTAGAGGAGTGCAATGGCTATTTACTGATAATAATACAAACGCATGTTCAAATTAGTACTTTCCTCTTGCCATTAATTTCTTAATTTTCCCACCATAAAGATTATAGTTTAAACTCGTGCAATCGACTATCATTATTTTTCTCTGTATACTGAATACACCTTTTTTATATCTTTCAGCTCAAATAAAGAAGCCCATGTCACCTTTCGCTAAATTCCGTCAGTTAGATCGGCAGAACAGCGCACCTTGTTCACCATGGTAATTCTCTTTCTAATTTATAATAAAGAAAGTTTATTATTATCTTTTAACATTAAAATGAACTTGTTAAAACGATATAATGAAAATGCAAAAAAAAGATAAAATAAAAAATATTATTATTTGTGCTAGACAAAGCCGCCTTTGTAAATACAATGAAATAAAATGTACGTATACATTATTTAGAACTAGTAAAATTTTAGTAGAACGTAGTGATGCCAAATTTAGATTTAGGTGCTTTAGCAAAAGCCCGATTGACTTGTTTTACTGTCTGATACTGCAAAAACAAAAAATTAGTTCAAAGGCGTGTGTATACAAGAGATAAAAATAAGAGACATTCCGAGTTGAAAATAACGCAGTTTCCCTTCCAAATGTAGCACTCCAAAATCGCCAGGCAAGGAGTTTCAGTTTAGATTTACGGATCCAGCGGTTCAAAATAACGCTGCCGTGATAAAGGAACGATTGCTTTCGTGGTGCCGCGCCAAAACCAAAGAATACGAGGTAAAGTAAATAAAGTTTATCGTACATGTGTCGAATTCGTTAAGTCTTAATTTTTTACTTTCGCAGTTACTTTTACTTAATATAAAAAGCAGACAAGCTTTTTAAGAGAGAAAAGTGACTCAGTTAAAGTACATAAATTCTATTCAACAGAACGTTCAATTAGACAATTTTTCGACGAGCTGGAGCAACGGTCTGGGATTTTGTGCTCTCCTTCACCACTTTCGACCCGACGCTTTTGATTATCACAGCCTTCGAGCTGAAGACCGAAGGAAAAATTTCGAGCTAGCATTTACAAAGGCTGAGTAAGATAATGAAATAAAAATAGCCTTAAGAGAAATTCAAAAATTCCATTTGTAAGAGTTATTATTTTTCAGTGAAATAGCCGGAATCGCACCTTTACTCGATGTAGACGATATGGTGATGATGCGCAAACCGGACTGGAAGTGCGTGTTTACATACGTTCAATCTATTTATCGTCGCTTCAAGGACGAAGATTAGCGGCTACGGGGATCAATGTTCGTTATTATTCGTGATGCTAAATGGCTACTTTATTGTTTTCGTCGTTTACTGGAACCTTTGGTGCAAATGTCAATGGCTACCTCTGCTAAGTTTATCAAATGTAAAATGGCTTGTATTTGTTAATAATCGTACCAGTACATACGGACACGCAGCGCAAGTGCTTTCATATGCGATTACAAAAATCCTGTTTATTTTATACCCTAAGAGTCTTTGCGCCTTTGTTTTCCAAAGGTACAATATGTTTATATATTTATACAGGAAATTCGCTGTGTTTTGTTTCTTTTTTTATAAATTAATATATTAAACTGTTTGAAAAACAACTTTTTTTTAAAAAATCCTTTATTTCTCATTCCAGAGACATAGTTTTTTTACACTCACATTATATTTAATGAAATTTAATAACTAATAACACTCACACATTATCTTTCTTACAATTAAAAATCAAAACATAACTAAAACATATTGCAAGTGAATCACGTGAATTCAAATTATAAAGTATAATTTTAAATGAGTTTAATACTAACTTAAATTAAAGACATTAATCATTAAGTTTGCAGAATCTCTGAGTTTATGAAACAATAATGTTTTAGTCAATGTTGAAACCTATATGTTTAAAGTCTACTGTCATCTAAAGAATTATTAATATCACTTCTATCTTCACCTATCATTTCCTACGAAATAAAATAAAAATATTAATGGAGGTACAAAATAATAATTAGTTAATAAAATCATATTAGTGTATTACCTGTAATACTTCAACAAGTGCTCTGGATTCATCCAACATTTCTTTATATACTTTAAGTTGCTCAGACAATATTTGATTTTCCTCCAAGGCATCGTGTAAGGCTATTCGTCTCCTTTCTGCTACTATTTCCCAATAATTTTCACTGGGACCAGCTGAAGTATTAAAAAAAATTAAAATAAATTTCATTCTTAAAGTTATGTAAACAATATTTAACAAAAAGAAACCATTACCTTCAGAAGTAAGATCTTCGCTAGATGTTTTTGGTTTTCCTGTAAATTCTGTTTGTACTGCTCTATCTTTAAAAATTTTTCCTTCCCTTTTGCTGTCCTTTTGTCCTTTTTTTGAATCAGACTTTACTTTGCTACTCAATTTTTTAGTGGTATCACTTTTTACTACTGCTTTATCAACACTCTTTTTAATATCTCCTTTCATCTTCTCAGACATCTCACTATAGAAATACAATCACAATTTAGTTGATAATAAAATATAATGTGTAAATATAGGAATTATTTGCAAACTTACTTCTTAATTGCCTCTTTACCAGTGCCTGTGGATCGAAGAATTCTTCCTGCACCAACTAGATTTTCTTTATCTGTAGCTGCTGGTTGAAGAGGATGCAATGACTTTCTCACTTTTTCCTGCAATAATTTTTAAATACTAACTATTGGTATTGTACTTTGTATGGCGAATAAAATTTATATCTAAAATTCAAGAATGAAATGTCAAATAAAGTAAAATTGGCTAGATTTTTATAATTCGTTTAGTAAACTATTATTAAACTTTTTGTTATATTACTGCTACTTTTTTATTCACTTTTAATTATTATAGCCTTTAGTCTAAGTCACGTATGTACATACTTTAGAATCAAATTGTAAAATGGACTTGTCCCGTTGGATAAAATAAAATAAAGGGAACTAAAAATTTGTTAAGAAAAATTCAATAAATATCATATTAACCTCTGAAATAGTCGTTTGGATAGCAGCAACTTTTGTGGCCCCGCCGGGTTTCATGATCCCTCCGTTGCTTTAAAGCGCAAATGATTTTTGAAGCAATTGAATCGCGAAACTATCGTCATAAGCAAACTCAAATAATTCTAAAAATTAGCTATCAAGTACACTGTTAACGGTCAAATTCAAATCGGTTTGCTATGAAAGAGCTGTTGACTGGATGGCTTAACAGACACACGCTAGCATGGCCGCACTGCCTATAAGTAGCGGGAAAAACGCGTCGCGCGCCGTTGGCGGCAATTCCAACTGACCACATTCCTAAATTCCCTCAAATATAGTCCCGTTTCACTTGTTTCAATATTCTAATATATATGCGTCATCGCACTTGTCATCTGTCATTGATTTAAATTTTCGAGTCGCTCTTATTTTTTTAACAGGGAGAAATTTCATATCTACTTATATGACATACATTTGAACATTATTTATATATTATAATTGTGATTTACAAATTACAATTTACAATTTACAACTTGGTGGGTGCATATTTAAATATAGTACACAACAGCGCCGGATGCGGGAATGCGGGATATCTCCAAATTCATTCGAATACACACACACACACACACACACGCACAAGTCACGTTACACTACTGCAGCCTAGGTGCTATAGGTCCTACTCTAGTAGTGTCAGGAAGAACTATAGGTTATACACTCTTACAATCGTCAACAATTAACGAAGTTTAGAGCCACCTTTTCGTACTTTATTCGTCAATCGTTACTTACATAGTGTCGTCTCGTCCCCAACGTCCCGACAAATTATTTATTTACATATTTTTTAAAAATGGAAACTGTACCAAAAGATTTGAGAGGTTTAAGAGCTTGTTTGGTGTGTTCGTTAATCAAGGTGCGTTTAGCATATTTATTCATACTTCATGAAATAAATTAAGCTTTTAATAATCGACTATCGAATTGCTTTCCTTTACAGACATTTGATCAGTTTGAATTTGATGGTTGTGAAAATTGCGATGAATTTTTAAGAATGAAAAACAATAAAGATAATGTTTTTGACTGTACTAGTTCTAATTTTGATGGGTATCTATAGCAAGTTTTATTTATCTCAAAAAATTGTAAATTTTAAGTGAATTATATTATAAATTAATTTTTTTTAGAATGATTGCTGCTATGAGCCCGGAAGATAGTTGGGTGTGCAAATGGCAAAGGATAAGTAAGTAATCGTTTGTCACGAAAACAACGTTTATTAATTTAATTTGCTATTCAGGTTTGTTGTCTGCTTCCAGCATGCAAAATAATTTCAAAATAATTCTTATCCCTTGCAGATCGATTTACTAAAGGAGTTTATGCTATATCTGTATCAGGTCGATTACCAGCTGGCGTTATTAGGGAAATGAAAAGTAGAGGAATCACATACAGATCTCGAGACACAAGTCAGCGATAATATCTTTAATGACTAAAAATATTAAATATCTTTTACATTACCAATAAATCTAAATATTATTTCCATTCATTGTCTTTTCATTCGCAATAAATATACATTCTGCTGTATATATTTTTAAAATGAACATAATTTGGTAAAATAGTTACATTTACAACCAACCTTCATAGTATTTAATTTACATTAAACTTAATATTTTTGTAAATATTTCATGACTGTTATAAGATTTTTATTAATAAATTCTATACAAACAATAAAAAATTAAAGGGTTATTTTCTTTGAGATTCTTACTAATTGAAATAGATTTTTGTGCGCAAAAAAAAATTTGCGGTCATTCACGGGTAAATACATCAAATGTACATCTACCTGTGATTTTTAATGTTTGTTACATGCAAATTAGTCAAGTATGATTTAAGCTTTGGGAAATGGTAGACTGCACATAAACTATTGGATATCGTAGTACTGGTAAATTGTTATTGACAGTGTGCAGCCATAAATTTGCACAAGTTGCATGATAATTATTATCGTTATACATAACTCTCCCACTAGTAATTATTGTTAAACACAATGAACAAGTAATTCCATCTCCTTGGTGCAAAGGCCAGGCAGGTAATTCTGTAATAATCTAAACAAATAAATTAAATTGATCATTACAAAAAAAACTACTTATATAGATCTAATGAATAAGTTCAAAATTATTACTGGAATATTTGTGTAAAATGGCTCCATTTCAGACCAAATCCTATCTATATCCATTAGCAAGTCATCAAACCCCATAATATTAATATCCATTTCTTTATGAGAAAAATTCACTCTTCTGCATACGGCTGCTACTTCAGCTAAATCTAAAAATAAAAAATTACTTGAATAGTAAATTTATATTTTATATTGAAACATTGAATACAGTAGAGCTTACTGCAAAGGAAATTATAGCCTTGAGCAGATGCTAAGACTTCTTTTAAAACAATTTCCGAGGTAATATTTGTAAATATGTTGGCTGCAATTTGCAACAGCAGTACACAACTTTCCATATATTGTTTCCATTCCCAATAAATCATCTGAAAAATTATAAATTTCAAAGAAATACTATGAAATACTTTTTTTGCCGTAATAATTAATATAAATATTTTGATTAAGAAATTACTTGATGCATAATTTCAATTTGTTGTTCATCTTCTTGACTAGAAGGTAAGAAACACTTCAGGTCTAGGCTTGGCACAGAACCAGATCTAGTTAAAACTCCTGTAGCCGCAGGACCTAATTCAATGCTATTCACTGATAATGTATCCTCTTTTTGAAAAACTTTTTCTGCGATTAAAACTTGAATTAGTAAATTACAGATCAAATTTATTTGAAAATAAACTTTCATTTACCTGTATCAAATGCCACCTCCAATTTTTCTTCAGATGATCTATCTGTAGCTTCATCAAAATTAAGTGCATTAAATGCTTCTGAAATCTCCTGAATTAAAGAAGGGCTAGATTTACTATTTGTGCCGATAATACTTTCTGAATTAAAATCAAAATCACTTAGCAAGTCTATAGAATTAAGTGCATTAGGATTATCAGTAACTAGAATAGGTTCAGGTTGTTCAGCTGAAACAAAATCTCCAAAATCATCTAAAACTGGAGAATCGCTTATTTTTTCTACAATTGGCTTAGAAGTAGAACAAAGGGATGGTTCTTCAGTTAATGCTCTCAAAGCACTGTATTTGTCTTCAGCAGGTTGCAAATTCATTAAATCTTGCTGCAGAATATCTTTATATTCTTTTGTTGATGCAACATAAGGTCCATCAATACTTTTTGAATACGCTATATGTTTTGTTAAAGGATTTATCTTATTTGTAACAATTTTTTCCACATTGTTTGCAAAGTCTTTCGAAGAAGGTTTAATTATTTCAACAGGATCATTATTTCTAATTGCAGTGTCTTTAAGAATAACAGTTTTTGCTTGATTTTTTACAGTACACTTAGGAAAAAGTTCTGATAAACGTTCATTTGACTGGCCATCTTTGCTATGCAGTGCTGAATTAGTAGATACCAAACGAGTTTGATTATTATTAGTAGTTTTACTTGCACCAGTCTTCTTAACTTTGTCATTAAGTTTTTTAACACCAAGATTATGGTTAGCAAGTCTACTTCCAATTGCAGATCCTTGTTTAGAATCCCATATATTTGAGATACCAGAAACATTTGTGATTGGAGCACTTTGAAAATCCGAAAATTCATCATTACAGTCTGATACAAAAGATGATGGCTGGTGCTTAATATCTGGTTGATTGAGAAAATATTGCTTTCCTTCAACATGTACTATATTAGAATTATAAGGTAAATGAGCAGAAGAAAATTTAACTTCTCTTAAATCTGAGTAGCTATGATTATAAGATAATCCATCACTATTCTGAGATAAATTATTTATCTTATTAGTAGGCCTACTTGCATTAGCATGTTTCTTGTTTACAGAGGAATTAGAAAAAACATTAGAGTTTGTAGATGAATCAATAACGGATCCATGAACTTTAGTTTCATTTTTTACTACAGTTGTATCCAAAAGAGATAAGTTTAAATTTGGAGTTGGTGGAATACGAATGTAATAGAGAACTTCTAGACTATTAAACGGATACGATGCCTGAGCAAGAGCGACCAAAGCAAGAACTATATACAATTCTTGTTCTGTCAACTGACCGGCATATTTTTGATTGGCTAAACTCCATATATAACCAAGAACTTCTGTAGGCAATTGGCTTGTAAGTAACAGTGGAAAAATTTTGTTTGTATCTACAAGTACTTCACCATGAGCTGCGCCTGCTCTACATCTATCTTCTTGAACAGCTTCCCATATTCTTTTATATAAAGGAGATAAAACATTAGAATTGGGCCAAAGCCAACCAGGAAGTTGTGACATTCTTTTGTCATTATTACTGTAAACCTTGTTCATTGTGAAACTCTTCTATCTTGAAAATGCAAGTAAAAACTATACACGTTATAATTGCTTAGAAGCAATTTATTTCACAATCATTTTTCTGAAGAAATCAACAATTTCATAATTTTTTTCTAGCATTATCGTATTCATAATTGCATTTCGACTGTCTCATTATAATTCTCTTTAATGAAACAATGTGTTGTTAATAATATTTTCACGTAAATCTTCACTTTTGCTGGCAGACGATCTCTTTAGTTGACACAAACACCCACACTTGTCCATACTCCACATATTCCACCATTCCACGTTCCGTTTTTCTCAATACTGTTTCATGCCGAGCTTGGTATGTATAAATACTGTAAAAAAACATTATTTTTGTACATATAAGATGAAAAGAAAATTTATTTTGTTTAGTTAAAGAAAAAGAAAAATATGTGAAAAGAAAATTATTTTGTGCCTTGTTTACATTATGCGCAAAATGTAAACAAGGCACATTCCAGAGCGCATTCCACGCTCTCGCTCGGCTCAGCGCAAAAGTTTTTATTTAAAAATAAAAAAACTAAAAGACGCGAAATTTTTTTAACTATCAATTCTGAAGGAGCAAAAGATGCGGAATTTTTTGGTATAAACGGTTATATAAAATTTTTAATTGTGTGCCCAGTTCACGAAGCTTCACGGAGCTGTCCAGGTGCTGCTCTAGATAAACGTCACGGTGTCGGTTTCGGTAGCCCGCGTACCATCATCGTGTCGTCTACCTGCCAGTTACCATCTATCGAATCCACGGCAGCAGATCTGTTGTCCAGAATCCAGACGCGTCCAGTCCAGTGTTCACATTAGACTGCTTTCAGCGCCACTGCGGTACAATATAAACAGCTGAAAAATTTTATACTTCCCAACAAACGAAATGACGGCATATGTTTAAAGCATAGGACTTGGTCGGTAAACGGCACGTTGTGTTTGTTGGGTTATTACTTAATAAAATTTTTAAATTGCAAATTATATGATGCTATTTATTTTATATTATATTTTTTTTCGTCGGCTCTACGGGTTATACTACACCACATTCCATACACCACATCTGGCTCAACCTTTCTCTTCCTGTCCTATTGATGTAGACGTAGCCGCAGGATACACTATATATATTTCCGAAATTCCGACGAGCAAATTTGCAACGACTCGTGCCTGATCGCAGTGTTTATGTTTATTGGGTTCCTCTTTCACATCACATAGAACCGTATAGAAGCTCGTGCCCATCGCCGTGCGTCTTATTAAGTTTGCCATCGCAACGAACACCAACTGTAAAAAAAAGCGTGAGTCTGACGTAAATTGTATTAATTTATCAAATATCATAACGTTTACAGTAAACTAACGGCAATATATTTTCTTATAGTAACTACTGCATAGTCAAGAGGTTAGGAAGTAAAAAATGCCGACAGACTTTTATATTCGTTATTATGTCGGCCATAAAGGTAAATTTGGCCACGAATTTTTGGAGTTCGAGTTCAGGCCTGATGGTAAACTAAGATATGCAAACAATTCCAACTACAAAAATGATACAATGATCCGTAAGGAAGCCTATGTACATCAGTGCGTGATGGAAGAATTGAAAAGAATAATACAGGACTCAGAAATCATGCAAGAAGATGATTCCTTGTGGCCCCAGCCTGACCGAGTTGGACGTCAAGAATTAGAGATAGTTATTGGCGATGAACACATATCTTTTACAACATCTAAAACTGGTTCATTGTTAGACGTTAATCAGTCCAGAGATCCAGAAGGATTGAGATGCTTTTACTATCTTGTTCAGGATTTAAAATGTCTTGTGTTTTCATTAATTGGATTGCACTTCAAGATCAAGCCAATATAAATATTGTTTCTGTCTACATGATATTACATTTAAGACTATGTGTAAACCTACCATCAATATCATTTATTAATTTAATGAAGTGAAATATATATAAATTTATAAAAAAAATATGTATTGCGCACATTCTTTTTTGCATCTAATTTTTTTGTTTATATTTTGTACACATATTAAATAAATAATTACTATACTAGTTCCATGCCAAAAATTTATATTTTTCATTTTACAAAAATCGTAACATTCAAAATGTTTACAAATTAAATGTACATGGTAATTTAAAGGTATACAAAATTGTTATAGACTTTCTTTGGAGTTAGGAAGGGAGTGACAGGGAATACAATTCGTGACTGATGACGGATCACAGCCTCAATATAATGCCAATATGGCGGCGAAGTTGTATACTATCATTTGCTTTTACAAACATAACCAACGTTATTATTTATACCTTCTTTTCTCCTAAACAGTAAGTATCGGATTAATATTTGCAGTTAATTGTTTTACAAATATTCTCGTATATACATGTTTAATAACCATTTTAATAAAAAACTTATGGTTACCTAATACGAAATACATTTTTCAAGTAAACAATTGAATTAACCTCCATATGTCATAAGCAACCATAAAATTATATTTATTTATTTATTATTTAAGTCTTCAAATATATCCATTTGTTTAATACTTTATCTGTGTTGAATGTTTAAAGATATGAGATGTCTTCCAATGGAAATTCATCAACTGTACGGAATCACAGTGACACAACAACATTCAGAAATAGATCAAGAACTTACACGGCAGATGTTGGGAGAGCAGTAACTGACGCTGTACATGAAAGGTTTCGACAAAGTTTTGTTCATTGTGATGATTGTAAAGAAAAATTTATTGGAAATGGTGTTAGTATTCACAGACATTTCAACAAATCTCATATCTCAGATGAGTATTGCATTTATTGTCATGGAAAAGTTTTTCATTATTACAAAGTAAAAAATGATGATAAGGAATCTGAAAAATTTTGTTATCATAGATGTCAAGACTGGTTAACTAAGTAAATTCTAAATAAATAGGAAATACGAAACGTGATAAATGATAACTTATGTAGACGAGTAAATTAAGTCCTTTGTGCATTTATTAATAATTGTAAATATTAAATAATATATTGTTGTATATTATATGTAATTTAAACAATAATATTTAATAATATAAGTACAATTTTTAAAAAAGATGAGATCTTACATCTTTGTGCTACTGAATTTATCTATGCGATACACAAAGATTATTCACATTATAATTAATTGATTATACAAATTTCTTAGCCTTTTTTAGATATCTTTTATAAACTTTTTGAAACATTTCTTAAAATGCACAATTTTTATGATTATCTACTATTATTAAATACAAAGTTAGATAACATATTTATATATACATCTTGAAGTAGAAAATTGCAATTCTCAGAACTAATACATATATGGTTTTATAATTTAACACTTTCATGGCAGCTGATCTTTAAAGAGTATTTTTACTAAAATTTTGCACAAATAATTTCATTAATTCTACAAATTAAAGAAAAACTAAATTCGCATAAAGGTCATGTTACCTTGAAAGTGTTAAACAAAGCTTACTTAAAAATTTATGTTATATTTAATATTTATAAAGACTCAATGAATTGTGATGTATCATAAATGCTGAAGAATCTTTCAAAAGAAAAGCGAATCTCCATCAAATACTCAAAACTGTTACATGACAAACCAAGATTGTAAATTCTACAGTGAATAGAACAATAATATATTGTTACAAATTTTTATAAATAAATATGAAATATATTACTTTATGCACCATTCATTAAGTTTCAACCATTTTTTTATAAAATATTTTTGTAAGAAATATCACATTTCGTGACATTTGCTTTTCTATTATGTTTTAGAGTAAAATTATTAAAACTAAATAACAAAAAATGATTCTTTTTTAAAAGAAAACAACTTCTTTTATGCATAACTTTTACAAGTTTATACATACAGTCTTTTCTATTGCTTAATAATTTAAGCTGCCATCAAATTACAATATTTATTACAAAAAGCAATAATTTTTCAATAAGCTATTAATTAAAAATTAAATCTAATGCCATTCTTTTAAATTTTCATTTAGTAAATACAATTTTATGATTTGATCTTTTACGAAAAATTGTATTATTTTTTCTAACGCCATTATCCAGCATATCCATAAATTTATCACAAAATTTTGGCTTGTTTTGTTTTTACATAATTCAGTAAGTAAACTAAGAATTAAATTGAATTTTGCACTGGGCTTTCCTGTAAAAATATTGTATGCAATTCCATGTGTAAAGTATCTTTTTAAATCTGCATTTTACACATTGATCGTTGCTTAAAATATTGTCTGATATTCAGGGGAGAAGTGATACCTGTACTCGTGTAAATTGTCTTTGCATACTTGCACAGGAATCACAGCTCTCTCATATTAATATCAACAACTAATGTACTATCACTTACTTAAATGTAAAATGGTATGACACAATAACTTATCATTGTATTATCATCTTCAGTCATTCAATATAACAATCATCAATATAATTATTTAACAGCAGCTCTTATGCGGCAGTAATTATTATGTCTAGAAATTATAAATGAACTTCCCTTCACCAATTAATGGTTTGCATTAAAAATTTTTTTCCACAATTCACTTGCGTACTTTTTTTTCAAGAAATAATTTTAGCTTTGTTGGATAGTCAGTCATTACTCCTGTTGCTCCCAAATCAAATGCTTTTTTAAATTCCTCTTCGTTATTTAATACCCAAAAATAAACCTTTGTAAATAGAAAAAAATATAAATTTGAAATATTCTACTGTAATAAATTCATTAAATTTAATAAACATGCATTACTTACATGTATACCACGAGCTTGTAAGTGATTAAACAAACAAGGTCTCATCAGTAATACATTCATTGCTCCTAAAAATATTTTATTTGGCAAAAAACTTGGAAGAGGTCTCCTAAAATAATAAAAAGTAATACTTGATATTGAGTGAAAGTTTACAAAGATTAAAAAAAAAAAATACCTTAAATAAATAGATGGTAAAAATATTTCAAGATGTGTTTCCCTTAGAGGCACAAATGGTAAAAGACCAGTGTACATGAGAACTATCAATAGTATAACCCTTTTCATTGAAAACAACAAATTGACATTAGGATTCTGGAAAAATATATAACAATTACTATTGTTTGTGAACTATGCTTGTACATTGATATAATTTATTTTAGAAACCATTTTGTAACATTTTGTTGTAATTTCATCACTGAAATTTCCCCATACAGTGTACTCTTGTCGATTATACTCTTTTATTAATTCCGATACTTTAAATATAAGTTCGTCGTTATTAATTTTAATATCAATATTAATGGGCATATTAGGAAAAGCTTCAAAAACTTCTTTCAATAGTACAAATTTTCTCTCATCTTTTTTTTCTGAGCCTGCAAACTCCACACCTGAAAAATTTTAAATCACAATTATTCTTAATTAAAGTTTGATTCTACTTTGTTAATGGTAGATCTAAGTCTGCTGGTGTTTACCAGGATCAAAATCTATCGGTATTTTTTGCATCAGTAATGGTAAATCTTGAAAGTTTAGTTCAGAAATATTTTTATTTGTACCAGTACTTCTTAAGAGATTTTGGTCATGAGAAACAACCACTTGTCCATCTCTCGATAAATGACAATCTAATTCTAACATTTCTGTACCTATTGCTGCTGCACTGCAATTGTAAAAAGTCACATAGAATTTACTCCAAAAAGTTTTTATAATGAGCTGTTACTTTAGTATAAACATAAAAATTCTTCATAGTAAAGGTTAAGGGCCTGCATGAAGGTGTGATAAAGATAAATAATTGTCATTTTTGCCTTAGTTGATGTTATTTTATTTTTATAAATGTTTAATAAAAAGAAAAAAAATCTTGGGAAGTGTTGCTACTTTACTACTAACCGTTTAAAGGCACACATTGTGTTTTCATAATTTTCACCAGCTCCTGCAATGTAAAAATGGAAAAAATTTATTTTAAGTAAACCGAGTATTAAAGTATAAGGAAAGGTAATATTCACCACCACGATGACTAATATGATGACACATGAATTTAATTTTTTTCTTTTTATGTATTAAAGTTGGATATTTGAATAGAATAACAGATGTTATAATGTAACTTCCAAATAAAGTGTAAAATAACATTGTTAAAAATAGTCAATGTCGCGTTAACAAATATTACATAAAACGTAAGGATAAAATGTTAATGAAAATAATGACATTCACAAATTCTTTTTTTAGAAATTGTTAACGGTGCAGTAGACAGCAAAAAAATCTGCCGTCAAGCGACAGCAGACGATAATATTTTCGGAGTTGCAAGCTTATCTTAAGCTCAACTTGTGACTTCAGACTTGAGTATAATACATTCCTATAGAAGGTAAACACACGCATTTCAAAGTGTCCCGAGCCGATTGCAGCGCTCACTGAGGTAAAATTTTACATTAAAATTATAAATTTCAATGTGCAAAATATACAACAACTTCTTTCAAAAATAAAAAAAATGAACAACAGTTTTAAAAATCATTATATTTTTTAATTGATATTTTATACAATATCATACATGTAAGTACAGAAGAGCCTCTTACTCTAAAATCAATTTAAGACACAACTTCATTAATTAATTATTATTATTTTTTGTACATACTCTTTATGTCATCTTCTCATTAACTGACCATGGCCAAGCAGTACCAGATGCTTTTAGCCCTTCCTCTAATTCAACAAGTAATTGTATGTCAAATTCATCCATTCTAAAGTGTACTATTCCCTGCTGTAAACATTTTAGGGCATATTCATATTTTTTTGGATTATCTAAAATGATACAATTATTTGTATGTATTTTTTAAAAATAATGATGAATTTTTGCATTAATTTACATAAAAATTACTTTTTCTTCACTTACTTAGCTTTAAACATTTTTTTATTAATCTCTTGTGGAGTAAAAATTTAATATTACTTGCAATTGAGCTTTCATTTACTAGATCGGCTAATTGTACATAAAGATCAGGGTCAGTAATGTGTTGAGAAAAATTTAAAACCTCAGACCACAATAAATGTTGGTTTGAATTTTTTATGTATTTCGTCCATATTTCTTTGGCCACTGGATTTCTTTCCAAAAAATAGTAAATCCAAAGAGCTGTTATTGGTTTTTTAATTTCTTTTTCGGCAAACTTATATGCTAAATTTTTAACTACAAAAAGAAAAATGGATAAATATTTGTTACGATACTCCCTCAAAAAATTTTAAATAAAATATTTACAATTTTCACGAATCTCTGGAAATCTTATTAAACTTTTTATGGCTATCTCAAAATGCAAACTTAAATTGCTCGATGTGATCATTCCCTTGTTCAGTTTGTATTCTAAATTTTTCAAATATAAATCCCAACATCCAGATTTTAAACAAGCTTGATTTAAATAATAATTATATCTCGATTGTTTCTTAAATTTCTAAAATAATATAATTAAAATTAATGTTATTTTGATAAAGTAGAATTTTTAAGACTTACTGGAGTTATAAAATCTTCAATTTTCTCCAAATTTTCTAAATCTCTGCGTTCAAGCAATTTAGATAAAATCAAGTCAGCTGTCATCAAATTAATTTCCATATTATAATAAACATTTAAATGTTTCCATAACTCAACTATTTCGGAAAACTTATTTTTCCAAACATATTTTTCGCAAAGAATTGAATAACAATCTCTTTTATAAATTAATGGTATCCTATTTTAAAATATGTAAAAAATTTAAAGCATATTTTACAAGAATATTAATTTTACAAATAAACAATAAATGAACAAAATAAAACCTTTGCAGTAATTCTGCTGCTTGTTCGTACTGTTTTTTCTGTATAGCAGCATCAAATTCTATAAATGATTGTTTTTTATCTATATTTTTATTAATCAAAATATAATTAAGGCAGTCTACAAAGGTGGGTGATGGATTTATATTTTTACTTTGCATTTTCATCCACAAATCGTAACATTTTTGCCATTGATTCTGAGCACCTAAATTAAAATAATTTAATTAACAAATTGCTGTTCTGAGCAAATTTTGTTTTACAAGGTCTAGTGAATTTCAGAAATTATTAACTATTTAATAAATAGTAATAATAATTGCCGTTTTCAACTACAGTAATAATTTCCTAGTGGAAACTTAATAAAAAAATTAAATTCAGTAATTGCTTACCATAACTTTTTAGTAATAAAACACATATGATATTGACATTATATTGTAGTTCATTGAAAAATTCAAATAATTTTTCTAATTCGTGGTCCTGATTATTTCTGTATAATTTTTCAGCATAAAATCTCACCCAACTTTCTTGTATGTTAGAGCAGTGATGCTGTAAGAAATAAAATTAATTATTCCTACTAAGTGAATCTATTAAAATCTTTATTAAATATACAATTGTACTTTATATAATTAAAAAAATACCTTCATAATATTCACTGCTTCTTCTTTTTGGTTATTTTCCAAATAAATCATGGCTATGTTAAAAAAATCTGTTTTCTTTTTAACCTTTGTGCAAATATTTTGTATTTTTTGTAAATGATGTTTATTATTGTCAAAAATACATTTTCTGAGCAATTCTATTTTAAGAGGTGTTAATTCAAAGTTATTGTATACCCATTCGAATTTCTTGAGTGCAGCTTCCCCATCATTCCTTTCTTATTAAAGTTCTTATAAAAATGTGTTTTAAAATATTATTTTTTGAAATTATAAATTTTATTAAATTCTTACCGATTTAAATGCAATTTAATAAATGGGGCAAAGAGATTATTTTTAAATTCTGTTATGTAGCCTTGTGAACTAAATACTTCAAAGAATTGGTATAATAAATTTTCATCATCATATTTTAATAAAGCATGTAGTATTGCAGAGCAATAGTGAGAGGAATTCTCTCCATAACAGTTTGGCCATGTTAGATACTCTAATGCTTCTAAAAAAGAACAGTAAATTTATATAAATTATATAAGTTATAATTTAAGAAATAAATAAATAAAATGCATTTTTCATACTTTGAATATCTCCAGTATTAATGAAGAGATTTACTAATTTCAAACATAAAGTTTGTCTAATTTGAAAGTTATCTACTTTTTTTCTAATTTTATGTAACCATAATTCACTTTCTGGAATTTTTTGCAAATCCACAAACATTTCAATTAATGAATTCATAGCCTTAATTGACATGTCCATATCATTTTTATCAAATGTCTAAAATATGAGTAAAATATTCTTTATATTAATGCATTCACAATTAAAAAACAATAAATTAAATATAAAGTACAACCTCTAAAAGATCACAGACTTTTTCTTCGTTTTTTACACTGCAGTAAAACATTAATAAATCATTGTTCATTTGAGTTTTGCCTTTTGAATTATCTTTTGAAATATTTTTAGATGTACTTTCCAATTGTTCAATATTCTAAAAAATTCTTATATAAAAAATTGATTCTGAATATTCCCAAACTATCAGTAAATTATGTTAAAACAATAATCTTACCATTAACAATTTTGGCCAAAAATCTACATGCTCTGTAAGTATTCGTTTAGGTACTAATTTACCTGATTGTAGATCACTTAACGCATTTAAAATGTCTGATGTCATTTCATCACCTAATTTTTTTTTAATTGTTTCCACAATTTCTGGTGTTATACTCAGTCCCTTATTAATCAAATTTCTGAAAAACTAAAAGATATTAATAACATATTTTAATAGAAAATAAAGAAATAGAAATTACATGTAGATAATTACCATAAGAAGCATATATTTACTTTTTGCTTGCAAATAATTGCAAATATCTAAGGTACATGTGTCAAGAAGTTGCTGATACTGTTCAATATCAATTTTGTTAGTTATCACATTTTTATAGACGAAGTGTAAAATCCAAGTTACAGATGAAATGTCGTCTGTATTTCTAAATGCTTTTAATAAATCATACTTAAAAGCAATAAAATCGTATTTGAATGCATGGTATTTGCTCACTAAAATTTCATTTAAAAAATATTTTTATGAAATAAATATCTCAGAAAGGTAGAAAATAATATTGTTTTTAAATGCACGAGTAAAAACTTACTAAATTTAACAGCTTCACGAATCTTGTTATCTGATAATAATTGCAATGTAATTGCATTTACAGCTGTTTCTATTTTTACTTGATGATTTATTAATATTGATAATATTTCTTCTGGTTCACCTTGCATATATGGTAAAATGTAAGTATTTAATGTGTAGATGCTGGGATATATTTCCAGTTCCAAAATCATTTTTTGTATAGCTGTGTTAAGGTCTAAATAGTATAAAAATATTATTATTTTGCATAATTCATTTTAAAGTTAAAAATAGCATTCTTTAAATTAACCTTTATATCTACAAGATCTCCCAAGATCTTTAAAAATTGGATAAAAATAGTTTTGTTTTATCAGACCTCCTGATTCTTTCCAAGCTTTCATTAAAGAGAAACTTGATTCATACATACGATTTTCAATACTTTTGTTTATAGCTGATGTAAATGCCAAATTATTAATACCTTTTTTTACCATCATCTGGCAGTAACCAATCATTTTTTCAACAGGCTAGATAATTAAAAGTTCATAATTAATAACAGTCAGTTTAAATTTCAAACAATATTAAAAAAGAAGTGTACCACATTTAAAATAATCAAAGATTCAATAAAAAAATTGCTACTTATTTCATTTGCACTGGTAGATAAACATTGAAGTATCTTAAAAGCAGCGTCTATTTGTCCATTTTCTACTAGCTTGTAGATAAGAATATGTCCTTCTCCTAGTGAAATTGTACTTTGAGGCAATAGTGACAAAATCTTTAAATATAAAATATTAATTTTATTTTACTTATAATAAAATAAAAATAAACATTATATAAAATTTCTTATACCTTATGTACTTTTTCTGAGAATCCATTTACATATAATTCAAAGATTATGTTTAAGAATACTTTTTCAGTAATTTCAATGTCATGATTTTTACATTCTGCAAGAGTTTTCTCTATATTTTCAAGATCTCCCTTTCTTGCAAAAGCATACATAAAAGCAGAATGTGTTTGACTAGTAACAGTAATATTGAGTAATTCCATATTGTTCATGATTTCTGTTACAGCATTCATATCACTGAAATAAAAATTGTTGTGATTATAAATAAAAGTTATCAAGAAAAAGTGTATAAAAGCATTCATACTTGTTTATGCAATGTGCAAATAGAAAACTACTTAATATATCTTCTGTAATAGGGAGCTGCATATCTTTCATATAGTTTAAAATTTGTGTAGCTTCTTTAATGTTCCCAGTATTACAAAAGTAGTATATTAATTTTTTAAATGTGTCCTGATTAGGTTCTACTTGAGCATTAATCATTTCCCATAAGATATCAAATGGTGAAAATTGGTAAGCAGTTTTAAGATATATATCAAGTAAAGCATTGTAGTGAGAGACTTCTAATTGAATACCTGTGATATTAAAAAATATTAAAATAATAGTAGTTATTAAAATATAATTTATAAATTTATTTACCTAAATTTTTCAATTCATTCCATATTTCTTGTGCTAGTTGTTGCCTTAATTCTGAAGGTTTATTCAATATTAATTCACTACAACATCTCAATAAAAATAAGCCTTTCAAAGTCAAAGTTGTTTCTGTAAGATACATTTTTATTTATTTATTTATTTATTTATTTATATAGATGGACCAACCAGCCTATCTCAGTAATAAAATTAAAGAATTAATTCACTATTTCAAATATTCTTTATAGTTAATTTTGCTTTTACTTACCAGAATTCTTCAAATCGTGCAAAACATCATGCATGTTAAACTTTATTAGCGTGCCATATGTAGCTGCTTCTTTATTTAATATAACCATCTTTTGATCTATATCACTTTCTTCGTTTATACTTACTTGCAAATTTGGGATTGAGCAATAACTTCTAAATCTACAGAACAATCGAAATAAATAATTGGAAATAATAATAATATAACTATTGCAACTTTTAAGTTTGTTCAACTCACTGATTTATGAAGTGGATTGTTTGATAATAATTTAAAAACTGTCTCTGATCATTGTCAATATTTAATTTATTTAACAGAACTTTTGATAATGTAGATTGTGGTCGTAGAAATTTGGATAGTCTCATAAACGTAGACATATTAAAGCTGAAATTTTATTTTAATTTTTATTTTCTTTTTACATTTAAACTAGCCATGATAAAAATGTATAATTTTATTTATAATCGTACCTCATTCGACCTCATAAATATTAACCTAAGTTCTCTACGTATGATTAACTGGGCAGAATCATAACATAGTTTTTTTGCAAAACGTTGTAAGTTGCAAAAATTGTGAATTTATCATATGTGAATTATATAATACAATGTTGAAGGTATCTTTAAAAGAGAACGGTATTAAGTAAGTAACATTGTCAAATCTCTTTTCATAATCTTGAAAAGTGAAAATTTGGTTCAATACACTCGCAACTTCACAAGTACTATACTTATGCGCGTTCAGGACTTCAGGCGTGTTCAGGTGTTCTTAAAATCCGCTTGTATATATATATAGATATACATGATCAGTGTTTTATTGTTTAAGTAAAATATTCTTCATTTGTTATAAAAGAACTTCAATATTAAAAAATCTTTTAAAAACCTACTTTGAACTGTATTATTTACGTAATTATCAAACGAAATGTGTAGCTGATTAAGATAAAATGTTAGATTTACCACTCTACAATGAATAAAAGTGTAATTTAAGTTTGTTACGTTTCACAAACTGATCGACCGTTTGCCGCCATATTGGCTTTTTTTACGGGCTATTGTACCATGGAATGGAACCATACCGAATGGCGACAATATTTTAGTGTACCGCATGCACCGCAAATATTGAATTATTGCCTATAGTACTGAAGAAAACAGGAAACTTTAGTTAAATAAATATGCCCTAAGAGTCGTTACATCGGATTTTTAATACAGGTAACTCGATTTACATATACTTCAAAAACTGCGGTATATTTGAGAAACGCGTACTTCGAAGTGTAACTTCCACATCGCCGTCCTTACTTCCTCAATGCTCTGAATGCTCTCAATGCATATTTCTAATTTACACAGTACGGTAAAGTTTTCAACAAATTATAAAATCTGATAAATAATTAATAGTAATCTTCGGTTAACTGTAGGTAGACCAAAAATCAATGCAGTGTTACAAAATGTATATTTTAGGTTGTTAGGCATTTGAAATAACAATGTCTCTGCCTCCGTATTTGTTGGGCCCGAATCCATGGGCCCAAATGATGGCTCAGCAGCAAGCTCACGCACAACTCGCAGCTGTGCAGGCGCACGCTCAAGCTGCTGCGCAAGCACAAGCAGCTCATCATGCGCACATGCAAGCTATAAGCGGAAGTGGTCCACCATTACCTCAACCACCGAAACAACCTGAAGTACTTTCTGAAGATAAATTACAGGAGAAAGGTTAAATATCTTTTTATTTGATTATACTTTATGATTTCATTGAAATATACAACAATTAACAAATACATTTTGAATTATAGCACAAAAATGGCAGCAATTGCAGTCTAAGCGTTTTGCCGAGAAAAGAAAATTTGGTTTTGTAGATGCTCAAAAAGAAGATATGCCACCTGAACACATACGTAAAATCATAAGAGATCATGGAGATATGAGTAGTCGTAAATACAGACATGATAAGCGTGTCTATTTAGGGTAAATATTTATAAATTATATTTATAAATTATATCTTTTTTTACAAGTTACAGGGTATACTTATGTACTCATCATTTCTTATTTTAATAGTGCTCTTAAATACATGCCACATGCTGTTATGAAACTCTTAGAAAATATGCCAATGCCTTGGGAGCAAATAAGGGATGTTAAAGTACTATACCATATCACAGGAGCTATTACATTTGTTAATGAAATACCATGGGTTATTGAACCTCTGTATATTGCTCAATGGGGGTAAGAATTATTTGATACTTGTCTAACTTAATAATTGTGTTCTTTTAAATCTATAATTAAAATTGTTCATATTATAGAACTATGTGGGTAATGATGAGACGAGAAAAAAGAGATCGTAGACACTTTAAGCGAATGAGATTTCCACCATTTGATGATGAAGAACCTCCTTTAGATTATGCTGATAACGTTTTAGATGTTGAACCATTGGAAGCTATTCAGATTGAATTAGATAATGAAGATGATACCCCTGTATCTGCATGGTTTTATGAACACAAACCTTTGGTTGGATCAAAGTAAGTTTATTTATGTAATTTAACTGTATTCTTATTTTCTCCTTTATATTATTTGCAAAGCAAAAATGAAACTGTAGTTGAATAAAATGTTGATTTTAATTACATAAATTTGAACATATTTTATAATTTACTAGATTAAAAAAAATTAAGGTATGTACTTATTTAATTTTTTTTTCATAGGCATGTCAATGGATCTACGTACAGAAAATGGAATTTAAGTTTGCCAATGATGGCAGCACTTTATCGACTTGCAAATCCATTGTTAACAGATTTAGTTGATAATAACTATTTTTACTTATTTGACCCTAAGTCATTTTTCACAGCAAAAGCACTGAATATGGCGATACCTGGAGGCCCAAAATTTGAACCTCTGGTTAAAGATTCAAATGCTGCAGACGAAGACTGGAATGAATTTAATGATATTAATAAAATTATTATTAGACAACCCATTCGTACAGAATATAGAATTGCTTTTCCATATTTGTACAACAACATGCCACATTTTGTGCATTTATCCTGGTAAGAATTTTTTACACCATTTTTCATACTTTTTATTGTCCACACTTTGTTTGAAAATTTACTTTTTAAGTTTGGTAAGTTTTACTAGCAGTGTGGTAAAAAAATTGGTAGTAGATATTTGTATTCTTGATTAAGAAAGGCAAGGATACCGCTGACTCTACCTACAGACAATTTAAAAAGAAAACGCAGTTAATGCATTCTAATTGTTGACTATTTTTTTATTTTAGGTATCATGCACCTAATGTAGTGTATATAAAGACTGAAGATCCAGATTTACCTGCTTTTTACTTTGATCCTCTTATTAACCCTATCTCTCACCGAAACTCTTTAAAGGTACATTGACTCTTAAATTAATAAAAAATAGAAATAAAATAGATGCTTTCATTTTCTGAAATTCTTGTATTTTGGCACTTAGACGATAGAACCAGTCATAGAAGATGATGAAGATTTTGTTCTTCCTGAAGAAGTTCAACCATTCCTTCAGGAAACGCCGTTATACACTGACAATACAGCTAATGGAATAGCTTTGTTGTGGGCACCAAGACCTTTTAATACTCGATCAGGAAGAACAAGACGAGCAATTGATATTCCTCTGGTCAAGTCCTGGTACAGAGAACATTGCCCACCTGGACAACCTGTTAAAGTCAGAGTCAGCTATCAGAAATTGTTGAAATATTTTGTTTTAAATGCATTAAAACATAGACATCCAAAACCACAAAAGAAGCGATATCTATTCCGCTCTTTTAAATCTACTAAATTTTTCCAAACAACTACACTTGACTGGGTTGAAGCTGGTTTACAAGTTTGTCGTCAAGGTTATAATATGTTAAATTTGTTGATTCATCGAAAGAATTTGAATTATCTTCACTTAGATTATAACTTCAACTTGAAACCCAGCAAAACACTGACAACAAAAGAAAGAAAAAAATCACGTTTCGGAAATGGTTTGTATATTTTTGTATAAGTTAAATTTTCGGTGTATGGTACAGCTATGTTTTTATGATTCTTATCTTGCATACTAAAATTCAGTAATATTATATGAAACTTCAGGTATTTATAATTCTTATTGAATAATTTACTTTGTCTTGCAGCCTTCCATTTATGCCGAGAAATTTTGAGATTGACAAAATTAATTATCGATTCTCACGTTCAGTATCGTCTAAATAATGTAGATGCTTTCCAACTTGCTGATGGCTTACAGTATATATTTGCCCATGTTGGTCAACTTACTGGAATGTACCGATACAAATATAAACTAATGAGGCAAATAAGAATGTGCAAAGATTTGAAACACTTGATCTATTATCGTTTTAATACTGTGAGTTATAAATAGTTTTAATAACAATTAAGTCAAATTATAATAATAATATTGATGGTTGGAAAGGAGATTTACTAAATCAAAAAACTACTTTTAAGGGTCCAGTTGGCAAAGGTCCTGGATGTGGATTTTGGGCTCCAGGTTGGCGAGTTTGGCTCTTCTTTATGCGCGGAATTACACCACTGCTTGAACGCTGGCTAGGTAATCTTCTATCTAGGCAATTTGAGGGACGTCATTCAAAGGGAGTAGCCAAAACGGTTACCAAGCAGAGAGTAGAATCTCACTTTGATCTTGAACTGAGAGCATCTGTTATGCACGATATTGTTGATATGATGCCTGAAGGTATTAAACAAAATAAAGCAAGAACAATTCTGCAACATCTGAGTGAAGCCTGGCGATGTTGGAAAGCAAACATCCCGTGGAAAGTTCCTGGATTACCTATCCCTATTGAAAATATGATTCTCAGATACGTGAAAATGAAGGCCGATTGGTGGACCAATACAGCTCATTATAATCGTGAACGAATTCGACGAGGAGCAACTGTTGATAAAACCGTATGTAAGAAAAATTTGGGACGATTGACTCGACTTTATCTGAAAGCTGAACAAGAACGACAGCACAACTATTTAAAGGTAATGAGATGCATGATGAAAGGTATTAAAGATTTGAAATGTGCACATTCATAATTTCTTGTTTGCTCATTGCAGGATGGTCCATATATTTCTCCAGAGGAAGCTGTTGCTATTTACACAACAACTGTGCATTGGCTAGAGTCTCGAAGATTTGCTCCAATTCCATTTCCTCCGCTCTCATATAAGCATGATACAAAACTGCTGATTTTGGCTTTAGAAAGATTGAAGGAAGCGTACAGTGTAAAGTCACGATTGAATCAAAGTCAAAGAGAAGAGCTTGGGCTGATTGAACAAGCTTATGATAATCCTCATGAAGCTCTTTCAAGAATTAAGAGGCACCTTCTGACGCAGAGAGCTTTCAAAGAAGTAAGTTGATATTGTTTTGCTAATTAATTTTGAAAACTAATATGATTAAATGTCTTAATAAAAAAAAATTCATAAATCTAAGCCAGCTAGTATTTAGGAAAATTTTAAAAAGTATCATTTAATTACTAGGTTGGAATTGAATTTATGGATCTCTACAGCCATCTTATACCTGTATACGACGTAGAACCTTTAGAAAAGATCACTGATGCTTACTTAGATCAATATCTTTGGTATGAGGCTGACAAACGTAGACTATTTCCACCTTGGGTCAAACCAGCAGATACAGAACCACCTCCTTTACTTGTGTACAAATGGTGTCAAGGTATCAACAATCTTCAAGATGTGTGGGATGTTAGTGAGGGCGAGTGCAATGTTTTGTTGGAATCTAAATTTGAAAAACTTTATGAGAAAATCGATTTGACGCTATTAAATCGTTTGCTGCGACTTATAGTAGATCACAATATTGCTGATTACATGACGGCTAAGAATAACGTAGTCATTAATTACAAAGATATGAACCACACCAACAGTTACGGTATTATTAGAGGATTACAGTTTGCATCGTTTATTGCCCAGTACTATGGACTTGTCTTGGATTTACTGGTACTTGGTCTGCAAAGAGCAAGTGAAATGGCTGGTCCTCCTCAGATGCCCAATGATTTTCTTACATTCCAGGTAAACACTGAATTTTCCATTAATATTTTCTCTAACCCGAATTGTGAGAATATCAATATTTTTTTAAATAAAATATTGATCTATTACAGTTTGGAAAGAAACTGTCCTGTTTGCCCTGTGCTAGAGTCTTTTCTATCTAGTGCAGTTTCCTAAAGGACAACAATATCATTATAAAATCTTATTGTAATAAATGCTGTATGAATAAGAAGAATGCGAAAATAGTAACATTTTATTGTTTTAGGATGTGGCTACAGAAACTGCACATCCTATCCGTCTTTATTGCCGCTACGTAGATAGGATTCACTTGTTCCTACGTTTCACCGCAGATGAAGCCCGTGATCTAATTCAGCGGTACCTAACTGAACATCCTGATCCTAACAATGAGAATATTGTCGGATACAATAATAAGAAATGTTGGCCTCGCGATGCGCGCATGAGACTGATGAAGCACGACGTAAATTTAGGTCGCGCTGTCTTTTGGGATATTAAAAATCGTCTACCTCGTTCTACAACTACCGTCCAATGGGAGAACAGTTTTGTTAGCGTTTACAGTAAAGACAATCCAAACTTGCTGTTCAACATGAGCGGCTTTGAGTGTCGCATTTTGCCTAAGTGTAGAATGACACATGAGGAATTTACGCATAAAGATGGAGTCTGGAATTTACAGAACGAAATTACAAAGGAGCGAACAGCTCAGTGCTTCCTGCGTGTTGACGACGAAAGCTTACAGAGATTCCACAATCGCGTGCGGCAAATTCTCATGGCTTCTGGTTCTACCACCTTCACAAAGATCGTCAACAAGTGGAACACAGCGCTTATCGGACTTATGACATATTTTCGGGAAGCAGTTGTCAATACTCAAGAGCTTCTCGATTTACTTGTCAAATGTGAAAACAAGATTCAAACAAGAATTAAGATCGGTCTCAATTCAAAAATGCCTTCAAGATTTCCTCCTGTTGTATTTTACACGCCTAAGGAGTTAGGAGGCTTGGGTATGCTCTCGATGGGTCACGTACTTATTCCACAGTCAGATCTCAGATGGTCCAAACAAACCGATGTTGGTATTACTCATTTCCGTTCTGGTATGAGCCATGATGAAGACCAGTTGATTCCTAACTTGTATAGATATATTCAGCCTTGGGAATCAGAATTTATTGATTCACAAAGAGTTTGGGCAGAATATGCGCTTAAGCGACAAGAGGCTAATGCCCAAAATCGCAGATTAACTCTTGAAGATTTGGAAGACAGTTGGGATCGAGGTATTCCTAGGATTAATACTCTTTTCCAGAAGGACAGACACACTTTGGCTTACGATAAGGGATGGAGAATAAGAACAGAATTTAAGCAATATCAGGTATGTAAATACAAATGTAACGTTATCTGTACATTATTTTTATGTAACTTTTTAAAATATGATGTTAAGTCTAGGGGTCCTGAAATCAACTAATGTGTGGGTTGACTGTTGCAGTATTTGTGATGTTTTGTTCGAGACAAAACGTTACATACTGTAGCTAGAGAAATCCTTTATCTGATTAATTATTTAATATAAAACTATTGAATTTTACAATTACAGCTATATGTAGGATTAACTATACTAATGTTTTTGTGCAGGTTTTGAAACAAAATCCTTTCTGGTGGACACATCAGCGTCACGATGGTAAACTGTGGAATTTGAATAATTACAGAACTGATATGATTCAAGCACTTGGAGGAGTAGAAGGTATCTTGGAACATACTTTATTCAAGGGAACCTACTTCCCAACTTGGGAAGGTCTTTTTTGGTAAATTGAATGTTTCAGTCTTAAACCGGGAAAATGAAAAAGAAAAAATTGATGTTATACATAAACGCAATGCATTAATTTTAGGGAAAAGGCATCAGGATTTGAAGAATCTATGAAGTACAAAAAACTCACCAATGCCCAAAGGTCTGGATTGAATCAAATTCCTAACCGTCGATTCACATTGTGGTGGTCACCAACAATAAATAGAGCCAACGTCTACGTTGGTTTTCAAGTACGTTATTTCCTTTACTATAAAAGGTTTTATAGCAATTATTGTTATATTTATCAAATAAAATGATTTTAGGTGCAATTGGATTTAACAGGAATTTTTATGCACGGTAAGATTCCAACATTAAAGATTTCTTTGATTCAAATCTTCCGAGCACATTTATGGCAGAAGGTTCACGAATCAATCGTTATGGATCTTTGTCAAGTTTTCGATCAGGAATTAGATGCTTTGGAAATAGAAACTGTACAAAAGGAAACAATTCATCCTCGAAAATCATACAAAATGAATTCCTCGTGTGCTGACATTCTTCTCTTCTCGGCATATAAATGGAACGTTTCACGACCTTCTCTTCTTGCCGATTCGAAAGATGTTATGGATAATACTACAACCCAAAAATATTGGATCGATGTGCAGCTTAGATGGGGTGATTACGACTCTCACGACATAGAGCGATATGCACGAGCCAAGTTCCTCGATTATACTACCGATAACATGTCAATTTATCCATCTCCTACTGGCTTGTTAATAGCTATTGATTTAGCTTATAACCTCCACAGTGCTTATGGAAATTGGTTCCCTGGTTGCAAGCCTCTAATTCAACAAGCTATGGCTAAAATTATGAAAGCCAATCCTGCGCTGTATGTATTGAGAGAACGTATAAGGAAAGCGTTACAGCTGTATTCTTCCGAACCTACCGAGCCGTATCTTTCTTCACAAAACTACGGAGAATTATTCTGCAACCAAATTATTTGGTTCGTCGATGATACTAATGTTTATCGTGTAACAATTCACAAAACGTTCGAAGGTAATTTAACAACAAAACCAATAAACGGTGCGATCTTCATTTTCAATCCCCGAACTGGACAGCTGTTCCTCAAAATTATTCACACATCGGTATGGGCTGGTCAAAAACGATTAGGTCAGTTGGCCAAATGGAAAACTGCTGAAGAAGTAGCAGCTTTAATTCGTTCGTTGCCAGTGGAAGAACAACCGAAGCAGATTATCGTTACGAGAAAAGGTATGTTGGATCCGCTTGAAGTCCACTTACTTGACTTCCCGAACATCGTGATCAAAGGATCCGAACTGCAGCTGCCGTTTCAAGCTTGCCTGAAGGTAGAGAAATTCGGAGACTTGATTTTGAAGGCTACGGAACCACAAATGGTATTGTTTAATCTTTATGACGATTGGCTAAAAACGATCTCATCCTACACGGCATTTTCACGTCTCATTCTCATTCTTCGAGCTCTGCACGTGAATACTGAAAGAACGAAGGTCGTACTAAAACCAGATAAAACAACCATTACTGAGCCTCACCACATTTGGCCATCACTCACAGATGATGAATGGGTAAAAGTGGAAGTACAGCTCAAGGATCTGATTTTAGCCGATTATGGAAAGAAGAATAACGTCAATGTAGCGTCGTTGACACAATCTGAAATTCGTGACATTATTCTTGGTATGGAAATTAGTGCTCCATCTGCTCAGCGCCAACAGATCGCTGAAATTGAGAAACAAACCAAGGAGCAATCACAGCTTACTGCTACGACCACGAGAACAGTTAACAAGCACGGAGACGAGATAATTACAGCAACAACTTCGAATTACGAGACGCAATCGTTTAGCTCCAAAACGGAATGGCGTATACGAGCTATTTCTGCTACGAATTTGCATTTGCGAACTAATCACATCTACGTATCGTCGGACGATATCAAAGAAACTGGTTACACCTACATCTTACCTAAAAATGTTCTTAAGAAATTCGTTACTATATCGGATTTGCGAGCCCAGGTAACTTAATCTTCGATTAATTTTATTTAACATTTATCGATACAAATGATTACTACACATTTGAAACTTAATTCTAGATTGCTGGCTATTTATATGGAGTGAGTCCTCCTGATAATCCTCAAGTAAAAGAAATTAGATGTATTGTTATGCCTCCTCAGTGGGGTACGCATCAAACTGTTCATTTACCAAGTATGCTACCGAATCATCAGTATCTGAAAGAAATGGAACCTCTTGGATGGATTCATACACAGCCAAACGAATTACCTCAATTGTCTCCACAAGTATGCATTTTTTATTTTGAGAATTTCTTACAACGAAAAACATGCTTTAATGCTTCTGCTATATTTTCAGGATATAACCACTCATGCTAAAGTAATGGCAGAAAATTCTTCATGGGATGGAGAAAAAACCATTGTCATAACTTGCAGTTTTACTCCAGGATCCTGTTCTCTTACTGCATACAAGTTGACACCGAGGTATGTTTGAATTGTTTTCATATTACTGCTTTGTACAAAAAAAAACAATAAACAACAAATTTTTTCTTCCAGTGGTTTCGAGTGGGGTAAACAAAATACTGACAAAGGAAATAATCCTAAAGGATATCTTCCTAGTCATTACGAAAAAGTGCAGATGTTACTTTCAGACAGATTCCTCGGTTTCTTTATGGTACCAAGTCAAGGATCGTGGAATTATAATTTCATGGGTTAGAAATGCTTTTCCCTTAAATTTCTTTTATTACAATAGTTTTCTTTAATTTAATTAATTGAACTAATTTTTCTCATAGGTGTCAGACACGATCCAAATATGAAATATGAGCTTCAGTTGATGAACCCGAAAGAATTTTATCATGAGGTGCATCGTCCTGCTCACTTCTTGAATTTTGCTAGTTTAGAGGATGGAGAAGGTATTGGAGCTGATCGAGAAGATGTGTGCGCTTAATTAAAGTTTTATTACAAATAGATACGAAATAAATGTGTATATAATTCTATTTAATATTAATGTAAAAATAAGTGACGAATGGGGTGTGAAAGTGATATAATTATTACATTTTGCAGTTTATAAATACAATGTAAGTTGATTAATGATTCCAGTTTTTTCACGAAATAATTACTAAAACTTTGGTAATATAAAAATTGGATTTATTTGACCATACGACTTAGGTTCTTAATACTACTGTAATTCATAGCTATAACTACAAACATGTTTTCTAAAATAAAAGTGTGAATCAATAAAATCTTTCTACAAAGAAAAATTAATTTATTTTAAAATCTTTTCCCTATAATCGGATAGTTTTATGAAGAAGTTTTTTGGATTTTTGAAAAGATTATTATACTAAACACTGAATATTACTCAGTTTTGATATTTTACTGCGTGGTTATACGGGAAAATTAAAAATAAAAGGAAGGATAAATAATAAAAGGTACATTTTTAATATAAAAAAACAAGTTTGATATATTTTACACATCGTAGCATGCAATAAAATCACACAATTAAGATACGAACAAATTGATACAATATAAATTGTACATACTTCGCTAGTAGTAAATGCATAGAAGCCCAACGATTAAAAATAAAGTCATCCAGAATTTTGAATAAAATTTTGAATGAATGTTTAGTATTTCAATTGCGTAATGCACTCTGTAAAAATTAAACTATAAATAATTTATAGACAAATGGAGTCGAAAGGGGAATACGTAATTGTGCTTTATTTTATAACAATAAAATAAAAACAAAGATGTATAAGAAAAGTAATGGTAAAAGATGTAAAGTATTATTTGACTAGATGAAAACAATGACGTACGGTGATACTGCTTTTGTACCATGGACAATCCATAAGCATATTATTAAGATGTCTCGGTAGGAACATCTTATTACGTTAAATTTTATTATTTTCATTCGTTTGATCAATGCTCAACATTACCATACTGTACTCTTGATGTCTCACTTGAAATTCTAATATAGTTTTTTAATCAGTAGCCTTTGATTAAATTTCTAGTAAATAATAATACTAATACTACTACTGATAATAATAATAACAATAATAATAATAATAGCAATACGGCGCGTTTTAAAAATTTTGTTTTTTTATTCTAATGACAAGAAATCATTTTTTCAAGTCGTACAATTTTTTTATAATAAAAATTAACATACGTCATGCAGATCTCGCCTAGTTTTACCTGAGATATTGAGACTCGTTATTTGAATGCATTTTTAGAAAGATGCAGTCGCAATGGTGTAATTTCGGTTTGTAGAGTTGTTAGGCGAAAGAATGATTTTTCAGATATTTCTAATATAACGTACTATGTATACGAAAATAAAATTTAGCATTAATTGTCTTCCGCTTGTATGATCTTGTACTTTATGCCAGCTATTTGAGGTATTTCGATCGATAATTACAATGCTATAATTTCCATTGTATGTTGCAAGGCAGCTTATAAAAAAATATTATATATATTTATTTAATCTTTAAGTTATAAATGTAAGTCACTCTTAATATCAGAGAAATAAACTGGTGAAATGGAGCTTCGTTGTACAATAATAATAATAATCCTAATAATATTGATTAAAAAATATCACATGTGTAAAAAGTGAAATAAGAAGATACGGGATCGATTTATTATTTATTTTTTTGTAAAAATAAGTAACTTGTACTTTCCGTTTTCAGTAGAACTGCTAAATTTACTTTTCTGTAGAGTAAGATCTATTTTGTAAAGAGGTCCTTGTTTTCTCTAAAGTTAACTTTACAAATAAACTGCTATTGTTACTGTAGGCAATGTTAAGTTTGCTAATTTTGCAAAGGAGTTTTTACTTTTTCCTGGTCTAGTAGATCTTACCGTTGCGAAACAGTAAGAACTACTTCTCTTTTTTTCGGCATAGGTAGTAAAATCTGAAAAAAAATAAGGAAAACTGAAAGCAATAGCGCTTAGGATAATTTTCTCGCCGCAGCGGGTGTAAAGTGACGAGCACAAGGAGAAAAAGAGCAAGAAGGCCCGATGAATAATTCATATGCAGTCGCTTTCGTCGGTGACGTTGGACTTGGAGCGGAAGTTTGGATCGGGCACGTAAGGGTTCGACTTGTCCTGAAGTGGAGCCGAAGTGACACACGTGGCCCGCGATGTAGAGCTGCTGGGACAGCCGCTGCGCGTCGAGTTACGCGACAAAAAATTTCCTCCCTGACAGCCGAAGCGTTTCATCAGTAGCCGCTTTATCTTGTCCTTCCACACGAAGATTATGAAAATGATGACGCCTTGTAGAGAGTTGGTCAAGTCCGTGATGTACCAAACGTATCTCGGCAGTCCTTGCCTCTCGAATAACCACGAGATTATCTCCATTGACCAATTGATACCCATCACGATGAATAACTTGAGATAGAGGTTGAACCTGCCAAGGACGATGGTTGCGATTAATGTATACGACCCTTTCGTAAATTTCGTACACATGGAAAATTCTCATTGGAGTTTATAGTAACTGTAATAGCGTACCATTGTTTGTTGTCGTCGTGGCGTCTGCTATCACTGCCCTTTAATTGGCGAGCAGTGTCCTTTTTGTGTCGCAAAATTTTCAAGGCTGTCAGAATGAACAAGCAGATGTTGCAAAGGACAGTTATTCCCATGGGTACGTAAAAGTAAATGGCTCTTGCTAAGTCGGCTGTAAAATTCAAATATTTCTTTATTACGTATACTTTTACATATACATTAAAATTAACATTTCTTAAAGTGGACGTGAGAATTTTTTTTATATATTCTGAAAAGTTCACGAGACTTGCTTATATTTTTCTATGGTAAAAAATGTCCGAAAAACGGCTTTTTCTGAAGCAGGACCCACCTTAAATTAAGTTGCAGTTTCACCGTTAAACCTATATCGTGTAAAAAGTAAAAGTGCTTTTTAAAAAGGACCAACAAGTTGCTAAATTAATTGGCAGCCAATGTGTTAACATCGGCACACGCGCCAGTGCAGAAGCGCAAATGAGCCGCGACCTAATTCTAAACTTTCTTTTAAAGTTTAAAGCTAGCGATTGTTAAAAAAAAGTTGAATGTAAACTTTCTAATTGGCGCATGCATAAACGACCGCGGGGGTGGACTACACTTACAGCCGAACCAGCAGCTATTCCGTCCGAATTCGGGCCGTATGAAGGTTCTCGGTATGCCGGGCACGAGATCCATGATCATGCAGACGATGGTGATGAGGCTGGAGCAGCTCCAGGCGTAGATCGAGTAGATGATGAACTTTTTGCGCTCGCGCTGCTTGACGCTGCCGTGGAGAGAGCGGAAGCCACTGGAACAATGGTAATTTTGGTCCATTATTAAAAACCCCGGGAAGCACATCATCGCTCCTTGGATGTACTTTTAAAGTTGGAAAAAGTCGAGGGCTCACTGAACTCAACGCTATAGCGCTATATATAGTGCATCGGTACATTGAAAATGCTGCTTTTTCGAGGGAGAAGATTGAGAGATTACTTGCAGGAAGACGACTTAGCTGTATACGCTAATAATACTGAAAAAAACTCTGAGCTGTGCGAGTAATTCGATTAACAGCGCATGCTAAACATTATTGTCATCAGAATTAGGGAGAAAACATTGCACTCAAGGACTACCCGAAAAATCTAGTATACAGCTAAAACGTTTTTCATTTTTCTACTTGCAAAAGAACAGATTCTTTTCGATTTAAAAAAAAGCTAATTTTACTTATCAGAGATACGATCCAACACGAGAGTAAATTGCGAGGAAAAATCTTCGGTTAGTACAAGTTACAAGCTCAGTAGACCGGAAACAGATTACGCGAATGAAATTGAAAAGTTATGAGAAAAAGAGAGGAGCTTATAACGTCACAATAAACTACGGTACGTCTCTATTCTACTCGTGCACTACTTTAACAGTAAAGAAAGCTTCAAAAGAGATAAGACTATATTGATCATACTGTTAAGACTCTCACCCCTGGCTGTTCGGGACTTTTACTATCGCCGTTTGCAGACTTGCAAGAAAAACATACATTTCCTTTTAATAAATCAGTGAAATTCAAAGAGATTTATGTGTGGCTTAAATGCGAGTGAAAGAAATTACGATATACTGTTGCGCTTCGCTATTTTCAAATTCAATTGCTTTGCGTGACTCGATTTTAAAAAATAAACACGTTAACCTCGCCAGCGTGAAATGCTGGAATTCCCCTCGCAGTTACGTTGCGCATTTTTTACTGTGCGTACTCAGAAAGAACCACTACTTTTTCCTTTTTTTATTTTCCTTCGCGATAGAGTGTTGCATTGCCAAAAAAACCATAATCAATGACTGTAGATAAATATCCCAGTGAAAAATAATAGGGTAGAGTTCAGAATAAATTCAATTGGCAAGCCAGGAAGTTATACTATAAAATTTATAACTAAGTCTGACCCCGTCATATTAAAAAATTTATTGTAAACTTTAGCTTTTGCTTTATTTAAAAATCTGCTAATCTTGTGCATCGAAAAGTATATAGTTACGGTAATTAATTAAGACATCTCGGTCACCTTGGAGCAATTTAAAAATAGTCCACCGAAGCGATACACGCCAGTTTCGTTTGATAGTGCGCTCGCACGCCAACGACGTGCGTCCACACCTTTTTACGACGCTCGCGGGAAATTCCGCTAAAAGCGTTGACTTTCGTACGTATGACGAGTGACAGCGAGCAAGCGGCTTACGGTTCTAACCATACGTCACGTACAGCTTGGCTCGTTTACGTCCACGCTCGGACCACATTTTTTCCTAGTCGCTTAATTATACGCGAGCCTCTTTATTTCGGAGAGAAATTTTATGTAATAAAAATTAATCGTTTTTACTATGTCTTTTAATAAAAGTCGCCATATTTTTAATATAAAATTTCACTGTCCACCATAGTGCTCCAGTGCAATTAGCAATGAAATAATATCAGTATTTATGAATCACTCTTGTGAATCATTATATACGTATCAGTAATTGATGTTTGCCTTAGATGTTTTCTCTCTTCGCTTTATCTTCACTTGTCGATGCGCAATGCTGCCAAGTAAAAATAGATTTTTAACTTTTTTAACAAAAAACCCTCAATGCTTTCATCTGAATGAATCGTTAAAAGCGATTTAGAGCGATTGAAAAAGCGAGAAAAAAACGGTAGATAAATATCATAGGCACACAAGTGCTCGCACACATACACACATATATACTATATACACTGTTCGGAAGAAGGGTGTAGGAGACACTGGGCGTCTAAACTCGCGGCGGGCGGTGCTGTGGGCTCCTCCGTATAATTGATAGCGGCAGCGAAGCCCCGTGAAACAATGGCCGGTTCAGAAGATGACTAAAATTTCCCGGGATGCACCTGTGTGGTGTTTGTGCGGCTGACAGCAGTGTGCTTCTGCCGGCTGACCTACTTGTGATCCTCGATAGCTCGTTTCGGCATTTCCTCCAGCTCTTAACTTTCATTTCTTTTTTATACGCATTTCCTCCCGCGCCGACGAGCTTCTCTCGAATGTACCCGCAATAAAGTCTTTCTTTAAATTCTTTTACTAGAATCTATAGCCAAATTTACTGTAAATCTAATAAAATTTTAATATACTTTCATTTTACGTGCAAGAGTAAATTAAGACAAATTTAATATGTTTATACTCTTTAGGAATTTAAATTTACTTGAGGTATGTTAAATTAAAATGAGATTCTTCCGGCAGGCTTCATTAAGACTTTATTAATAAAAATTACTCCTACGGTATAGTTTACTTCATTTATTTAGTTATATGAAGGGGTAAAGTAAAAGATTTTTATAAAAAGTGCGGACAATGCTTGTTGTTTCACAGGTTTTTTCCGGGCTTTACAGCGATTTATGCCGGAGCTTTTGTTTTCGCTGACACAAACATATATAACTTGCACCCTGAAGCTCGCGCGCCCATTTAAAGCCTTGATGTTTATGAATTTTTCACAAGCTCAAGCTGCCATATCTCGCTATTTTCTGCATTATCGACTTTTTTCAGAGCCTCCGTTCCTTTTTCTATTATTTTAAAGTTGCGCGTTAAAGTTAATTAAAACGATCCCTATTTATTGTCAAATACAAAATTTACTGCATTTTCTTCATTTACGATAGAGTGTAATTCTGAACACAGCAATTTAACTTGCAACATTTTTTATTACCGAAGGAGAAAGAATAGGAAAGTGATTTTACGATGCAACTTGTTGCAAGTCGAGGCTTTAACTAACTCTAACACTTTAAAATTTACATTTTACGGTCTTTCTGTAAAAAGTATTGATCGTTTAGAACTGGACACTGTTTCATCGGTTAAAAAATTGATTTTCCTAGTACTTTTTGGATAGCCACAAAGCAGAGAGCATTTCAACCATATAAAAGATATATAGTTTTATAAAACATTTATCAGAGCTGCGATTACGAGCTGATCAATTTGCCTTTCTCGTATCAAAAAGTATGTAATTTATTATCTTAAAAGATAACAATAATTGTTAGCATTGTTCCCCTCCTTTTCCTCAACAGGCCTCGTTTATCAAAATTCGTGGCACGCGGCGAAACTATTTTGCAGAGTTTCGGTGGTATCCATTATCCGAAGGTCTGATTTCTCTTCTTCTCTAATGCGATTTTGTAAATAATTGTTTTTAAAAGTTTTGTAGTTAAAGATTGCAGTTTAAATCAAAAATACGTGATTGCGCAACATCGTAAATTATTTAACTATAGCAAAAGGTAGACCATTAAAAAAACTAGTGTTATAGTGAAGTTATAATCTCGCAAATAGCTGCAGGTTTACTTTAGATTTGTAAATTCACTATTAGTAGCTTCCACGGAATTTACAACGCGGTCCTAACTTTAGACAAGTTTAAGTATACTTGTAAGCTGTTTAAAGTAGGTAATTACTGTCTGCAGATGCTTAATAACGTGGTGAGCGTACTAAAAAATAAATAGCTTACCTTTTTAAGTCAGTGGCTAAAAATACAGCAATTATTAATAAATGTACTAACAATAACTCTGGTACGGAAATCGATTTTGATATTGAATTTATTTGGCAAGACTTTAGACGTGATATTTATATGAATTTTAAAATAAATTTTTGCCTAACGCCTGTAGATCATTGATGGCTACCGGACGTGCTTATTTAAAATATATATCAGAATTAAAGTTTGAATTATATTTATTTATTAATGTATTAATGATTCAACGATCAAAATGCAGAATATTAAAGCAATCTAATTAAGAACTTTTTCATCCCATTCGTTGTACGGAAAGGATAATCCAGCATTGGAAGCGAACGAGGAGCACCTACATTTTCCTGATAAGACTCTTATCGAGCTCCGCGCTCATCCTACAAATCAAACAAAATATTTTTTTACGATTTCACAGCTACAAGCAGGACAGATGTGCGCGATTTTTACCAACTTTAATTTATCGTCGATGGGAGTTTTATAAATGGCCACACTTTCTATGCTGAAAATTATTGAATGATCTACATGTAGTATTTTGAGAACCCCAAAATTTTGCTTATGTGCAAATCCACGGCCAACAGGAAAGAATTCGGCTTTGACGTTGAATTTGCTCTTGTTGTTTAGGTCATTTTAAAAGAGAATATAAATAGGTGTGCACGGCCAATCCCTGGGCAAACATTTTTCCGGGCCAAATATCGCAAAAAGCTGAGGAATTTTTTTTTTTCGTAATCGATTTTTCAAAGATTGTATCTGCAATAAAGCAGGGACATCACTAAGGGTTGGAATAATCTTTGAGAATCCATGGTTCAAAGATCGATTTTTTGTTTTATAGCTATTTTGACATTTTGAATAAACAATTTTGGCTAAATTAAAAAAATAGCTCAAAACGCTTCGAAAAAAGTTAGGCACATTATGATTTTTTTTCGAAAAGAGTATCGTTAAATAATTTATGAACGTTTTAAAAAAAAATGGCCATTAAAAAAAATAAATTCTCAAAGTTTAGATATTTATTCAGCCTTTGAAAAATCGATTACAAAAAGAAAATAGGTACGAAAAATCACGTTTCCTCGGCTTTTTTGCGTTATTTGGCCCGGAAAAAAGTTTGCCCAGGGATTGGCCGCGCACACCTATTTATATTCACATTTAAAATGATCTAAACAACAAAAAAAAATTGGTCTGTTAGGTGTGCTTTAAAAAATTCAATTTGCAAAGTTGAGTTGTTTCCTGATGGCCGTTGGAAATATATGCATGTCTCACTATGGGCGTCATTGTTAGCTTTGATCGCGAGCCGTTTGATATTTCCAGCAGTTATTGATTCAAACGTGGATATATATACATTCGTGAAAGAAAGTAAAATGGTATATGTTGTCTTATAAAATACTATAGAAAGATGCAAATTTCTACAAGACCCTTTTAATGGGGTATGACGATATTTTTATGAAGGATAATTGGCAAGTGCGAGTTTAATTTGAGAGTGGGATCGACTTTAGAGAGAGGCGAATGCTAAATTGACGCTCCATCATGGTCGCGAGAGCAAACAGCATTAGTGGGCTTTGCGCGGGTCAACAATTGGAAAAAGCCAAAGCGCGAAGCGCTCGAGTGTAATGGCGCGCGAGCATCGAGCTCATCGAGCTGCGGCTCTTATCGAATTTCGCGCTTCGTAAAGCCTCGGATTATTGAACAAGAGCCAAGAGTGAAGAGTCAGTAGCCTGCAGCTCGATCGCGTTAATTGTGTCCGAAGGGAGCAGTAGAAGCTCAATTCAGAGTTTTCTCTACTGATGAAGCGCGCTCTCAGCTATATACGGAGCGGAAATAATTAGACTCCCCGAACTGACGGCTAAGCAAATTTCAACGTTACTGATTAAACAAATTTTAATTGAAAACAAAGATTTTAATTAAACTTCACTTGCAAAAATGGTTCTGTTTGAAAAATTTTCTTAAATAGATTTTCCAGTGTTATTTAGTGGATTTCTCTACCAGTTAGATTATAGTAACATTTGAATACAATGTGCGGACAAATAATAATTTATGTTACTTTTAGCGGCAATACACTGAGAAAAATGAAAAATAAAATTTCTAGCCATTTCTACGAAAAATTACAAAAAAGTATTGTAACGAAGCGACCTACTCGATTTTTAATTACAAATTACTTTAGTTAAAATTAAAACATTGATTTATCAAATCTTGTTAAATATGCTATAGAAATGCATATATGCTACTTTATATTCGAATTTTTACTAAAACGATTAGTAAATTTTGTATGCTAAAAAATAATATTTAAATTGATTTGAATTAAAATTCAAAAGAAACATTTATCTTTAAACTTTTTCTTTTTTCTTCGGGGACGCTATCACAGCTATTGTAAAAAGTTTTACTTTTCAACTCACGGTTTTGCTTTATTATTATAACAATCATCGCTTTTACTATTAAATATTACACGCATTATTAATTCACTCGCCCTATCGCACTAGTTTAAACTTCTTATACTACCGTCTGTAATATATCGCATACATTATTAAATTTTTGAAAGTCAATCGCCCTTATATATTAACTGAACCGGTTGCTCAACACTTGCGAGTTACGAGATGCCACCTAGTGTTTTTTGAATGATTTAAAGTTATCTAAGACTGCGGTGCGGCCTCCAACAACTGACAATCACTATATAGGTTATGTAGCGATACGTATTTTACAAGCCGATTTATAAAATTTACTCATGTTTTTTGTAATATTTACTGAGTAAATATCAATTTTTATTAAATTCTTTGTAATTTTACTAAATAATATATTAAAATTTCTACAATATTTGAGTTATTTTTACAAATAATAAGTTTTCTTAAAATTGTGTATATTATACTAAAATTTTTAGTAAAATTTCAAAAATCATTATGGAAAATTTATAATATACAATTTTTACTAAGCTTATTAGTAAAATTTGACGAAGGGTTTGTAATATTTTTAAAGAAAATAACAAAATATAAAATATTTATATTAATTTTTCTTAAAACTAAACAAAAGATCGAGTAGGTCTCCCCTTTCATTGGCAAATAGTAATTTTTGCTAAAGCATTTTTCTTAGTGTATGGAACGTGTGCCAGCTTGGCCGCTGGGTAACAGTTGGGACTACAACACAGCTACTAGAAAGCGCCATAACGCATTCCCTGTGTAAACAATCTCATAAAATACTAGAAAAATGTGGAAATTGTTTATAAAGATCGATAAATTACGTATCAGGTTTTATGTGGTTTTTGAGCTTAAGGGAAATTTTATGTAAACCAAGTCCATTTCTGGGCCTTTAAGACGGAAATTAATAAATATATATTATAACCAATTATTTTCGTGGCTACACTTACCCAAAGGTCCACCAGATGTCGAAACACATTACATTAAGCCAGAAGAAACTGGCCAAAAAAGAAAAATGTACGATGTAGGCTGAAACAGAAGAATAATTTTTGTGTTACACATTTTAGATTGTTTAAAAAATGATAATTACAATAACGTGTATTTTTAATGTAAATAAGTTGTTCAGGTCTATTAAGAATTCAGTGTTCTCGCTAACTCGCCGCTGTGTTTTCCAAAGGGTTGGACGGTTAATTATTGCAATTACTTTATTTCGCATTCTCGTTAAAACAGTAGACTTTTAAAGCAGATTAGCTATGAAAAATAAAATAACGGAAATTATTTAATCATTGATAGTAGTTACTTAGCCAACACTTCCGAGAACAAGATGAACGATTTAAGCAGGAAAACTATGCTGAATAAATTTATGCAGATAAAACGTGAAACTAGTTTTTACTAATGCAGGTGTGCAGATTTTCCTCATGAAAAATAAGTATACACATCGATATGCATAATAAGTAACTATAATAAGGGCGCACGATTTTTCAAGTAAAAAAACTCCATGTTAAGTATAATATGTGAAAATGTTGAATCAAGTAAAACAGCGATTGTTCTGTTAAAACTATATATGTGTAAATAAATGCAAGTGAGGAGAGTTAATCTAATCTAGAAAATTTTTCTAAATTTCATTAACATGGTTTAAGTCATTTTTTGCTTCGATAAATAATCGAGATTTAACGAGAATGCTTCATTGGCGAAGGTAAAGTCATTAGGTATTAACTGTCGTAAAAAAATAATAAATTTTGTCAGATTTTTCGACTAAATATTTCAGAAAGTATCTTAATTGCAGCAGCATGATGACGCGTGAGACGACGAGACGAAAGAGTAGTCTGTTCGAAGTAAAATTATCGGCGAGTTCAGTAGTTTCTTTCGTTATCAAGGTACACGGAAAAGAAAGTTTTATTAAAAATGAACATGAAAACTAGAGACTGTATTTTTTGTATAAAAATGAAAATGCGGTACCCAAGTAAATGCAGGCTAACGTGGACAAATCATCCTGGTTTATGATTTGCAGTGTAGCGACCGCAACGTACGCGGCGATGAGGCAGAAAACGTAGACGCAGAGCGTCTTACCGTGGATATTCCTCAGTTCCGGAATAAGCAAATAGACGATAATCGTGATTACGAGACAAGGGACGGAGATCAACATGGCGATTGGAAACATCAAGTGTACTGTTTCACCGGGCTTGCTCTCCTGGGCCACATCACCGAAGCACATGAGCACGCTGTAGGCATTATCTTGCTCAGCGACACAGTAACTGTCGTAGCGAGTAGTCTCTTTTATACTAGGAGAGTAAATGGAGCCGTCAGTGAGAAGGTAAAATTCATCCTCGGCGGAGTTACGGTCCAGAAGGTAAGAGTCCCCGCCGTCACAAGGATCGAAGGAGAAGAAAAACAAGTCCTCGGCTTTGGCCTCCTGGTCAACTCGATGGCTCTTCGGATCGTACAAGGGGAAAAAGGTGCTGGCGTCGATGGAGCTCAGGCACATTTCCTTCCGGCAGCACAGAGGCAGGCAGATGCGCGTGTTGCAGGGGCAGCCGAGCGCCCGGCCGTTCCGCCAGCTGATAGCGTCCGCCGGGTAGAAGGTGCCGTTGGCGCTGACGGAGCCGGCGGTGTTCGAGCCGTTGCGGAAGGCCTCCGTCAGGTCCACCAGGGCCTCCTCCGGGCAGGCGATCTCGCTGTCGCGCGAGCTTGCCGGGACGAGCAGCAGGCCTCCGAGGAGGAGCAACGCCGTGCTGCGGGCGCTCATCTCAGAGCGCGCGACGCGTACGACTGACTCGCCGAACGTCGCCGATACTCTCACGGTGCGAGCACACTTCTGCTTTTTTTCGTGGGAGTGGCGCATCGCTTAAGTTGCTGCGTTATCGCCGCCGGCGTCGCCGCCGCCACCGCCGCGGGAGGAAAGCCGACTGATCCGCGATCGCCGTCCTCTCTAAGTGTGTGTGTGTAAGTTCCTCCGTACGGGCACTCGTTAGTCAGAGCAGGAACTCATGGTACACCCACTCTCTGCTTCCTCCTTTTTTATCCTTTTCTTTACAAACTTGCTTTACTCGCCTTTTTCCTCTTGGCCAAATTGACGCATGCCAAGTGAATTTTTTCCATATTTCGATCTCCTGCCCCTTCCTTATCTTTTCAGACTAAACAGGTGACTTACTCGAAATTCTCTTCATATTTTTAACCCTTTTCTCATTTATCCCCAGTTAAGCAAATACTTTAAGATACCAAGTAACTAAAGTGATTTCTTGTATTAATTCTTCAAACGAATTTTGTAAAATAAACTCAACTGTGAAACAATGACAACATAAACACAAGCATTTGGAGATGAGTTGAACAATGTACTTTTCCAGATTCACCCGTCAAATGTTGGATAAATATAGAAAATCATACTTTACACCCATAATATGTTATCCCCGTTGAGTCGATGGTTAAAGCGTTTTCATTACTGCGAAAAAGGTTAAAAAATAAAAAACATTTTAGCTGTAAGAATTAAAGCGTTTAAAAAGATTCGAAAATTTATTTCCTTATTCATATAAATTAAAGTTCTGATAGTTGTTAACGGTACTAGAACGATTTCACGGGATTAAAGAAAAACTTTTTTAAGCAATGTTCATTCCATAATGAGATATATAGGAATATGCAAACATTTCGCAGTTAAAAGTGTGTGAATGTACTACACGCTAAATTTACGTGTTCAAATTTCACAAACCGACACAAGAGGATTTTGTGCGTAAATCTCAATTATAAAGATTCTCGTAGTAGTGGCTGTCTATAAATTAATTTCCCATCTATGGATATTGTTTAATAAAGAATGTGTAAATGAGTTTTAGCAATATTTAAAGCAATGTGATAAAGTACACCAATTCGATATAAAAAAGTAATGAAAAGAGGTTTATGGGAGCATGCTCAACTTCTCTCCTTTACAAGCCTATAAATTAATTTTAAGGTCAATAAATAATTTCTATTTAATGACCATCGACAAAAATAAAGTATAAAAATTTACGTTTATATTGTCATTTATGGTTTCAGACTTTTTCCAACTTTTACCGCAAAACTTTATTTCCTTGTACAGTTGATACAAACTTATCTTAATTAATTAGTTAAAAATAGAAAAATCATTGATAACATTAATGAAATTGAAAATCGAGCGAACCTTTAACTACAAGTTTATAAATGTTCAACATTAATTCTCGAAAGGAATTCGATAAGCCGTTATTAATTTTAATGAGATCGTGTTCTTTTGTAAAGATATAGAAAATAACACGGTAATGCTTTATAATAAAATAATGATGATAATCAGCTTTCTCACTTGCGTAAAATGTTATTTAAAAATACAGTTTTATGCCGGCTCTTTAAAAAGCAATCGCGAAGCGATAAAAGATGAGCATCGCCTCCAGAATTTGAGAGGCATGAGAATTACGACCTTGAAAGGAATGGAGTAAAAACAGAATCTGATTGACTAGATGAAGATATCTCAAGTTGATTTTCCAAGAGTTAATTTATAATAGTTTTGAATAGTAAGAAAATATTTACAAAGTTGAATAAACGCATAATTTACATATCAAATGACACTATCAACATTTTCAGATTTATGCGATAAATAAATTGATTCGCTTGTTGCAATGCTCAAGCACACGTTGTACCGTACAAACATATGCAATTATGTATGACGCAATACAAAGAACCTCTAATTCTCAGTGAAGTGAGATAGCGCAGTCGTCTACTTGAATGGCTTGGTAATTTTTGTTTTCTTTTTAAATAGAAAAATATTTACTGTCAAATGGAAATTTGTCAGAGAAACGGCCGCCCAATTAAAATACTAAAATAAATTCCTCCTACTACAAGAGTACAAAAAAATATAAGTATCCTTGTTTTTGTTCTCGCTTGGCGCACGTGGCCTCATAAATGCAATAATGCGATTGATGACGCCCAGTTAATGATAAGTATGAAATAAACAGTATATTATGCAACTTTTACACTCAGTGTAATTTCATCGAAAAGTTTGTTAGCCAAATTAAGGGACTACTAATGTGAATGAGATTGGAGAAAAATAAAGTTGCTTATACGAGAGAATTAAAAGCGATTTGTAAAAATTGAGCAAATAAAAAATATTTGTCGATCTTACCTACAGCTATGCAGAAATTGTTAGAATACAATTTCAAGAGATCCGATTGTCTCATTATCGGTGCGAAGGTGTCGGCCACGATGAGGCACGCTATGTTGGTCATGAGAATTATTCCATGAAGGTTTCTTAACGTAGGGAACATGGCGTAAACGGCGAAGGTCATTATTAAGAAGATTACGGAGACCCAAAAGCTGAGAGAGTGGCTCCATCGGATGATAGACTGGGCGGTGTTATCGAGTTGTTCGCTTTTCGAGCGGCACCAAGCGAACATTTCTGTCTTGTGGTTCTCCGCATAGGCGACGCAGTACATGTCGGCCGTTAGTAGCCGTACGAATTTTTTAGTGTCCCTATATGTGACTTGCAAGCTTCCATTTTGGTACACGTAGAAGTCCATGCGGCTAGGAGTACCATTAGCAGTTTTAAGCGAATACCCGTAGAGTTGATCGGTCGCGCACTTGCGCCCGTACAAAATGTAAAAGTGTTCCTCGTAGTTCTTTATTCCGGCGTGGAAGATGGCATCGGGTAATTGCGGCACGTCGAAGCCGTAAGCAGAATTGTTCGATTGATTTGGTTCGTGGCATTTTTTATTATCCAAATATTTGCCGGCTGGGCAGCATCTGCGAATGCAGTTCTTCACGAGGCAGGGACAGCCGCGCAATTGGCCGTCCTGTTCGAACTGGCTCTCCGGCGGGAAGAGCAGTCCGTCCAAAAGAACGGACCCGTTCTCCCATTTGGTCCCGTTCTCCAAGCCGATGGACATGTAGTCGATGCACGGCGGCTCCTTCGCCAGCGCAACGGCAATCCCAAATGCGAGGAAGGAAAAGCGAAGCACCGATTCCGTCGGCATCTTGCTGCACTGCTCCTTTTTTCAAGCACACGCACACCGGGCTGATTAGACTTCCGCGCGAACACCCTATCGCTCCCTTTCCTTCTTCCGGTGCTCCTTTTATCGCACTGCGGTTCACCCAATCTCTCTGGCCAGACGTCCATTAAGCGCACTCGCAGCCCACTGCCCAAAATCACCTCCGCAAAAAGTTTGGGCCTGCTTCGTTCCAGCGTGTGTCGCGTAAGGTTAGAGAGGCCGAACTAAGCAGGCGGAGAGAGGGACGCTCTCACGAGCCGCAGCATCCGCCTGCTGTTTACAAACAGCTTTTTTTGGTCGGCGCGCCAGGCCTCCTCTCGAACGGGCGGGGATTCTCCTAGTCTCACGTCGCACGCTCATCTGCGACAATCCAGCCAAACGCGCTCTCTTTTAGCCCGATGCGCTCGCATGTGTACAAGCCGTACGGACGACGCTCGCCACTTGCCTTTCGAGCACGCAACCACGCCGCCATCGAGGCGAGGCTCGCTACACGCTAAATCAGCCGGAGTCGCATGCACTGACGATTCACTCTGTCGCAGTGAAATTGTCGCTCTAATTTTAATACACTCACAAGAATAAATCACTCTGTACGCGCAGAATCCAATTTCGGTGCTTTCACTGTAAACTACGAGTGAAGTTTCATTGCAACCTTTCAATTGAGTCGTTCAACACGACTCCGACTCGATCAATTAGGCTGATTAGGCTTCTTATATTTTTCCACAAAATAACTTTTTTTTATACCTTCCCTAGAGAGATCTGGCGGGCGATCATCGAGTAAACACATTGGTGGATTGATTGTCGTAACCGCTTCTTAGAAGTAGTTGTGGATCACGTGAAAAATAGGCGTTAACTATAGTAGACACTTGACGTAAGAAAATATTTTTATGCTTTTTTTCTATTGGATAAGAATGGAAATTTCATTAAATTAGTTTCTCCAAGGCATTATATGCATGTACTCTTGGCTATTTTAATGAACTACATTGCAGTGTCTTGGGACTAGTGTTTCACACGAAAAAGTGACCTCATTTTAAATAAATTGAAATTTTACGGGATACTGTTTTCAGACAATTACCTTTTTTATAGTAACTAACATTTAATTTCCACAATTTACTCAAATATATTAATTTTTAAATATTTCTTTGTTAAATTTATTTAGAAACAAATAAATTCATTTAGTTTCAAAGGAATATTTAACAACTTGTTGAAGTAAATATTTACTGAAAATTACCAATGGCTCTCTCTCTAATACCAATTTATTTTCTTTCTGCGCATCGAACAAATCTCCAATTTTACAGAAGAATTAGTATAATTCAATTAATTTGAATGGAGTGTACGAAAGTTCCGCGAAGCGCAACCCGTCGTACACGACTTGATGAAGATAAACATCTTCGAAGGCGGTGGCTAACATTGCTTCTGCAATTCTTACTTATTCCACTTACTGAATGGAAAATCTTTCATTTATACCGTTCTGTTGAATTTGGGAGAGAACACGAGTGGTGGCGTACGAATACTCTAAATGGAATGGATAACGCTCGATTTCTAAAGAACATGAAAGATAAATCTGAGTTCATTTTCTGCAACTGTACACCGAGAGAAATCTTTTGGAAAAATTACTATTATTTTAGTAAAGATTACTATCGAGTCCAGAAGCGGAACAACAAATTGCATTTAGATTTTTCCAAAACATTTCTCTGTGAATAAGAAAGGCAAGGGATGAATATTGGTTCATTAGTCGTTTAAAATAGCCTTTGATTAAAAAGTATTAAAAATACAAAATACGTAAATTAAGAAATGAACGACAGTATGAAAAGGAGATGAGAGTAAAGATGAAAATGTAAATTTTGCACGCAGTGCAAGTTTCTCTAATCTAACTTTTTCAACTTAACGTATTATAAAATAGGGTCACTTTTTGTGCAGTTTCTGTCTTTCTCTACGATGACGATAAATGGCAGCTCGTAAAAAGTAAAGCATAAAACAAGTGCTCTTATAAAAAAACGGTAGTTTCCGATCAATATACGAGCTCACTGTCAGTCATTCTTATTGTTACTCGAAAATTAATACCATAGCGCATGCTGTTTTATTTATTTTTCGAGTTCCTACATATTGTACGCACACCGCAACATTGTAAAAAAAATTTATACAAGAACCCCAAATAAACACATGTTCAACATTGTAAGGCTAAGTGAATGCGCACTAAATGTTTTTCCTCGAATGAATCATCGGAATATTTATATTTAGGATGCATGAAATTTGACTATAAATGAATTAAACTGAAAATACTGGTAATTACCGAATGCTTGACAGATTATTGGACGATTCAGTATTATCTGATCACCGAACTGGACAGTAGCTAAGGCGAGGTAAGCGAACGCCAGCACTAAAACGTAAGCACTAACGATGATCCCATGGATATTCTGCAGTTCCGGTATTAGCATGTAAATAAAAAATGTCGCAGACAAGAAAGTTGTCGATAGTAAGCAGCTGATTGTGTAAAAAATAGGTATGCTGTAAGCAGGCGGCAAGCAAACGGCTATCAGCGTCACACTCTCGTTATCTGAGTTCATAGTGACGGCTATGCAGTAGTCAGTCTGTGTTATGAGGTTTGGCTCCGTCAGATTCTCTGTGAAAATTGAACCATTTTCCAGAAAGTAAAGTCTATCCGTTTTTGGATCCATGGCGAAACTGTCAGGTTCGCAAGGATATCGATGAACCTTCTTAAAGTCGCTGTCGGTTTTGTTCGAAGGCTGCAACTCTGCCGTGTAGACTTTTGGCAACGCGACATCATCCGCTAGCTTCGACTCCACATGACACGAACTTTGATAAAAGAACAGGCCCCTCTCGCAGCATACAGGCACTTGTGGTAAATCTTCACGCGTCGGTGGGCTTTCCATTCTTTCCTGCCAATTGAAAATCCGGAGGGTAATGCGGAGAATTACCAACATTCTTAATTTTATTTCTTTATCTTAATGTTAGTAATAAAATAAAATGTTGCAAAACAAATTTAACATTTATCGTTCGTAATTTGTTTGCATTCATTTTCTATTATACACCGTCGAATCCCGGAAAATACTGACGCTTGGGAAATATCGGAAGCTAATAATGGTTTGACGAACGGAATAATAGCTATTGGATTCCACGATTAATTTCCTTGCCTAGCGTGAGCAACACGCAACTCGCAAATGATCGGTGCTTAATAATTATTCTATAATCGAGCTCGTTAAAAAACTTCTTTACTATTTTGACAGTAAAAGCGATAGAAAAAAGAGGATAACGCACTTGATCATAAGGTAGGAGATGGATCTCCTCGGTGGTACTTCCAGCTGCATAAGTGAACTTGTCGACGCTGTACCAAGCAGGCTTCAAACTCGACGAATTCAGGGATGCTTGTAGACAGCAGCCGCCTTGGATGAGGAGCGCGGCAAGCAACGCGGAAAAAAGCTCAGAAATTCGCATGGCTGCGACGACGTTGCCGCGTCACCGTGCGCCACAACACTGATTCTCGCTCATCCACGATCGCAAGTTCACCTGGCTGCTCGAGAGCCGCTTGCGCGCACTTCGCGAGAAATCAACCGCTAACACATTTAACCAATTATTTCTTCCCCCCCCCCCCGTCCTTAAAAAAACGGGGTTGATCTATCCATTATCAGTGGATCAGCGCTCGTCCTCGTCCACTCGTTCATCACCGGTGTTGATGTCTTTGTTTGCCACCGAGGTCGCTTTCTAATAAAAGAAATGTCCGGATCGATAGGTCAGTTTTAGACTGATAACGAAGTTACTCTAAATACCTACATCTCAGGCGAAGATTTATTCGTTCCTTTTCTCCTTCGCAACTTTATTTTGCACGACGAAAGAAAAGAAAGTAGTCCTTACTGTTTTGCAACAGTAATGACTGCTGGACTATAAAAGGAAATGTTACTCTACAAAAAAGTAGATTTGGCAGTTCTGTTTAGCAATTTCACACAGTGAAATCTACTGTAGAACCTTATTTTTTTCTGCAATCGAAGCAAAAAAATGTACAAGCTGCTATTTTTTGCTTTTAATTACATCTTTTTATCGTCGCGAGAATATTACTGATCGGAGAATCCGCAACGAGACGTCACGCTTGTTCAATGTTAAAGAATCATAATTATATGTTATAACTGTTTTTACGGACACTGTCACGAAGATAACTTATTTATAGTTATTTATTCATTTAACATTTGATTCAGCGGACTATGCAGTCCTTCAACGTTTCTTAAAATATTTTATATTAACCTTTTTAACAACTTTCTAAAGTAATTCTTGTAAAATTTATTGCTCGAGGATAAATCTAGCCGCAACTACAGCCACATAAAGTGCTTATCAAAGTATTTTCGACTCGTCGATACAACGCTCGCTTGAATGTTTCCTCTAAAAAGTGTTACTTAATTAAATGACGTAAACTATCGTTCTCTCCCGCATTAGAAAAAGCTAAATAAGTATGTAATTTGTCATTGTTATCGTCATGAACAGAAGGTTAGAAGAAGGAATAACTTGATGGTACTCTGCGTGGTCGCGACGTTTGCAAGATTTCGTCCAGGTGAAGAATTTCTCAAAAAGTCTATTTCATACATAAATTTAAAATTTATATACTTATTTAACTCTTTACTTAAATTTATTGCCACTAGGTAAAAGTCTGTCATTTTAATATTCGCTTTATATATTATTTATTGGAGCCTTTTTCCGAATCTGCCGAATGTAAAACTTTAGTATAATTAAGACCTCGAAAAATTTCAGTAGGAAGGTACTTGAATTAACTCATGTTATTTTTATAAAACAGTTTTAGAAGTGAGAATAACACGCTTTTGAATTCAATTTAGAGTTTTTTAAGATTGTTTATTGCTTAAATATGATATGTATACATAATATAACTGTATAAGACTGCATAAAAATGAAAATGAATAAACTAATGTTAATGTTTGACTCTTGGACACTCTTGATAACGTATACATTTTCCGTTTAACTTCTCGCGAACATAACCATCCTGGCAAACGCATTTATTTACGCAACTTGTTGTGGCAGTGCAACGCTCCCCAGCATGATTGTCGTTGTTAATATCATCACAAATACTTTCGCAACTGGAAGCGCAATCGTTAAAAAGTTCATTTAAATCGCACGAAGACTCCTTCTCAAAATCAATTCGGAAAGCTAAGCAAGTTAAAATAAAAATTACAATCATATATATATATATGGGGCAACAATTTTTTTTCATTCTCTTACCTCTTGGAGGATTGGCTGAGATTTCCTTAATATCTAACGACAATACCAACAATGGCACGAAGAAAAATGCACGGATAATCTTCATTTCTTCGAAAACTTTAGACACTGTTGTCCTTTACAGTCGAGTGCAGGCTTAAATAGCGAGTCTTAGCAGTAATTATAAATGACTATCTGAAAACTGCAGAGCAACATGATAAAAAAGAAACTTGTTTCGACTTAGTTAATATGTTTACTTAAACGGAAGCTTACCGGATTTTAATACTTAAAAAGATTAAATGCTGATAGAACCCGATTTGATGAAGGAAGTGGACTCGTTTACAAAGATAACATTTAAAAAATGCACACACATATTTGTTCAGTCTTAAGACAATATATATCGTTTTTAAGTTTTTGCAGTAAACCTTAAAGTTTGATGTATACCGAAGGTCTACAGAACCAACGTTCTCCTGCTCGGTTAAAGAAACTCGTAAATTTTCCCTTGATCCTACCTCGAGTCTTCTCTATATCGTTGGTAGAAAACAACCGCATACGGAAGGAATGAGAATGCGACCTCCTGAATCTTTATGTAAACGTTAGCAGAACACCTTTGCACCTTTCGAAGGGAGAGTTTCAAATTGAGAAAAAAAATTTTAACGCTACCTTATCTCTGTACGAGATATATCTGTAATGTGAACTGATATACCCAGTGATAACTTTTGTCCATGTAAATTCAATTAGTGCATCTAGTAACTATATTAAGAGGTCCTAATTCGTGCAGAATAAAAAGAAACGGGCGTGATAAGTCATTGGAACCGATCCAGTGCGATCGAGCGAAGGCGGTGCCGTTTGTTTATTCGCCTACAAGGACTTTAATAGCAGCGATGCAGAAAAAATAAAATTAAAGGAAAGGTCAGATGGTAAACCGAGCGCTCGCTTATAGGCACAGTATAAGCATTGGAGCGCGAAAGTGAGATTACACGAGGAGAATTCGCTTCCATTCTCTTGCTCGGGCTTCTGCAAGCACAGCGACCCCTTTGCTGGCTCTTCGGATACTGCGACAAAAAAGTTTACCATATCATCTGACCTAATTTTTTTTATTTTTCGAGCGCCACACTGTCGAGATTTCCAAGAAAATAGTCACCCACGACGATTGGCTCGCAATTAAGTTTTTTTCTTACTATCCGTTGAAGCTTAACGATAAAGCTTCCACATTTTCTTGGAATAGTCCATCGAACTGAATTTAGAATAAGCAAGCATTATAGCAATTCGTTAATAATAAACCTGAAATAATTTATTATTTATTAATCCTTGCACGTGTAAGTCGTGCGTGTATAGGCACTTCATTAAAGTAAAAGGCTAATGCGTTGCATATACTCAAAATTCATGATAATGAATATCATCGTGTCAATAGGTACTTTAAAAAGCTAATTTAAAAGGCTAAAAGGTCTTGCAATATCGATTACTGGGTTAATTGATTGATTGTCTTAGCTTAAAAGTATCAATTTCTATCGCTTTAATCATAAAATTTTCCAGAGCTATATGGGTCAGAAATATATATGTATAACGGAATATTTGATCAGGATTACTTGTACATATTTAATAAAATAGTAAAAAGAAACTGCTACATTTTTAAGGCGTAAATTTTATTACGCTCTTAATTTTTATCGGGCTGACAGGTTGTTAACGTTTTAAACAGTGTGAGTCAAATACGAAACTAACATAAAAATGAAGTATCTTTTAGGGGCATTAATAAACGAAATGTGTATATTTTGAGATACTTTTAATCCGTTCAGTTACGAGTCTTTAATAAATAGCTTTACGAAGGTAAAATATCGATTCGTTCTCTATTAAGAAGAAAATGAAATTTAATATGGCAAAAAGTGGAAAATTGTTAATAGTTCATAATACGAAGTTAATTGTCAATAAAATCGGATTTGATATCGAGTTAAAAATTAAGTCAAATTGCAGTGCTAACTGATGTTCAATTATAGCTGCGTTATCAAGGATGATATTGCACCACCGGCAGTATATGCACGCTACTATCATAAAAACTTGAACTAAAGTCGATTCAAAGTTGGATTTTAATTGATCAAAATGAAAAGCCCATTGTCGAAAGATTGATCTAATTTTAGGCATTTTAATCGTTCGCTATGAAATTTTCATTACACTCACGCTAAAAAAGTTTCTCGATAAAAAGTTGATTTAAAAAACAAAAATGTCAGTTCAGATCCGCGAGAAAATATCGACGGTCATTTTTATAAATCACTTCACTGGAAGTAATTGATCCATCCGTGAACTTTTTGCAGACACATCCGTAAGCGTGTATTCTCGGCCCCGGTGTTAACTAACCACGATCACTCGTAAAAAAACGTAAAAAGCGGTTTTTCCATAATGTAACTCCTATATTAGCGGCCACGTATAATCCTCGGCTATGCGCAAATCTCATAATGCAGACGGCTATATAGTTATATGTTTGTCGATAAGCAAATGCAACGGCCACGACGGAGAGACACGCGTACCGCACCCCAGTCCAGTGCAAACACAAAAATCTTATACATACACGCAAATGGTTTGGTTTATTTAATTTTAGTTTTTTTAGATCAGCGAGCTAACGATTTTTCATACTCATTTCCATATGCACACCTGCGGCCAACGCCGCTGGTAATTGAGATTTTGCGTGCTTTACTCGAGTTTCCGTCGACGACTTGCCCTTGCTCAAATCGAATGACGCAAGCGGCTTCTAGATACGTACCCTTCAACTTTTGTACGAGAACGAGACTTCGTATAGAAAAAAAATTTTTTCTTTACTCATCTCCATCACAGAGACAGAGACAGAAGCAAAAAAATTTAATTGCTCACCTACCTAATCACTATTTAGCAGCTGCAATCACTTAAAATTTCAGTTATTCTCTTTGAATAATAAAAAACTCTTACAGCTAGTGCACGCTAAATCAGCTAGAGTGAAATAGGGTGAAAAATTGGAGTAATTCATTTACTCTTAAGTTAAGAGGCATAGCCTGTAATATGCTACTTTATCTTAGAGTGAATTTTACTCTACGAGTAGTTTCACTATAAATTAAGAGTGACATTTCACTCGAACCATGTTAGCACGTAGGTTACATTAATTTCTGATATCCGTGAAAATTATAGCACAGAGTGGAGCTTTAGTATTTTAGTATTTTTTTACTAATTCAACTTTAAACAGCTTAAGCTTTATCGCAAGTAGCTTCGCGACGCTGGGTAATATTCTTTTTCTTGAAACGTATATACTTTTCGTTGGACAGTCAAAAAGAAATTATTGAGATTAAGCCTTTTTTTAAATTCTAAACCACGGTGGAGTTAAATGAATTTTGCAAATATCAAATGCTCATATTTTACTTTCTCGTGTGCAGACTATAAAGTCACAGGTGCGCACAATTTTTTCTTCATCTATTTTTACAACTTTGTCGCAAAGGCATAAGTTTACATTTAAATAACTTGTGCGACCCTCTAAAAACATTATTTTATAGTAACGTATTTAGTAGATGAAAAACATTTTAATATGTGGAAATATGGCTGCTCGGAGAAATCCAATAAAACTGTTCAATACATGTGTATACTTTGATAGAGAAAATTGTCAGATAAAAAATACGGTGCTGCAGCCTGTACTCTCGGGACAAGTGGAAATCTTTTAAAATATGCGACGCTCCAATTTAAAAGTAAAATCATCAAAATTTACGGCGAATTTATTTCACAACTCTTTGCATAACTCCGGAGTAATAATAAACGCGTAAAAAGAGTTTTGAAAAAAATGAAGCAATGGAGCCTTAGTGAATGTAAGCAATTTAATACTTCGATATGCGAGGGTGGTTCTAAATTAGGAGTGTTTACCAGAATTTGAAATCCCTTTAAAAATCTGTAAACAAAGTTAATAATAGAAAAGACATTGGTCGAAAAGTTTTCTGCTGGATAAAGGTTTCCCGTGTAATTTTAGCGATAGCTAATACTAATCCGCTCCACTTGAATTTAATATGGGATACCGGGGTTGCGTTCCCGATAAAAGCTGCAGTCATGCAAATGAACGCATCAATAACATTGACGAATTCTGGTAATCAAGTCTCAAAATGAAAGGCAAATATTGAAATACGCGCTCTCGCCAAAGGAATAGCAATTTTAAAATAGATCTATTAATCTCGGCTGCAATATTGGGAAAAGAGGAGAATTTTAATAGTGTTTGCGCTACACTACTGTTTTATAAAATAATGCAAAACGTTGAGGCAGTGCCTAAAATAGGCTTTCAAATAACGGCCAAAAGTTTGCTCGTTAACTGTAAGTACTGTTTTCCAGTAAAGTTCTTTAATAGCGCTACGACCTTTTCTCCTAGGATATACATAAAGAATGCGGAATCTTGAGGAAGAAAGACGTTTGATAAGGACTCGCATACGTAACATTGCCAAGGAATACGGGCAAGGGTGGAAGTGGCAGATTATACTGACCAGTATAGCCGCAGTACGGAACATGGAGCAAGTGCGTGAGGAGGAAGCTCGCGTAGGCGGTGAGGAGCGAGAGTACGTAGCACATGAGCGTCTTGCCGTAGATGTTCCGCAGCTCGGGTATAATGGCGTAGACGACGAAGGTGACGGCGAGGAAGGGCTCCGAGAGGAGATAGCCGATCCAGATGGCGGTCGGCGGCTCTTCGTCCGCGGAAATTTGCAGGGGCATGCAGACAATGGCGACGAGCTCGTTCGACTGGTTGTGGCTGCGGCCCAGGTCCAGGCAGAACTGCTCGCTGGGCACCAGCTCCATCTCCTCCTGGATGGCGTGCACCCAGAGGCTTCCGTTCGGGTACAGCACGTAGGCCTCGTCGTGCTGGCTGGGGTCGAGGCGCCAGGCCTTCATGTCCCCCGGACACTCGGGGCTCTCCACGAGCTCGAACCAGTCGCGGAGGCCCGGCCGCTGGGCCAGCTGGGCCCGCATCTCGGGGGAGGCGCGCTCCGCCGGAAGCAACAGCTCGTCCCGCGCGGCTCCGTGCCGCTCGCACTGGTCCTCGGGCTTGTCCAGGATCTTGGTGATGATGTGGCCGTCGCCGCAGCACTGCCGCAGGCACGGCTTGCCGGCTCGCTCCGCCGAACAGGCGCAGACGCGCGTGCCGTTGGCGTGCCGCCAGTGCGCGCCCGCGGGGTACACGCGCCCGGCGTACGCGAGGCTGCCGTCCGGGCGGCTCTCGGCCTCGCCGTCCGGGACGGGGATCGATAGGCTCACCGGGCACGGGCCGTCCGCGGCCGAGCAGAGCGCGAGCAGCGGCAGCAGCGCGAGCAGCCGCATACCCATGGCTCGCGCTCACCTTGCAGATTCTAAGCCGCGCTCTTCTACTCGTCCCACCTTCACGGCCGCTCTGGGCTCGACCGCGAAAACGCCGAGCACTAGTGAACCGGCGCCCGATGGGGTGAAAAGTCGGGCGCGTGCGACCGCCCCTAGCCGCGGCACGCGACCAACTGACGCTGCGGCATTTCCATTTTCCCTCTTCCCGCCAAAGCAGCGCCCGCCGTCCGCCGGCGCACCTTGGCGCGCATGCTGCGCGTCTGCTCGCGCTCTCAATGCAAGCGCCGAGGAAATTATAGAAAAAGCAAAAGTAAAACTACCCTGCGCACAATGACACGACCTTTTCAGTAAGCTCAATTGCACGCCTTTAGACTCGGAGAGCGTTTGAAAAGTTATTTATTCTTACAGACGCAGGCAAGAAGAAAGCTCCTTCTGCCTTATTTTGGAGCGTCTACCGGTGCAGGCGCGGGACTTGGGATAGATCGAACATCAGGCCATTCTGAGCATGACGTTTGTCCAGAGTGCACCACTTCACTCGTAGAAACCGCTCTTACCGACTCTGCCATCGGAAACACCAAGCAAACATTTCGAGTCTTATAAGTCCACTCTCCTTAATTTATGTCGATGCAGGACTTTTTCTCATTTTCCTAATTGTCTTGCTTAAAATAGTTCGAGTTACGGCGCTTTGCCAGCCATACGAAATAAACGAACTATCTAATCAAACTAGTCGGTAGCGTCACGCAATTCACCAGTTTGCGCGTGCGATACACGGAATTTCATGCAGTTACGTAAATTGAGAACACTAAAAAATAGTAAGATTACGAGGGTCTTCTTATCGTTGAATCTTGTTTAAAAGAGCTTTTTGCTATCACCACCCTTCGCTTGGCCTCCCGCGTTACTCAATTTACACATTCGTCTCTTCGAGTGGGGTCTGATTAAAGCAATCCTAACAATATTTTTTAAATGCATCGATAAGAAGTATAAGCATGACTCAGCGTATTGCTCTATCTCGCGAATTATGACATTTTTTTATTATTTACTTTATTTAAGTAACATAATTCTATATTCTTCATTTTTCCCATTAATTTTTCGATAAATAACTTTAACTTTAACTTTTCAAGCCAATTTATTCATTATTTCAACGGTTTAATTTTACTTTATAAACAAATTTATCACTGAATACTATTTCTACAGCATTTTATTTTTAATTCTACTTTTATTTTCCACACGGGGAAGAGTACTATTTCTTTTGGTGGCTGCGTGTTATAAATAGGCTGCTTTTATATAGAAGCATTTGATTTAGGCGACTTTTTTCTAAGCTTCGAATGGTAAAAGAATTAAAATGCGTAATTTGTCTAATTAAACGTTGTACTACGTGGCACGCCTTCAAAAACATAAATTATTATACAGCTTTAAGGATTAACACCTTTCCATTTATTATGCGCATTAATAAACACTCTGTGTGTATTATATAGAGCACACCATTCGGAAAGAGAAAAGTCTTCTGTCAGAAAAGTCAAAACTGTATATTATTAAAAGCAACGTATCAACAACTTCCTTATAAAATATTTTACTTTTTAAATGTAAACTATAGTTTCTTTTTATAAAAAGAAACTATAGTTTTTTAGGAAAGGAGCATCTGATCGCTGAAAATGAAACGCAATAACCATAGATTGTTTATCCGGATACAAAGCTTAACCTATATTGTTAACGGAAAAGTACTAAAAACATTTTCAGTACAATTTTTAGCTATTCAAAAAAAATGTTAATCTTAAAAGATAACGCCGGCTCTTCCACAGCTCAGAGAAAAGCTTTAAGTTAGTTCATTTTTAATTAAGTCTTTAACATTTTGGGGTTTCCTCTTAATATGGATCTAGTCCTCTCCCCTAAATGCTTTTCTAATAATAATATTTGAATTGTAATTAGTTAATCTATTGAATTTACTGATATATATTGGAACGTACACTTACTCAGTTTACATAATTAATGCTTTTAATTTAATAGAAACCCAAAGGATGCGAACATAAAGTAAAAACAGTACCTGTTGACTTAGAATTCCCTCATGAATATTCCACAAACCTCGTCGTTGAAAAATTCATAGAGATTCTCGTAAAAATAACGAATAATAAAAAAAAGACAATTCTGTTATAACCTATTCTAAAAGAATGCTTTTCAGAGAATTATAAAAGTAAAATATTTTAATAAATCGTTAATAAATTTAATGCAACTCGTGCACATAGGCTAGTTCATATTATAGAACTTGAATTTAGAATTTATAATTTTAATACCAAAAGGCGTAGTTATAGTATCTGAAAAAGTTGTTATTCATGATATCGGGCAGTTTTTTTTCTTTTTTCTTGTTGGATTGCGCATATTGATACTAGTCGACATATCCATGTAGGTAGAACGAAGGAGCGCGTAGGCGTACTACAAACTAATCAAGGATCGGCCCAACTTCCCATTTTCGTTTAAATGTTGCATCAGATAATGAGAATACGAATGTAATTGTAATCTATGGCATCGTTTACAAGTGCACTTTAATGCGAAAATATTGAGCTTTCTAGCTGGAAAGTTGAACCGATTTCTTGGCTTCTTGCCTCTTTCGTCCAGACAATCAAGTCCAATTACCATACCATATCAGCTCCTTTTGCTTTCATTCGTTGACAGAAAAAATGTTGTAATAAAAATTGCTAGACTGTTTTGTCTGCCCTTGCTTGCATTTTTCTCAAGTGTGAAAGCAGGAAGGTATATAGTGGTGCGGCGAAAAAAAATGCAGTTGCTAATTAAAGTAGGAAAAAGTAAAAACTGCTTTGCAAAATGAGTAAAATAAATAATTTCTTAAAGTACGTGTAATTTACTTAAATATTTAAGGAAAATTAGTTTTTAAGCAAAGTTGCAAGTTGAGCAAAATGAGCAACAAGTCGGTAGAGCGCGCGAATGTTTTGAAGCGGCGCGCTCAGCGCGTGTCGGCTGATCGGCCGGGCCGGGCGTCGTTATAACTCAGAGCGAGCGGCCCCGTTTGAGGCACACGTTTCTCGTCCTCGAGATCGGGAGCACGAGAGCTCCGCGCGCACGCACACCAGCGCAAGCCACACCGCTCTCTACACTTTTTTCAATCTCCACTCTCCCTCCAGTTGGCGAGTAACACAAAGCGATGAGAAGTGCACTGACACGCGAGAGTCCATGAGAGCAGCGCCTCAACAGCCCGTAAGTATCTTGCCTTATTACCTTTGCTACAGCTACGAGATCCGAGAAAAGTCCTTAGTAAAGTTTACCTAATAATACACGCGCTGGGCTCGACCACTAAGCAGTGCTTCCAAAATTCAGTATAATTTACATACATAACCGCGTTTACCTCAATTTTCACGTAAAGAATCGAAACAACGTTTAAAATTCCGACCAACACGATTTCAGATAAGGTTCTACAGCTTATTATCGGAAAGCGGTTTTTCGACCTGCGGCCAAGCAGCCGTCAAAAAGCTTCTTTTATCATCAAATCTCCCGTGGAGCCTTTGCCGTTTTCAAGAGAATGACCAAAGGAAAGTTTACACGTGCATGCTCCAGACAAGTGTACGTATAGATATGTGCCTCTCTTCGATGACCATCTCACCCGCGAAAAAACGCGCGCGATAAGATAAAACGTATTTCTCGTGCGAAAATTGAAGAGTCCGTTTTGAAGCTTTTATGCCATTGCTATTGAAAGGGAATTCAATGTATAACGTCAATGTAACAATGTGACACAGTTTCCGAGCGTACTCTTCGCGACAATAAAATCTACCCACATCTCCCGTCATTGAAATATTAATACCGATTAATTAGCGCAATGTTTACGGACGCGGGCAGCCGATAAGGCGATTAGCATAAAAAATGGGTGTCCGATAATCCGTAAAATAAATACAAGACGGCTTTTTGCCGCAGTTGATGTGATTTATCGGAACTAGCCGGCGCACGAGATGACGCGACCCCCCCCCCCCCCCCCCCGAGAGCGAATTAATAGGCTGCTTATCGGGCGCGTTCATAGTCTTTACATACGCTTTCTTTTTACATTTTTCCAACCGCGATTTGTAATCTCGCTCGCGCGGCTTACGTAAGTCCGTCATAGTGTCGACTTGGCTTTGATGAAAAAATAAGCAGTTCGCGCAGGATATAATTATCCAGTAAGCCGTAAAGGAGTTGCAGTGCGACAAAATGTGTGAGTGCGCTTACGTAAGACTTTTTTTATTTACTAACTACTATGATATTTTTCTTGGCGTAGTAAAAAGTATTGTAGTGATTTGTAAGGCAGGGACGGACTCGATGAGAACTGACTAAATTTACAGTAAATTGTGTAAAATTTGCGCAATTATAAGATTGTGAGGACAGGTCGCTAAGCATTTATTTAAGCAAAAGTGTTATACGCGTTCCCATAACCGCGCGAAGAGAGACGCGTGCGCGCGCGCGTGGATCTTATTGCGAGAATACACGTGACCCGTCACATGGCAGCCCAAGCTCGCGTTAAACTATTATCGAGCGGAGTCGTGTCAATTTTTCCTCTATCTCCAATTACGCTCGCCCAATTCACTCTCGGATTTCAACGAGGCAAGTCCCCACCTGCGCCAATAATCGCCAGCAAGTGAAAGACTCGGCCACTTATAATTCCTCGTGTACTGCTCGCACGCCACGGCAATCAAACTGCTCAATTGAATGGTATGAAATTTCGCTGCCGAGAAGCTTCACCCTTCTGCGCAATGCTCGCAATGTAGTATACGTGCAGTTCAAGGTCACCGCGCCGCTCCATCTTTTCAGCCAAAGTACGAGCGTATTCACTTGTCCGTTTGTCCCAAGTGTTTGTCCGAAATTGCATTGGCCTCTCAAAGGTTACTTCGACAAAGGAAACGTGTAAGTTGCTGCTAGAAAAAATGTCAACGTGTTTACAGTGAAAGAGTAAATAAACGCCGAGTCGACTCTACAAGATTGCTTGCAATTACGGTGACGAAAGAGAGCCACACGCTGCAAGGAAAAGAAAGCGCACGAGCGCAGCGCGTAATTCCAAACAGTTATAAATCGCCAAGACGAAAAAAAAGGCTAAAATCGGTCAAAATCGTCCGTAGGCGAGATTATTTATTTCGCCTCCCTTCACTAACCACTAAGCTTCTTCAAAAGATGTAGTCAATTTTTTATTTCACAAGTTCCCAACATTTTCGGCGCTTTCTTTACTTTTCTCCTTTGTTCACAGTTCTAAAAGCACTTTAGAATAAAAGTGCCCGCGGCACTTTTCTTCAATATTAAATTACCTGCAAAAGTGAAAATAGAAAGAAAATATTAAAAGACTGAAAAAAGTGACTTTAGACAACTTTCTTTTTGCATTTTATTTCATTTTATACACTTTTTTTTAAGTTTATCCACTTCGTGAATGCGTTACGAATACTTTAAGAATACTATAAGTTAATGATTTACTTATTCATATTCAGAATTTTTAAGCATTTTAAATGTGCGTACGTTTTTTTTTTTCGAAAAAAAAAGAAGTTGAATAAGCGCTCGAAATGAGTTTTGCGCGGCGCCAGCGCCCGCTGGCTCATTCTATCCTCGTTAGTCCCGTCGCCACTACCTCGGACACGCCGATCAGTCGTTGGAGCACTCGCGAGCGTTCCCGCGCCTTCGCCGATTTCTCTTCTCTATTTACTGCTCCTCTGCAGAATGGCCAACCTGGACGAGGTGAAAATGGTCTGGAGGTTGGCTGACGCCGTTTGCTTCGACGTCGACTCGACGGTCATCCAGGAGGAGGGTATTGACGAACTTGCCAAATTCTGCGGCAAAGGTGATCAAGTAGCCAGTTTGTAAGTATTCCGCCTCTTGCAATTTTTTAGTCCAATTAATAAACGTTGCTTAGACAATTAAGTAAACGTAGTAACAATTCTCATTATAACACTCCTTTTATCCGCTTCAACTTCCAAAGTCATTTGCATTTTTGACCGAAAATCCAGCAGTGGAAAAAAAACCGATCAAAAAAAGACACACGCCCTCGTGTTTAAGCTCGTCCAAAAATATCTCTAACCGATTGCGTCAAATTTTCAAGTTCACGGTTAGGCCGCTTGCCGCTTTTTCATTTATCCTCTAAGATACAGTCGGAATCGTTTATTATTAGCCGATGAAAAGAATACTCTTTAATCCTGCAGCTAATCGAGCGCTTCCCCCGTTTATAAGTGCCAAATTGCTTTGACGATAAGATAAATTGCGAGCAATGTAATAGAACCGTGCAACAGAAAGACCAGTGGTAAAACAAATATTTACGAGAGAAAAAAAGTAGTTCTTACTGTTTCGCAACAATAACATTCGTTCAACTAGGAACAAAATTAACATTTCTTAATCTTACTCTACAGACAAGTAGATTTGGTAGATTAAAATTCGGAAAGTTCAATTAACTTGAGATTGCAAAAGTCGGTGCGGCGGGGGAGTTTGGATAAAAATAGAGGACAACGATCCATGCGCCTAATGTTTCGTAGCATCTCCAACGATGGCTTTTATCGAACGGGTCAACAAACTACTCGGGTCGTCGGTGCGCTCGCTTGAAACTTAGAGAAGCGAAGCTTGCCCATGCGCGCCTATAGAGAGCTGCGATTAGAGAAACTATTCGAATTGGTTCTCCAAAATCCACTTTACGAAATTCCTTCAAAAATTTTCAAATTCGCTTCACTCTACGCTCTAAGTTTCGCTAAATTCTTTAAAATTATTTATTACGAAAGAAAAGATTTTTTCTTTTTCTAGAACAAAGCAGGCGATGCAGGGCAACATGACATTCCAGCAGTCGCTCACGGTTAGACTAAACATTATTCAACCGAGCCTAAAACAAATTAAAGAATTCCTTCGCACGCATCCACCGAAGCTGACGCCTGGTATCAAGTAAGAACAAGTTTTTACCTTAAAAAATAAAAAAATTGTGCTAAATTAAAATATAGAATATTCCAATTTATGAAAATCTGCTATGAGAATAGAAAGCACAGATTTGTTACTTTAGTCGATTTAAAAAATAGTCCAACATTTTTAGGTCTCTGGTGCAAGCGTTGCAAAATCAGAAGAAGCAAGTATTTCTGGTATCCGGTGGCTTTCACTGTCTTATTGCACCAGTAGCGGAGCAACTGAATATACCATCAGAGAACATCCGAGCGAATAGACTGAAATTTTACTTCAATGGTACGTGCAATCGTTACATGTTTTAAAAAAAAATATTTCAACTTTTAATTAAAAGCAAATTTAACTTTCAGGTGAATATGCAGGCTTTGATGAAAAAGAACCAACATCTCAAACTGGAGGAAAGGCTGAAGTAATACGAAGGCTGAAAGAAGAAAAGGGCTTTAAAACCGTTGTTCACATCGGCGATGGGGCGACGGATTTAGAAGCTTGCCCCCCAGCGAATGCATTTATTGGTACGTTTATTCCCAGTGAATTGACTTGGAAATTTGTAAATATTCAATGCTTTGAATGATTAAACTTTCCTTTTCGTAGGATACGGTGGAAACATTATCAGAGAAAGCGTTAAAGCCCACGCACCCTGGTTTATTACGGATTTTAAAGATCTTCAAGCGGCTTTATAAGAATACAAATTATAGTCCAATTGAAGTTGAAAGTGTCACATGTTTAAATCCAGAAAGAATATTTAACAATATTTTTAGATGGAATGACTATTTACATAATATCTTTGTGTACAGAGTTGTAAATATTACTGACAGTATTTTTCAGTTAGATATTGTAAAGATTGTTACAGAAGATGCGCGTGTGCATCATTCCTTACTATAATATCGAATGTTGGTGAGTTCGGAGTTTAAATGATTGTTGTCAAAAATATTGCGTGCGATAATGATTTTTTGTACGAGAGATACATAAAACACATTTATTAGTTATTAACTATATTAGTTAAATCGCGTCATTTTTTTAATAATCCCGTTTATTAACAAATTCATTTATTTAATATTCATTCGATTGCACTTATACAATGTACAAATTGTGTTAATTCATTTACAAATGACATACACAATTGAAAGTTTTGTGTAGATTATTAACTCTGCCTAAAAGTACAGTTTAATCATAAAAACAACCGCAACGTTCACCTTTTACGAAGACCCACAATGTTGCATCTAGTTATTAACTACTATTACTACTCGCAGCTTCTCGCTCCTTCTTTCTTTGATCTATCCAATCTTGTATACGCGTTTTAAGATCAACGTCCGATTTTACCATATCCATTGTTAAGGGTGACCGATTAAATGGATCGGTTTGATCGCTCAATAAATGCCTTTAAAAATATATATATAAATGTACATAAACTAAATAATTTAATTTGAGATCATCGGATATACCTTGCTATGGTTTGCCGGTCAATGCGAGTTTTCGATGATGGCAATATCACGGGGTCCAACATTAACGTAGACATAATTGGATCAAGAAATTCCTCGGGTGCATCTATCAGAATTTCTTCCTCTTCCTTCTTTTGAAGAGCGACTTTTTCTACTTTCTTCGCAAATACGCCAAGGTCGCCTAAAATTCCTACGCCACCGATGCGAACTAAAATCATTGAAATCAGTTATTAATGCTGCATTCTTTTAAATGTAAACAAGCTGAAACTAAATTATTTACCCAAAACATCTTCGGCTAACTTAAATAATTCGGGACTATAAGACCTTCCATCCTGCGAGACAGCAAGTGTAAATGTTTCGCTTTGACTCAAATTTATGTAAATTTCACAAATATTTAAAACAAGATTCGCTGGATTAAAATCATATTCTTTTTGGTCTTTGATCTTTAAATTTTTCTTATTTGGACCAACTAGTTGTAAAAGTATATAGTTAAGCATTGATGCTATGCGATCTACCATTGTTGGATGGCAAAATATGGACTTTATTTCAGATGTCAGCATCTTCAAAGTTTGAATAGTTTCTCTACCTAAAATATTATCAAATCTAGCTATCATCCCAATGTGTTCGAGATAATAAGCTTGTTGCTCCCGTTCCTGTTGCGAAAGTTTATTCCATTCTCCACTATCCCTACGAATCAAATATTAATTTTGTTAGATTACATATATGAAATGATTTTAAACTCTAGTGCAGATTATATATGTACCTAGCATTTAGCATTTGTCTTAGTTTTGAAATATTTGAGAGTGCATCATCAAGTAAAAAGACAGCATCATTCATTAAAAGATTTACAAATCTCAAAAACAGAGGTGGTTGGACAGCTTCCATATTAGTCTCTGCTTCTTCGGCTAATTGTCTGAAATAAAAATTTTAAAATGATAAAATTTAACACAGATACTCAATATGAATTAATAAATCAACTAACTTGAAATTATTTCGATGCTCTGGTATTTTCCATAAATAGGCCATTACTATGTACATTGGACGACGATAATTAAATTTTTGTTCAAATTGTACATTTTGACCACTCATCTCAATACTAACGAATACGTGTAATAAATTTGGTACGACCTGAAAATGAAAATGAATTATTTAGAGCAACTGAACACGGTATATCAAATAAATCCGATAATCTTGATATAACCATTTGTTTATGCGGATGGGTAACAAACAATTGTTGTCTATGGAATGAGCCAAGAGTAGGGGTAGTCTGATTGTTTATTTCATCATTGTTAGGTAAAAGTGCTTCTAGCCCTTCTGCCAATCGAGCTCGTAAATGTGGATTATACAATCTTGAAGGAGAATCCATCAAAGCAACTATCTAGATATTTAAAAATTAAAATATATATTAAATTTGACGTAGAATAAAAGCTATTCATGATAAATTTACCTCAGTCAAGACAGGATTTAAAAAATTTGGACCTTGTTCTTCAAAGACATTAGGGCACCATCGACGAACAAAACAAACAAAACTAATAGTATTTTCAACAACGAATTCAGGAATACACCTATAACATATACATTTTACAAAAATAAAATAAAATATTATTTAGGTATTACAAAAAGATTTTTGTATTTTATTTCCATCCAAAATTCTAATGTACCTCAAGGTTATAGGAACTGTATCTGATAAAGGGAATGTAATGGCTTTAGTTTCAATAGGACTGTAACTATCTTCATTCGATGTACAAGCTTTTACATCTACATTAACTTGCATTAGCCAAAAGGCAGATGCAGCATGAAATTTTGCTAAAAGACTAAGTAATTCAGGTGTTAACAGGCTAGCTCTCCATGTTAAATACCTAAATATGTGAGAAAAAGGTAATTAAAAAAAATATTAATTATTGTATTTGTAGTAAATATAGTCACAATTATTTGTAATAATACATTACATTGACATTTGGGATTGCATCCTTTGAACAATAAATTCATTTACTTCTGAACTGCCAGCAACTCTAGCATCATTGTACAATCTTTGTATTCTTGCTAAATCTTGACTTATTCTGCAAAGATATATAAATATCAATTAATTAATTACCATTTAATTATTACTTAATATTAGTAGATAAAGTAGTTTACTTGATTAATTTTTCTAAAATTATTCTGTGACCAAGATCAAGAGCACGGTGTGTTAGAAAAAAGCATTCAGTAACAAAATTATATGAATTAGCTACTGGCTGAATTTCTCCCTCTGGTGTTGGAATCAAACACGTTTCTGAAGCCATACCTTTCATATGCAATCCTTTTTCTCGACTTTCACTTTCATCTTTAGCCTGAAATTGAAGCAATTAGTTCTGTAATAATTAGTTCTAACTAATTAGTTCTGTAAATGTTATCAGAGTAATTTTCTATTCATTTTATTCAAATTACCTCTATTGCACAATATGTGGGATCAATTTTTAATATTTTAGCATCATTTGGTTTTGAACAAAATGGTTGACATAATCTTATCAAAACATTCGCTAAATTCAACATAAATCCGTCAGATACAGTTGTAGCATCTGTAATGCCCATATTGTTATGTGAATTCCATAACTTTCCTCGATTTGCATTAGTTTTCAAACAATCTCCTAACCAGGAAAGTGTTAAATGAAAAACTTCCCGAGAGCATTTAAGAAGAGTATGGAAAACTTTGTGCAATGATTCACTAAGAGCATCCAATGCAGTCCATATATTTCCATCAACTGTTGAATGTTGCTAAAAACAAAAAATAAAAATTTAAAAAATAAAAAAAATGGAGAATATTGGGTCAATTGTTTGATTTTTTTACCTGTTCAAATGGTTTATCATAATAATCAAATGTTCCTTCCGGTGATTTTGGAAGACAGCTAAGACCCAATAAAGATCCTAACAAAGTATCAGCATATGCTTTTCCAACATTAATTTTAACACTACTATGAGTAATTATAAGTTTTGCTAATGGTTCTAATGTAGCAAATGTTTGCAATATACAAAACCAATATTGTTGAAACACAAAAAGGCTGCTGCTGGCTGCTTCTTTATGTATAACATCAAGAATGGGACTGAATGCTATGCTAATAACCTCTGCTTCTGACTTTGTATTTTCTAAACATATGTGCTCAACAATGCCATCAATAAAAGTAGATAATTCAGAACCAACTATACCTCCGAACATAAATAATTTTACAAACTGTGCATGAATCTATAAAAAATATATCAAACTAAATGTTAAATCCTTTAATATTAAAAATACACTGATAAATTGATATTTTTTAAATACAAACCTCTTGATTTATAAAAAGTTCTGGTTCTTGTAAGGCAGTGCTAACATTCTGAATAATGATCTTCCTAATGTTTTCAACAACATCATGAGAACCATCACTAACTCGATATCTTTGTAATCGGCAATAACTTTCAAAAAGGTATGGTACAATATCAGTTTGTATAACGTGAGTATCTAAATCCTGTCCTTTGGTTTTTTCTTTAGATATTAGCATAGATTTTGGATCTGTTAAAAGTAGTCTGTCAAAAACAGCATGTTCTACAGAATCTTTATCGATAAAAACTAGCTGCCTTGTTGGAATTTTTCGTTTTTCATGGTGCAATGTAATTCCAAAGACATCTGCAATTAACTCATCTAACCGTTCATTCCCATCAGCTTCTTCAGAATTTAAAAATGATTTTAAATCATGCTCTTCTTGCCTTTTGTAATTTTGTCTCGATACTTCTGATTTAGTTTGATCATTCAAATTAGTTGGACTGTGCACACTTTCTTTAACTTGATTGACATCTTCTGTTTGTGAAGAAAAAGATGCAGCATCATTGGTTGATGAAAACAAGCCAGCAAATGGATTACTTTTTATGTTATCGCACATTTTGTTGAACGCTTCAATTTTTAATAATTATCACGAACATTGAACCTAAAAATCAACAAAAAATAGACGTAGCAAAATTCTTTCGAGGTTATGAATAGATAATATACGTATGTAGAAATGTTACATGACAAATGTCGTTTCACATAGATATACTGCCTAGGTTAATTTTGTACTTTCATATCGGAAAAGACTAAAGAGTTATGATCTTAAAACACCTTAAGTCCTTCATACGTCAATTGACTTTTAAATGAACACAACAGAATTATATAGCATTATAGCACTACTTAGTATTCAGTACTGACAAATCATTTTTCAGCAAGCAGCATTAAATTCGCTAAATTAAACTTTGAATTAATCGACTTTTTCACCTAAAGCGAACTATTTCAATGTACATTGTAATTCTTTTATCAAACCTACTTTTTTTTATTTCTTTAAAAGCTTAATCATTCTATGATTCTACGTATATATTATACTTATTTACACTACTTGCTATAGCAGTAGTAGCTTGTGCTTAGAATATTTCTTTTGGCACGCACTCTGTAGTCTGTATTGAATATAAGCTATACCCATATATATATAGGCAGTGTGGAATTGTCAGGTGGTCGATAATGTAGATTTCTTGTAGAAAAATTGGACTTTTTACGCGACAGGGAAAGTTGAGTACAATTAATATTTCTCTTCATGGAAAATTAAAAACATTTATTGTACAATCTTTTGAGATTTTCATAAATTAATTCTTCTTACAAGTACGAATAGTGATATCAATTTTAGCATTAATAAATACACACTTAAACAAATCAACGAACAGAAAATTTCAATCTGTTCTATATGTATACTATATGCATTGCTAACTGCTTCAATTGACTGTTTGACTAAATCTAATGGACAAAAAAGTTACTTCCCAGATACAATCTTATAAAATGAGTATTACATCGTTGTATATACAATACAAAATCTTAAAGACAATAGTAAAAAAAAAGAAATTCAATGAATTTCAATCCTTAGTATCACAGAAAGCATGCAAAAAGCACACTTCAATAAGTGCATTTATAACAGTACAAATTAATTAATTTATGTATTATTTAAAGATACTTTTAGGCACTAATATGGCTTTGCGGTCGTTTAGTGCTTGTATCTTTTCTTCTTTCTCATAATGTGCCTTCATTAAAATTAAATTGCTATTAGAGAGTACATTCATCTCCATGGTTTACGTACTGCACCAGCACTAGTACTTCTTTTGATACCCTGATCTATAATAATTTTAATAGTATATTAGTTCAATGAGATACAAATATTAACAATAAGGAATTTGTTAAATAACAATCATCTCCACATTATCATTTTCCAATGTGATACTTACTTATTAAACTAGCTGTAATTTTCTTTTCTTTTGAATTTGAAGTCCATGTCTGACATCTGGTTCTTGCAGGACATGATTTTGACATCATTGAACTTTGCAAACTTGGACAAATACCCATTCTAGAAAAACATTGATTAAAAGTAAAAAACATAAATTTTTAGCTAAATATATTAACTAATAAAAAGAACCTAACATATTAAATTATAATGAAATTTATAACATACTTGATGTAATTAATATTCACACATAAATTTAAAAGCGTTTGAAAATTGATTAAAAAAAGAATAGAAGAAATAAAAATTTTAGCTACTTCTAACATGTCGTTTATTAATAATAAGCTAAATAATCGCAAAATATTTAATTTAGAAGTATGCTAATATTAAATGTATTTGATTAATTAGAATCATACTCTTTAAGTTTCTTTCTTGCAAGTGTTCGTTGAGTTGCAAAAGAGTAAGATCTAGCTGAGCTTGGTCGGTCTGAACGAGCTTTTTTTATTTCTCTATCATGAGCTATGATTTCCATACGTTTAACAGGAGTTTGAGAGAACAAATCAACGATGTTCATAGAAGCGGCATCACACTAAGCAATAGAAAAGAAATTATTACATGAAATTATAATGATTTTATTCACTATCTAGAATTTAATTTATTTTGCATTAATTATGCATCTTACTTGTAATTGGAGTCTTTGGTGAAAATTTAGTTCAGGTAAATTGAGTGGTGCATCAACATGAAGCCTTAACATGCAATGCAATGCTTCCTTATAAGTATTTTTTAATGCAATTATTTTTTCTGTTTTCATCAATCTCCTGACTAAAAATCCTTTTGCATATGCATTAATTATTGTTGCTGCTTTTATCTAAAATATATTTTAATTAAATTAAAAAATATTGTATCAAATTTAATTTTTTAATACCTACATGTTTTTCAATGTATGTAGAGTTATCTAATACTGGAATATGCATGGTTTTACTATCAAGGGGGAAGAGCTGCCGACTAACGCTGGAATGTCTGCGCATGGGGATTCCAACTGGTATATCATCTATAATTCTAACAGTAGATAATTGAGTTTGACTTCTCAATATTAAAGAAGAATCATTCACAGTTTGAGTTCCTTGACATGTGTTTTGACAGTATGTAGCAACAGTTGGAGTAGTTGGCTGAATTGTAAGGTGACAAGATGTTGATGATAATTCTTTTGACGGATGATTATAGTCCATCATAGGTGATTTATCATTGCCCTGATCTTTGTCATGGCAAGAAATTCCATTAATTGGTGGTTTGTCACTTTGGTTTGGAGAAGAATCAGATTTTGCATTTGAAATTTTTGAACTTAATGGAGTTGTATGTTCTACATTTTTTCCAGTTATAGCTTCTGTTAGTGATGATATAGAGATTTCTGGGAAAGCTTTTCTAATTTGTGCCAATAAAAGAATTTGTTGTTTTTTAAAATTTTCTTGCATTATTAGCTGCTCTTTCTGTTGTTTAGTTATTAATTCAACCATTTGTTTTTTATGAGTATCTTGAATCTCTTTAAAAACTGTTACTATTTTTTCAGATGTTATTACTGGCTTGGGTTTTTTTGAAAAAGCAGTTGACTCGTGGCTTTTAACAGAATCACGATCAAAACTTTTATTTAAATTAGTGTCATTATTATATTTCTTCTCTATTCTTCTAACAGGCTTTGGACTATTACTACTTAAACTTCCTAATGAACCACTTAGTTTATTTGCTAAATTTAATATAGATGTATTTTTATTCAACTTTTTAGTACTATTATTTTTAATACCATTTGTACCATTAACAGGTGATGTGAATTTTTTACTATAATTACTATTTCTACTATTTGCAGTCTTAGGAGAATAACATTCTTTAATAAACATTGTTTGGATACAATCGACGGATTTAGCTGGCTGATACACATCCAATGGAGATCCTGTTTTCGAATTTGAAACTGATTTACTAATTCTTTGAGTAGGAATATTGGTCTGACTATTTTTTCTTAGTTTATTTGAAGAGTTCATTCGAGAAAGTGGCTCTTTAAAATTTGATTCCCAATCTGTTTTTATTTGACTAATATTCCATTCTTTACGCTTTGGTGACTGAATTGAAGAAGTAGGAGTATATTCTGCATTTGTTAATTCATTTTGCATGTGAGCTAGAAGCATTGGACTAGGTGTTTCTAAAATATAAGATCCTCTTCTTACTATTTTTGGCGTTTCTTCCTCTTCTAAACTTGATTTATCTGGTGGTTTTGATTGTTCAACAGTTATTGGAACAATATCTAAAGTTTTAGGCACTTGCGGCTTCCAATTTTCTGGAGTGGTTTCCGTAGTATCTGTCTTTAGTGAAACTGAAGTATTAAGATACTGATGTAAATCTGTACTAACGGTTATCGTATCAGAAGCAAGACTATCTCCAAACAAAGTATCGTTTAAACAACTTTTATCTTCATCCAGTAAAGATTTTTCTGTTGGATGCAGTGTCTCTTCTTTTGCATTACAACAATTAACAACTTTAGTTTGAGTTTCTGGTATGTCAATATCTATTAAATTTCTATCTTTTTCAGATTCCGGAAAGTCTATTTCAGACTTTAAGGTCATATCTTGTAAAATACTATCAGTTTTTGACTCAAAAAGATCTATTATGTCATCTTGCTCTCCTGTAGGAATCTTAACATCATTTTTGTCTTTTTGATCTTTAATGTAAATATAATCTTTGATTGCTTCACTTTTACTTTTTTCCATTGCATCTTTTACCTTTTCTAAAGTTTTTAGTTTTTCTTCTACAGCTGCAGCTAATTGTTTATAATACTGTATTTCAGTGGTAACATCATTGGTTATCTGCATTCAAAATAAAAAGTATAACTTTATATAACTGAAAGAAAATGATAAAATTGAAAGAATTTAATAAAAATTTGTACGTACAAGAGGTGGCAGAAGAGGAATTCCATTAATTTTAATATTGGATGTGTCTGTAGAGTATTCCATGTTTATTTATTCTGAAAGAAATATGGTATATAAAGATAATGTCTAATATGTTATCAAATTCTATATTACTATATCTTAGAATTTGCAATATCTTAGCAATTTAATATAAAAATTGTAATGAAAGTTTGTAGAACATTCGTTACTTTTTGTAAATAAATTTATTTGTATAACCTAAAAAATTAAGCGATATTGATACTCATAATGTAGTTCATTCCTTTAGTGTATGCTTACTGTGTACTCTCTTCAATATACAATAATCTTGTAATTATTACTTCAATTAGTTGTTATGTTTAACTTATTAATTTTAAATAGGAGAGCGTTTCGCTTGTAAAGAATTATAAATTGTAAACACATCCATCGTCCATAGAATAGTAACTGTATATAGCAATACCACTGACACAATAATACTTATACTGGCATGCCGAAATAAAATTTCGTTAGAAACTGCGGCTAATTCAGTGGCTAAATGAGAAGCTTTTTCGTATAATAATAACATAACATAACACTTTTTTGTTTATATAAAATATTTTTATGTGCGCGCGCGCGTGTGTATGACTCTATTACTTGCCTATAGTTGCCTTACTAGTGCCTTGTCTAGTTGCCTCTATGACTCTTTCGACTCGCGTTACTCGTTGTCGCGTTAGCAGCGTCCTGCGTGTATCATCTCTGCAGGCTGCAGGTTATGTTGCCAAATCCTCTCTTAATGTACAATAATTCAACATTGGTGCCCACGTGAAGTCGTAGAGCCGATAGCAAAAAACATTAATGATGGATGCCTACGACTTGTTTAAAAAATTGTCTTCTGGAAATAAATTTAATTTGAAACGATTTCAAAGTGACGCTGAAAGATTTTTGGTAAAAATTTTAAATTATTATATTCTTAATAACACAAATACGCAGAACATTGTATGGATATCATTTAAAAATTTTTATAGTTAGTGAAAAAACCTATCCAAAAAGATGAAATCAAAATTAAAAGTGAACCTGAAGATACCAAATTAAAAATACCAAATGAATCATTTAAAAGGAAACACAAAAATGATTCAGAAATTGAAAGTAACGTACTTACACTCGTCGATGGAATTTCTGCTGCAGAAGATGGAACTATCATAAGATCAAATAAAAAGAAAAAAATTATGACAGAAGATAAAAAATTAAAATTTGAGCAGGAAAAGGTAATGTTTTTCTAAAATTTGTCATAAGCAAGCAACTCAAGATAAGACTTTATTAATTTAAGTTTGTAATTTGCTCTCAAGGTAAATCAGTATCGAAATCAACATCATATTTCTGTTACTGGAAGGCAAGTTCCAGTACCTATAAAATCTTTTCTAGATTTATCATCACTTTATAAAATTGAAAATGATATTTTATCAAACATGAAAGTCTGCGGATACAATGAACCGACTCCTATTCAAATGCAAGCTATTCCAGTTATGCTAGAGGTACATAACAAAATTTTTTGCTTGATTAAGTTTTCATTCAGAGTTTTAAAGTTGTGAAATATATTGTTTATTTAGAAAAGACAACTGTTAGCTTGTGCACCAACAGGGTCTGGAAAAACTGCAGCTTTCTTACTACCAATTATTCATCAACTTAAAGAACCTAAGAAAAAAGGCTTCAGAACTGTTATACTCAGCCCTACAAGAGAGTTAGCTAAACAAACTTATAGAGAATGCATAAGATTGAGTGAGGGTCGTGGATTTAGAGTTCATATAATTAGTAAAATAAATCTAGCATTATCAAAATATGGACCAAACAGTTCACAAAAATTTGGTATGATTTTAAAAAAGATTTTCAATTACTAAATTATCAAAGTATTTTCTTATTACATTTTTATTACAGATATTTTGATAACTACCCCGAAAAGACTTGTATTTTTATTAAATCAAGAACCTCCAGCTATATCATTAAATAAGTGAGTATCATTATCTTTCGATTAAAAATTAAAGTAATCAAAAGAAATAGATTATTAAAAAGTAAAATATTTTTTAGTGTTGAGTGGTTAATTATAGATGAAGCAGATAAGTTATTTGAAGAGGGAATTAGAGGATTTAAAGAACAATTAGAAGAAGTTTCAAAAGCTTGTACAAATGACAACATTTGTTATGGTATGTTCAGTGCAACGAATACACCTGCTGTGACAAAATGGTGCAGGCAAAATCTCAAAGGACTTGTAACTGTAACTATTGGTCAAAGGTAATATAATTTCTTTTTTTTTATCAATTTGAAACAGCCATTTTAAAATATTTTTACGTAATTCATTAATACATTATTTATTTTAGAAATGCAGCCACTGATTTAGTTAAACAAGAATTGTTATTTGTTGGTAGTGAAAGTGGAAAATTGATAGCGTTTCGCAATATTATTCAAAAGGTAACATTCGGTAAATATAAAAAAAATGAAAGAAAGTTCAATTAAAATTATTTTGGCTTTTTAGGGCTTAACACCCCCAGTATTAGTTTTTGTTCAAAGTAAAGAGAGAGCTCAAGAACTATTTAAAGAGCTTATCTACGATGGAATTAATGTGGATCTTATACATGCTGATAGAACTCAAACACAAGTAACTATAATGCTTAAAATAATATAAAATCTCTATTTCATTTAAAATGACTCTATTTTTTATTGTGCTTATTTGATTAGCGAGATAATGTCGTACGCTGTTTCCGAGAAGGCAAAATATGGGTTCTTATATGTACAGAGTTAATGGGACGTGGTATTGATTTTATTGGAGTAAATTTGGTCATAAATTATGACTTCCCGCCTTCGGCTATTTCGTACATTCACAGGATTGGTAAAAAATACTATATAGAATAATAAACTTAATGCAAAAATTTGTTTTATTTACGAAACGCTCTTGCTATTTTAGGACGAACAGGTCGGGCAGGGCACAAAGGAAAAGCTGTAACATTTTTTACACAACAAGACACAGCAAATTTAAGAAGGTACAATTATAATGTTATAAAATTATTATTTAAAGCAATTAAAGCAATCGTTTAATTTTTTAGTATTGCTGCTATTATGCGAGATTCGGGATGTGAGGTACCCGAATATATGCTTTCTATGAAAAAGCACAGTAAAAAAGAAAGACGAAAACAAGAACGACAAGCTCCAAAACGGGAAAGCATTTCTACAATTCCAAGGTTTAAGAAACATTTTAAACGAAAGCCACGGTACGTTATATTTCTCAAACTTTTCAGTACATAGATTTTATACGTTAATTCGTAATAATATAAATTTTCCAATATTTCGTATAGTGCACAAAATGACGGGACAGAAAAGCCAACCAGCATAAATGATAGTAAAAAAGCGATTGCTAGTGTAAAAAGGAAAAATGTAAAAATGTTAAGTAAAAAGGCAGGTAAAAATGTGAAAAAAGAGAAAATATCGGAAAAGTTGAAAACAAAACAAAATGTTAAGAAAAGAATTAAGAAACAATTTGATAAGACTAAAAATACAAACTGAGGTTTTTAATAAATACAGTTATCGACAAGTTAAAATAGTTTTTTTGTTCCTTTAAAGTATTATTTAATACATATTTTAAAGATTTGCATTGATTTTATAAAAATAAAAATGATGAAAATGTTCATTAAAAGATTAATCGCTCCAATGAAAAATAATTTATTCTGAGATGTACTTTTAAATTTTCTAATTAAATTACAAACATGTTAAACATTTTTTTTCTTAACAAGTTTTTAGATAGATCAATGTTAAATAATATTCTGATAAGTAAATGTTAGTTCATTATTACAATTATCTCTTCTATTGATTTACTTTTCTGTATGATTACTTAAGGAAGTACTGTTTTCTGTAGTTTCTAGTTTATTTTTGTTTGGATCATCTGGCTTCATGGCTGGGAAGAATAGTACCCTCCTACAAATCAAATTTTTCATTAAATTTAAATATCTATTTTTTGTTATTATAAAATTTAAGCTTATTAAATACCTTAATATTGTTAGAATCTGTGAGAAACATTGTTAAACGATCTATTCCAAGACCCCAACCAGCAGTTGGAGGTAATCCATACTCAAGTGCAGTACAGAAATTTTCATCAACAAGCTGAGCTTCATCATCACCAGCAGCTTTATCTTTTGCTTGCTGTTCAAATCTAAATAGCGATATTAAATTGAAATAATATGTTAACTTTCTTTAATTGTAAAATTAGGCAAGTTAGTAGAATTTTTACCTTTCTCTTTGAACAAATGGATCATTTAATTCAGTATAGGCATTACAAATTTCTTTTTTCATAACGAAAAGCTCAAATCTTTCTGTTAGACCAGGTTCAGATCGATGATATTTAGCAAGTGGAGACATTATTTGTGGATGATCCATAATAAATGTTGGATTTATACATTTTTCTTCTATAAAATCTCCAACAAGCTTAAATTTATTCAAAAGAATGTTTTATTTAAATCATTTGGATAAATAACAAAATAGAAAACACAATAAAAATGAATACCTTATCTAGTAACCTGGCCGTAGTTCTAGGAGGTGGACACTCAACACCATTTTTCTCACAGAGATCACTAAGAAATTTATTAGTCTCTACTGTGTTAAACTCGGATGCCTTCGGAAATTTGACATTTAATGTCTCTTCCAGTGATTTCAACATACTGACACGCTTGAATGGTGGTGTAAAATCAATTTCTACTGATTCTTTTTCTTCTCCATCTGGATGATAATTGATCTTATATGTTCCATGTGTATGTTTAACTATACCAGAGATCAATTCTTCAGTAATAGTTATAAGGTCATTATAATCTGCATAGGCCATGTAAAATTCACATGTTGTAAATTCAGGATTATGGGTCATGTCAATACCCTCATTTCTAAACTGCCTACCAACTTCATAAACTCGATCAATACCACCTACCACAAGCATCTAAAATCAATATAAATAAATATCCAATCTTGCATTTATCAAATAAATTTAAACTTATTCTTATGTTGTTGTTTAACCTTATGGTACAATTCTGGAGCAATCCTCATGTACAAATCCATATTAAGTTCATTGTGATGCGTTACAAAAGGTTTTGCTGTGGCTCCACCTGCTATCATATTCATCATTGGAGTTTCAATTTCCAAAAAACCTAATTCGTTTAAAAATTTGCGGAGGTAGGAAATTATTTTTGCACGAGTATAAAATTTCTGTCTTACTTTGGCATTTATAATAAGATCTAGATACCGCTGTCTGTACCTTGTTTCCTGAAAAATAATAATATGAAACTAAGAATGGAATATATGTACAATTGTTACATTCACCTAATAAATATAATGATATTTATTTATTATATTTACTTTTATTGTATATAGATACAATGAATATATTAAACGTACCTTATCTTTTAGACCAAAGTGCAGATGTGGAAGCATGTGCAAACAGGGACTGAGAAGTTTTACACTTCTTGGCATAATTGAAAACTCTCCTTTTTTACTTTTGCAAGGGAATCCTTCGATACCAATGATATCACCTCTGCCAATTTTATCTACATCAGTAATATACTTATCCTCATTAGAATAATACCTAGCATTAGCCATTACTTGAACTTTCTCTCCTTCTCCTCGGACATCAAAAAAAATCAACTTTGCACCAGCTCTTCTAATAGAATGAACACGACCAGCAATACTACATGTTTCATTTTCTAGCATTTCACCTTCTTTTATTTTATCACTGTACGTTTCAATAAAATTTTGAAGAGATATTGATACATGAAACTTGTGTGGATAAGGATGATCCTCTGTGGCCTTAAGCCTTTGAATTTCTTGGCCTCTAAGCTTAAAGTACTCCTAAAAAAATATATAAATATTTCATATAAAAATATAGATTTCATAATAAAAGTCTGGTAAGTACATACATTAGGGCTAATATTTTCTTCTGAAATTTCATTTCTGCTCTCATCCTTTGTTGCTGCAACTTTTTGAACTTCTTTTATTTTAGTTTTTTTTTCTAACTCCTCTTTTAATTTTTTTTCAGCTTTTAGTTGCCTTTTTAATTCACTAAAAGAAAATGAAATTAAAATTTGATGGCTATTAAAAGGCGCGGATAAAATATGATGTCTAATTTGTTTGGGAATAAAACTAGTTGTAAGTGTAAATTCGATAGCATACTGACAAATTTAAATAAAAAATATAAACTGACCAAAAAGCGTACACCATCTGACCCTTCCGAAATCCTTAAAAATTGTATCATAAGGATGGAGTGCCTCGATCAAAGGTAAGATCGAAAAAAGTATTGGAAAATGAGTGAAGAAACATTGTTCGAATATGCGTTGGTCCAAAGAAGACAAGACATTGCTTTATTGATTATTATTATTAAAGTGTGTTTTTTATTGGCTTAACAAAATACAGCCACATGGTTGCTCTATTTAGGCAAATTAGCTCGCGGTCAGGCGGCTCGTACGCTTCAGGCCGACAGCGAAGGACATTCATTACGCACTTTTGTAGCGGCTGGCAGATGGAAAGTTGTCGTATAGGAGAGGTATAACGTGTTCCGCACAAAGTTAACTTTGCCGGTAAGGCACTGTTGCTTTTAAAACTCCTCAGTAAGCGTCTCCTCACGACGCCTAACATCTCTTTTCTATTTCTTATGTTTTAATCCAGTTTTCTGTTAAAATTCTTTAAGCTTCATCGTCTCACGACGAGAAAACATGCGGAAAACGCAGAAGAGGGAAGTACGGTTCACCACCTTTTTTTAGAGGTTATTCGCCGCGAGTAAAAAGAAACAGAGAGAGAGAGACTCACTTTTTCGACAACTGTTTATCCGGCGTTTCAGACATGATGTCTTATTTGTCGTTTGCAAAAAATGTTGCAATCGCTGAATGAATTCCCGGTTGGTCGTCCCTGCACGGATCCTGTGCGGTTAAAATATATAAAAGAAACGGTGCTCGAGCTCAGCTCGCACTTGGAGCGCGTGGCCGTGGACTCCCAATAGCTCCGGCTGCTAGTTTAGGCTGCTTTCACATGCAGCGCGCGGATCAGTGACTTTAGAGGTTACCACCATCAAAAGCTTTTTTTAACCATTTTTACTTTTAGTATAATGTAAATATGTAATATTATGTTTTATTATTGCAAATATATGTCAAATGGGAGACAAAATGTTTTCAATTATTACAGTAATATTATATATTACATTATGTGTATATACAAGTTGAAAAAATATTATTCTCTAGTTTTTTACACCTGCACGCGTGATTACTATACTAATTTCTATTTCAAATTTCAATGCTTATAGCTGGACCCGCGGTGGCGCGAGCTTTCAAATAACTTTAAATTAAAGATTTCTCTTAAAAGATTTAATATTAAAATGTAGTCAATATATAAAAAATATTACGTTATATTTATTAAAATATTTCTGTATATGTATACATTACATCATCTATTAACCATAAAATTAACAATTAAAGTACTTATGATTAAGAAAGTGAAGAATATTTTTTTAAACTAAATCGAGCGAGCATTATTGTTTACGCGGTTGAGAATGTCGATTTATTCTTTGTTGTTTCCAAAATTCTTGACGAGATTTCAGGAAATTTACCCCCTCCTCGGCATGAACTACAATATGCTGTGCAGACTCCTGATGGGCTGCTTTAACATCTGCAATGAGAAACGCGATAATTGAAAAAAATGGTTTCAGTGAACGTAGAAAAATTTTAGGCGAAAAAGCAAATCATATGAGAATAAAATAAGAAAAAAAGATAATTTTTTCTAAAGATCTTCAAACTCTCGCTGAATGTCAGTGTGAAGATAATCGAGCTCTTTAATAATGACTCTTTCGCCATCAACGTTTGGACAAAGAAATTTCATAATGCTCAGTCTGCAGATGCTGTGCTTGAGCTTCTCCTTGATGACTTGGAGTAAGACACGCCTATTCTCATCCGGTCTCGTAATTGCCTCTTTGGCTAACTCGTAAAATGTGATGATATTGCGTAGCATGCCGTAGGTCTTGTAGAATGGGCAGAAACGGTCATAACTGCTGAACCCGTTCTGCTGGAGGAAGTCATCGGACAAGAGCTGACCAACTTGGAGAATCAGCCTATCCAGCTCACCAAGAGAATTCTTCCCGATCAATTGTACTAACTCGTTCAGTTCGCCGTGACGTTGGAGAACTTCCATTGCTCTAGCCCGTAACTCAAGGAATCGTGGAAAGTACTTCTCGTAGTATTTGCCTGAAAAGTTGATAAATAGTTCACAATATTTAACGTAAACTTAACATGTATATATATGTATCTATATGAGCCTTATAGGACCAGAAATGGATTTGGTTAACAATAAAGTACTTGGCTGAAAATAGAAACGTTGAGACGACGATTAAAAATCAAGGCTTCTGAAAAGTTGATTAGCACAGTTTCAAAACGCTGATAAAACCTTAATTTTGAATTTTTTTCAGCTTTTCCTACGAATTCGTAATAAACGTCGATTGTCAACGTTTCTATTTTCAACCCGGAACACCCATTCTTCCACACAATCATTGTTCGACACGACCACACTTATTAATTCGGCGTGTAGCATATGGTGACACTGACCTAGAGCGTTAATGCTGTTGGAATAGCTGGTAAGCCAATTGATGGCAGGGAAGTGCTTCCTCTCGGCTAGACGACGGTCAAGTGCCCAGAAAGCGTGGACAAGTCCAAGGGTTGATCCAACGAGAGGGTCGGAGAGGTCACCGGCCGGCGGCGAAGCTGCGCCGATTAAACTGATGGAACCCTCGCGCCTCGGACTACCGAGACAAGTCGCACAACCTCCACGTTCGTAGAAGCATGCAAGTCGGCTCCCGAGGTAGGCTGGGTAACCGGAATCGGCAGGCATTTCGCCGAGTCGAGCACTGATCTCTCGTAGCGCTTCGGCCCATCGCGACGTCGAATCGGCCAGCAGTGATACATTGTAGCCCTGATCTCGAAAGTACTCCGCAATACTGATGCCGGTATACACCGATGCTTCGCGAGCAGATACCGGCATGTTGGACGTGTTCGCCACCAAAGTCGTCCGCTGCATGATCGATTCTCTAAATTTGATGTACTTGTCATTAGGAATTCCTTGTCGTTGACTCAACGCATCAGGGGACAAAGCATCGCTATATCAACAACTCATGGACCTTATATGGCGCGTCTGCAGTGCGAGTTCCGTAAAATCGCGTAATAGCTCAGCCATCTCGTTGCCGCGTTCTCCACAGCCTACGTACACAACGACGTCCGAGTTTGAGTATTTGGCGAGAGCCTGGGAGACGACAGTCTTGCCGCAGCCAAAACCTCCGGGTATAGCAACGCTGCCGCCCTGACCACAGGGAAAGAGCGCATCTAGTACTCGTTGCCCAGTGAGTAGTGGATGCGAAACTGGCAATTTTTCGACGATAGGTCGTGGCCGACGTATTGGCCATGTTTGCAACATACCGTGACTACTCGTTGCCTCTTCAAACTCCAATTGCAGAATTATTTCGTCGACCGCATAGCAGCCCGGGGGCGCCAGATACTTCAACTATTAAGTGTCAGTCATTAGTATCGTTCAATATTGCGCGTTCAGTTTTTTAAGCAGATCACCTTTCCTCGACTATCCGGTCCCAGCATAATGCGATGCTTTACAAGCCGGTTCTCGTAGACATGACCAATGACGTCGCCACCAGTGAGACAAGTGCCTCGTCCAAGTTTTAGCGGATGAAACTCCCAGAGTTTCGTTCTAGACACTGCAGGTATGCCAATACCTCGAGGCATGTAAATGGTCTTGGAAATGTCCTGAATGTCTTTGAGGGGGCGCTGAATGCCGTCAAAGATTGAACCTAAGAGTCCAGGTGCTAATTCTACGGATAGTGGGCGTTTAGTACGCCGAACTGGATCACCAACCGTCAGACCGTTGGTTTCCTCGTACACCTAGTGTCATCGATAGACCATGCATTAATTTCACTGACTAGCCAATTTTTTGGCTAGAATGAATTGAAACTGACTTGAATAGTGGCCTTATCTCCTTCCAAACGAATAACTTCACCTATTAGTTTGTCGTGACCAACCTGGACCACTTCGTACATAGCGCTACCGTCCATACGATCAGCAACAATTACTGGACCTGATATCCCAAACACATATCCATCTTTCACTTTTTCATCTGCATCATCTACTCTTCTTACTTTTGGCATTTTTTTCTCTTTTTTAATATCTTGTCCAGAGTATTGCTACTTCCAGTGCTTACTTCATCGTACTGTCTCTGAGGTTAGTTTAGCTACATATTTCAAAATGGATTTTCGAATGTAACGAACGTGTATGCATTTAGTACAATACACTTGTACCATTATTAGCATTAAAGAAACAGTCAATAAGCGATATTGAAGAGATTTGCATAATAGTACATTATAGTACTATTATAGTACTCAGTGCTTAAGAGAAAATTTGCGTGCAATAAATTGGCGTTTTCCACACCTCGTGCTATAAAATACAGTGCGATGCATGTTTGTCAAAGAGATTCTTGTCTCGTGTGCCTTTGGAAAATCTACTTTAACGCAATTGTATCCTAATATAAATATAAAAGTTCTTTGACGCATAGACGACTCACCGGGGCGTTTTATAAGGTTCTGCAGATATCGCCGGTCAACGTTCAGTTGCGTGCGGAGGTGGAGCTCTTGATTGGCGGGCATTCTGGAAGAGGGTGCTCGTCGTCTCTGACCGCTTGCAAAGGAGCCGTTGTTGTTCTTGGAGCGGAGGCTAGGATTATCACTAGGCTTCTCAATAACCGACTGCCTGCTCGCCGACCTTTCCAATTTTTCCAATCGCTCCGAGCCCACAACCGTCGCCGGGCTGCAAGTCTTTGGACGCGAGGAGCTTACAGCCTCCTCGTCTCCGTGGCTGCGGCTCTCGGCGCGCGAGCCCAATTTCTTAGGCACTGGCACAGATGAGGCTACTTTTAAAGCCTTTCTTAAATTATCATGAAGAAAGATATAATAAAATGCTCTTAAAAATGTTCTCACTTCCAAGGATGTTCTGAATGGCTTCTCTGGCCTTCTGCACACCAAGGCGAAACTGGTCGAACTCGGGTCGTATCTTCATACCCCTGTAGTAGAAAACGAGACTTAGCTCGAAGTCTCCAAGATGGTAAAGTGCCTCCGCTTTAGAAAAGAGGGCCTTGGCATTATGAGGGTCCTTGGGACGGCCTTGCAATGCCGCTTCTGCATCCTCCAGAGCTTTCTGGGGCTCTCCCAATAGCAGCTGACACTTGCTACGTGCTATCAGCGCGTTTCTGTCATTTGGACTTAGCTCTAGTGCCTGCAAACACGGGACTGCTTAATGAATAGTTCGAGTTTAGTCTTAACTATGTATATCTATTCTTTGATTTATCCACCTACAGCCTAAGTGGCCTACTAGTACAAACACTTGTTTCGATACCTATTTCCATACCAGCTTTCGACCTTATAGCAACTAAAATTTATAATTTACAAATATTAAAGCTTGTGCAATTAAAGAGGTAATTAAAGCTAATGAACTAATAAGCTGCGGAAGAGCGAAGACCTTGTTGATGCAGTTGATAGCGACCGTTAGGTTGCCACATTTGAGTTCCCTAGTGCCGAGGGCGAGCATGGCACTGGGCTCTGCCTCCTCCGGTATCTGGAGTGCTTTGCTGCGATCCTGCTTGCGCTTAAGCTTGAGCGACTGCTTAATGTCGCGGCTGCCCATGTTAACGGCCGCGGCCCTGTCTTTGTCCGTGTAAACCTCCTCCTGCCGGTGTGCGTCGCTCTTGCGCCGGCGACGCTTTTTCTTCTGCTGCTTCATTTCCTCGCAAATCTCCTGGACGCTCTTGCCGTTGCGGATCATGGAGCCTCGCTCGCGACTGCGCGACGAGCGACGCCTATCCGTCTCCTGGAGGCCCGCTTGCTTCAGCGCTGGCCCCGTTGTGTACGACTCCTTCCTTTCCCACCAAATCAATTTATTCTAGGCATTTCCTATACCTTATCCTCAATTAATTTATGTTTAATTCTCTTGGCAGTTGTATACCTTTTGAAATATTTCTCATCGTTAAAAGTCGCATGACGCGGTTCGCTCGGCTCATCCAGACCAATGCGCACAAAACTTTGCAGGAAATCATTGTCGTGGAGGGTTGGTCTCAGAATATCCGAGACCACTTGCACCGTAGATGCGGCTGGCTCCAATGAAACTTTCGCGGGTTTTATTTCCGTTTCGCTCATATTTTTATTTAACCAAGTCAAAATAATGAAAGAATAGAACTCGATTGAAATACACTTGAAAGGGTTTTTAAGCAACTACCAACGTCATTTACAATTAATCACTGCTAAAGGCTAGTAAATCTCTTTCTTTCATTAGTTCTAACACAACGAATCCAAAATAAAACTTCAATTCGACGATTGAACTTATAAGTTGTATAAGAAGAATTTTTCGCAAAATTTAGTAATAACAAGAGAAAGTATGTAATGCGGAAATTTGAAGAAACAATTGTTGGCGTGAACTTTACAGTATACGAAGTGAAAGAATGCGTGGATATCGACACCTTCCAGGATACCTTTGTGTTTCCTTAGTAACAGTCAACAATGCGTCATACCCATGTGCCACCTTTGAATTGCAATTTTATCACCTTAAATTCGTTTGCAAGTATAAATATTGCATTGAAAACAGATGGACGCTGTATAAAATTTTACTTCCACTGAATGTCACAAAACTTCAATTCTCAATTTTCCTGTAAAACTTTATTTTGCACATGTTGTTGAGAAAACAAGAAATATACAAGAATACCTCACATATTTTCAGAGGAATTAATAAATATTCTCTAAAAGAATTCTGTTAGGGGATCTAAATTGTTGTACAGTTCGGATGTCACAAAGCTGGCCAACGTAAGACTATCGCAAAGCTGGCCAACGCTTGCTGGATTTTCATTGTAATAAGGTGAAATGCACGGTTAAAATATGAAAATCAATTTCAATCCATAATAGCATTACTTTTTCAATCTAATTTAGGTAAGATGCAATGTATTTTTCGAGAAATATTCATTAATTTTTGTGCAATAACAGTCTAGTTTTTTAATATTTTGTCCAACAGATGTAAAGAGTAAATTCATTAATATATTGATCTGCATAATTTTAAAGAAAAAATAGTACATTACGCAACTAGTGCACAGAAGCAGCGAATTCGCGCACGAGTCGCGCTTGTCACCCCAGCGCAGCGAGGGTGACAAAGCAGACGAGCCCGGGAATCTATGGGGGCCTCTTAAAAAAATCAAAAAATGATAAATTAAAAAACAATAAAGTTTTATTAAAAATAATGATAGCTAAACGCTTCAAGAATTTTTATTTAAAATAAAAGTAATTTGTTTTTATTAGTATTTTAGAAAACAGAATCATTGGAAGGATGATAGAAAAAAATGCGGAAAATGGCAAATTGTAAAAAAACGGCTATATAATTTTAAATTATAAAGAATTGTTACGAACGCATTACTACAAATGGAATTAAGATTAAAATAAACGTTGTTAATAGAATAATATAAGTTTTTCAATAAATGTTTAATAAATTAAAATTTAATTAATATAAAAGAATAAAAAATTAAAAGAGCTTGTGCTATTCTATGCGTTGTATCACGTATAATATGCATTCGACACAAACGACCCAAAAATAATGTTTACGCACTAAATGTAAAAAAAAGCTATTTCACTATAATCACGCATATAAGAGGGAATAAACACTTTACTCCCTTGAAACACATTTTAACTGTTGTAGATATATTTCGGTTTTCACAGATATATTTTAGCTCTTGCAGACATATTTGGTTTATTTGGTTGTTAAATAAATTGGACCTATAAATGTTTGCGGTGAAAAATTTGATATGCACCGCGGGAATAATGGACGATTATTACCTTGCGTGAATTGGTGTCCAAGCTTTAATTAGTTATTTTACTCTGATGGTGCATAAATCATTAATTTATTTGCGGCTTGTTAAAACAAATGCTAAAAATGTTCTATTGGCGTTATTGGCGTTTATGTGCAAATTAACAGTCGGTGCTTCGGCTTGCGAACATTTTTAAAGAGTATTGCATTGTTGCAGCGTACAGGGCAAAGGTATAGGTACTCTCAAATATGGCAAAATTAAAATACAAAGAATTGAAATACCTTATTGTACAACTTTAATGCCTTCTCGTAAATACCGCCTTTTAAATGTCCTGTAGCTTCATCGACAAGCACTTTAGTTTCAATTTCGACTGATTTTAAATTTATCCTTTTTCCTTTTCTCCTTTGAGCCATATTATATAGAGAATAGTAAAAACTGTTAGCTATAGAATTTAAGTAAGAAGAAGCGTACGAAGCGAATTAGATTTAATGTTTTTAAATACTCATTAGCGGCGATAGTTTGATTTCCTGCAAAAGTTTAGTAACTCAAGGGAAAATGAATGTTTGTATGAAGAAAAGGAAAAGAATGTAAGCTGTTCGTGCAGAGCTCGACTCTGCGGTTAAAACTGAGCTCTTGGAGCTTCGCGAAGAAATGCGCAAGCCCGCGTCCCCTGCTCTCAAGCTCTCAGAGTAAAAGACTCGTTCCTTTTTCAGTGGGGCCGCGTGCACCGATCAACTCCTCGTCGCAGTTCTCTATCCCGAGCGCGCGATGACATAAATTGCGTGCCGAGCGTCGCGACCCTTCGTGCACCGGCCCACCCCTGCGGCTATTCGCTATTCGCCTTGAGCATTTCCTATGCATCGCTCGCCGACGTAATTGCAATGTGATATCCAGGCACAGAATATGCAAATTTACCGTTTTCACATTTAATCGCTCTTTTAGTATCTCTCAAAATTTTGTATAACACTTTTTATAAGCGTCAATAACGATAAACAAGAAGCTTTAGTTATACATGTGCAATGTGTAATTAAAAAAGACAACCAATCGTCTAATTGTAAATCGATAGAAAGTATGCCCAAAGCTCAGTTGAAATTATTGTTTGCGTGCTTTCTTGCCTTAAGATACTTAGAGACATCAGAGTAAATGTGTATAGACAGCGACTCATTATCAAACCTTTGGCCGAACTTGGCTTCTTTTAATGCACAAAGTCACGTAACGTATTCAGTCGTCCGTATGTTAATACCGCAATTTAAAAAAATATTACTCTGACTAGAAATTATTCTCATGTTATTTTCCAGAACCCGCTTAATTGTTTTATTTTATTTTTAAAGTACCATTATATTAATAATAACAAATGAAAGAACGAGCCGCGCCAACAAAGTTTAGTAAGTGGTTTGAAGAATGCAAACGGCAATTATCGTAAGCTCCCATGTTTCTTTATTAAGAATAATTATGTTGTATTTTTGGATAATTATGATTTTACACGAAATTCACCAGTCGTGGCATTCAAGAGATATTGTCGTACAGGCTATTCGATGTTCTCGTTCGGTTGAACTTTTTCCGCCTCCTTTATTCGAGATTCGTTGTACCTGAAGTAAGGTGCGCTGACCAATAGTAAGCTTCGTAAGAAAGCGACAAATCAGGCAAAAATCTTGATAAATAGAGCTAGATTTGTAAGGATATTGATAGAGAAATGCTAAAACTAAGCATAAATATATGGTGGAACGCACATGGAAATATTTGAAAACGATAGTCACCTTGGAAAACATTCGAAGGAGCGAGGATACTGCTAAATCTCGTATAGAGAAGGAACATCAGAGTCGGTGCGAGGCTATCTGGACTCCTGAATTTTTGCGAGACTCGCCCACGCGCGTGTCTCCGTTCGCTCTCCCTCTCTCGTCGTCTCTCTCGCACATCGGAAGTCCGGCCGCGCTTCAAAACCGGGGCTCGGCGCGCAGTAACTCGCTCTAACCTCCAAAGAAGCGGTCGCAAAGCAAACTGGCAAGTTGGCAGCTGAAAAAAAATCGGCGACAAATCATCGATACGCACTCGCGTCGGGGAATCCAAGCTCGAGAGTAGAGCGGTTCGCGGAGTGTCGCTCGCGACAACGCGCCAAAAAGCTGCTCCCGCGGCACGACTCTGATCAAGCGAGCGGCAGTGGCAGTGTGCTCGGCCGTCGGGTGCGGGCACCACTGCGGCCAAGCGTCAGACACGCGGCGGTGGCGCGCGCGCAGATAGTCGCGGCTGCATCCGAATCAGCCTGGCAGTCGTCGGCGCGCGGCGGTGCGACGTGAGAGAGAGAGAGCGAGCGAGCGAGCGAGGCCCCAGATATACGTCTTTCGAATCGTGCTCGGCGACGCAATGGCGACGGACCTCGATCAATTCCAGCAGCTCCTCAACACGCTCCTCAGCACGGACAACGACGTCCGGACCCAGGCAGAGGTAGGTCCGCGAGCGGCAAAACGCGAGCACGTTGTCAGCGGCGAGCTGGCGCCCTGGCGTAGCACCGCCAGCTCTCGGCGGCCGCGCCGCAGCAGCCGCTGCACCCTCGACGCCCGGACTGCCGGCAACGGCCAGAGTCGACCTTCGGCTGCCCAGCCTCCCGTACTATTGCGTGCGTTAAATATTCGAGGCTGACAGTCGTGCAAGGAGCGCGCGCGCGCCGTGGCCCAAAATGGTGGCGTGCAGGCCTCGTGTGCGCGCGCGCGCGCGCTTACCGCCGACCAGCGACTCCGATCTGGCTTCCTTCTCCACCTTCCCATATAGCGCTCTACCTCGCTACATTATTAGCTCGCCCGATTCCTTATTTATTTGCTTTTTATTTATGCGCGAGGGAGCAACGCCTTCACTTTCCGGCCTTCTTCGCGCACCTGGCTTTTCTGCTTTATTTATATGCCGGATCGTTGCTATAGTCGCGACGTGCTGTCGGGCCGCTGCAACAACTTTTTTTTCAATTAATCCGAGCAATTGGATTTCGCTTATTCTCCGATCGTTTAACGGCTGAGTTGACGGTGGAGCGAGAGAAGGCAAAGTCGGGAATTTTTGGCGGAGCTGTCGCTGCTCGGAGGCTCGCTCAACCTTTGCGTCGCTGCCTCCTTTTTTATCGGCATTTTCTTACGTGCTCTGAACGGGCACTAGTCTTGTCGATAGGCCCGTCTTTCGCGATTTCCCGGCTAAAAGGGACATCTGCCACGCGCGAGACATAACCTCCAAAAGCCAACGTGCGCACCGCATTACGCTTTGCCCACTCGCTCTCTACTTCGATTTTTAGTCTCGAGCGATTACGCGCGGCGCCGTTATATCCTGTACAACGCGCGTTCGATTTATCGCGCTCCTTTTTCTTATTCTTTTTCGTCCGTCGCAAAGGAAAGAAAAAGAAAGGAAGAGGAGGTTGCCGTTCTCGAGAGTCACGCTGTGAATATGTAATCCCTGATATTGTTCGCAACGTGCAAAATGTGCGTGTTGCAGCTTTCTCTGCAATAAATCAATGATAGGTTTCAGATTTTTTTTACCGCGTGTTGTTCATACGATCGATTTGCTTATGCCAGAAGTACGAATCTTCCTTGTACTTCGAAATGAAAACGTAGTCATTTTAAGACAGATGTTTAAAAAAAAAAGTATGCGTAGTAAAATCACTAATTCCAAAAAGAATTTACCTCCCTAGGTAATATACCTCCTATAGTTACTTAATTTTGGAGCTCCGGATGAATTGGCCAATTAAATATGTAGCATAGGTATGAGTCACAGTCCGGTGCGGCGGTCAATGCTGCAAAAGCACGTTTCTCTTTGGTTTCATTATCGATCTGACATTACCTTTTCGATATCTGATTGCGCGCTCCTTAAAGTGCCGCAATTGATTTATTTACTTATTTTATTATTTACTTATTTATTTTTTAAAGTAACAATTTTTTTTTTTTTTTATTTATACTTCGCGATCTGTAAAGATCGTCAGGGCATTACGTATATTACCTACGGTAGTAAAAACTCACTTTTTCTGATGAATCAGTAAGAAATCATGTTTTAACTTTTTAATATTTCGATTTACAACAATTTTAAAAGAATGACACAATGTACAGATGATGTAATGTTTCCGAGTTTAAACAATTTGCAAACTACATCCTATAGCAATACTAGGCCCAAGAATAATGTTAACTTGGTGATAACATAAAGTTGATACAATTATCAGTAAAAAGAATTACAAGAATATTCCCTTTTTTTTTAAATTCATTCAATTAAATCATAAATTTATATTATTTTTAAGTTATACAAGGGTATATTCTAAATCATCAGTAATAAGGGCAATGCCATAGACAGTCAGCAATTAAGTTGACTTAACAAAACTTAATAGCGTTACATCTGTGGTAAAGAAATTAGTAAATTGTAATCATTGATCTTTTTGTTGTCTTAATAAAATTGATTTATGATCTTTCTACTGAAGTTTCTGAGAGTTGTCTATGTTTTTTATATTACATAGTCATAGTTTTTGAAACTAACAATTACTTGCAAAATATTACAAATATTATATAACAAAAAAGTTAAATAACTAATTAGGTTTTTTGATATTTTTTAAATTTAGGAGGCCTACAAAAATGTTCCAGTGGAAAGCAAAGTACAACTGCTACTTCGATTCATATGTGACAATTCCATAACAGAAGATTTAAGGAACATGGCAGCAGTTTTACTCCGTCGTCTATTTTCTTCTGAATTTATGGAGTTCTACCCAAAAGTATAATTTATTTATTTATATTCTTTAAATTAAATTTAAAAAATTATCTACCAATTCATAATATTTTTTTATTATAAATTAGATTCCACCCGAAGGTCAAGTCCAATTAAAAGAGCAAATTTTGTTAGCTGTTCAAAACGAACAATCCCCTAGAATTAGACGCAGAATATGTGAAGTTGCCGCTGAAGTAGCTAGGAATCTCATTGATGAAGATGGAAATAATCAGTGGCCTGAATTCCTTCAATTTTTATTTCAATGTGCAAATGGTCCAGTACCAGCTCTTAAAGAGAGTGCCCTTCGCATGTTCACGTATGTTAATACAAAAAAATAAATTTTCTTGAAGTATACATGCTTATGTCTTAAAATATTTAAAAATGTTACAAAATATTTTTAATTTTTAGTTGTGTCCCAGGTGTATTTGGTAATCAGCAACCAAATTATCTAGATTTAATTAAACAAATGTTGCAACTCTCAGTTAACGATGCATCCAATTATGAAGTAAGTTTAATAAAGATATTTTTAAAACTCTTCTTTTCTATATGGAGATCATACGCAAATGTGATTAAAGACATCACAATTTGTCACTAATCTCCATATATCAACAGCTTTCTGATGACTGTAACTTGTAAAGAAATAATTTGCAGACAGATACGAAGCTTACATAGAATTCATTATAAATATATTCTTTTCATTATTTTACCAACTTTTTTTTTGTTTTCTTAAGGTACAATTTCAAGCTGTTAGAGCAATTGGTGCTTTTATTATGCTTCATGATAAAGAAACAAACATTCAAAAACATTTTTCGGAACTTATACCTTCTGTAGTACACGTAACTGCTCAATCAATAGAAAAACAAGAAGATGATGCTTTACTCAAAGTATTAATTGACTTAGCCGAATCAACTCCTAAATTCCTTAGACCACAGTTGGAACCCATTATGGAAATGTGCATGAAAGTTTTCTCTAATGAGGAAATGGAAGACTCCTGGAGACAGTTGGCTCTTGAAGTAATAGTAACACTTTCCGAAACTGCTCCAGCAATGGTACGAAAGGTGGGAGGAAAATATATATCTGATTTAGTGCCATTGGTTTTGAAAATGATGACAGATTTAGAAGAAGACGAAGAGTGGAGTTTTTCAGACGAAATTATTGAAGAAGATAATGATAGTAATAATGTGGTGGCTGAAAGCGCCTTGGACAGATTAGCATGTGGACTTGGAGGTAAAACCATGTTGCCACAAATTGTTCAGAATATTCCTACCATGTTGAGTAGTGCTGACTGGAAACACAGGTATTTAAAGGAATTTTAATTTTTTTTTATTTATAACAATAAATAGTTGAGATTATATTCTTGTTCTTGTGCACTACAGACATGCAGCTCTTATGGCTATATCTGCTGTTGGTGAAGGATGTCATAAGCAAATGGAAGCTATATTACCACAAATAATGGATGGAATCATGCAGTACTTGCAAGATCCAGTAAGATGGTTTTTATTTAACTAGCAATTAATAATTTTTCCCCCATTATTAACAAAAATTATTTGGTCAAAAACTAATATACCACAGACCGAGTCAGCAGTCAGTTTTTACACTAAACATGAAGGCGTTACGTTTGTGGTAGATTAATACCTCTAACTTGTTCTCTAATTTTCTTTTGTCGTTTTGACAATGAAATGATGGAACTGTTGGAGGAAGTTTCTGAGAGTTGACTGTTAAGTTACATGTATCAGTCATAGTATAGAAACAAACATTTCTGTAAGAAAATAATTGACTGCTAATTATGTATAAAATAGATCTAATAATAGTTGGATTTTTTTTAGCATCCTAGAGTTAGATATGCAGCCTGCAATGCTGTTGGACAAATGTCCACTGACTTTGCTCCAACGTTTGAAAAAAAATTCCATGAAGTAGTAATACCAGGATTATTGCTTGTTCTGGATGACAATGCCAATCCTCGAGTTCAAGCACACGCTGGTGCAGCTCTTGTAAATTTCAGTGAAGATTGCGCGAAGAATATTCTTATGCCATATTTGGACGCTATAATGAGCAAACTTGAATCAATTTTAACAGCTAAATTTCAGGAATTGGTCGAAAAAGGCACCAAACTGGTTCTCGAACAGGTAAATTAAAAAGAAAAAAAAGTGGAAATTTTATATCTAATAAATTTTTTTAATGTTTAAGGTTGTTACAACAATCGCAAGTGTAGCTGATACGTGTGAAGAACAATTCGTGAAATACTATGATCGATTAATGCCATGTTTGAAATATATTATTAAGAACGCTACTCGCCAAGAACATAAATTATTACGCGGTAAAACAATTGAATGTGTCAGTCTTATCGGATTGGCTGTCGGATCTGATAAGGTAATACATATGAAATAAAAAAAAATCTAAAAAATTCTCATTAAGTTCTCATTAAATGTACTTGTATTTTAGTTTATAGGCGACGCCAACGAAGTAATGGATTTATTACTAAAAACTCACACAGATCTACCAGAAGATGATCCACAATTGAGTTATTTAATATCGGCCTGGGCCCGACTTTGTAAAATTCTTGGTAAATGAAATTTTTTATTTATTTTATTTTAGTTCTATTATCTAACCCTTACCTATGTTACGTTTCAGGCAAGCAATTTGAACAATATTTACCTCTTGTTATGGGAACTGTTTTACAAACGGCAGCTATGAAACCCGAAGTAGCATTATTGGACAACGAAGATATGGAGGATGTTGAGGGTGACGTCGATTGGCAATTTGTTTCGCTTGGGGAGCAGCAAAACTTCGGCATTAAAACCGCAGGTCTTGAAGACAAGGCATCAGCTTGCGAAATGCTTGTGTGCTACGCTAGAGAGCTGAAAGAAGGTTTTGCGGATTACGCCGAAGATGTAGTAAGACTCATGGTTCCCATGCTTAAATTTTATTTCCATGACGGTGTCAGAACCGCTGCAGCAGAGAGCTTACCCTGTTTACTAGATTGTGCCAAAATTAAAGGTAAATTCTTATATGGATTAAATTATGTTTTAAAACTGTATATTTGTATTTTGTATTATTTCAAAGCCATGAATTTGGCTTTCATCATAGAATGAGTCAATCAAATTTACTTGAATGTAATTTGGTAGTCTGCATTCTATGAAAGAGTATTGGTTCTTGAGTGCTGACTGTGTCAATAAGTTACAGTCAAATATAATAGAACACACATGATTGTTACATTTAAGATAATTTTTTTATATATAATTATTTGGACGAATTTAGAAAAAAAAACAAATTGAATGTTTTAGGTCCACAATATTTGGAGGGTATGTGGAACTACATATGCCCAGATCTTCTTAAAGCCATAGATTCAGAGCCGGAACCCGATGTGCTATTAGAGCTATTGTACTCTTTGGCAAAGTGTATTGAAACACTTGGTGCTGGATGCTTGGCTCCCCAACCAATGACCGAATTACTACGCATTCTTGACAAACTTTTGAATGAACACTTTGAAAAGGCTGTTGCCCGATTGGAAAAACGAAAAGATGAAGATTACGATGACGTAAATAATTTCATAATTGAAACCAAAAAAGTATTATTAAATTTCTAAATTAATATACTAAATTACATTTTAGGTCGTTGAAGAACAACTTGCTGACGAAGACAACGAAGATTTATACACATTAAGCAAAATAACCGACATATTTCATGCTCTCTTCATTACATACAAATCTAGCTTCTTCCCATACTTTGATCAATTAGTTGGTCATTTTGTAAAATTATTGGCACCAGACAGGCCATGGTCCGATCATCAGTGGGCTTTATGTGTCTTTGATGATGTAATTGAATACGGTGGACCAGACTGTATCAAATACCGAGACTTCTTCTTGCAACCAATGATCCAGTACATTTCTGATAAATCAGCTGAGGTCAGGCAAGCTGCAGCTTATGGATGCGGTGTCCTCGGTCAATTTGGTGGTGTGAGTTTTGCTCAAGCATGCGCCGAAGTTCTACCTAGGCTAATGGAGGTCATCAATGATCCTGAATCAAGAGCTCCTGAAAACGTCAATCCGACAGAAAACGCTATTTCAGCAGTTACGAAAATACTTAAATACAACAGTAAAGCAATCAATGTTGATGAAATTCTTCCACATTGGTAATTATTAACGATTAGTTAACGCCTACTGAACGAATAAAGAATTTATAATTATTTAATTATTTTTACAAAATTGAAGGTTGTCTTGGCTACCAGTTGTGGAAGATGAAGACGAGGCCCCACATGTTTACGGATACTTATGTGATTTAATAGAAGCTAATCATCCAGTAGTCTTAGGTCTAAATAATACAAATCTACCAAGACTTATTAGTTTCTTCGCCGAAGCTTTCAATAAAGATGTTATATCTTCAGATAACCCCGTGAATGCAAGGATTCTGGGCATTGTTAGACAAATTCAGGTACTTAAATAAATAAAACAGATTTATAAAGGTTATTCAATAATTTCAATTACTAAAAAATGTTTTATTCAATTTACAGAGCAATGAGACCCTATTTCAAGCGTGCATATCTGTTTTAACATCAGAACAACAACAAGCACTACACGAAGCTCTCAGCGCGCAGCCTGCAAATTAAAACCAGCCTTTGCTAATGATTTTACTGTCATAACTATGGAGCAAAATTGTCTGCGTTTTTCCGTATCTTAATAACTGGAAAAATCACTAATGCAATGTAGGTAACTAGAACCTTACCTACCCGATAAGCAAATTTTACGCCTCTCTCAGCCTAACAACTAGCAATCATAAGACATTCAGGTGTAATCGACTATTTTGCTTAATACTGTTATTGTTGATTGAATATTTTCCTCTACTGTGTGACAAAGGTTTAGTCCAAAACCATAAATTTTGTCACGCAAGCAGATATTCGTAAATTCATCTACTACCTATTATCTCGTAAATTACGTCAGTTTGTAACAAAAATCTTATTCACTGGGAATAAGTTCGCAATGACGAAATGACTATTTTTGTAACTTACGTTATTAAATATTAAATTCTCTAAAAAAACATTATTTTTTTAGAAAAATTAAGTACAAAAAAACTGATTAAAAAAAAGTTTTGAAACAAATTTTATAGACTTTGTAAACCGCCCGCCATTGTTAGCCGAACCATATTCTGAAAAAATTGTATATCATTTACTGTACATTTTTGTAAACTTTTTTTTCTTATGGATATGATTGTATGTTTTTTGTTTTAACGAAGCTACAATATCATGACGTTTTTCGTCAATGCGTGCTTATTATTTTCTCGCAAACAGAAAGAGAGTAAACTCGATGTTGTCACTCCAATTGCAATTGCCTTTAATGAATGAATTATTTGCGAGAAAGTAAAATAGACTGGAATCCACCAACCTTTTGCCATCAATCTGACGGCATGACATTGTGATTTAGATATTTTATTATTAAATTTAGGTACAATAAATGTTATTTAATGATAATGACGATAGATTGCAGTGTTATAAGGGATTTTTTGCGGAAAGTCGCGTTGAGGGAGCCTGCGACCTTCGCACTATAACGAAAACATTTTTAAAATAAATTGCAATTTCTCGATATTTAATGCACCTACTACAGGTTCATCGAATCAAACTAAAATTCCTCTTCTGCAGACACGTTTGTAACATGTTTTTTGGTGCTGCGCACTGAGATTAAACGATTTTACATAGATGAATCAAAAAGTAATAAAAAAAAAGAGAAAAGGATGGAATTAACGAGGTTGTGAAGCTTATAGGCGAAATAAAGGAAAAGAGGAGAAAATGAGCAAAATTTCGCAGTTGACAACAAATTAATCGTAAGGCTGTCACATCGTCTCGTATTTATTTGTACGAAGTTATTCTTGTTAAGTATATTGATTGTACTCCGACGAATCCTGAGGACTGAAGTTTCTAGATGAAATAAATTGAAAGACAAATAATGAAACACAAGGCACAACCGGCAAGTGACGTGATTCTTCGACGATAGCCCTTTTGTCTATTTTTTTTTATCTCATCAAAGAAAGTTAAAAAAATACGCGAATGAAGTAACGATAAAAAAAAACAAGATTATAGTGTTTTGAGCATTAGTGTCTCTTTGTACATAAATAATTCAAGAAGTTTAATAAATATTGCAACAATGCGAAAGTGAAAAATTCGGATGTCGCGCAGTTTAGTCGAAAAGTCCTCAAAAAATCATTCAGAAACTCGCGAAAATCCGATTATTTCAAAAACCGAGTTGTGAAGCGTTTATTAAACATACAACGTAAATTATTGATCACAAACACATTTCGTAAAATCTTTTAAAAATTGTTTTTGTGATTAATATTGTGAATCAATCTAGCTTATATAAATTTTTGTAAGAAAAGAGTGAAAAATTCCACTCCAGAATATTAAAAAAATGTTCGCCCTGCAAAAAGAAATTTCGAGATACTCTACGTGCAATTCAGTGGCCTCGAAACCGTACACAACTGATAATAAAATGACGCCGACTAACCAAACTGCACAATTCACGTGGCTTGTAAAGTAAGGGCTAATATGAAGGAGCGACAATGAAGAATAGACATATTAACAGTCAAAGATGATAAATTAACGAGGAAGATCTATCAAATTAAGAATTATATAGAGATTATTTTAAAGTTATTATACATTAAAAGAATTCTCAAAAGCTTTGTAAATTCTGTCATTTTTCCACTATTGACTATTTCATTAGATATCTGGACCTCGAAATGCGTTTTTTTTAAATTTAAGAATATCTGTACACTTGCTTTGACGGATCCTTACGCGATAATGATTTACTTTTATTAACAATGCTGCGTATACACGAAAGATTAGATTTATTTGTTTTATTTTTTTATTAATATTAGTCTATTAAATCTGTGCACACGATTCTCGATAGTATGTTTATATTTTTTATTTTTTAAATTTATTTAAAAAAAATTGTATCATCATTGCAACAAAAAAGTGACTACTTGTTAATAAGTAGAATTTTATTAGTATTTTTTATGTTGAAACGAATTTTTTTTATCACTCTTTCAAATTGTCATTTTACGAGTTTTAGGTATAGCAACATACATTTTAAGAAACTATATGAATAAAGATAATTTGTATTATAATTAGCATGTTTAAACTTTTTTTTACTCTCATTACCTTTTACAATGTTTGCCTACAATGAGAATTAAAGTTTTTCATTTATTTAATTGTAGAATGGTAGAGAAATAATCACAGCAGAAAAGTAACGTTGGACACCGTCGTCTACGTCGCCATGAACGTGTATAGCTAATTTGCATATCCTCCGGAATTTCATCAATTCCCGTATAGGTGAATGATACATTCATAAACCCACTTTATAATTTCGATGTAACCGAGCTGCTTAGAAAATAGTTTAACCCAAATTTTCAAGATGAAATGTAAACTTTAATATCTTTAAATTTGAAAAGGTCACTTTATTCTTAAAAAATTACGATAAACGAATAAATCATAATTTATGAAGTGTAAAATCCTTGTACTTGACAGTAAAACCGATAAAACGCGTGTTTCACTTTTATAAAGTAAAAAATGACCGTTTTAGTATTTTCCGGATATTGAAGAATAAACCGCAGGGGTTTCCTAAATAATGAAATTAATAAAACATTAGTAAAGATTTTCTGCTCATTTTACCCTTTAGACTTTAAATGAACGTTGAAAAATGTAAATTCTTTCAAGACTTTGTAGAAAAAGGAAAAAAAGCGAAGGTTCAGTTTTATACAAGTGAGCAGCAGTGCTGGCAGGTCCACGTGTACCGTAATATGCGCGCGCGCATGATCACCCGATGTTGCGTCACGCAGTCACCTCTCCGGTGCTGCTACGCGACGCACACATTGTTCGCGCCTCGCGCGGGAGTTTGGCGCGCCGCACAGCTGCACGACTATACAATTGGTGCATTCGTCCCGGTGCTGGCTGCGCTGCAGTGCGCTTCCCGCCAAAGTTCGACGCTCCACACACAAATCATTTGGCCGCACTAATCGCACGATATTAATGCTCTCGGACTTGGCGTCTGTGCTGGAGAGTTCCACCAATTAACTTCCCCGTCAACGGTATAAAGTATCTTTCGAGGCGAGCCGGCAGCAGATCGCAGACAAGGTGCGTTCCAAGCCAAATCAACGTGCATGAATAATTCAAGAGAATTGCCTGTCAAAATTTCCGATGTACTTATCACGCTCAACTTCGAGTCCAACTAAATGACATTTATTTTCGATACAAACGATAAGTGTGTTGGCTGTAACGTGAGCGGATCCCACAGCCAATGTGGCAGTGTCAACTTCTTCGAATTAAAAATATTTCAAACTTCTAATGTAAAGTTTACCAGTGTAGTTTACTATTTTATTCTCTTTTTAATATAATTGGTATAATTACGAGTCGCAAAAAAAATGAGCGATAGCGAATTCCAACGAGGCATTCAACAAGTGACTAAGAATAAAAAGAATTCGCTTGTCATTTCGAAATTATCAAGCCGCCAAGGCGTCAACTCGCACAACTGTATTGCAGCTAAAGCAGCAACAGTGCACGAGCTCCAATAAAAAGTAATAGACGTCCACGTGCTAATAACACATTGTAGGATTTTTTTGTATCAGTGATTAATTCTTTATTTATCGACAAAAACATTGAATTTTTCACCGAGTAAACTTAAACGACCGTAACAGCGGTATAAGATAGACAAAACAAATTTCGTAAACATCATTGAAATATTTCGCAAAACGTTTCTCACTATTAGAAACTTTTTGCGCTACTTTGAAACAATAATCTAATAAACAATAGGAGTGAGAAAAAGACAGCTGCACAGGCTAAAAGACTCGCAATTAAAAATTGAAGAAATTTCTAATTTAAGTTATTTTGCTAATGCTCGTGAAGGATTCGAATCCTTTGCAAAAGCGCATCAAGTTGCGAAATAAGAATTTAAAGGGACTAAAGTTTGCGTAGGCGGAACTGACTTTTCAATTGAGTTTTTGGCATGTACGTGTCTCGTCACTGGTGATGCAATCGAACGTTAGATATGCAGAAAAAGAAGGAAGAGATAATAAAAATTCTTGGCTATATTTCGAGATCGGCCTATGTAATATTGAATTTTTCTTTACAAGGAAGTAATTATTTTCGCTTATACTTATATTTAGATTACGAAAGGAGCTGTTGAGAAATAGATTTGAATGCGATTGGAAAATGCCATTGAAAATGGGCTAATAAAAATATTGACTGATCGTAAGTTGAGAGAAAATCAAATGTGGCGGGTGTGAGGTGCCACGTGAATGGTTACGTAAGCACTTTAATGGGAGTATTTGTCGGTAAAAAAAGGTGCATTATTGCAGCACTAGATAGAATCGAAGAAATTAGCAGACGCTGCGGTTGGGGGCAGGTTGGCGTCTGCGAGCGTCAGTGTAGGTAGGTGCAGTGGCGTTGGCATTTATATACATATAGGAGCAGTGCAGCACATATAGAAGGACGGCGCAAAAAGCGAGCGTCAGGCGTCTGCTGCGTGTGTGTCAAGCTCAAGAGCGGCAGTGCCGCGCCAAGTGCAACGGAAGCACGCAGGACGCAGCCAGGCGTAGGCCAGCAGATGATCTGGCATGGAATCTCCTGCAACGGCAGCGACCATCGCCAGTGCGGCCCCGAGCCCGTCCAGCAGCATCGTCCACGTTGAGGCCGCGCTATCGACAGCTGACGGTGGCAACGGGGATCCGAAGTGTGGGTGGAACGCACTGTAATCTAAATGGCGAGGGGGGAGGCCGCGAGAGGGGCGCGGAGGTAGAGGGAGTACATGCGTACTCGTCTATACTCGGCGGGGGCAAAAGAGGAAAAGAAAGAAGGTCGTGCCGCTTCGAAAAATCTCTGTCGTAGACGTGTGCATATTGTGCGGGGACACGGAGCTTCTCCATGGGAAATTTAGTCGACTCGAGTGTGCAGGAGTGACCGCGAGAGCAAGGAGAGAGTCGCGCGAGGCTTTTCCTGCTTTTCACAAGTACGTTGGCTGGGCTGCCTTATGTAGACGCGGCTTTCACGCTTTCGATGTACGCGAACGTTCCGGCCGCTTAATCGTTCATTCTTACACGACCACACGGGATTAGCTCATGCGAGGAAGACAATCGCCGTTCGATTCGCACGCGTCATCCAAATGCTGTGCTGCTGATCTCATCGACTGGATCAGATTAAGACCAGCTAAAACTTTACTTTGCCTTTTTTCTGCACAGTGCGCCAGATGTGCTTCTGACAATTTTCCATTCTAATTGTTGCCTACGTAATTTCTCCCTTCGAATGCTCTTATTTTCTTTGTGTTTTCCATTTTCGTATACGACTAGAGTGTGTATAATTCATGTGCGACCCTCTTAACACATACGGCAAGCTGGGACTTCCATAGAAAACTTTCTAGTATTACAACTATAGTTACAATTATCATTCCATACATCAATTTTACTGGTTTTAGTAAATGATATTGTTAACATCAAGTATTAATTTCTCCTAATGAATTTTATATAAGTATTTTGAGGAATTAAAAGTACTTTTTATCCGTATAGCGATAATTATTATTTATAACCGTATACTACATTCTTATACTCTGTTTTTTATTTTAACCTTGGTAACCAAATCAACTTGACCTCAAATGTTTTTAGAATCATTCAATTCTTTAAAAAGTTTTGATATGTCTTCATGTTGGTATTTTTAAACGTACTTTGAATTTGTAATATATTAATATAATTTTATTTGTTTCATTTTTAGCAACGGAAAACCTAGATGGGTTGGCAAAATCGAGCATAGAAAAAATGTCAAGAAAGAGAACTAGACCAGAAGAGGAAATAATGGATATATTACAGAATCACCATCAAAATGGAGCAGATGCTGCTTCTTGTTCGAAAGATGAACATTCTACATTAGCTGTAAGTTAACATTGTATTTTTTTAAAACCAAATTATATTAGTTACATTGGACAAGTAACGAGGACTAGGACTTGTCATTAAAAAACTTATTAAATGTCAGTATACATAACAAATCTTAAGAATACACTCAAATTTTACAATATCAGCTAGTATTCAAAATTTAAAATTAATTGAATTTATAGATATTTCTCAAATTATAATATTACACAAATAAAGTAATTCATTAATTTTTAATGAATCTAAAAAAATATTTAGGAGAAATTATAAAAATTAAACAGACTCACTTGCAATGCATCCTGAATCACAAATAAATGGTTTACATGATTGAGATAGACATACTTTTTATCTTTGTATATTCAGTTGATAAATAAGTTAGAAGATAATCAGTATTTATACTGATAAAGCAGGGTAGTGTGACTAAAACTTACAACCAAGATCAACCATTTAGCATTCGTTAGTCTTAAAATATTGAGCAATGAATGCCTAGAGCCAGTGAAATACAGAAACGGATGAAATTGAGTTTACTTTCTTCTTAAAGCAACAAATATTTTCTGTTTAAAGTTATTCATAAATTGTAAATTATTAATTGTCCACTGAATCAGCTTGAATAGAGTTATTAAAAGGTGAATAAAGATGATATTTGGAAATGAAAAGTACCTTGAAATCAGAAAGGGTAAAAATATTTCATATTACAATGAATTTAGAAACCCTACAATTAACGTTAAATCTAATGTAAGTGCAGAATTAAGTGTAAACCATAAGTAACAGACAATGCGTTAAGATAAGCTTCATAAGCGTTAAATTTTAAATCTAAATGAATAATTTAATGTTTAAATTGCAGTCAACATTTAAGGAAGCACCCTTCAGTGATGAACCTGATGCAATTAGTGAATGTCAAGCTTGTGATTATAAAGTTAAAATCACCTTGGATATGGCAAGACGTGGAAAAGGTTTGTAACAATTTTATACAAAAAAAAAGCAATTGCAGTCAAATAAATTTACATAGATTAATTTAGAATTTATTTTCGTTAATTTTAAAACGCGAAAGTAAATTTTTTAAATAATGAATTACTAAATCATAATAAATTGATTATATAACGTATCTCAATTTTGCAGCTCCACGCAAAGTGCGCGTTTATGCAGATGGAATATACGATTTATTTCATCAAGGGCATGCTAGACAGTTGATGCAAGCGAAAAACATTTTTCCTAATGTCTATCTTATAGTCGGAAGTAAGTTATAATTTTAAAATTAAGTAAAAATGCTGAAAACCTAATAATTATTATGAATAATATTCTAGTATGCAGTGATGAACAGACACATAGTAAAAAGGGCCGGACAGTTATGACCGACAGCGAAAGGTATGAAGCAGTGAGACATTGCCGATACGTCGATGAAGTAGTCCGGGACGCACCGTGGCAGGTGTCTGACGAATTTCTTGAAGAACATAAAGTAACGAAACATTTTTCAGTTATAAATATAATATCGGAAAAACTCCGGGTATGGTTTAAAATGATATACTTTTATTTTGTTTTTTAAGATTGATTTCGTTGCTCATGATGACATCCCATTTATGACCGATGATGGAAACGATGTTTACGCTGGATTAAAGGAGAAAGGAATGTTCGTCGCGACGCAACGGACAGAAGGCGTCTCAACGTCCGACATTGTAGCTAGAATAGTAAAAGATTACGACATTTACGTGAGACGAAATCTCGCCAGAGGATATAGCGCCAAGGAATTAAATGTATCATTTCTTAATGTGAGTAAACAAATTTCTATTCATCTGCAACTCTGAAATAGTTCGTAGTATTTAATATTGCCAATTGTTTATGTTAGTATCGATTCAATAGTTTTTGGAAAGAGCTGGAAAAATGCGTGAACGTTGGTTGCTCGCGAAGACATTCTGATTAATAAAAAATTATCTGATTTCTTAGGAGAAGAAATTCCGCTTACAAAATAAATTCGACGACTTAAAGGACAAAGGGAAACGGGTAATGGAAAACTTTGGTGAAAAACGAATTGATATGATAAGTAAGTGGGAAGAAAAATCCAGGGATTTTATCGACGCTTTTCTCCTTCTGTTTGGTCGAGATGGACGACTGGTGTGTATATATGGAATATACGTTCTAGCTATCATATTCACTTTATATCTATCTATACATCAACTAAGATTTTAACCTGCACTTTTTATAGCTTAATTTTGACTTAAATTTATAGAACTCATTACGCTTATTACATTTATACATTTTCACTTTGTAAATATATATAAATTTATTCGATAAACTTCCATATATTATAATAAAAAGCAATAACTTTACGTTATTTTAATGCGTGTGTTTTTCTTATGTGCACGAATTTTTTATGAAAGAGAGTCAATTGAATAAAATAAATGCACAGTGTTTTGTTTCTCAATTGTAATTTAAAATAAAGTATAAACGACATTAAATTCATATATGTTAAAGAAATTTGATTTTTCTGTCATTTGTTTTATAATGTTCGCAGTCAACAATGTGGAACGAGAGCAAGGGTCGTTTAATGCAGGCTCTCTCACCTCCTGCCAGTCCGAAGAGGGACGGTAGCCCGAACGGTAGCAACGGTAGTACCAGCAGCCGCAACGACGAGGACAACACAAGGTACCTCTCAGCATTCGACTCCATAGACTAAATTCGTCAGTGCGCCATTCTTCATCCCTACGTAAAACTCTCCTGCTTGCTTTACTGAAAGAAAATTCTTCTGTGCACTCGATTAATGGTGTTAGTACCCAAAACGAATTAATATTTTATGCCCATAGGCAAGACTAGACATTTATTTCCCCAAACATTTATTTGTTGTTTACTGAATTCTTTTTTATTTTTTGATTTTTCAAAGGTAAACAACGTTTTGTAAAGTAATATTAGACGACGAATTGAATTGTTAAAAATTAATAATAGCAAGACAATACTCTTGGACAAATAGATCATGGTAAAATGACTGTACAGATGAAATCATTAAATGTTCCGCATTGAAAAAGAACATGTACTAATAACTCGTTTCATTACTAACATTCACAGGATCGTTAAGACACTACTATATTTTGAACATAACAACATCGACATTATCTTTGCTACATAACACAACTATGAACTCAAGCATCTTAAGTCCTAATGTCCAGATGTGTAAAAAGAGATTTTGGAATGCTAGGTTCATTTACGAAACCACCTTCTCTTTCTTACCAGATATTCGCTGAGATAAACGCTGAGTTACATGCAGTAATTGACTTTGATAATTTTGTTATTTCAGTCCTCCACCGAAAAAGGCCGGACGCTACGATTTCTCTCACAGTAATCATTATCTCAGCGACGATTACAGCGACGATGACGATATTGAGCAGCACTCCAAGTGATTCGCGAGCTGCCCTGCTATAGTCTTTCAGATCCTTTCAACTCCAGACGAACGTGAAATTTCCTCTCTTACCCTCATCTTTTGCTTGTGAGACTTGGCACAGCTTATGGTTTCGCTGCAAGTCTCCTACTTGGTCCATCTTGATCGCCGTGGACATTTTATATAGCAGAGTCTCTGACGAGAGGCGATGAAATTCTGATGTTGTCGGTAGAGCAACGCATGCTGCAACTGTACAGACTCGAAAAAGCATTTCAGTTCCGTCGCAACGGAGCTTGATACGAGAGTTGCGCATTCTTTACTTTACTTAGCATAAAAATCGACTACGTCAACACACAATAACAGGAATTATTATAATTTATATAGATAATGTATCTGCGAACTGGGAGAAAAATGGGTAGAGACCGATAGAGACGGAAAGGTTTCATGAAAAGATAATCGATGAATAATTGTGCGCCGATACTTAGTACATCTATGCTTGACAGAATACGTGTGCTAAGAAACTTGGATTATTTTTTAAATTTATAATTAAACTTTTTAGAATACTTAAGGGAATAGCGAGAAAGAAAAAGAATCGATTGAATCTCTTTTTTATTATTGTTAATGTGAGCGCAGTAGGCATTACTAAATGACTATCGCAACAAAAAATAAAGGAACTAACTAAATGCTGTGTTATCGTAGATATGTATAGTCGTGACTCTTGTTTCCACGTATAAATCGGTTTTAGCATACAATGTGTTGATGCAACGGCCGCAGTTACTTGTGTATAGAGAATCAAATCAACAATAGTGTACCTATACTAATAGTATACTTGAGCAGCTCCTAATCGGCAAACGAATTTCATCATTTTAATTGTTTTTAACTTATTGTTACTTTTTATATACATTTCAAGAGCGTAATAAGACTACAAATATAAAGGTTCCCTTGTTAAACACCAAGAGTAACTAATGAAAAGTAATAAGCGATAGCAACAGTTATTCATTGAAAAAAGTTTATTTTTTCGTTATGTTACACGAAAAAAGTGGCAAAGTCATTCGACATTGTCTACAAGCTGGTGCTACATTGTAATAGATGTACCGCGAACGCGAGCTTGTGAATTGTTGTACAGTGGTCAGTAGAAAAGTGTGATTTGCAGACACAATGTTTTGCCTGAAATAAGTGTGTGGCGCATTTTTTAGATCACTTTTTTTTACACAAGAATACAATGCTTTTTAGAAAATGAATTATCAGTCGCCTCGTATAAAAAGAAAATAAAGAATGAAGTAATTCAAGAAAAACGAAGATTTGAAAACGAAAGTACGATGGTTCATGCCTTCGAGTATCGATAATTTAGGAGAGATCCAATTCGCACCGTGAAATAATGAATTTTGCGTCATTTGGGAGATTGTAAACACGAATGTAGTTGTCATATAAGTACGCTGCACACGCGTTTTTGTGTCTCGCAATGAACCAATGGTGCCTACATGATTTGATTTCAGCGAATGGTCGTGAACTTGGAGGCTTTGCATAGAAATACAGCGACTGCCTTGTAAAATGAAGAGAAATAAAGCGCGATTACTGTAATACCATTTCGCTTTAGTCTTATTTATTACCCACTTCAAAACAATTTATTTACTTCTATTAAAAAAAGATGTTAACGACTGACTCGTTTCATTTTTATCTTTTTCTATTAATATTTTAAATATTTTCAAATTTTCTTGTTCAATTATAAATACTTCTAACTTGAAATTGGCACTTAGTACGATGTCACAGATCAGTATTGAACGTTGGTAACAATTCATCTGCTCATCAGCTGATTGCGCGAAAGTTGCTCAAATTGCTTACCTCGATATATAAAACTCGCTATACTCCACTGAGTACTTTAGTAAGTTTTCTGCTCCACTAAATGTCGGTAAGAACAAGACATGTCAAACATGGAGGGTACGCATGGGATATGGTTCGTCTGTGAAAAAAATCTATTTAAATAAATATTACACGCTCTTCCATCTCGCAACTAAAATGCTATTTTTTTCCAATTTTCGTTTAGGTGCTATCGAAAGATCAAGTTATATAACGACCAGACTATGAATTCTCGAGAAGAATAATATTGGATAAAATTAGCCAATGTCTAAGAGATTTTTATAATGACAACCTAGATAAAGTGTTAACGCGCACGTGCAGATTTAGTGCATAGTTATTTCGATAAAAATATCCTGGACATCTATCTCTCTTTCTCTCGTGCCAATGTGCTAGTAACAAAGGTGTTGCACTTATTTACATTGATCTTGAAATTAGTTTGGTATGTTAAGACATCCTTTCCATAACCATTATAACCTTGATTTCACCATTTTCAAAACATTTCCTTTTTTTTTGAAAATAATTTCACTACTAAAAGTAATTTCATCGTCGTTTATTATTTCATAAAGCATTCGTTTTAACAGTTTATTAGACAAGTTTTATTTTTAATACATTGTTTAAAATGGTGTTTAATTATCAATTTTCGTAGTTTGAAGTACTAGCGACAAAAAAATGCTCAGGTAAATTATTACAACAAACAATATTTCTATATTGTTATCATTTAAATAAAAGCATTGTTATCCTTTTCAGATGTGCACCAATTGCTGAGCAATGTTCTATTTATTTGAAAGATGTAAACAATGTCAGGCAATTTTATACAGCATGGGATAAAGGCAGAACAAAAGAATACGAAGGAAGAAAACTTGTGGGGTATTTATAAGCACTATTAAAAGTCTTTTTAATAAATAAGTATATATTAAAATTTAATAACTATTTTTTTAGATTTTCAATGGAACAGATATTTGATGTTGTATCTGATGTCGGGAGTTATAAATATTTTTTACCATTTTGTAAACAGTCGGATGTGATTGTTAAAAGAAATGACTTCCTAAAAGCTAATTTATCAATTGGATTTCCACCATTAAAAGAAAGTTACGTGTCACATGTTACAATGATGTATCCTCATCTGATAAAAGCTGAATGTCGAGACGGCAAACTTTTCCACCATTTAAATACTTTATGGCTGATGACACCAGGCTTAAAAAATAATCTACAGACATGTGTTATTGATTTTTCGCTGTCTTTTAAATTCAGATCTGTCATACATTCTCACCTGTCAAATTTAGTTTTTAACGAAATTGTTCGACAAATGGAGAATGCTTTTATTGAAGAAGCACAAAGACGGTATGGTACGCCTTCCATCAAGACTGTTCGATTAGAAAAATAATACACGTACAGTGAAAAATTTAAATCAATTTTGTACAAACGTTTTTTTGTAATTTGTTTGTATACAATATTTTTAATCTGTCTGTACAAGTATTTGTGCTTTTGTTATCAATTTAAAAATGAAATAAAAATAATTGTATATGTAGAACAATTTGTACATTACACTGTAAATATAAAAATTTAATAAATATTCTGCATATTTTTACTTTTAAAACAAACTGAATATTTATCATTCATATTCATAGTTTGGCAGCCTTGAATGAAATGAAAGTGATGCTATATATATATATATATATATTAAGAATACAACGTCAACGGCCGGCACGTTCTTTTAACATAACCAACAAAGTTCGTTGGTTGCACAGTTGTCTTATTCGAAATAAATTTTGTAAATGAAAATATTTTTACGATGGAAGTATTGGTCGGTGATGTCGTTATGCCTGGCGATAAAGTAAAGAATATTGAATCGCTAGATAAACAGCAAAAAATAATTTTAGGTCCTGGTTTGCGCGTGGATGGTGAAACTGTATATGCGTGCAAAGCGGGAATCTTGAAAAAAAGAGCAACAGTCTATTATGTTGATAGTTATCAAAAAAGGTAATTTTGACATTTAATAAATCCTTATTTACAATTTTTCAATAACTATTTTCGTAATAGGTACATACCTCATCAAGGAGAAAATGTGGTTGGTGTAGTTACGCAAAAAGCAGGAGATATATTTAAAGTTGACATAGGAGCAAGTGAACAAGCATCTCTTTCTTATCTGGCCTTTGAAGGTGCAAGTAAAAGGAACCGACCAGATGTTCAAATTGGTGATATCGTTTATGCAAAACTTTTAGATGCTAGCAAAGACATAGAACCAGAACTTGTATGTGTCGATTCATTTGGTAAAAAAGGAAAACTTGGAGTATTGAGTCCAAATGGCATGTTGTTTTCTTGCTCATTGAGTCTTGTTAGAAAGATTCTTAAGCCTAATTGTCCACTATTTCACTTACTATCCGAAGAATTAAGATATGAACTTGCTGTTGGAATGAATGGTAAAATTTGGATTAAATCAAAGGCTGGTGTTGAAGATACAATCGCTGTTGCTAATGCAATATTGGCAGCTGAATATACAGCATCAGAAGAATTACCATCTCTATGTAACAAGATAATGAAATCTTTAGCTCTTTTAAAATAGGATTAGTTGATAGTAAATAGTCGATTTCAGAGCAGAAACACAACTGCAGCCCCTTTGCACTTAGTTTCTTCTTCATCCCCTATCAACCTTCCGATGTAATCTACTAATCTGAAAAATCTGAAATAGGTGTAGGTGTAAATAAAAAAAATTATTATGAATGACTTTATATTTATTGTACCAATATTTGGAATGAGTTTTGTAAATAAATTTTCACAGTTTTTTTAAGATAAATTATGATTACAGTATCGATCGTAGTGACAAAATGTAGAATGAAAGATTTAGTATATGTAGTGCGTTATTGAAATGCAAAAGTTCTTAATGATCGACTACATTAACATCATGAAAGCAGAGTTACTGTAAGCGATACATTAAAGTTATCCATTAAAATTACCTTTATAACTCTTATAACTGTTTTTCTCGTAGGTACATTATTTTATGATATCAAGTTACAACAAGTACAGTGTAAAAGAAATTAATGGTAACTTTTTTTAACAAAAAATTTACATAAGATAAAAGCGCAGTTATTATGATTGTTTCCTCAGTTACATAATTAAAGTATCTCTTAAAATTGAAATTTATCACAAATTTTTTACATTTGAAAAAAAAGACAATGCAAACATTTTTTTAGTTAGTCAACAAAATATAACAGTTATAATTTAAGAAATAAAGAAATAATTATTACTAAGGTATTATAAACTAAATTTTAAAATTCAGCTGCAACTTGTTTACAAAATGTACAAAATCGATACAATTTTTTAAAAGTTTACAATAAAATTGCACAAAGCATTATGCATTTTCGCGTATGGAACATGATATTTTTTTTTTAAATGATTGATTCATTTTTTTATGGTACAAGATTTTTCAGTATCTTTGTGATATGTGCCTAATACTCGCTCTCAAAGCACAGCAGGTAAAATTTTCCATGTGTGTATGCTGGAGTTTCCAAAGTGAAAGTGACAGAATTTTTGTGCACAACCTTTAAAATTCGAATTTCTAAGGTACGCAGCCTTAGTAATTCATCACTTAAACATCAACCTTTTTTTTCAATCACATAGATAGCTAAACTTATGCCTACAAACTAAAATATATTGAAACTTTAATTGCATTCCAATTTTCAGGAAAAGTACTCTTAGCACTTTTGTACTTACAATGGAACGTGTGCAGTTGGTTTTTTTACTTTTAATATAAAATAAAATATATTTATCTGAAAATCAATGATCGAGAAAAAATAAATTACAGATGTAACTTATAATATAAATTCTGATTATCTTAACAATTAGAACAGTCAATTTATAATCTAGTTTTTATATATACACCAATATATCAATTACCAAGGATTTTCAGATATTTTATCATGTCTGTAAATAAAATATATCTTTGTTCTCGAAGGCTATTCTTCTATGTCAAATACTTGTCATTCTTAAGGAATATACAAGAGATTAGTGTTTTTATGATTCTTACACAGATTTTTTTTTATTTAATAGCAATACTTTTTTCTTTTAGGTCCGCTGTATAGAATGCTGCCTTATCTGCAAGAAACATCAATTTCTTTTATCTTCTTACATTTAATTAGTAAAGTTTACAAAATAAAACATGCATTGCTTGCTTTGTGGTAACTGAACTGACCGTCAATTTAAACCATAATACACAGCTGTGCAGGGGAGGAGTTTTCTCGCTCTAATAGATTTTTGGTTTTATAACGATTTTATGGCAAATCGAACCATTGCTTACATTATCTTAAATTAAAATTGTCTTGGTAACTTTATCGTTTTTTCATTTAACAGAGCAGTCTAAATAAAAATACACTATTAGAAAAAGATTAATTTCTTTAAATAGCAAACAACTTAATGAGATCGAATCTTCATGAATAATAAGATTATCACATATAGTACAATGTCAATGAAAGTATAATTGTTATTCGGTTTCTTTTTAACTTCAATAACTTTATTTTCAATGTTCAAGTTGCCATACTCACAGGTAGCAGTGAAGGAATTAATGTTTTGAAATAATGGTCTTGCCAGCAACCATAACAGTTATATTGTTGAACATATCTATTACAGCGCACTACTCAAATACATCTAACTAAAGTGCATCGATTATTAACTAAACACGGATTTTCCATTTTCCTTCTTGTTTTAAATGGTATTTCTACATTCTCTTATTTTACAAAATAATAGTCGTTAGACTTGAATATAGAGAACGAGAATGGGTGTCTGACAAATAAAAGTGACAAATTTCAAAATATTTTTAAGTCAGTTTTTTTCTTAGGTAGGTCTATATTCGAAACTATGATGATGATGATGATGATGATATGAATAGAATATGCCTGTCACTTGAAAACTGAAACCAGCAATTTTTTATCTCTCTATTTTCAAGGCATTCAGTACTTCCTTATTGCAAAATCTCAGTTGAAATCTCATGTGAAAACTTCACACTTTTTATTCTTTATGCATTTTAAACCATTCTTAGTTTTGTGAAAAACTTGGAAAACAGAAGGTTTGTTATCAGAAAGTTTGACTTATCAATATTAAGCCAATTTTATAAAATTTTTTATAATAAAGTTTAATTTTTCAAAAAGCTTTACCAATTGATTAAAAATGGTTTAAAATGCTTAAAAAAATATATAAAGTGTTTAGTTGAGGTTTTCACCTGAGATGCAGTTGTGCAATTCTTTTAATGAATTTTTCTATTAAAAAAATTATAAATTATTTTTGTTCTGTTATTATCTGATACAACCAAAAGTTTTTTAATCAATTGGTTACGTTTTTTGAAAAATTATACCTATAAAATTTTTATAAAATTTGACTTGATACTTTGAATTAAAAACTTCTCATATTTTTTCGAGTATAATGGTTTAAAATGCGTAAAGAATAAACAGTGTTTAGATGAGGTTGACATCTGAGATCTCACATAAGAAGATGAATGTTTTTATTAAAAAAATCTTAGATTTTTTTTAGTTCGATTTAATAAAAATTTTAGTGACAGGTATATGACAGGTATATGATGCGTGTTCGATGGATCTAAAAATCCTACTTGCTAATACTCGCCAACCCTTGGTTCCGTAATTACAAGAATAATTTTTCTTTCCGTCGGTTAAAAGTTTACGTTCTACTCTCATTTTGATAAAAGAAAAGCAACATAAATGCAAAGAAATGCTAAAAGAAAAAAAAATAGGCGTATTTATATACTTTACTGAAAATATATGACAGAAATACCAAAGGCTTGCATCCAGTGGATTTTATAGGTATAAGCAATCGCTTTATGGAAAACTATATACAGTTGCTATTGATCGGGGAATTGAAAATACATACACCTACGCAAGCTACAAAGTGTGTATTGGCAAACAAAATAGAAAAAGGAATGCGAACTCTACGATTGAAATTGTCTCTTGGTATCAAAGGATAAAACTTTCCACTATATATGTATATGAATATATACGTAAATATTTTATCATTGCGTTTGTTTTTTTTCTTCCTTGTCGGGTTAATTACTTCATATACGTATATAAAAAATTGTCTTTGCCTTAATAATAGCTAAAATATTATGATGCCTTGGCTATATAAATATATATATATATATATATATTAAACTTTATATATATATTATCATTATTGTTACTTGTTTTTTTTTCTTTTCATCATTCCTTTTCTTCCTTTTTCATTTAGCATGTATATTTTATTTTGTTTTTATATTGTAGTATGTATAATAATAAATTACCATTCACAACACAGAGTGCATAGTACGAAGCTATACCGAACTTGTTCATCCTTGTTGTAAACTTTTGTACGAGTCTTATACAAAACATTACAAAAGGAGGAAATAAACACTGCGAGAAGCTTCTGTATGCAACAACGCACAACCAATTTCTCAATACAACCTGCCTGCACCAAATTCTCTCAGTACTCTTTTTCGATTCTTTTTCAAGTATATTACAATCTCTGAGGAATGGAACTCTTCAATATTATCACTTGTCCGTTATTCATTATCATGACGATTAGTACTAGTTTTTGTTTTAGTGGCAGTTCATCGATAATGCAACCGCTATAAAAATAAAAAATTCCTTAAAGTGTCAGTAATTTAATGCTGCCCAATTACTTCCTATACAAGAGTTCCGCTCCACTTGATCTTTACGCCTTTCATGCGAAATAAATAGTAATAAATAATAAAAACAGTTTCGATCATTTTTCCTATCTAAAACTCATTGTATAAAAAAAGCACTTTAAAAAATTATTAATTGAATTGTTAGTCAACACAACCTAGATCTTTTATCGAAAACTTTTTAAAAAAAATTATATTTCAACAACCGCTTAAAAAATTCAACTAATTTCTAATAAATCATCTAAAAAACTGAACACTGGTCAGTGCTTCTCGTTTGTTTGTGCTTCCTAACTTCTACTCGTGTTAATTCGAGCAGAGCAGGCGAAAAACCTTTGTTCACGAAAAATTGATGTTACCTCCGAGGCGAGAACATATTTTACATTAATTTTTCACAATTTCTTTGGTATCTTTAAAACCTATTTTTTTCTTAACTAATCAACCGTCAAATAATTTGTCGAGAAACTGAATGTAATTCGCTTTTCTAAAGACTTTGCATTGTGAATTCGTGATATTCCACATCGATCTCAAATAAATGAGAAACTTTCTTAAGGAAAGTATAAATTTGAAATTTGGTTTAATTATTAATTAAAATTCATATCATATATAAGTTCAGTTAATTTAAAAAAGTCTAAAATGACGATCCGTCATTGAATGTTAGAAAGTATAAGCATCTGCGCGTCAATTACTTCTCATTCCAATATAAGTAAGAAAGGCAAAAATAAACAACTACACCTATCTACCTTCTCTGAACAGTGGAATTCGTATTACGCAGTCTATGACAGCAACTATTGCTTCATGAAATAAAGCTCTTTGGCCCCGTGGCAGAATGAAGTGATTCGGTTAAAAAAAATAGACGATTAATTAATTGCTGCATAAATATATTACTTTCAGCGTTAAAAACATTATTTATTTAATTGAAGGACATGCACTAGGCATTCGTATATGGAAAAAATTATCTGGTTTATAAGAGAAATGCAATTATTTGTTTTTATTCCGGTATAAACTCAATTCTGCCACCGGACAATTATCATCAACTATATTCGCCTAAATCTCATGCCGATCGTTTTACGCGATCGACTCTTTCACGAAGGAAATGATTGCTTATTTTTAGCTTAAAATTTAGATTCTAATGATTAATACAATACTGGCTAAGGCTGCACCTTATCATGGTATCGATACACAGTGATGTTTGCAAAAGCTTTACAAAGAAAATTGGAGGCTTGCTATAGGGTAAGTAAACACGTACATGCTGTTTTCTTCTTATTTCTGTCCATAATTTTTAGAATAAAATTGTGCTCTTTTGTATTTGTCTATAGATTTCTTTTTGATACAGTTTGATTTTGCATTATTTTTTGGCTGATGTGAGAATGAGATGATACGACTCAATGTTTTCGTGACAATGACAATGCAATGAACTTTCCCTTAAATGACGATTATTGCAGAGATATAAAAGGAATTTTGAATAGTGTTCCAGTACATTAAAAATTTGATGATATATCTAAGAGAAAAAATGACTGTTTTTGAAAAGAGTATTTATCACGGAAGAAGACAAACGAGTTTATAATCTCTGCAAAATCGTGTATTCCGTCATCAATCATTCGCGAATGAAGATATGAAAATGAAGTTTGATCTGACAGATTTTGAAAAGACTACAGAGTACAGCACGCGTATTGGGACTCATTCACTTCGCTAATATAGATTCGGCGATCATTCCTACAAATCCCCAATGTATTTAGCTTCCGGAAGAGATTTTTTGCTCGAGATACTCATTCACCGGAAGGAAGGAACGCATTTATTTCTGCCCGTTTTGCTCGCTTCGTGCAAACGTTTGTTTTTAATACTTCGACCACTTAGTGTATTTTTTTTTAGTATCGTAGTAAAAAAATTCCATTAACCTATACGTACAGCCACTCATTTAATATTTTCAAAACTGTGTGCAAATATTACTTTTTTTTTTATCATATTATCATTATTTTTTTTACTAAAATCGCAATACCACCTGCACACCTTAAAACGGCAGTAAAAATAACTTTAGCAACACGATCGATTCACTTCGGAGGGGCAGAATGGCACTTAGCCTTTTTTTTATTACTTTTTTTTAATTATTCGTACAAAAAGTCTCACTTTCTGCATGATGTCATGATATAATTGTAATTGAATTGCCAGCGAAAACGTGGCTTTTCAAGCAATATAATCGAATAAGATCTAATTCTTAACAACACGAATGCAAATCTACGTAAAAGCATTATTAGGCACTTTGTAATTGAGAAATTGAGAATTTTAGACAATTTAGAAAGAAAAGTTCCATCAGTCGTAATCTAAATCAATTATTAAGTGCCTATATCTTCGCTCTAAAATTATAAATAAAATGTGTCGAATAACAAGAGAATTCAATTCTCATGCAGAAAAAGAGAGTATATAGCTCGTTTGTTAATGTCATGGATCAGATCGATATCTCACGTGAATCTCAGCGATTTCGAGCTTACGAAATCATTCTCAGATTTTTATTAAAATACAGTCTTTCTAATATAACGCATTTAACATTAATTTTTCGTTTTAATTAAGGTTCGTGGAAGTATTTTTTGCTTCGAAAATCTAGCTCGGTCGTTGATAACCAGCGATTTTACTCCCTAACTACCGCATCGAGGCACGAACGACAAAAAACCATCTGTGACAAACATATTTATTGGAAAGTCTAATCCACTGTGGAAAACGTATTTACCGTAGTCTTAATTGGTATTGTTTACGTTACTTCCGCTAAACACCTTCTTCGTACTGCGAACAAACATTTTTCCGCGATAAAAGTTTAAACAATGCAGACACGCTGCAAAGTTTCGCTTTAAATCGCTTCTTCTTTCTCTTTTCTTAGGTTCTTACTTCTTGTGTCTCTGGTTTTGCTTTATCTCCGAGCTCGTAAAATGCAACATATAAATGTAAAATACAGCCATATGCGGACTGCGCGCAAAGTAGTGAAAATTCATCTCGTTACCCGCTGAGAGCCTATGAGAATATCAGTCGCTAAAGTCGTCTTGGCTGCACGACGGTGTTATTGTTGAGGCGTGTAGTCGTTTGGTTGTTGAAGTTCTCGTCCTGAGGTATGCGTTCCGTCCTCTCGTCGAAGAAGCCCGGATTTAAAATGATGTTGGGCACCAGCTCAATCACTTCTTGCTCCTCCAGCTGCGCTGCAATTTCGGAGCGGAGATTAATTTTCATTGGCCTGGTCCACGAACCATATTAGCTTCTACCCTCTCTCCTTGAATTCTAACTTATTCTCACTCATACTCACGGCACTTTTTTCTTCCCATAGTCTTTCAAACTTTCTTTACCACTTTAAATAATTTCAACTAAAACAGTTCATAAGTCAACATTACATTTCAGAACTAGACAGTGTAATATTTAATGTACAATGTTGAAATAGACTTATAGTTAGTTACGATAAATTCATAAAAAATATAATACCCCTTTGATGTATGTATAAAATAGTTATAAAATTATTCATTATTAAAATATTACTTTCAACTAAAATATCTATTCAAATAAGAACTATTAAGTGAACTGTTTTCTACAAACTGTACATGAAAAAATAATTGTTATGTGTGTACATAGTGAAATAAATTAAATATATAGTATACAGTATAATAGTAACTAATAGTTTTAAAGAAATTTAAACAATACGAAACTACGACTTTTTTTTTATAAATTCTGATGAGATTAATTTGAGCCATTTTCAACTAAAATCATTTCATACTAATTCATCTTTCTCAATGCATTCGCTATGTTTGAACTACATCTACTAGCCCGAATTTTCTAGAGATATATACTGGTATTTTGTATTAATCACGATGCTCTACATCTAATTGAAAAATTGGTAGCACTGTTTAATGCACTATTTTTATAAGATATTGAACAATAATAAATATATAATAGAAACCACCAAATCTTATTACCTTAACTTTAGAAGAAAGCATCGGAAAGAAACACCTTAAAATAGCATAAAATTAATATGGTTAATAATATTTTTTATGTTTACGAATAAAGTGTACCAAAGATGAAATGATTTTAATTTTTGTGATTTAATTATGAGAATGGAATGTATATATATGATCCATCTCTTCGAATAAGTTTGGTGGTTAAAACTGTTAAAAAAACGTTTAAGAAGTAATTCAAAAGTGCAAAGTTCAGTGACAGATTAAGAAGACAGTAGTTTTCAATATTTTTAGTCTCAGTGCCATAAGTAGATGAAAAGTTATAATTAAGTGCGAATAATAAAACAGTAGAAAAGAATTTAAATGAAAAATATGATTGTATAATTAAATCTAATTATAAGATGCTAAGCATTTGCAGCTGCGAAAGTTAAGTGAAAAAAAATGAAATGGCACTGCGACAGAATAGAGATCAAAGATAAAGTAGATATAAAGTGACTCATTTAGTGAAGCTAGAGATTAGGGCCGTAGATAAGTTCAGAGGCCAGCAAGACTTGTCCCTGCTACTGACTCACATTCTACAAACGAAAGAGCTAAATTTATTTGTTTCTTGTTAAAATTATTAATTTTAAAGCACAATGTGCCGAGAACCCAACTGACCAGTATTTTCTGTTATTAGTAGCAGAAACAATGAGTTATCAAAGAGATAGAGTAGAAGCAAAGCTTTTTCAAAAAATTACAAGAAGATGCTTACAGGGTGCCTTGCACTCCCGATACAATAGGTAGCATGTACCGAACCCAAGAACCATCAGAGTCCCCATAACAATCCCCACTGCTGCAACCCACACACGCGTATCAAAATTTTCTACTCCTGCTAGCAAATGTCTTGCTAGTTCTGGAAAAATTTAAGTTATTATATTTCCAAATTTACAAAAAGAATGTAAAGTTCCTATAAAACTTATTTTGAATGTTCGTTTTTATTGTTTAAATATGTTTCAATTTCTATCAAAGAAAATTTAATTTAAAATTATTGCTTTACAGGAACTTAAGGTTATTGTATTTTAATGATTTAAAAAATGTTGAATTTACCTAATTCTTCCATACTATGGTGTGTATGCCCTTCAACTTCCACAATTTCTCCTTTTCCAAGCTGATTGGTAGCCCATACTCGAAAACTATATGTAGTATTTGGTTCTAAATGATATACGTCTATTTGTCTCTAAGTACAAAACAAATTTAAAAAAATATAACAGATGCTTTAAAGTCAATGAAATACATAAAATGATATTTAAAGACATTGCTTACTTACAGAATTTGGAGGAATGTGTGTAGGAACAATGGGCTTCCAATCTTCTGGTTCTTCTCCTGCTATTGATTTTAAGCGATATTCTGCAGTGAAATCTATAATTGGATAGCCACCAGTACCTGCTACTTCCCATAAAATGTTTGCTAAAATAGTCGATGGTTTAACCCATACATTGTGTAGAGCTGGTGGAGGTGCTAAACAAGTATTTAAATTAAAATACCTCAAAATGTAGCAAAATGTATAAGTACAATTTAGCAAAAATAAATTACAACTTACTTTTAACTTGGACATGAATTCTGTCTTTGACTGTATCATCATCTAACGTGCAATAATACTCCCCAGAATCAAATCGACTAACATTTATAAGTTTTAAAACTCCATTAGGCTCTACTGTTAAGCGTTTACTTTGACCATCCTCTCGACCTTCTCTGATCCATATTATTTTGTTGTTCTCCCCCAAGTTCTGTGATCCAGCTTGATTTGTACAAACCAGAGTTATATTTTCTCCAATATCTATACTGACATTACGCACTGGCACTTGTACTAGTGCTAATGCATTCTGCCAGCCTAGAAAATAAAGAAATCAGAATCAATTGAATTTACAAGAGATGAAAAAATGGAGCATAGTAATTAATAAAGAAAGCAGAGCTTTTAAGAGAATAAAAAAAAGATTCGATTGTACTTGAATTTAAAAGAAATTTTACTTGACTTTACTGAAATAAAGCTACTAGCTGTCCAGAAACATAGTTACACAGATACTTATATAGATTAATTAAAAAGGAAGCACTTAATAAGAATCGTAAAATAGCACATAGAGACGATGTCACGTGTGCCGTGTACATTCGACCTGCGGTGACGGAGCTGCAATGCATATCCCCGATTGCTGATTGCTAGAGAAGGCACGTATTACAGGCGTGCGCAGTTGCGCGCACGGGCGCGGAGGCGGAAAAGGGAGAAAAAAAGGAGAAAAAAGGAGAAAAGAAGGCGAAAAAATTGCGCGTTAGGATTGCTCGGAAAGTCCGAAATGGCCAATTGAGCTACGGATGAATAATACGCTGGCGAGGATTCTCGCGAGGAGGCAGGAGGCGAGCGGCGGGTTGCATAACTATTCGCGAAGGAGCGCACACACCGACGCCGAGGGGCGGTGCACGGGGGTGGATCAGGTGCATTGATCGCAGGAGGCAAGAGAGAAGCACTCTGGAAGAAGTCGAGCAGACGGACAGACTCACCCGCCAGGAAGAAGAGCAGCCAGGCAGCAGCGTGACCCGACATTCTCCCATATTAGGCGAGTCCTTGCAGTCGCGTAGACACTGGCCCTGGACGTCCACTAGGAGTGCGAGCGCCCGCGCCTCGTTATCACCAGCATAATTGCCGAGAGGCGAGCGCGCTTCTTCGCCAGCGGAAAGAGGCCGTGAAGGAGTGACTGTACGAAACTGGATCAGTCCGCGGCGAGCGGCCGAGCTGCACTTGCACCGAGTCGCTACTGTGCCTCTCCGCGAATGTCGAGCCTCGGGGCTGTACGCTGCGCGCTCGCACTGGAGACTGCACCAGCTTCGCGCACTTTGCGCGTAGTTAGTAGTTCTGCTATAGGCGCGCGCGCACCGGCGCACTGCTCCCGCGGCCTCAAGCTTTAAATAATAGCTATACAAGCGATATCTTCCGTATACGCTCTTTCATTATGTTTCTCACTTTTTCAATGCCATTTTATTTATATGTTAAAATACCATCTTTTTTCGAGCTTCGATGAATAAGCTCGTGATATTTGTAACAGTCGCCGTTTCAAGGGCCGGCGGAGCCTCTTTTTTCGCCCACCGCTCTTAAGTCGAGGTTATCTATCTATAGAAGCAGGCTTCTGTTCTCTCGAGGAGCTTCTCTAAATTCTGCAGAAATCCTTATCGCCACGTATCTTTTTTTAGCTTCAATTGAGAAATCATTTTAATGCAAATATTGAAAGACTTTCTTTCTCATTTACAGCAAGTCTTTGAACGGTACCGTTCAAAGCGCATTTCAGAGTTTCTCAGAAAGACTACGGTATATTTCGCGGGCAAATTCCTAAGTTTTTATAATCATTATACAAATTACAACCTTCGGACTCTTCTAAATGTAATTTATCTCATTATAGTCCTTGTGCGTCACTCTCTTGTATATAGATATCACTTTTTTATCAAATACATTTTTATCACATTTTAGAGGAAAAGTTGAAATAATAGTTTTTTTTCTTAAGTTTTTTTCTTTATGCCTATAAAGTACCAAGCATATAACTTCTATTGCTTTAGAATTCTTTTATCTTTTTACTGCAAACCAAATTTTCGCATTTGATGCAAATTTAACTAATTACCTTCATGTTGATTTGAGTATACAATTATGATAAATATATTAAAATTGTAACAAATCTTGAAAAAAAATAAATTTCAATTAAAAAAGTAAAAGTAATAAACATAATTATATTGTACACTTATTTTTTATAAAGTCAATTTGCGCAGAAGCAGACGACGCAGTGAAGCCACGACGCGATCAGCTGGTTAAAGTTGTATTGTGTTACAAGGTGTCGTATCAGCAAAACGAAACATGCGAGAAGAGATGCATCGCCAGAAGTCATATTCAGGAATGCCTGGACGCTAGCGAACACTGCGGAGTCGTGCCATCAAAATTTCCGTCCTTTGCTGGCCAAGTTTCCAAGGCCAGTTAAATGTCACCGTAATTAGCGGCTTAATTAAGGGCGGCGTCAAGTGAGTAGTCGATAACCTAATCGCGCGTGACGGTATGATATCTCGGCAGGAAACGAAAATTAGTGTGGTTCCACCTCTTTCCTCGGTCCAGAAGTGTTGCCTTCGCGATAATCAAAGTCCTAAAAAAAAACGCTAACATTTAAAGTAATGTTATCGTTTATGCTCATACCGGCCATTGTCGCGAAGCATGTAGGTACGTAGCAGACGCATCAAACTTTTTAAGAATTTTTTGGTTTTTTATTCTACAGTACTTTTAAACAAAAATTTCTTGATTGTTTGTATTTTATTTCTTGTATCAGTAGTATTGTACGAACATCTCTTCTATGAAAATAAAATGTTTTAATCTGCTGTCCTAATGCACTGATAAAATATGATTTTTTACAGTTAACATGTACTCAGCGTACTGTTTGGTGATATATCTGTTCCTCTTCGGAGGTTGCAGCAGTATACATTCAGATTGGGAGAACAAATGGCAAATTTTATGTCCTGCTATGTATCCAAAAGTTTTTACAAGTTATGCACCAAAAGGCAATTTGTCGGTTGGAGTGTTCACAAAACAACCTCATTTATCGGAAATGAAGCATTGTGTTACTGCTTGCTGTAACCAACAGTTATGTCACGTGGCTTTGATGTACAACATGACATGTTACCATGTTCAGTGTACATCTTCAAAATTATGTTTACCTCTTTATAGACCAGATATGATCAATGTTAATCCTCCAAGTATGGTACTTGTAAGACCTGTAGAAGAAGATGAATCTTGGAATGATTTTATAGAACAAGATAATGATGTTTCAAGGTAAATTTTGCACTCAAACCATTTTGTTGTTTTACAGTTAATATATATTGAAAAAATTACTACTTTCTAATTACTGAGCCTCCTTATTGGTAAAAAATAATTCAAGTAGTTCATACGAGATAATATGTCTGTTAATCATTGATTTTTATTTTAGTTCGGTAATGTCGGATGGTATAGAACCAGAAATCTCTGTTTTTAAAGCCAACACTCTCATCTGTAGTACATCGGATGATTGTGCAGAAAATGAAATTTGCTTAAAAAAGAGCAAACAAATTGGTATGGGAATATGTGAATGTACACTCGGTTATAAACGAAATCTTGCAGGTATAGAAATTATGTTATACTTAGTTTGATAAATTTTATTCAAAGAATTTTAGTATGTTTTTACGATAATCTTGTCAATCTTTATTAGGCATCTGCAGTTCTTTACAAGATCTTCAAGATCTTGGTTTAGTTTTACCATCAGATATGATAGAAACTCGAATAGCAAAAGAACCACACACATCTGTTAAGCCACCAGTAAAACAAATATTTGTAAAAACAGCATCAAAAGAAGTAAGGCTACCTGAAAATGAAGTGAATTTATCAGCTTTTACTGTACCATCAGAAGAACAAGTAAATGGACATTATAATTATGCTTGGACATTATTAAGTCAACCAGAAGCTCATACTGGAACAATGACGGACCAAAATCAGATGACTGTTAAATTAAGCAACTTATCAGAGGGCTTGTATAAATTTAAAGTGACTGTTAATGGTGTTAATAGTTATGGAGAAGCATATGCAAATGTTACTGTACTTCCTCGTGAGTAGTATTTACAATTTGTTTACAATGTTGATTTTTTTCTTTAAAATTCATATTACTCTCCATTGTTTAAGCTAAACGAATAAATCAAGCTCCAATTCCAATAATATCCCCAGCATCTCAAATTGTAAAATTACCAAATACTGGAGCAGTATTAGATGGTTCTGCTAGCAAAGATGACGATAAAATTATTTCTTATCACTGGGAATTACAACAGGGTCCAATTGGATATCAACCAAACCTTGTTGATACTCCAACACTTCAGTTAGATAATCTTATTGCCGGAAACTATACTTTTAAGTAAATGGTGTTAATATTTCATTTTATCTAGAATTTTATTTAGAATACTGTATAAAATATGATTAAAACCTTTTTTTAGATTGACTGTTGAAGATTCGGATCATGTCAAAAACTTTACAGTTGCTAATATAACAGTATTAAAAATTACTGATTATCCACCAAGTGCAAATGCTGGACAAGATGTCATAATTTATTTGCCACAAAATACTTTGACTTTGAATGGCAATTTAAGCACTGACGACAGAGGCATTGCAAGTTGGGAGTGGACAAAAAGCCCATCTGACGAAAATAAAGCTGTTGACATGCAAAATACTAGAACGCCATATTTGCAATTATCCAATTTAGAAGAAGGGATGTATACTTTTGTACTTAAAGTGACAGATAATTCAGAACAGTCATCTACATCCGAAGTTCATGTGTTTGTAAAACCTCCAACTAACAAGCCACCCAAAGGTTTATATCTCGTCTGTATATTATTTAATCAATATATTTTTGTTAAGATTTAACATGAAATTTTAGCCGATGCTGGAGATGATATTACTATTGCATTACCAGAAACACAGGCCATACTTAATGGTTCTAAAAGTAAAGATGACATAAAAATAGTTTCTTATCATTGGGAACAAGTTGGAGGTCCTAATAAAGGTATAATTACAGTTGCTAATGAATCAGTAACCAATGTTACAAAATTAACGAAAGGAGATTATACATTTAAATTGACTGTTATTGATGATAATGGAAATAAAAATTCGGATATTGTACAAGTTAAAGTGACACAAAGTAAGACTATTGTAATTTAAAGAAAAAAAAATCTAACACTTTTATGAATAATATCATATGGTTTGTAGATAAAAATGCACCACCGAAAGCTAATGCTGGAGGAGACCAAACAGTGGTTGCACCAGTGAATGCTTTAATCATAAATGGTACTCAGTCAACAGATGATTTGAAAATTCGACAATGGTTGTGGACTAAAGATCCAACTAGTCTAGCGATAGGTAATATTGTTGAAGGAACTGATAAATCTTCCATTTTAATGGTAATAAATTGAAGTATATTTTTCTGCTGCAAAGTATAAAATATACAGCTTTACAATCTATAATTTATATATAGGTAACAGATGTAGTCCCAGGCCGTTATGTATTTAGATTAAAAGTCACGGATGACCAAGGCCTTAGTAGTGAAGACACTGTATCAGTGATAGTTAAGCCTGGTAATTAAAAATAAATTCTAATTTAAGAGAAAAGTACAAAAATAGAAACTGGAAATAATGCACGTTTATTTTTGCAGATGCACAACTCCTGAACTTGGTAGAATTAACATTGAATGTTGGAGCTCATCTTTTAACAGAGTCTCAAAAAGATTCATTGGTTGTAAAATTACAGATGTTGCTTAGGGAAGAAACCTCAATTGTTGTTCGCAGTTTGAGAGCAGAACCTCATACAGGTCGAGTCATTTTAGTATTTTATGTTGAGAAAAGAGGAGGAAAATCAACAATGCCAGGTCCAGAAGTAGTCAACAAATTGAAGGAAAAATTGAGACAAGATTCTGGAATCTTACAATTATCTGTATCAAATGTTGATACAGCGATTTGCCAAAATAATTGTTCAAGTAAAAAAAATGCGTTAACAATGTAAATAATAAGTAAAAAAAATAATTAATTAGTTCATATTGGATATTTATGTTTTTTTAATAGGCCATGGAACTTGTGATCAGGAAAGCAGACAATGTCTCTGTGAAGCATTTTGGATGCAAAATCTTATCCAACTCTATTTTAGAAATGGAGAGTCTAATTGCGGTTTGTTATAATAAATAATTAATTGTGCATATTATTGATACTGAATAACTTATGCTTTAAAATATTTATGTTTTAGATTGGAGTATTTTATACGTGATAATAGCTCTTCTATCATTGGTAGTTTGCTGGATTGGATTTGTATGGGGATTAGTTTGTTTTTGTCAACGAATGTGTTACGGTAAACGACGATTCCTACGTCCCAAAAAAAAACCAACGCGCTATTCTTTATTACAACCAGAACCTGAAGATGAAAGTACTACTTGTAATTATTGACTATGATTATTAATAACAAATTATGAATTACTAAACTATATTTTTTAAATAATTATTTTTATAGTTTCAGCACATAAAATGGTATTATCTGAATCTGATACTGATTCAGATGATGTAATGTTTGACAAATTTAAAGGAAAAAGTAATGGTCATTTAAGAAACGGAAAATCTCGAATTAATTCGATGAAATCAAATTCTCGAGTGAAAACATGAAGTTATGAAGTAAATGCCATTAAATACAAAGATGTCTGGAATTCTTAATTTTTTTTTAATCGATATTACAATTTTTAGGATTTTGATAATGCAATCGACACAATAATGATGAAGTCAATAAATATATAATTTGCGACTACTCAGCCAATAATAATTTACTAGTCAGTAACAGGGCTGTCATTTAGAGGAAATATCTAAAGAAAAACAGCAAAATGTCAAAAGCGACTGAGAAGTCGCAATGCATTTTACATTGTATAATAATTCATCAATTTGACTTTATCTCCGTATAGGCAGGTATAAAAGAAAATAGCTTGTATTTTAATATGGCGATTTATCACAAAATATGGTATTCAATGAGTGTTTAATATTGAATTGGAGTGAATTTTAAAGACACCTATGCTATTTAAATATGTCATTGACAAAATGAGTGCATTTATTTAAAATTTTAAATGATTAGTCATAAATTTTTGTAACAGATTTTTACTTATGAAAAATATTGCATGATGTGCCTATTTTAGAATCACAGCCACTTTCTTTTTGCTACTTAAGATTTTTATTTAAAAAATGCATTTAAAATGCTTTCAAGTATTATAAAAAAATGCAACTTTTATCTAAGTGCACAAATTATTTGCCAAAGTAGAAGCATTACATTTCACAAGACTGTGATCACGAACATACTTAACTGTGTTGTTTCGTAAGTTGTTTAACAACACTATAAAATATTAAAATATTAAGTAAAGCATTCCACGTTATATTTTAAACAATTAAGTTCTGCTATATGTATATGTGTGTGCACATGCGCGCACACACACTCATATATATATAGTGAAAAGTTCAATAATAAAATATCTTTAAGAAAATGAGAAGTTCTACAATTGTTTAAAAATTTCCATATCTCATCACAATTTATTTGGTATTATGATTCAGAAGACTTCTTCGTCAATACAAAATACTAATTAAGTTAAAAGATAAAAATAATTTCCTAGTAAAGATATTCTTTTACTTTTCCTCTTGACTGTCAATCACAGTTAGTACACCATTTTCTTGATATTTTTTGCATAATGGATCATCTTCTTTAACAACAAAAGATAATACAGCCTTTTGGTAATAGTCTGGTGCAATTTCTATATTTCTAATTACTGTGGAGAGCAAGTGTGCTTTTTCACAGTATATACCTGATATTTGAAAAATTATTGCCATTAATTTATGTAATCTATGTAAGATATTTATGGTGACATAATTAAATAAAAGAAAATTTAATATACCTGGTGGTTCAAACATTAAATATGAAAAGTGCACGTGTAAATGATAGTAGGATGGCTGATAATGGAGGTAAATTCTAAGTTGAGATGATGGTAAATTGTACTTTTTCATAATGATATCAGCTCCTGTATCTTGAATATTTTTCAACAGTGGCAAATGAGTTTCATTGAGTTCTCTCAAAGATTTAACTCTTTGCCTTGCAAGAACTAATATACTTAAAGTCGCTGGCTGACCATCCCACTTTAAGTCTGGAAGCATTATAAAACCTTTTTCTTCATCCTTATCTTCGTAAATAATTTTATCAAATTCTGCCATATGACTAAAAATGTTGTCTATCCACTGAAAAAAAAAATAAAAATTTAAGAATGATAAATTGTATATGTCTATGTAATCACTAATATTACATACCTGAAGGGAGAAATTGTTTGCTTCTATGTGAGGTAAGGTAATGTTTTGATAAATCTCATAAGTTTCATTTATAAGATACAATTCTTTTCTAGAAAATTTATCCAAATGTTTTTGAGATGCTGGATGAATAATTGTAGTATTCAAACCTGTATAATTGTATTAAAAATAAGAATTAATAATTCTAATGTGAAAAAGTATTTGAATAATGAGATAGAAATGAAGGTGTTTTTAAAAAGAATAAGTGGCATACTTGTAAATAAGTAAAAATAGCAAGTAGAAAAATGAATGGAAAAATCGGAGTAAACAGAAGACCGGCACGGCTTAATTTCTGGTATATAAGTGTAGAGCGGACTGCGGGGGTACGTAGATGGAGGGGACTAGGACAGACAAGTGGTTTTGTTTTACACCTTACCGTTGTGTTCACGGGTCGGAAAGCACTCGTAATTGCCATAGACGTCGTTGCTGAAGACCTTCCTTATGATGGTACCTTCGTTAAAAAAGCCCCGCTTCAGAAATATCTCGTCCTCGGGGAAGATCTTTTTCTCTAGGATCACCACCGCCGGACTCTCATAACCCTTGAATTTGCCCTCGACGAATATTTGCTTTCTCACACTGTTAACGTTGAGGACGCGCGTCATTTGGAAGCTCGACAAATTGAGGGCGGCATCGTGGACGCTCGCCTCAATCTTCGAATTGTCTTCTGCGTCAATTTTCGCTTTCTTTGCCGGGCATTCCTCGCTTGGCGGCGACCCATCAACACTTTGTTCCGCCATTTTTTCCCACACGAGGTATATGCCGTATGGCGTGCAGAACGCCGGGCAGAGACTTGCGTACCGCCGCTACCTACAATACCTGCGACTAAAAGGCGCCGTTCTTTTTACGTTTACGTTCTTCAAAAAAAGTGTCGTACCGCTGCCGTCGCTCGACTATTCTCTAGCTATATAAGCTGCCGGAATTAAATTGTCGCCGCCGTAGCCGGCGTTCGCAGTACCTACGGATACGTCTGTGGTGTGTGTATTTATATATATAAGTAAACTTGTAACAGTGGAACTCTGGAACTGCTATGAGCCTGTCGGTATAGTCTGCCGGTAGTACCGAATCAGGCCAGAACCCGGCAACTAGTAACCCATCACAGGCTTGCCTTCTGCAAAACGCACTAGAGCTTGAAAAAGACACTATGATTTTAACTTACTCAAAATAATAATGTATAGAAACTTATTCCGTGTACAAAGATATTATAACAACTCAGAAAACAAAATAATCAAAAAATTTCGATTCAATGGGAATATTAATTTACTTATTTTATACGAGCATCGTACATATCGTACAAATTTGAAGAATAGACAAAAATAATTTTAAAAGGTACATCTTCCAAATCAATTCAAAGATTTCACATATATAAATTTAAATGTATAAATAACAAAACAATAAGAACCTTATAAATGACAATTTAATTACAAATTGTTGTTTCGCAGCATTCTTGCATTCTCATGCCTTAATGTTAATTCTTTCTTACAATTGTCTCTCACACTGTTTGTCATCGTTACACATATAGTTTTATGGTATTTGATAGCTTAAACATGAAACCTAAATATTACGACTGATTTCAAGAAATTCATATTTAATGTCTTTTTATACGTTCGATTTTACAAATTGAATATTTTGAGTTCATTGTGGAAAATATTAGCATTCACTTCACTAAACCCATTTTTTTTGCTTCAACTTCGTATATGAGTAACCTCCACATTTTCACTACAAATACCTCAGCTTCTTCATCTAAAACCTAGAACAAGATATAATATGTAACTTTATGCTGTTCAGAAAGGAAATTTTGATGTAGTTAAAAAATATTTACCATTTGTACATCATCGAGGATACCTTGAGGTGAACTTCCTGCCATAACTTTACTACAAATAAAATCTACTAGGGTAGGTTCAGGTTCACCTATGTATTCAATTATTTTTTTGTTAATCCAAGGACGTATTCTTTTCTCCATTAATGACTGAAAAAAGTAAAAAATGTAATATTGTGTTTTTTTTTTTAAATCAAACAACTAGTATTAAAAAGCAAAGAAAAGAAATCTAATTACATTGTCAATAACAGCCCAATCAAGCTGATATCCGAAAAGTGCATTTTTATCGGTCGGGATTTTATCAATGAGTGATTTGATGTGTTTTCTCTTTTCTTCTTGAGATTTAGTGTTTTCTTCTTTTGCGTTTTTCGCAGATTCTTCTTTCTTCTTTTTTTCTTCGCCATAATCTAAAATAATTTAAATGGTACAGTATAAGTTAAAATATATTTTTAAATGTCTGAATTATCTTTCATTTTAGAGATTATTAAACTCACCAATTGGTACGAGTTTTCGTTTCCTTGCGCTATTCGTACTGTCGTCATCGTCATCGTTGTTGAAAACGTCTTTTACGTCAATGCGTCCTTTCTTTCTAGTTTGATTAGAGTTCTGAGAATTGGAGACCGCATTAGGACTTGCCGGAGTCTTATTACCAATTGCGTGATCGCCTCTTGAAGCCCCGACAGCCATCGCGAAAGGAACAAAATTACCTTAAAATAAGTAATGCGTTAGTTTATCGCTTAAAGAATGAAGACGTTAAAACGAACGTTTAAAGGAGCGTTTATACTTACTGCCGCTAACTTTATCTGGCTCACTGGCAAGTGAAGTTCTGGAGTCATCATCGTGGGCAGGCGCGACAATAACTTGATTAGCAGGTGGCGGTGGTGTTGTGGATCTGATGATGGAAGGTGAATTATTTCGCTTGTCTTTGACGATCTCTCGTTCGACGTCGATCGTAATCTCCTCGTGATTTTCCACTGGTTCTCTGTGATGATTCTGATGGTGCCGATGATGTCGACGATGGTGATGATGGTGAGGCCTGGGCGGTGTTCGCGAAATCTCTTGTTGCGATCCGTTGTCATAATGTGCGGCTTCGTCGCTGTCGCTCTCGATTGGTTCAGTCTCGATAGGTGGCATTTCATGCGACTCTTTTTCCTTATGCCGGTTGGGTGGCTTTTCGTCATCCTCATCGATAATCGTTATGACCGGTTTTGGTTTGTACTGTTCCTCGCGCTCTGCTTTCAACTGTTTTTAAATAAAAAGTAATTAGTTCTGCTCTAATCGAAAGAATGAGAAGCGTAGTCTCGGACAAAAGTTTGAGAAAAAAGCTTACCCTCTCGAACTCTGCCGCCGGATCAGCGTAGCTCGAATCGGCGTACAGTTTATCCCTTAGCCGCTGCAATTCCTGTTTCTCGGCGTACCTATCTCTCGAATCAGCTTCGGCCTCAACGGCTCGCTCCTCGAGTCTCCGCGACAGCTCCTTGCCCTTGTAATACTTGGCATCATCCCTGTCGTCGTCGTAGTCCTCGAGAAATTCTTTCAGCCGTTTAGCTTCGCGTTCTCTTGCCTCGCGCTTCGCTCTCTTCTTCTCATTCTCCTTGTCGAATTCCTTGCTTTTGCGTCTCTCGCGAGCCTCCCAGGTGCGCAGTCTTTCTTGATAGGCAGCGTCCTTCTCGCGAGCCCGCCTCTCGTTCTTCTTGCGCTCCTTGGCCTCTTCCTCCTCCTCCCGCTCGCGCATTATCTCACGCTCGGTCTTGCGCGCTTCCTCGCGCTCCCTTTCGCGCTCCCGTTCACGGAGCTCCCGCTCCCGCTCTCGGTCGCGCTCCCTCTCGCGCTCCCGTTCGCGCTCCCTCTCGCGCTCACGCTCCTTCTCGCGCTCCCGTTCCCGCTCACGCTCCCGGTCCCGCTCTCGGTCCCGGTCGCGATCGCGATCTCGGTCTCTCTCGCGATCTCGATCCCGGTCTCGCTCGCGCTCCCTGTCGCGATCACGTTCTCGGTCGCGCTCCCTGTGCCGGGATTCGCCCCTGTCGCCTCGGCCACGCTCTCTCTCTCGATCTCGCTCCTTGGACCTGTCAACAAACGAAAATATCCATACGTTAGTCATTTCCAATTGCAACCTGTTGGATCGTTAACTAGTCTTTCCGCTCTTTTCTATATACGACCCGCGGCAATTACAATTCTTTAAGAGCAAAGCGCTTGAGAGCTTACGCTATAAATGTCTCTTATTAAAATACATCAAATGCGTGTGGTGACTTTCCAAAATTAATAATAAATAAGCTTAAAAACTCGGTAAATTCGCAAGGCTACTGATAGCAATGGAATTTATGCAATCAGAAACATTAGCAAATTTTCATTTCATCCATTTCATCTGATGAAATGAAGAACTAAACATTCTTTTCCGATGTTCGAATCTGGTTACGTAAACAAAATCCATAGGCAAACCTTTCGCATGCTCACAAATGATACACAAATAGGATATTTAGTCACATGGACTCAATGTGACTGTAGTAAAGTAAATGAGTTACTTTAAAAACTCACGCAAGTGCATTTAGATGTAGGTTACAAGGAAATATTTGCTTCTGAAATCATGAGATACAACTGGCTATGTAATAAGAATTTAAAACAGCATTTAGATGTTCATTTATCTCGGAGAGAATTCTTTTTTAGGAAAATTCGGTGGAAAAAATTCTCTCCCACAGATTGTGAGAAACAGTGGCTCAACCTTGATCGACTTCGGCGTTTATCCCTGCGACTGCTTCCGGTACTTTCGCTCCTGGTCTTGTGCGGACTGCCGGGATCAGCATCCTCGTCGTGCTTGCTGGCAGCATCCTCGTCCTTGCGTTCCTTCCGCTCCTTTTCTCGTTTCTCGCGCTCCTCCTTTTCCACTGCCTCGCGCTTTTTCTTCGACTGAGCCTTCTCTTCTTCTTGTTTCTAAAAAAGACAAAAGAAGGGAAAACGTGTTTAATGAACTTCAATTGCGATCTCTTGCAAGATTGAAAATAATAATATCATCGATTGAGCTTTGATAAAAACTAACATACGTCACGATTGCAATGTTTGAGAAAAAAATTATAAAAAATAAAATATCGACCAAATGTATTTATGAATCCGTGTTAGTTTTCGAAGCAGTAATTCAATTAGATCAATATTGATCAGTTTGGCAATTCTTAATGTCTTGGATCACTGATTCGAAAATGATTAAAAATAATTTTGAGCATTAAAGAATGTTCGATTCATATGTATTTATATTAAATGTTATCTCAGTTTTCGCAGTCTTCATAGTCTTACTCACAACTTTGAAGGATCTGTCGATTTAAGTTGGCCGCTGTTCAGGTTACTCTGCGAGCCCTTATAGAACGAGAGGAAGAAAGAGAAACAAGATTCCTCAAGAGGTTTTTTTATACAAACTAATTGAGAGACTTAAAACTAACTTATGATCTAGTGACATTATAAACGAAGAGCAATCTTCGGAAAAGTAAAGAAAGATGCATTCGCAATTACAACCTAATGAGATTTATGAGCCGACTGAGCCGAAGAACGCTCGCGTGTACTCACAACACGCTTGCGAGCTTCTCGGACTCGCCGTGTCTTCGCATTCTCACAAGTTGCTTATTAATTCATTCTTATTTCCAACATTCTAAACCTATTTAAAATGTTCTTATTTTCAAAGATATCGAATAGTATATATGAAGTGTTTCGTGGTTATACCGATTTGGAGGCGAAGTCGTCGCGCAGTCAGAATCGGTCGGTCTCCATCGCACTCTCACTTTAGCGAGGGAAGACACGATTAATACGCGTGTCTTCTCGCTTTCGTGTGAATCTCCTTCATCGAGTGAAAATCTCTGTCTTTCTCGTGTTCCTTGCGTCGAAAACGGTACTTGCGCATCAGCCAAACGCCAGCGACAGCTGTTGAATATCAAAGGCACAATATTCTTGGCGACGTACTTCAAACTTCACAAAACCTCAACCAATTCTAATACTTTTTTTTACATGACTTTCCTCAAAGTTAATGAATGAACTATGTGGCAACTGAAAATCGTCGAGCAATTTCTACCTTTAACTGTTAGACTTTTCAACATGCAAACATTCACATCAAAATCATAAATTAGCATTAGATTTTTCTTTTTATTTTCACTACGTGCCTCGAAAGTGGCAAAAGAGAGGAAAAACATTGTAAATTTAAGGATAAAAAATCAAGTACTAAAATGTCGCTTAACTTTTTAACCGAATTTCAAAGACGTAATTTTAACAATTTGTATTCCATTTTTTGTTATACTAGAAACAAAATTTACAATATTTTTATACTTTGTATTAAAATGGTCATAACGGCACGATTCACAGTTACGTAATGAGAAGAATGTAAAAAAAGGTAAAATTTTGAAGTGTGCAGTGGCAGTGTGCATCTCATGGAGAAAAAGAGAAGTAATATATGTAGCTATGTATGGGGATCCTTTGCACGAGGAGAATTAATTTTTTTATGACTTTGCGTATCCGCTTTTTTTTCATTGTTGTTGATCATTTTTTGGTGAATTTTACTCACGGTATGCGAAGTCGGCTGCTGGCAGTGCCGAGGGGCGCTGGAGAAGCACCTATGGTACTACGTACATGTCTGATCGTGTGAGAGGCCGAGCAACACTGGCTGTTTACACAAAATAAAGAACAACTGAACGCTCTCCGTCTCGACGAGGAAGAAAATTTGTATGTGGCGAGGTTTCTCGCTGGATAAGCTTTCCTTTCTCTTATATTATATCCATACTTTTTATCTTACACATTTATAATTAGCGCATCTTTCGATCTAACAGAGTAACCCTCGAGAGAGCGATTTCTTTTTGCGCCTCTAAAGCGACTCTAAAATAAAAACGAATGAAGCAGAGAAACTTGAGTTTCGCGCTCATCCTCTCGGCTGACTTCTGTTGATTTTTCGTTGATTTTTTCACAACTATACAACCTTATAAATTTCTTCCCCCCCCCCTCCCCCCCTCCAAAATCATCCAACACCGAATTCAATATGTCGATTCCAGAATTCATGTGTTGCAATAATATTAAAATTATCATTACCTTCATAACTTCCCGAAACTTTCCGATTTCTCGTGTGATTAGATCGCGCTTACTTTCCTCGATTTCAGCGTCATCCAGGTTCAAGATTTTCGATACTGTAGTTTTTATTGGTTCTTCTAAAAAACATATTTTTTAACTTATTAGATGCTACATTATTAGTTATAAAATACAAATCTTTTGTTATATTTACCAGAGTTATTTTGAACTATTTCTAAATCAGTTAGATGCTCCGAGATTATTTGTTGGATCCTTTGAAGAGCTTCAGCATCGATAGATTTCATTCCATCATCCATGTAGTCATCATTGTCTTCTGATTCAATATTCTCAGTTGGTGTTTCGTCTTGCAAAGGAGATGAACCTCCTTTATTTTTTTTCCGCCTTTCAACTAAAACATTCATTTTTTTTTACTATTGATATGTTATGTAAGATAATGGGATTTTCATATTCCTTTAATGCAGACCTTTGAATTTATCCAATTCAACTTTAGTTTTAGCATCAACTTTGACAACTAATTTTTTATTTCCAATTTCCATATCATGTAATAAGCGAATTGCTCTTAAACCAGCATCAGGGCCAGCATATTCACAGAAACCAAATGCTTGAACTCTTTTCCAAGAAACAACATGTCCACAAGCACCAAGTATGTGTCTAATCATAATGTCAGGAGCTCTGTCCATTATATTGCCTATAAATACTGTAACAGGTGGACCAGTCTCTCTTTCTCTTTTTGGTCTTGAGGAGGTAGAACCTGCGGATGTTGTTGTTGCTATTGTTTCAGGTCGTGGTGGCTGAGTTCGTTGATACCGAACAGCTGGTGCTGAAGTTTGCATGGCTGAAACTGGTGTAGGTACCATCTGCAAAGGTAAAAACATACATTTAGCTATTTTATTACTCTAGACAAATATAATTTATCAAAACTTACATGAGGCATCGGCATCACACCTCCCATCATTGGTGGTGGTGCACTGACCATATATGGCATTGGTGGCATACCAGGAATGCCCATTGGAGTTTGACCTGGATACGACATTTTGTTTGATCAAATGCCTTTCTTAATTAATTACAACAGTTTACCTGAAAAGAACCAATTTACAAAACATAAGAAAATAGCACTACACAATTTTGACAAAGTAAACATAAACAAAACAAAAGATTAAACTTCGTGAAATCGAAATTGGATATAAAAAAATATGAAAGCAACCGATATATTGCTCAATTGCCATTTCAATCTAAACAAATCTAAAATAATTTATCAAAGCCATTGTTCTGTCAATCCTCTAGTATCACTGTTTTTCTAAGGCAGCTAAATGTTTTCTGAATTGTAAATGTCACGAAATTATTAGTCAAAGCTTACATGCAATGGCAACTAGATAAGTATAGGTACACGCGGAAGGGAAGCAAGCAACCTAACCGCAAAAGTGACGGGGCGTTTCGGCATTAGCAACTAGCCGCCGCCTATGATGCTTTGGCACTTGATCACGACCGGTTAGCAACTTTCACACCCACAAATGAATCTAGCCGCAGTCATACTTTGCTAATTCGCAGGAACTTTGCGGACGTCCGCCAAGACGTGATCATGGCAGGGGGCTTGATCACGGCAACGTCACATGCCTCCAAGAGTTTAACGGGATGCGCTCCGCAATGAACTGAAATTCCTTCTGGATGTCGATGAGAACTGGCCGAGCAGCAACGGAGGACTCAAGGCTGCAGGCCCACCGAGCGCAACCCAACGAACGCACACACGCACCGCGGACGTGCCGATGGCTCAGCGCTGCTTCGACGCCATTATGCTTTTTCGACACGCTCCCCTCTATCTCCTTCGATCTTGCGTTCCAGCGTTCCCGAGCTCGCAGGCGTACTCCCCGCGAGAAAGTATGCGCAAACTCGTAAATCACAGTACGAGATTAAAGAGATCACTAGTCGTACAATTGTACAAAACTTGCTTTCCCGAACTTCCGCACTCTACCAACACTCTACTTATTAATATGAAAAAGTCCTAATCTAGCTTTACTGTACAGCACGCGGGACTGACTGCTGCGCGTCCTACGATGTACATACGCTGCCGGGCGCACCCGATGGCCACCGGTACATTAACATTTTTTAGGCTAAACTCGTAACTTTTCTATTAAAAAGAAAGAAACTAATAGTACCAAGTGTAACTTGTAAGCATATTTCTAAGCAACTGCAGACACTTGTTTCACTGAATCTTACTGTTTATTTAGTTTCGCTGTTACCAGGTTATCAAAAAACGAACAAGTTTCAAAATATACTACACTATTTGCGCATGCGCTCTTAACGTACTAATAATATTACCGAATTATAATATTACAACATTGTAATAGTGTAGAAGAAACCAGATGAACATTGCTTTTTGAAATTCTCCTACTTTTTTTTAAATCTAATACAACTATTATGAGTGCCTATAGAATTCAAAGGAAATTAGGAAAGAAACTTGTCCAAAATTAAATTGTTTTGTTATATATACACAAAAGTATCTTCTGTAAAATGATGTATGCCCTTGACAAGAAAAGTTTACACAATATTCACTTTCGAAATATGAAAATAAAAATAATTCTTATTTTAATTTACCAAAATGTTTTTTCTTTCAGAACAAAACTAATTAGTAGACGAAATGTAAACCAGGAAAGAAATAAACAATTTTTGACCGATATAATTTATATAATACAGAACGTAAAGAAATTGTAAAAAATTAAGAAATTAATTGACCCGCGCATCGATGGAAATGGGATATGATAGAAATGCGAGTATAATACAGCGATCCGAGTGGCTCCTAGAAGTCCACAGTGGTGCGCGGTTATAATCTGTATACGCGCGTTTGAGAACGCGCACTTCAGCTGATCGGCTTTCCAACGAACGTACATTTCAGAAAATGGCAGAATGCGTATCCGCTGTAACTCTAAGAGGCTCGTGATTTTTTCCAGAATTTTTCCTGAAAGTCTTAAATATTGGGGAAAACAAACTATATCAGCTGAATGTGCAACAGTTCTTCGTTATGATACTGCATTATCATACCGGTGAGTATAAGTGAAACGTATTTTTCAAGATGAAAACGGAAGGCAAGCAAGTAAAACACATCTCGGCTTGTTCCAATTTCTCTGCTTGGGAAATCTGGGCTGTAACTGTCAAGTGTTCAAATGAGCATGTCCCTGCTATTGCATGTTCAATCCTTTAGTTCGGTAAAGATTAACAAACATCTTTAAACACTTTAATATTATAGATAATATACATTGTTGAAATTGTGTTTTTCTTGATTCTTTGCGCTTTGGCCTTTTACAAGAATTTATTTATTCAATTTATTTAATTATTGATAAAAATACAAAACAAATATATAAATTAAAATTCTTGTTAAATGACCCTTCAAGCATTAAATACCATTAAAACAATGTACTCCCTTTTCTACTTTGTTTTGTTAATTATTTTTTATATCAACTTTAGTATGTAACATCTTATATATAACCAAAGTAACACTAAAAACCAGCTTTTTTAATATTTTTGTATTCCTTATTTTGATATGAACATATCAACAGCTAATATACCATTAAAAAGTAATAATTTATATAGTTGTTTTATTTTGTAAGAAATTTTTTTATCTTTAATATATAAACTTTGTATAATATCTTTTTGCTTAATATATTATATATTTTTAGAACCCTTATTGTAATATAACTGAAAAAAATGGCACCTCGTCGAGCTGAGGAAGTTCCTGTGAAACGAGTAGCAGCATTAGGATGCCGCTTACCTTCTCGTCTTCCTGCAGGAGAAATTTTAACAGATATTACCCAAAAATCTTGGCGATTAGGAGATTCTATAGGTTGTGGTGGTTTTGGAGATGTTTATCTTGGTAAATAATTTTTCCTTTACTTTTATTTAAAAACAAAAAAGATATTTTATAATTATTATTTGTGTTTTATTTTTATGTTTAAAGCTTCTAATGATATCCATAAACCAGTTGGTCCTAATGCAAAACATGTCATTAAAATTGAGCCACATAACAATGGACCATTATTTGTTGAAATGAATTTTTATATTAGAGCAGGAAGAAAACATATGAGTAAGTTTTTTGTGTGTGTGTGTGTGTGTGAGAGGTAAATAAAATATTGACATCAAAGTTATTAAATAAAATTTTTTCAAATATTTTAGTTGAAGATTGGTGTAAGGAACAAAATTTACGACAAGTAGGAATACCTTCTTATGAAGGTTCAGGCTCCCACTTTTATGATGGTGAAAGATATAGATTTTTAGTAATGCCTCGGTATGGAACAGACGTAGGTAAATTATTTTTAGCAAATGGGCGAAAATTATCCAATAAATTCGTTAATAGTCTTTCAGTTCAGATGGTAATTATTTTCTCAAAAAACAATTTGTTGATGTAAAATCTAAAAAAGAAATGTACTAAAAATACAACTTCTTTTTACAGCTGTATGCTCTGGAATATATTCATAGTCAAGGTTATGCTCATTCAGATGTTAAAGGATCAAATATATTATTAAAGAGAAATAATCAAGAATATCGTACAGAACTCGAAAAAACCCAAGCTTTTCTTGTTGATTTTGGTTTAGCATATAGATATAGAACTAGTAATGGTGTGCACAAGCCATTTGTTCACGATGAACGAAGAGCACATGAAGGCACTCTTGAATATACCTCTCGAGATGCCCACCATGGAAGTAAGTTTATGAATAGTTTATAAGTATCACACTTTTGCATTATCAAGTATTATACAGTTTATACATTTTGAATTGTCCAATTTATATTTTTATGATTATTTTTACAGCACATTCAAGGAGAGGAGATTTAGAAACATTAGGCTATAACATACTTCAGTGGCTTTGTGGAAGATTACCTTGGGAAAAGGAAGATGGAGGTTTATTGCCATCTGCTGACCCTGACGAGATCCATGATAAAAAGGAAAATTATTTACAAGATGTTGATTCTTTCATGAAAGAATGTTTTAAAGATAAAAAACCACCAGGTACAGAAAAATGTAAAATAATAATATTTTTAGGGATTGATTAATCTTTTCCTAAATTTAATCACTAACTTTTTTTTACAGAAAATATTACAAATTACATGAAATACATTGCAAATCTGAAATTTGAATCTCGACCTGATTATGCGTATCTCAGAAGTCTGTTCAGACAAGATATGAGTTTTGAAACTCTTTTTGGAAAGAGAATGTCTTTTGCTAATGAAAATTCTGCCCCGATTAAAAGTCATAAAAGACCTAATTTAAGAGAACGTAAACCCTGCAGACCAGTTAATGGAGAAGTATGTACTTGTTAGTTCTAAAATATTTTCACTAAAATAAATATAAGAATGACGAAAACAATTAAGATATTAGTTTAATAGTTTCAACTATTGGGTAGAAACTTGTAACGACCTTTATATTATCTCAGTTTACACAGTCTTATAAAGTTTACTTTTTATTTATTTAGGTGCGAATTACGCGAAACACTCAGCCAATAATGGAGCAGCAGAAAAAGGAAAGCGACTTCAGTTGGGAAGCAGTATTGGCCTGTCACCCCGACAAGCTAGCAAAAATTAGCGCTCAGCCGCCATCTTCACCACTAACTCCTCCTCCATCGCCGCCGCCTCCGTCGATCCCCACCTACGCGATGCTCGCGGTTCAGCAAAAGATGAAAGAGAGACAAACTGGTTTGGTGAGGCAGAGAACGAATTCAAAGTCTTCCGAGTAAGTGATTCTTTGATTTTGATTTTTTACTCTACCTTGAAGTTAAACGACGGAAGAAAGTAAGAAGCTTACAATACATTCTAATCCATGATTTCAGTAATGAACTTAAAGCAAAATGGATGACACCAGCAATGGAAGAAGTAGCCCTTTTAAGAAAAAAGAGTTTAGAACAGTTGGATGCGAATGCCAACGAAACCAAAAGACTTACGCGCTCACGTGTAGCGCAGCTTAAGAGTAAGTTTGACAGTTTGCGAGAGATTATTAAAATTTTATTCATATCTAAACTTGGCTTTCGTGTATTTTTTTACAGAAAAACAAACATCAACTAAAACGATATTGCAGACTGATTCTAGAAACAGTATAAAGAAGCGAAAACTGTCCTATTAAATTGACAAAAATTGCTGCTCAGTAAGCAATTAGATTTGGAGAAGCCGATCGATGGTAATCAGAAGTATGCAAATTTTTCGTATAAAGTAATGTGTAAGTATTATTAATGAGTAGGTTACGTTATTGACGTTCCTGCGAGAAGACAAAATAAGACTCGCGTGATTCTCGCCACTTTTTCGTAAGACTGCCTTACCAATGCTAATTTTAATAGCATTGGTGATCAAAAATCCATAATTAGCCCCTCTTCCTTTTTTATTATTCCCTTTTAATTTAGGTGATTTTACTTTTATTGTGATTAAAATTTCTTTTTTATTTCTTTACATTTGTGTAAATTAAAGGTCAATCATGTTTTTTTAAAGAAATTTTAAGGATTTACTTATCTTGTACACAGAGAAGTCAGAGATGAGGAAGGTCGAAGACGGCCGATAATACTTAGCAATTTATTCACAAAATCTGTTATTCGCGAATTAAATAATTACATGTAAATAAGGAATCAATTAATTATCTTTATCTCTTATTTGTGATAATTATATAATAATTGTTAAGTTGAGCGTACCTGTGCCACTTAAAGCTCTGAAATCGGAGTATAGTTACTTCGTATATCCGCGTAAAATGAAATTCTGTTTTTTGGCAAAGACGCTTAAAAACGTACGACATACACTGAGAATTGAGAAACAGATTTACAGATTATGATTAAAATGGTAGATTTTTTTTAAGTAGATAATATTTGATAACGATATCTATATAAGATTATTTTGTACATTTCAATCTTTATCGCTTACTATGTATTGTCATATTGTATTACAGAAATATAGACTCGCAATATGCATTTATGCAAAATTGATCTCTTATGTTATTAAAAGCTCGCCTATTCCCCTCTATCGTCTACCAGAAATAGACTTACTTTGTCTATTTTTCTTAAGGATTCTTAATTTTCCTCACTTGCAATTTTAATTTACAGAAATCTGTATCCATTTACCTTATGCTTATCTCGCTTATAAGAGTATACTTGGTTTTAAAGTAGCGGAGAAATTACTTTGCAACAGCGTTTCTGGAAAATCGGCCGAGCCAAATGAATCGAAGTGCCCGCTGGCAGTCGAAGCGACGTGCGCGCCTGCAGGGGCGATGTCCCGGGCGCGATCGCGCAAGAGAGATGGATAGAGCCCATTCATCTGCTCGTCGCAGGTTAGTCCCGTGCGTATACTAATAATAGAAGCCATTTAGAATGCGACGATCTGAAAAAAAGCTCGGCGCGCCCTTTTTTTCTCTGCTTCTACGTCTCTTTTTCTCTTTTTCGTCGTTGTCTCGCTCTTTCCTCGCGGACGCTCGACTGTTATAATATAATGTGCTCAAATCGCTCCACCGGACACGGATAATGCGCGAGCCAGGGCCATAACAGGCGCAGTGTGGTACGACGAGAGAGAAAGAAATAAGTGGAGAGGGAAGGCGTCCTGCGAAATTTATGGCTTGTTTATTGAATGAAAATTATGTGGACGCGAGAAGAGGACTGTAGCGTCGCTTTTTTAAACGATAATAGGGACGCAGTCTGCCAAAACTTCATGTTTCTCATAAAATAAGTTACTGTTGGAGAATTTTTAGCAAGTATATGACAGCGCAGTGGCGTTCAATGAACAACACGTCGAAATGGCACAAATCGCTCAAGTTGCGCAAAAAGTTTAGCTTCATTCTTCGATACTGCAGGTGCTATCCCTTTTTCATGGTAGTAAGTATATATCACTTATCACTTTCAGCCTTCGTGTTAACATGCGATCAGGCATACCTGTTAGTCTGTAAAAGAGTGAAAATCAATGAAAATGAAGTACTTGAAGAGTTGCAGTATAAAATAGTGATGAAAATTTGGTTGACCCTACAACCTACATGAGCTTTGCTGAATAAATTTCAGTATAATTTACTTTGTCAGGTGTCTACGTCTGCTGAGAGGCTTGTTAAGCAGAATTTCTTTTCATAGGAAATGTTTTTCCGCTATATGCTTAAAAATTGACAAGACGTTGGATTGGAGACTACCTATATATAGTGTGACAGACGCCGACGCCGCAAAGGCGCGCGTGCAGTGGGGGTAGCCGCAGCTAGCGGTCGCGAGCACGCTCTCTCTCCCGGCGCAGCAGCGGCTCCAGTGCGAGTCGCAGTCTCGCCGCGTCTCTACGCGCGTACGTGGTGTGGCCGCGGAAACACGCGATGTGAAGGTGGCTGTATACAGCGACGCGCGTAGTGTGCAGCATCAAAAAGCTCCTCGTATCCAAGTATACATAGGCGGCATGAGTGAGCATGAGAGATGAGGAGCGAGGCTGGCGAGGTGTCGGCCCGCCGCCTCGCGCTCACCAACTCACGAGCGACCAGGACAAGATGGGCAGCGAGGCCGTCGACTCGGATGGCTCCATCAGCTGGGAGGACTTCATCGGTACGTTCCCCGACATGCGAAACATGTAGAAATTTCTTCGCGTAAAAACAATGGCTATACAGTCGGATGCATGAATGGAAGCCGCGTAGCTAGGCATTTAAACCCGATAACATTGCGACGGCACTACTAAGGAGAGAGAGAGAGAGAGAGCAAGAACCTGAGGTCAGGAGTTCAGGGCACATTGTTTGGCCGCGATAGAGTAGAGCATCGCTGACTCCCGGAATCGGCGCAATGCACCCCTCCGCAAATGGCCAGATCGATCCCCATTTATGTGCCACCCCTCTTGTTCTGAGTCTTGTATTGCAGGCGAAAAGCGCCAACTGCAGTATTCTATTAGGAAGAAGAGCAACGGGATTTTGCTTTTCAGAGGTAGCTTTTCCTACGAGTGAATTTAGTATCGTTAAATGAAAAGAGCCTTGAACGAGTTAACGCAGTACCATCCTGCAGGGACAACTCACGCGAAAACACTTAACTTTTTCCCTATATTCTTTATCAATTAACTAAAAGTAAAGGGATTTCCAACAAGGTATATGTAGAAATTCTCTTTTCTTTATTACAAAGAAATTAGCGGCTGTTCGTATATAAAAGCGTACGATATAGATAAAAACCAATGATGGGCCAATTTTTATTACGGCTGACATGTATGTTATAATGATTCACGAACGTTTCATTGTCAGTACTTTAAAAAAATATCACCGCTAGTTTTTTTCATCATTATTTATTGAAAAATATTACAGTTGCACTAATGTTTATAGTGACTGGATAATAATATTTATAAGTGTAAAAATCAATACAACGATTACAACAATTACAATTAAATCTATACTCTAAAATATCATTCACCTAAGCATATTAGCTTGCGTGCATACTACTTTTCTTCTTAGTACATTCACGACCCAAATTCCAAACCTGTTTGAAACAGAGACTCTCTCAAAATGAATTTCCTAATCAAAGTACATAAAAGAAACTTGGACGATCTACAGCATAGAAAAAATACGCAAAAGGTCTCCCCTATCGCAAAGTTAAAAATAACCCCATTTCTTCAACCTAAAATATCGAATAGTGTGATGTTTTAATTTTAAGTGTATCGTAAAAATTATAAGCCTTCCTGAACTTAGTTGTTTAGTCATTTAAAAATTGAATATCACCGAGTTCTGGGACCTTTAAAAACTTATTCTAATTGTATCGGTATATGCTTTTCGTTAAATTTGAAGATTGTAAAGCTCAGTCTTAAGTTTCCTCGTCTGCTTTCCGCTCGAGGTTCTAAGCTGGCGCCCAACGCTCGGCTTGTTGCACTTGGTATACGCCGTTGAACTCGCGCGCACCAACACGGCGCCTTATCGGCGCGGCACTTTTTTCAAGCTCCTCTCTCTTTCTCCTGCGCCAACGGGCGACTTGATAGAGCGCGGCGGCGACCACTCCTGCCGCGGACTCTTTTCTCTCTAAATACTTACTCGAAACGAAAAGCTTTTGTTTACTTTGGAGCGCCAGTGGTCCTTCTGCAGTTTGTTCGCGCCTGAATTCCGATTGGTCGCGCCCACGCGGCGGCGCCGCCGTCGCGGTTCACTGACCTTCGAGAAACGTGCGCGCACGCCCGCACTTATGTATTTGCGTGTAACGCGAGACTGCGGTTTTTTCGATAATTCCGCGCCCTCGGCGAAAAACGGATTTCTTATGCAGCGGATTGAAGCACTTGTTGCTCGCGTTAGTCCGAGAACTTACGGCACCCTATCGAGCGCTATAACAAGACATATGATTTTTTTCATTTCTTCGATTGAATTATCGATATTTCATTTATACTTCATTTATACTATGTAATACAAGCAAATTAATTGTTTTTTCGTCTGCTATACTGAGGCGTGAAATTTGAATTTTCATTGACTTTCGAACCCTCTTAACGAAAACACAAGCAATGTTCTGTATTGAACACAATCTTTATGTATTTTTTTCAAATAACAACAAAAGACAACATTTTTAATTGCCTAAGTAACGGGCCGCAGTAGTGGGAACGTTCGCAAGAGAATGGATCGGAAGCATTTGGTCGCATGCGCATCCCTTCCCAGGACAATTAAAAAACTGTGCATTTACTTGAAAGTCTTATGTCAACACTTAGTATTAAATGCAACTTTCAGTGAACATGTATTAATGTGAAAAGAAAAGAATATTTTTGTTTCTATCGATCAAACACTTTCATTAGTAAAATCGATTTTCCGAATCTCACGAGTAAAGCATCCAATCGAACGATCCAGCCACAAGGAGAATTGCAGCACACGAATAAACTTCCCTATTTGCTCCGAAAGGGATTTGATTTCCGTCTGGAGCAGATTCAGAGATCGCGATCGCAGAGCTCCAAGGGGTTGAACGTGCGATCGCGTTCTTATAAGGCGATCCGAATGAAGTCGGTAGAAAAAAAACGCCGTCCCTACTGCCAGAACCGCCTCCGCTTGGCGAGCTTCTACGAAGACGTCCGATGCGCCTTTTTTTACCCGTGCTCGATATACGGCCCTCGTTGTCTTCGCAAGTGGGTCTCGGGCAAAAAAATCCGCAGAATAATCAGCCAAGATTTTCATTTCGCCAGGCGCACTTTTTCCACCACGAAGTATATTTAGACGATCGCGGAGTCAACGCCCAAGGTCAACATTAATTTACCAATAAAAGCACTCTAAATGTTCGTCACTTACGTACTCGTTTCTTATTAACAAGAAGAATATAACGAGACTGCCGGTCTTTAAATGTTCGATCAAATTGGACGAATCAGTTTAATCTTATTTCCAAGCTCTTCGCAGTAGATTTCATAGCACAAAACGCATTTCCACACAATTCCTTGAAAAAGACAGTGAAAGGCGACAACTAAAATCCATCTTTCGTTGTCAGTGCACGAAGAACGATGCTACAGTGAAAACTACCCCGTTTTCCGCCAGTCGGCATGAGTTCTCTTACTACAAGCTAAGGCAGGTTCACTTGACATTGTGAGGGAGAAATTTTTCGATAGTACTAGCTGTAGAATCAGCATTAATTTTTTTATTTATAAACGACACGTACAGCTGTTTTTCTAATAATTCAATTTTTACTTTACCTATACGTACATGAATAAGAAGGATCTATTTTAATTAACTATAAAGATGTAAATATAGAGAATCTAAAAATACGTGCAACTTGGTGAATATTTAGAGCAAAAATTAGATTTGCAATTTTATTAGTTGAATACTCATAATTATCTTGATAGGTTTAGTGTGCATAATTTACTGTAGATCGTATAACAATATAGGGAATTCAGACTGCTCTTGAGGCTATGGATAGCAGTGCAACTAAAGTAATACAGCTACTGCTGTAAATTAAAAAAAAAACACAACAATTTATAAAAACAGTTACGTTAATTATGCATTTTTGTTTAGTATTCGCGATCCGAAAATACTGAATGTGACTGTCAAAAATAGTGCTATTATCACTGCTTTAAATTTAGAGAATCAATCTTTTTGATGAAGTTTGTAGAGATCGTAGAAGGACAATGTTGAATCTCACATGATGTAGTGGCTGAAATATTTCTTTGTCACTCGACTTCTTTGTTGCAGGAGGCGCTTGTGACTATTAACTTTAAGGAATTATCGCGCGATATGATATTTACTTTATGCTCGGCGAACACCGAATGACTTTTCAAGGATTTTAATTATAAGGCCATTTTCGAGAAACATCGCCGGACGAATTACCATTTGCATACACTGATAATGGAAAGTTTAATATGTGAAACCTTTCAGCGTGCAGTTTGATACCGTAATTGAAACAGAATACGAAGACAGAACAGTTATTCGGAGCCGCGAAAAAAACGGCGAGATGCCCCAAGGCCGTGTAGTTATTACTTGCGAGAATTGCGCGCATAATGCGCTCCCATTTGTCCCTTTTTCCGCGTTCGCAGGCACGAGTCTCTCTCTCTCTCCCCCTCCCCTGCCCCCTCTCGTTCTCATCGATCCTAAGCGGAAAGTCTCTCCTGCTGCCGCGCTCGGCATCCTATAATTTCCCGTTGAAAATTCACCGCTTGCAATATCGTTCCCTCTTTATTTTCGCGTGCCCGAGATAAGCTGATCTTTTTTGGGTCACCCGGTATTTCCGCGCTCGGGGCCCTGCACGTGTGTGGCATCTCAGAGCATGTAATACGTGGGTGGACCAAGAAAATTCATAAAAGCCTAGAGGAGTGGGTGTTCCCTCCCTTGCACTGCACTTCTGCAGCGTCTTCTCTTTCTTCCGCCCGGGGCTCGCGTGAGAGGAGCAAATAAAATAAATTGCTTTTTTCGCTTTTCAATCTTTCTTTCTAGGTCGCAAACAGTCAAGCGGAGTATCACGGCGACCCTGCCGAGTTTTCGTTTAGATCTAAATCCACGTCTACCGCTCTAAATATAATATTTCGTAACGTCCTATCGAGCTTTCCAGCCTACGTGTTGCAACGGAGTTTCTTTTCCGGTGATTTTTAATAGCCTCCGATTATAGACCCGCTGACATAAATCAAAATTTTAATTTTTACAATGGAAAAGAAATCGTGATAATTTACATTCAGTTTTTACAATTAGAAAGCTGATACAAACAAATACACCAATTCAGGCTGGCGACGATAAAGAAATGTATGCTTTTTTTACGTTGTTGCCTGTGTATTATGTTTCTCCTACACGTTGAATTGCTATTCTCACGGATCGACACAGTATGAAAAAAACTATTTGCAAAGTTCTCGCGGATGAGATATTTTACTTTCGCTTTTATGCCTGATAAACGACTGTACTCATGGTTTAGTATATTAACCGCGTGCCTTAAAATTAAGCCGATAGAGGAGAAACTTATACAGAAGCTTATATTAAAACTAGCTCGAAAAAAGATAAGCGGAGTGCAAGCTTCTCTTCGGTTCATTCTTAAATTCGAAATAAAAAAGATAACCGAGTCCTGTGGATTAGTCACTCCCGCAGTGCTCCGAACGTAGTCAAATAAATCGTCAACGAATCGCGAGTAAATTGAAATATCTATAATAACTGAATTCAGAATGACATATACTTATATGTGAACATTTAGAAATAATATAGCTCGACTGGCTTAACATTCGTGTCAAGGCTAAGATTTTAAAAATACTTTTTGTAAACAGAAGTACCTAGCGACAAAAATAAATAAAGTCGTGAGAAATTAGTACACGTATTAGCTAACCGGACGCATAAATTGCATGAAGAAATTACACTCTTTCATACACAATTATTACATTGTTAATGAATTAATACTCCTTACTACCTGAGAATCTCTTAACCGCTTCATACTGCTACAAGCGATGCAAATATTTTTCCATAAACACACTGACACGAAAAGACATGAAACTCGGACGATAAGACAATCTGTGCAACTCTTACGGCTCGATCCTTCGACGGGAATTGTTGAAGAAATCTCTAAGTAAATAAGCGACATTGCATCGGACTCTCAGTGTCCCACGCAAACATTGTCACGAGTTCAATGTACTCGCGATCGATCGAGCACACTCGCGTGACGAAGTGTCCTATACCGTCTAACCCCTGCATCCTCCAGTCCGATGTTCGGCAAACATCTTGGCTTTTCCTACTGCAAGATCGGTTACCTAAGTCAAGGAGCTTTGGAGCACCCATCTGACTTTTTGCTGTCTCCCTTTTATCTCAAAAAAAAGATTGAACGTTACTCGAGGGTAAAATGATTTTAACAACACTGAAGCCACGATATTCAAGCATGTATATATATATACATGTAATCATCAACGATCCGAGATGAAAGACGATGATGTCAGAAAGAAGGGTAACTTGCCTTTAAAAAAAAATGCCCTGGCGCCTCAATTTAAATGTTTAAACATTACTATCGTGTCCTATTATTTGTAAGCGAGTGAAATGCATGCACTATTCTACGCGCGTCGATACACGTGCAGTTCGCGTACGCTCTTTTCTCGTTTTCTATTTTTTTTTATTTTCTCTATTTTTCTTTTGACCGGTAGCTAATTGGACGAAAGTATATAACAAAATTACAGCCTTTCCGTAGACGAAACTCCCGCGATTGATCTTGTTCATGACTTTATCGTGATGCTGGTCACTCTATAAGAAAAGAGAAACAAAGAGCAGAGAGCTTTATGTTTGCGATCATTTAGGGATCATTTCATGGAGATGTAATGAGCGTTAATAATTCGGATACTCAGACTAGTCAAATTGTGCGATCTCAATCGAGTGATAATCAAGCTCTTTTTAGACGAAAATCGAATCGCTTGACCGATCCGTTTATAAAATCCAGATTTTTTAGCGAGCTTTGTGTCGCGTCTGTTCAATAACTTAAATTGTTTTCAATGAATCAATTAAAATTATTAGTTTTGCATGATAGCAGAAAATTTAAAAAGACATTTACAAGAATATTGTTAGCCAAAGAATTTTGCTAGCTAGGCAAACACATTTCTACAGATCCTCGCGTCAATTTGTTTGCTCACGCGGTTACACGCTCATTTCTCTTTCGACGAGTGCACGGCGCCCGAGCATTTCAAATAAACACGTCCCGATCCAGCCGCATTCTCCCTTTTCACGCTTTTAATCGCCAACAAAATTAAGCAAGGCCAGGCTTTCTCGCGAAAATGAAAGAAGAAAGAAAGTCGCTCGTCGGCGGAAGCCCAAGACTGCGCGCACGTGTGTGCACTGCTAAAAAAGAGCGAACGAAGAAGAAAGGAATTTCGAGTAAAGGCCGTAACGTCGACTTCGTCTTCGTTGTCGTCGAGGAGAGAAAATACACGCTGAGAATAAAGATGCAACCGTGCAACTATGAATGTCAACTTTTAGCGGAATTTAGCGAGAAGAAGCGGAGAGCTCTTACGACGAAAACTACATTTTTTTAATACATCGTTGCGAGAGAAAACACGAGTTTTAGAATTAAAAATTGATTTTCAAGTAGAAGGGCTTGAAAATTATCAATAGCATTCTGTACGACTACGTCTGAGAAATATGGTGAGAAAATGAAAATTAGAGCAAGAGTCGGCTTGTTTTAAAAAGTGTTCGGTGTGATAACAGCAGCAAGCACAGAATTATTTGTGCGTTCGCAGGTTTTTCGAAGATTTACGCATGATTAGCGAGCGAGCGAGCGAACGAAGAGAAGAGAGAGATACTTAGAGCGTAAGGCAAATATGACTTTGGCCTTTGGGATTGGACGTGCTCCTCGGCGTGTGGTCCATTGTGCGAGCAAGCGAAGAAGAAGCAGACTGCCACGGTTCCTCGGGGCTCTTCGGACAAGATCGGAGAGGAAGGCGAGCCAGGCTACGCCTCGGAAAAGGCCAAGACACTGCCGCGAGGATCCGTCGGATTATGGAATGTGAATTATTGCACGCGCAAGCTGCACCGTCGCCGATCGGACTGAGGGCAAGAGAAATGACCGCATGGGCGTGCGATCCTCACCTCCTTTATTTCTCTTGCTCGTAGGGCCACCCGCTCTCGCTCGCTGCATCTGATATTATGTTAATTAGGCCCCGACGTTTATGTATGTTTAGAGTTGCTTAGACCGACTTGGGGGGCTTAATTAATTCAACGCCGCCGAGTCCGCCAGAGAGAGAAAGAGAAATAATGTACATCATCTCCAACTGCTTGACGTGCTTATATTGCGTGTGACTATTTAAATGGATTTTTGCTTTCTTTTATTTTTCGTAATCGGCGTGAATGATTTTTTGAAAAACCTTAGAAGCATTAACATTCAAGTACTTTTTCCTATAACGTTCTTACAAGTCTATAAGTGACGTTTACTCGCGGCAGAGCTGGAGATTGAAATGAGTGACCTACTCTTTGACTATCCGAAAGTAGAATCACGGGGGACAACGAATTGATAAAAAATAGAGCTTAAGTTAGAAGTTTTAAGCTGCAGTGAAAATGTGCGAATCAGTAAAAAAGGCATGCAAATTGAATTTGCATATAATCTTTTTGCCCTCGGGGTGAGATACTAAAGCGGATATACGAGGGGATTCCAACAACACAGCTACGTCAAATTTGATAAATAATTGCTGGTAGCTGGCACGCCGTTGCTCTTTCGCTCGGTGCTCGCTGTCAGTAGTCGTGCAATTTCAAGCGACACGATAATAAATAGGATGAGGAGAAGGACGATGACCCAAACGATGGCCGGGTATCCTGTGCATGAGCTCGGAAAGTCGGAACGCTGGGGCGCTCGTTTCATCGTTCCACGGGGCCCGTAAGCCAAGCGGCAGCTCCTCGCCCCTTTGTTTCCTAGCCGGACCTCACGAACTCACCGCGAAAAAGACGGGGGAGGCTCGGTATACCGTTCCAGAGCGACGAACGGCTACCGCCCTCGCTTTTCCCCTACTCCCACTCCGCGGCGAGAAGCCAGTGCCATTGTTCCGCGCGCCTGACCCGATACTGATAATGCCGAGCTGCGGTAATCGCTTACACGCTCGGCAGCGCACTCCGCGCTCGCGGGCCTTCATTTTTCAGATTTGCCACTCCACGGGGATCGGCGAAAGCTCCAGCGAGCCCGGCCTGAGTGTCGCTTCTCCTTTATATGGGCATCCATCTTTTTCCCCTCTAACCCAAGCCCGCCAATTTTTCCACCATGTACGCGAAAGCCTATACCTATCTCGCCGAAATCGAAAGTCGAAAGTTCCATCAAAGCCGCACTCACATTCACAAAAATGGGTTATTAGCCTCCGTAGACAAATCCATTTAATTTCAAATTAAATTCATTCAATTGGAAAATGCCTGTAAAATTCTCAACAACATTATTAGAGGAATAAAATCCACTGAATTTTATCATAAATTTTCTTACTTTTTTTTATAATAATTAGGACGCTAGTCGCCGAGATGCTCCCTCTAGGCGTAGGATGGGCTGTTTTATTTTATTGGAGGCATTTCACTTTGGTTAGAAAGGTAGCCACATTTCATCTGCCGGCTTTTAAAAATCAGAGAGTGGGAATTCCGTGCAGAACACGTTCAACAATGAACTAAATTGAGTCCCATGATCAGACATAATTTTTCGCGGTTTTACGAAATTCTCAAAATAGTGATGAAATAGCTCCTCGATAACCACGGCAGTAGTAGTCCGTTTTATGGCCTAAAATACCACAAATTTTTTAAATTATTCAAGAAGAAATCGTTTACATTTTAGCAAATTAATCGTAAATAATGGTCCACTTATTCATGGCATAAATAAGTTTGACCCCGATTTTCCAATGCTATTTAGTGCATTCTTCTTCTATAGTTATGCTTATTTTTCTCACAACCATTTATTCTTATTGCTTATTCGAGTGTGTGCCTATAATTGCTGTCTTTTTATGTTGCAGGTGAGTTGCGGGAGTCATCTGCTTACTGAATCTTTATTACCGTTTAACTTTACAACTGCAGTGAGTTACAAATGCAAGTCCGTATAATATAAATCCTCTTAAGCATCTTCATGAAGAGCACGTTTTAAACTGCTGCAGGCTTCGTCTTACCGTACACTCCAAACCCTAAAGAGTAAAATCGGGACAAATTTAGAGTAAAACGACCATTTTTTACATTATAAAAGAGTAAAACACATGTTTTGACAATTTTACGGTAAAACATATGAATTTTACTCTTTATAAAGAATGATTTATTGATTTTACTCTTTGGGATTGTCGTAATTGTTGAAAAGAATTATTCAGTGCATTTACTCTTTTGGAAAAGATTAAAGTGAACGTTTTCACCATTATAAAGATTACAATTTATTTAACCTTTGTAAAGATTAAATCTATACAATCCATCTTTTGATAAAGAATAAAAAAATTCTTAATTCCGTAATAAAATAAGAATCCTTTAAAATTTCTTAATGTGATATTAATTTAGCATATATTTTGACGATTTAGGTCGAAAATAACTTATTTTTATGCTTATCTATATATTAGATAAATAAGTATGAAAAAAGATGTACATGGTTCGTAAAGATGTACACTCTATGTCGGTCTCCTTCCCGCTTTTGAGTATATAGCGATCTGAGAGCTATCCTAAAACTGGATACACAAATTCAACTGTAACTAACAAAGAAATAAAAATTAGTTTCTCTTTACAAAGTTTAAATTGTATAAATTTAATCTTTACAAAGTTAAGAACGTTCACTTAACGCATTTCCAAAAGAGTAAAAGCATTAAATAATTCTTTTCAGCAATTACGAAAAGCCTTTCCTCTTTGTAAAGAAGAAAACGTATGTTTTCATTTTTACCCAAAGAGTAAAATCGAAAATAAATCATTCTTTATAAAGAGTAAAATTCATATATTTTGTCGTGTAATTGATAAAACCTGCGTTTTACCCTTTATAAAGTAAAAAAACTTTTTCATTTTTAATGCTATATTTCTCTACCTAAGTATAGCTTTAAAAATAAAACTTTCATTCCCATTGCTAAAACTAGACCTCCAACTTTATGCTTAAGTGGGAAAGAGCGTTCAATAAATTTTAATAAATAATTTTCTAACTTTATTGTATATATTTGTGTACCCTTTCGCACGACCTCTAAGAATAAATTGCATCGAGTTTCGATGATTTGTTGAAAATAACCATTGTTATATTCTTCATAATCTAAATTATGAATCCTTTTTGGTCTTCCCTCGGAGAAATTAAATGTTGGAAACGCTGTTAAAAGAAGGGGTGCAAAAGATTCAATATAATCTCAATCGGATGATCGTAAAGAAAAGAGAGTGGAGGGACGGCGGCACTGCTGTAAACCTGTAAGCTAGGAAGACACGCGTTTTATCGGCGAACGCCTCGTACCTCCATCTCTCCAGATGCTCTGTATGGTGATTCTGTACGCGCGCACGCGAGTGCGCTGCCTTATCTCGTCACTATTTCTCGAGAAAGGACTTCTGATCGAAGCTTTGAGGAGGAAAAATTGTGTCTTAAAAAAAAAATTATAATAGTGCTTTTTTTATCAAATGAAAAAGTGTTTGTAAGGTGTGATAAGTTTTTACAGTATTGTCTGAAAATTTGTAGACAAATTAGAGACAGTGATTTAAATACAGTATAAAGTAGATGTACGCTTCGCGAGTAGCTAATTGTGGAAAACAGTATTATGGAAACAGAAGATATCACTGTAAAAAGAAAATTAAAAGAAAATATTCAAGAAAAATTTGTGAAGATAAATTTCGAAGACACTCATTTTAGTGAAAGAAACGACCTTCGAATTACAATTATACTGAATCTTCCAGATTCAGTAAGGAAAATAAAAGATCTTAAACTTGACAATACGGAGTTAATCGCTATTAAGATAAGAAGTATAGTATACAAGAAATATAACGACATTGTAAATATTGCAACAAAAAATCAGGCGTATACTTTTTATAAATACATTCAATAAAATAACAAGTTGCAATGCATTTTTATTATTTATTGTTTGAGGAATTAAACATAAATGAGCAGTGATGAGTGCACAATAATTAAATTAGTATATTGCGTGACATGGGAGGCAAAACAATAATGGTCCCAGATCGCACGTAAATTGGTACCCGAGCCGAAGACGAGGGTGTGGCAAAGCTAGGATTTGGGGCTTTCTTTTTTATTTCTTATATTGCGTAAACTATTTTTCAGCCTAGCGAGACTGAAATTGTAACCTTTTCGATCAGGCACCAGGAGGAAAGGTCAGGGTTTCGTCCCGTTAGACTGAAATAGTATATTACGTGACAAGGGAGGTAAAACAAGAATGGTCCCAGATCGCACGTAAATTGGCACCCCAGTCGAAGGCGCACTGGCTTCGCTCGGCCAAAAAACGTCTCCCAAGGCAAAGCATCCTCTTCCGCACCAGTATGAAACCGTATTTTTCTTCACGAGAGCCGCAAAAAGCATGCAACACGGTAGAGGTTAGAGTGGAGAAAAATCACTTGCAGGTGTGGGAAATACGATTTAAGGCACTTGTACCGTAATGTACTGTTAAATAATTTTCTTTTAATACACTGCTACTTGTATTGTAAGATAAGTCAAGACCCGAAATATTCCGACTTAAGTTTCAGTTAAAAATGGTGTTAGGCAATTTTCATGAAATAACTGCGTGAAAAATGTGTTATGCGGTTTCAACAGTTACTTGAGCCTGCGCGTCAAGAGACAAGCATGCGATTATGGAATAATGCTATAGCTATGAAATTTGTACGAGCAGCGAGCCGCTTGATCGCATCTAAGCGAGTCTAATCCATGTAGGTTAGGTTCTCCAGTCAGAGGGGTCATGCGCGCGATGTGTCATTGCAAGCGTCGCCGCTTGAAACCGGAAAATGCCACCTCCACCGCGGCGCGGGGAAAAGAAAAGGGAGTCGGACTTAATGCACACCTCTGCGTCTGGACTCTCTGGCTTCTAACCTCCTCTCTCCGCGTTTTCTTCGTTCGTTGGCGCGCTCCACGATCTCGCCTCCATCTCCCGGTCGCGAGCTCCGCGCGTGAGTCATCGCAACCGAGCGTCTGTTTGTAATTCATCGAGCCGGCGATGATTGGGCCCCTCTCTCCGGCTACATTGCGAGCGGGTGCTCTCCGCGACGGACGTGCCTATCGTTCCGCCACGAGATACTCCTGCAGCGCGAGGTTTTTTTTACTTTTTCGCTTCCTTCCGTCCTGAGACTCGGTCCTGCGCTGATAAATTGAGCGGCCAGCTGATAAGGCGCCATAGCGGGAGCCACCCAGTTCGCCTGCAGTTCAGTCGAGATTGCCGAGCTCGTTGCACGCTGCTGCACCAACGCCTGCATTTTTCAGTGAGCTCAGCATGGAAGAAACGCAGTGTTTTAAATAAGTGCGACAGTCAAGTGAAGTTTGTGCGGGCCTAACGGCGTAATGTCGTCACATTAGCGTTTCTACACAGTTGCCGTCTCTTAGCTCGTTAGACGCAATTATTTATTTTTCTGCCTTTTCGGCCAGTGGCGCAAATGCACAGCTGGATGGAGTAAGTCACGCGAAGGTATGGATACCCGCAAGCATTTTCCAATGATTGAGACTCGTTGCATATTTATTGGCTAGATTGTGCCTCGATAGCTCGGAAGGGCATATCCGCAGGCTTTTTTTCTACTTTCAGAACGCGACGGGACTTTCATCTTTGAAGTTCCGCAAATCGCATACGCAATTTGCAACTGACTGACTCGAACGTGGAAACACTTGTTTTTTTAATCGTTTACTTACTCGGTAAAGGCCTTGGTTCACCAAAATTAGCTTACGATAAATTAAGAATATTGTCGTTTTTAATGCAAAAAGTGCTAATCTAAATCTAGATACTTTCCAAGTGAATGCGTTTAATAGGGGAAATTGTGTAACCGCGGGTTCACCGCTGCAAAAACATTATTTTCCAGTTGCGTATACGCGTATAGCCGCAGGTATATAAAGTCATCCCTTGGCGTCTCGATTTTGTACGCCTCTAAATCGGTGCATTACACATGTTTTCCTCGGAGCGAGGAAAAAAGGCTGCGATGCGCGCAAGGACATCGACGGCTTGTATAACATCGGTGGGCGGAAGAAAAGGGCAAAAGAAAGGGGAAGAAGTAAGAGGAGAGCGGTGGAGTGCGTATACGCGCGGCTCGTGGCGAACACGCGCGCAAAATCGCTTTACAAAGAGTGCATAAATCAAGCCGGTTCGCCGCGCGCGTCCCTCTGCCGAGAAAAGCTCGTTAATCAGGAAGAGCCGGGAGAGAGGCTCTAGTCGCCGTCACCGCCGGGAGAGCCGACTGGACGAACTGTGCTCAGTCGCCCGCGGAGAGAACCCATACGCCGTTTTTCTCCGGCCGCCCACCGAGATGGAGAGAAGCGCCGAGCTACTTGCTTCTCCGCGTACACCATTTTTCTACCTTAACGCAATTTTCAGGCCAGCGGCCCGGAAAATAGTAGACGTAACGCGGTAGGTAAACTGACAACGGTCCCAGATCGCATGTAAATTGGCTAGGCCGAAATCGTAAGCTTTTCGATGGAGCGCCGAGCGGAAAGGTTATGGTTTTCGTCCCGCTAGGCTGAAAAATAGTACACGCTGCACGGGAGGTAAAAAAGAATGCGTCAGAGCGCACCTATAGCTACTCATATACCGTCCCTCTTTCCTGAGTTACAAAAATAGCCGCGATGAATTCGTTTGCTCGTGAAATTCGCACTGATTTCCCGATCGTCTCGGCGTGCAGCAAGTGGTCAAGCGTGAAAGGGGCTGAGCGAGAAAAAGAGCGGTGGGGGGCCCCAGGTGCGCTCGGAGGAATAGGAAACTGCAGGTACGCGTACCCGCTGAAAGCGAGATAGAGAAGCACCCATCCCGTTTGCCAAGTTTCCATGGAAGGAGCGCAAACGCTTGCCGCCGCCGCAACAGCAGCAGCAGCAGCAATAGAGGAGGCACACGTACGTCAGTATCTACCTGTTGCTCGGTCGGCGAAGGTCGGAGCCGCTCTTCATTTTCCACGGCCGATGACAGATCGTGCATTTGTACATTCCGAAGTTTCTTTTACATTTCAACCGAGTCTCCAGAGCTTCTTGTATGTACGCAGAGAAAGCCGAGTGTTCCTCCTGCAATTTCAAAATTGAAATGCCAAGTTTGCTTCGCCGACTCCGATTGGCCGCTGCCAGGCGACTGCCGTCTTCGTTTATGTTACCTTACCGAATTCAGCGAGCAAATTTCGCTGCAATTTTCGACCTCCCATCTACCGCAGGATCAGATCGTCTGTGTGATTCGTAGTGATTTCCTTGGTGCTTCTCCATTAGTTAATTGTGCAAGATACTAACATCCACGCTGGAAACGCCTGTGCTTGAGGCGACAAAGTGAAAAGTGCAGAAAAAAATCTTTGAGTTTTTATGCATCCACGACACCACCACGTGTTCCACGTACGTTACGTAAGAAAACCTATCTAATCGAATGTTTTACTACAATCTTTTGTGAGATTATGCATCCGACGACTTAGATTACGAAACTGCGTGATAGACCGGTGCTTCGTATTTAAAGGAATCGCGTAGGATTGAAACCTGCCCACTTTTAACGATTACCTACGTATTCCACGTAATTCTAATGCATACGACTGCAGAACAAAACGCTGCTATTGTTCGAATTATCTCTAACGTTTCAACCAACATAGTCCGTAGCTATTAGCTTAATTAAATTCCAATTACGCTTACACTTGAAGCTGTTAAATTACTAAATTATACGACATTTTATAAATAGCTCAGAGGACTCTAATTTAAAAAGTTTCGTCTTTAATATTTTATTGGAGGAAAATTCTTTAAAGGCCGAGTCATCAAAGGAGCTACAATAACGGATCTAAGGTAACGTTTATATGTGTTCGACACGCAGAAAAACTTATCTGCTGCGCTAAAGCAAACGGGTTTCTAAATACCAATGAATTACTTTCAAGCCAATGCCGCTACCTACTTCTTCGTGAATTAAAAAGTTATTACTTTCGTTTTTGCTCGGGTAAGGTCGAGGAGGGTGTCAAAGTTGATAGAAATCACGACGGTGACCTATCAGTTAGATTGTTGACGAGAAGTAGCATGTCGAAACGATGTACATTTTGGATGTTCAAAGCTTTCGAGTACACAATAGTAAAAAAAATTGCGAATTAATTGAATTATGAATTAGGTATGATGGCGCAATTAGTTCGAATAGCAGAAGCGCACAAATTCCACGGGCCTTAGTCAAAATAATAAGACGGAGTGTACGCATTTACGCATATAGCTTACAGAAGCCGATGGATGCGTCTTCAGCAGGCTGAGTAACACAAAAATGCACTCCGCTGTGCTTACGTGCAACTTCGGACGTCGATAGTTCAGCGGAATGTGAAACTTCAAAATGAGCTTCGTAAATCCCTGCAATTGCGAAGTATACAGCACTCAGTGTCATCAATGAGTAATTAAGTAACTCGCACCTACGCTTCCAAAAGTAACAACTTGTTTATTTTATATAACAGTTGTCTTTATACTTTTCAATGCAGAAATCGACGCAACGCGCACAAAGGCTCGTTATACTGCACAGGGGAAAAAATGAAAATCGGACAGCCCGAGAGGTTAGATAACGCGAAAGCATCTGTAATATGCAGCTAGCTCATCGGCCGATCGCGATAATAGGTTAGAGGAAGTAAGTAGTACAATGCTATCGCTCGTAAAACTTGTAGATGCTCGTTTGCGCCTTAAAGAGCTTCCACCGATACATCACCAGTCAAAACAGCGTCTAGAGAGTTAGCCTAATACATCGCTTTGTACATCAAAACCCAAGCTATACTCGCTGTCTCACTCACAATTCTAGGCGCGACATAACCTAAGTTTCGGTGTATATTTTTTCTCCTTTTCGAGCTTCTGAAGCTCGAACTTGCTCGAGCTGCTGAACTGCAGCTTTATCAAGCTTTTCTTTATAAATCTGTAATTTTTCAGCAGAATCTTAATTTTAGATCAATTATCGGTAGAACCTCCTTAAGTTGTGCATACCGCACGCGGAACATCAATGAAGTACTAGGAACACTTAAAACTCCCGTGCATTCTTGTAAAATGGTGGTCGTATAGCTTACGTGACAGTTATGCCTTATGCCTCTATACTGAGTCATCCATCCGCTTCGTCTCCGCGATCTAAATCGAGGTTCTTTATCTTACCTTTTTTCTCGCGTTGCCCGCTCCGACAAACTTTTCGCGGGCGGACAGAAAAAGAAATCGGAAGACAATATAAAAAAGAAAAAATCAAATTATGTCTTTTTACATGCCGTGCGCAAAGACATGACTTTACGCACGCGCACATGTTGTGAAGAAAAAAACGGTTGGATACTAGTGCGAGGTAGGGATTTTAGACTCGTGTGATCTTTTCTCACTCGCTTGGCTCGTGCGCAAACCTCACGCGAGGTTTAAAATCACTTTCCCGCACATGTATCGAAATGTACTAACTTATTTCTCATGGCAGCTCTTTTGTTAATATTTTAATCAAATTTTTCATCTTCATTTTAAAAGTTGAAAAAAATGAAAGTAGCTTAGCATATTTTCATTTCATAAACGAGTACCGACGCCCACGGCCGATTAAAAGCCCACTCTAGGTGCGATAAGATAATGCTTAAAGATTGTCGCCTGACCTCGGTTCCTCGTGCCTGTATATATTTAGAGATTTCGCGCGATACGAGCACGATCGAATCGGTATAAAGTGTAAAGGTGGAGACAATTCTGCCTTCTCGGTGAAAAAATGATTTTTGTAAGCTTTTTAATCTCTGGCTCGTAAAAAAACGAGTGAAGATCGGTTGCAGCAGATAAAAGGTCCTTTGAAAACTAAAGTGTTTGCATGTTCGACGAGAGCCCGCTCGTAGATAGTAAGTTTGCGACATCGTGGCAGACTCTCGCCCCGTTGAAATCTCAAGTTCACTCGGAGCTCCCTATGCCTCTTGACGAGGCGTAGCAATACAAGGGCTCGCTTTGCTCGACAAATTGCAATTGGCCGCGCACACGTTGAAACTGGCTATTTTCACGGCGCAAGAAAAGCTCTCGGACAAAGGGGTGGCTGTGCGCACGTGCACTCTGGATTTTTGTCTCGCGTGACTCAAGTACAAGCGCCAATAGGGGGACTAACTCCATAAAGCACGTGACGCGTTTATTCAGCGCCGCGCGTGAATCAGCTCCGTCTGTACGAGCGTGGCCGGCTTTTTGCCGCGACGCTCCTATTTTCGAGTCCTTCCCTGGGCGCCAGGCAAGTTGATCAGAGAGTGCGCGGCTGCTTTTCGAAATAGACGCGTCAGGCAAGTTGTGCGAGCTCTCGTAAAGCTTGAATTAGTTGGGCATATCGCGTTCGGCGCTTCCGACGAATATTCATGGATCTGATCGTCGCCAGTGGATTTTCTTCGCGCTCGCTGTTCCCCCTCACTTTATTTAAAGAGACCTCGACTAAGTGTTTCGGATTGCTGTGACTTATACACCCTTCACGAGTGTACCCGATGCTTGTTATTTTTTCCTTCTTTTAGTTTTCTTAAACTGCAGCTTTACGAGATATATTGTACCTTAATTTTAGGAGGAAATTTATTCATTAGTTTCTGGTAAAACTGATGATGTTATGTTTCGGTAATTAGAAGACCGTTGGGTCTGTCTACTTTACTAACGTTCTACTTTTACTGGATCAGTTTAATTTTTTTCTCATGCAGTCGCTATTGCACTGGTATCGGATAAACGATATTCCAATCCAAAAGCTAAAAATAACTATTAATAATTTATTATTGGAAACTGCATAATTCATAAAAAATAATATTGATTCGTGTAGAGATTCGTAAACTCTTTCAAACAAAACACTGGAAACTAAAATAACGAGCGAGAAAAATATTTTTTACAAAAGAAAATATTGCACAATTATTAATAGACACTTCTTTTCCAGGAGAACGATTCTTATTTTATTGTGGATAGAAAGTTTTTTCGTGTCTTAAGATCAGTTTGCTAAGTTTTTCATGCATAACATATTTCATCGGTTATTTTTAGTCTTAAAAACGATCTACGTAGATCATTGAATTATTAAACAAAATAATTGAAAAGAAGGCGCGTTCAAAGCATCTCGCGCAGAATCAACGTCGAAAGCTCATGGCGCAAAAGTGGTATATATAATACAAGTCCCCGTGTAGTGCACGTGGCCGCGAAAAGAGCACATGCGTTCGCGCGTCACGCGTGGAAGAAAAAGGCGAGCGAGCAGGCGAGTATGCGAAGATAAACATCCGCCTAAAAGACTTTTCACGGCGCCGGCGCGCTTTAGAAAGGCGCGGAGTCGGCCGAGGAGGTGAGATCGCGTGTCGGAGCAAGCATGTGCGCACGCGTCCATTTCGCGGTGGCGACGCGCCGGGTTTCACGTCTGCCGCCACTAAATAGGGAAATTGGAAACGCCATGCTCTTTTCATATATACCGTTGTTTCCGCAAGCGCCGAGAGGATTTTCCCGCGGATAAGGAAGAAGGTGAATTGCAATTTATTTATTGACAATGGTCCAACCGGCGCCCGCGGAGCTGTTAGGATTAACCGCTTATCGACTGCTTTCACGAGAAGCTTGCGAGCGTTAATTTACTAGATTGGAATGTATGCCGATGGAAAAGTTTACCCCGAGAGCCTACATGTAACTGCATCGAGTTCATTCTTACTTTTCAACCGGAAATTATTCGTTTGTATAACAAACGCTTCGAAAAAACAGCATTGATACTTTAATTGGATGATTATACGTATAGAGTGCTGAAAACGACAATCTTTCTGAATTTCGAAAAATAGTAGCAGTGAAATTTCACTCCTCGTTTATAGTGAAACCTTTCGTGGAGTCAACTTTGACTCTAATGGATACTCTAATTGAATATAGTGATTTAATTTCACTCTAAGGTAGAATAGAATATTGCAGGTATTAAGAGTCAAAAAATCACTCTATTTCGTTCCATCAATGGAGGAGTTTTGAATTCCTTACAAATTAACGTGTGGCTTTAGTAGTTTTTTAATTTGAAAAATAACAGATACATTATCGCTTCAATATATAATAGCAAAGAGATTCGCCGAGGAAAAATAGACAAAGGAAAGTGGAATAATATACGTGGAAGTCTCCTTTTTCCCCTTGGGGCAAGATTAACACTGGTGCTCGACATAAACTCCCCTTCGGCCACTGCACGAGCCTTTATTCCTGTAAATTTAGAGATCGCAGCGCGCGTATCTTTTGTCGCAAGCCGCAAACAAAATGACCACATGCCAAGAAGTAAGGAAATTTTTGGGGGGGATAAATGCAGTGGAGATCCGTCGTGGCGGATGCGCGCGATTTATAAATAGGCAGCGGACTACTTATAGTTAGATGTACGTCCCGTTTAAAAGCGAATTATCGACTATATAGCGGATAAGATTTAAGATGCGCGGCTCTTTTTTTTAATGGATACTCAGAAAAGACTGAAACTTTTTATGAGTCTAAAAATACATCAGATGAGATTGCCGAGATTAGTATTTTCTGTTGGCGTCTAAAAAAATCGAATTCGTCGCACCGCGACGCTGAAACCCTAGATGAGATACCAGTGGCTGGTGCCAGCAGTCGAAAAAGCTTTCGGAATTATGTGCTGGAGTGGGTCTCGCAGTAGCTTATGTAACGGCGCGAATGGATTCGGTTACGCTGATGCGCACTAATTGATTTTTCGCGATTCGATCGCTGCGACAAGCGGACTAATTGCACGGCGACAAGAGAATAATCGGCGCAAGGTTCCGCGCTCTTTTTCCTCCTTCGTGCGCGCATACCGCCGTCGGTTTCAAGGCTATAAATCTTTGTAAGAATTGCGGCCGCTCTATAATGGGTCGTTTAATGTTGTAAATAACGAATCCTTTTTTAGTCGGCAGCCTTGCCCGGTTCATACTGTGTCGATAAGATGCTCAAATGCAACCTCGCAACTAGGCGAGCTTTATTTTTAAATTTCATGAGATCTATAGGTTTTTTTAGTCTTAAGACTAATTTATCTATTAACGATAAATAAATGAATTTGCTAAAATTGTCTAAATGTTTGTCGGATTGCAGGCACCACGACTGATCTCGTGCCCCAGTTGCTGGGGATGTTTGACGAGATCGCGCGCGGCAAGGGCGAGCAGCAGCAGCAACATGTCTTCGTGCCGGCGGAGCTGCAGAAGCGGCTGAGTTTCGTGCAGAAGCGTAGATCGCGCATCTCGGCGCTTTACGAAATGGCACCGGCGCCGGCAGACGACGAGCGGGGATACCGGTTGGATGAAACGGCCGCCCCGACCATCCTCGTCGAAGACAAAGCCAGCCCCAGGCATATCGAGATTTCACCAACGCCCCTCAGGTGCGTCATATACACTAAAAGAGCAATTTGATAATTTTCGCTAAATATTTACTTGGATAGAAACTGCCCAGTGTATTTAGAAACAAAAAAATTCATTTCAAGGAATTTTTAAACGAACCAAAGAAATATTTAGCAAGTACTATATTGAAGTGTTTACCGAAAATTACTCAATTGGTCTCTCGGTGTATATTTTAGAAGAAAACTAAATTAGAATTAGTATCATTTTATCGATCTGAACAAAAGTATAATGAACACTTTGTGCGCAAAAACATCGCTAGCCGCATCGCGTCGGCACAAAATTAAAATCCGAGTAAACCGGAAATTCCAGTCTAATAAAAATTTAAATTTTAATCAATTCATTAGAGATGCCGTATTGGTCCAGTAATCTAATTCGAATGTAAAGCTCATATTCTCTATTTTTCTAAGCATCTCGTTTACTGAAATAGTAATTGAATGTTTACTTGATTAAGCAAAGCAGATGTAGATCAAAGCGTCAAGTAAATTTTGCTTAAATATTTAAGCAAAATCAGTACTTTTTACTGCAAGCCTTTAAGTATAAATTTTATCAGCAATTTTTTAAAGCTGTTCTACCAAAAGGTTCGTGCTGAAGGTTCGTAGAGCCTATTAATTATCGCCTGGATTTTATGAAGTTTTCTTTTTTGAAATTCTTTTGGCATAATACGCAATAGCCATTGGGCTGTTAAAAAGAAATGTTGTGATTGTAGATACGGCGGACTGAGGTGCAGGCCGCAGCAGACGGGCAGCCGACCGGTGTCCGGCAGCTCGATCGGCTCGAGCACCTCGTCGAGCGGATGCAGCAACCAGGGGACCGCGACCGGCGCGGCCAACCCATATTTGGCCTCGGTCGAGTCGCTCGCCGACACTTGCGCCAGTTCTCAAGGTGAGCGCCGCATCGCGGCGGCAGCGGTGGAATGAATCCGCGCGCGGAGAAAGGTACGCGCCGACATAGGAAACATCGCGAGGCGCACCGTTGTCGCTCTTTTTCCAGATAGTCTTATCGCTCTTATAGTATATACTAGACACTAAATCACCTAGAGTGAAATCGACTATTGGAGTCAAATTTTCACTCTAATTTTATCGTGATTTTTTACTCACAGGTATAGCGAAAGGTAGCGTCACAACCTCTACGATTTTACTCTATACCTTACAATGAAACTAATTGATATAGAGCCAAATTTTGAGTCTGTTGGAGTTAACCTTCGGGAGCTCTCTTTTTCAGCCTTTTTTTACAGACATTTTTTCAATCCTTCCTCTTCTTCATAATATTGACATTTTCCAGATTTTCTCGCTGAATGCAAACTTGTTCGCTCTTTTCGCTCTTGGTACGCTCCAACAGTTGCGTTGTTCTTAAAATTGCTGCATAACCGTCATTGAAAATTCCAGTAGCGAGAAATCCAGCAATTTCCATGATCTTTTTGCCTGCATGTAGATCTTTTAGGCTCGTACGCCAAACGGTGGAATAGAACGATTCGTTCGCATGCTGCATATGACCGCCCACACATCTTGTATAAGTAGATCATCGTTGGAAAGATCGCTGTGGATAGGACGAATGTGTTGTTCAATGCCCTCCCTGATTTCTGGAGCCGGGTGTTTACACCAGCATTGGCGCGTGGAACATATTTATCATGCCGTAGAATATTGGTCCAATATACAGTAATAAACAGTTCATTTTTTAATTGTCCCATGAGTCAGGCGTTTTTTTCAGCCGAGCTTTTCTTTTTTTATATACGCTTCTGTACGTGGCACATGCATTTTTAAGAAACTCTCCGCTGCTTCGACTCTTGTATCTTCTAAAATTTTTCGATTTTGGCTCTAAAACTCCGGCTACACATATTTAAGTATATCCAATTGATTAAGCAAATGAAAAAATCGAGTTTTTGACCGTCCGAACCGGAATCCCCCAAAGGCTTCAAATGAGTGATTTCAGTATAAGCTAAGAGTGAAATTCGACTCCAACCGTTTTTGCGCGTGTACTAGATATTATTTATTTTTTTACTTTCTCTTTGCGGACTCGACCTTTTATAATATATAATGTACTAGTCGACTAAAGCTACTCCAAAACCAAATAAGTAACTTCTACTTTTTACACAGTAGATTAATAATGAAATTGGAATTAGTTCATCGTTGAAGTATTAAGAGTCACCACGAGCAATTTGGGTTAAATCCATCACTCGGATCTGATGGCCTCTTCTTGTGAAAAAAAAAATTATAAAAATTGCTATACCTGTATGGGAACGCAGTCACAGACTGGATTTAATACTGGATAAATTTTGCTAGACAGTAAATATAGTAAATTTTACTAGACAGTAGCGGAAATACAAAAAAATAATTTTTATCTAATAGTCCAGTCTACTGCATTGGTTTTTTATGCCAGATGGGAATTTTTACAATACTTTTTTCTTAGCGTACTATATTGCGAAACAGTAAGAACTGCTCTGCCGGAAAATTTAGGAGTTTCTTACCAGAGAGCTCCTAAATTTTCCGACAGGGATGCTTCTTTTTTTGTGTCCGAAATAGCGTCAAATAGTTAAAGCACCGATAAGAACTAATGTCTGATTTGTCAATGCTTAATTCTAGATTTAACTATTCCGATTGTTTCAATGACGGAAAGCAGCCATTATTACATTTCACGCTCAAAATTGCACTATTTAAGTTTCGCGCACAAAATCCTTTCTCCAACTCAATTTAATTGCACGCTTTCGACTCGATCGATATAGTGAGTGTAATAATATGCGAGTTTATCTGAAAATGGTAGACAGTTTGCTCGGGACCCTTATCTAGTTCCGCGAAATTCCGACTTTTTACGAGCAACGCTTCGACAGGTTATCAGCTCGGTGCTTGAAAAAATCTTTATCTCGGTAAAACGGCTATTTTGAACGGCGGAGCCGCGGTCGTGTTCCGCGCCGTCGGCGGTGCACACTTGTACCGTTACGAAATTCTCCCGAAAATTTGTCGTAAGCGCCGTGGTGGTAATTTCGCGGCCTTATCATTTTCTTTAATACCTCGCGTCCAGGCGTCCTGCACACTTGTTTACATAAACGAGCGCTTTCACTCGTGCGCCCCAGATCGACACGAGGACGCGTGCCTGACGCGGGGGCGTCTCTTTCTCTCTCGATCTCGGTCCCGCTCTATTCGTCCCGAACGAGACTTGAAAATGCCAGAGAGTATCCGCAGTTGGCCGACCGCCAGACTCGAACTTTCTCGGGCATGGAAGAACGTCCAATATTCTTATGTACTTTGCTCTCTTTTTTACTAGTCTAAGTAAATTAAAATCGAAAGTACAGAAATGTGCAATAGATCAATTTTACAAAACTGTTTCAATTTCCGCATTTTCAGTGAAGTAACATACAGTTACTAATTATAATTACTTTAAGAAATATGTTTTTACTTTTCCTAGAGGCTGTAACAGATGTTACTGTTACGTACACCGAGTGAAACAACTTAACTTAATATAACCAAATAAAAAGTAGTGACAATTAAATATTCAAAGTAGCAATTTTTAGTAGTAAAATAAGAATGTTTACAATTTTAGGTACTAAAAATTAGCACTTTTCATCGAAAAAAATTTTCGCTTCTTAAGACTGCCACCCCTTTCTTAGGCACAATAGTAATTTTTATTAAGTTTTTTCTCTCAGTACACCAGTTAGAACTAATTTTTATTTCTGTCGGTGTACACTGAGGGAAATGTTTTGAATTCTAGTAAAGTTGGAAAAAAATTCGCAGAGAGATAAGCGCTCTGTGTTAATGTCCCGATAGATAAGAAATTAGAATAAAATTGATCTGTAAGAACTATCTGGGAACGTCCGCAGGTTCGGGGGACAGCGGAGTGGCGACAGTGTCGGAGTCGAGCAGCGGGGGCGGGGGCGGCAGCAAGATCCGGCTGTCGGAGGTGGAGCGAGCCACGGCTGCGCGGCCTTTGGACGAACGCAGGCCGCGCTACTGCGATCCCCAGAGGAGCCCCGTCGAAAGGGTTCTGCTCGAGATTGTCGACACCGAGTCCGACTACGTCGAGCACCTGCGCCAAGTCGTCCAGGTTCGTAGGCCTACTTCTGCAGCCGCAAATGGATATTATCCTTGCAATTACTTATTTCAGGGTTATTTAACCGTCTGGCGAGATGATCCTACGGCAATGATTCGGGATTCAGAGCTCAACGCTTTATTTAGTAATATCGAAGATATTTATGACTTCAATCGGTAATGCATTTAAATAAAAAAAAGTCGTATACTAATTAAATTAGGATTCATTTATTTTGTAGAAACTTCTCTTCCGCGTTGAACAGCAGTGATCTTGATCCAATCGCAGTCGCTAACACTTTCATAGAACACAATACCGGTTTTAAGGTGTACACAGAGTACTGCACAAATTATCCAAGGTAGATAAAGTGAAATAATTGCAGTGTTCTTATCTTTCTAGTTGTTTTAATTAAAATGTATTGGTTTGTTTTCTGTTGGAATTAAAGAACTGTGTCCATACTGACTGAGTTGATGGGTGAACACGAGATAGCTCGGGCTTTCAGGGAACGACAGGCGGCGCTTGGTCACGATCTTCCACTAGGCTCGTTCCTCCTGAAGCCTGTGCAGCGAATTCTCAAATATCGATTACTTTTAGAAGTAATTAAATCGTTTGAATAAGCTTTCCCTTTTTGTTGGCGAATGCGTGAGAAAGCTAAAGTTTCTATAAATTTGCAGGGTTTGCTGAAAGAATTTGAAGCGGACAGGACGGAGGTGAGCGGCTCGGAGCGTGCGGCCATCGAAGGTGCGCTGGAGGCGATGACGGGGATCGCGCGGCATATAAACGAGATGAAACGCAAGCACGAGCACGCGGTCCGCGTGCAAGAAATTCAGTCGTTGCTTTACGGCTGGCCGGGTCCCGATCTCACGACAATTGGCGAACTCATCGCCGAAGGCAGCTTCCGGATGCGCGGCGCCAAGGCACCGAGGCACGCCTTTCTCTTTGACCGCATGCTCCTCCTCACCAAGAAGCGCGAGGACGGGGTGCTCGTCTACAAAGCGCACATTCTTGTCAGTCTTTTTTCTTTCTACTAATTTCAAACGTTTACATTTTCCTTTCCTCATTGCTTTTATTTCATATGTCTTCTCTGCAGTGTTCGAATTTAACTTTAATGGAAAGTATTCCGGGAGAACCGCTTACTTTTAATGTGATAGCCTTCGACAATTCTCAAATTCAGTATAAATTGCAGGTGAGCGTCTTCCTGCGAAAAAGAGCATTTCCATTTTTTACACACTTCTTTCTTTAATTGCGTGCCGCTCTTCAATTTTTAGGCCCAGAATCTCGAACAAAAGCGCGAGTGGACTTTGCAGATAAAGAGAGTAATTTTAGAAAATTACAATGCAGTAATACCCTCGCATGCACGTCAGTTGGTACTCCAAATTGGTCAAAATAAATACGAAGGCAAGACATTTTTTTCTTGCACTAAAAGAAAAAGGATTCGTATTAACGATGAAACTTTATGTGATTTACTTTCTATTTAACAGATGAAGTTCCATCAGAAAAGGAAAACAAGAAATCATTCGATCATTTTGACAGAAAAATTAATAGAGAAAGGCGAAAATCAGAAACTGGTCTAAGGCAAAAGTTAAAGAAGGGAAGAAAAAGCGACGTATTGATAAGCACAGCGAGCACAGAAGTAATTGAAATTCTTTAAATTAAAATTCCAGGGCACCGGCAGTCTTTAATGTCTTGTTTTTTTTTCATTTTAGAATTCTCCCATGTGCCCGCGAAAAAATCAATCAGTAGAGTCAATCAGCCACTTGGGATCAAGGGATGAAACTCTAAACCGGAGCTCCGAAATTCGAGGCTCAAAAATAAACGTAAAATATAAAGTAAATTTGATTCTACAAGTAGCTAGTTAACTGTATTAGGCCACTGTGCTAAAATTTGTAACAATTTCTTTTAGGATCGGTTCACGAACTGGCGCAGGAAATCCGAACCTGGTTTTCAGTCGTACATAAGTTTAAACCCGTCGGATAATGAGGAGAACAGCAGCGAAGTGGTTAGCGCCAATCCTACGCCAAATGTTAATTTATCGCCCAATTGCAGCGAGACGCAAATGAGCTCCGAAGAGTGCTCCGAATGCATGACCTTATCGAAAACCAAAGAAAGCATCGTAAAGCAATTGGGGAAAGAGCAAAGTGCCGAAGAGATAGTCGGTAACGCCATCGTGCAAAGTCAGGAGTGTGAGAAGCGTCTCGACGTAGCACAGCAGCGGAATTACAGTTGCCTGCACAATAGTATTCTAAAAAATAATGAGCAGCGATTTAGCACAGATGCGCTGATCGACAGCTCTGAAGAAGATGATACCGATGGCGAAGAAAAGCCGGACAGCGGTTCGAATAAATCGCGATGCCGTTTCTCGCGTCGCGAGCAGTGCTTCGTGCGCGCTGTCAATGCGTACAATCAGCGCAGTTTTCGATCGCAATACGATAGTTTTCGAAATGTCAATGTGCAAGAAGATTCGACGTTTATCAGGCAAAACTCCAGTCCGTCGAGCTTCAGAGCTTCGCTAAAAGCTTTGAATCACGAAAGACGCTCGCCTTCGGAGAACATCAAGAAGCCGAGTTTCGTTACTGAAAGTAAACTTATCAAAACGGCTTTACGCATACGCGAGGATGGTGACTCAACCTCGGAACATGAAGAACAAGAAGAGCCTATCTACGAGACGCCCAAGATAATAGAAAAGACTGAAAATAATGGCGTTGTTAAGGGTAAAACGATACGATTTTTCTGACATTCGTTTTAAAAAATAACATGTTAAACTTTTAGTTGATATTTTTCTTCTTTATTAAATAGGCATTTGTGAAAAGTACGATAACCTACAACACGTATGGGACGGTTGCTTAGAAATCGAGGGGAATAATACCGAAGACTGTCCGAGCAAAGCTGCCGTATGGTTGACAAAACTGTGCGAAGGTCTACCTGATCAACCACAGAAATGTGGCTCTCTTCCACGCAGCTTTCAAATGATGAACTCAATGGATCTTAATCATGTATCTAAGTCGAGGTTCCTTCAGCGAGACGGTAAATCAATGACTGAGCGTCCTTTTACGATCGCATCGGATAAACCAGCGGAGATTAATTTAGAAGACATGGAACGTTATGCATCCAACTGTCAAGGATCGACAAGGATATCCAAATTCCCAATTGCAAGCTCGTCATTGACATCGTCGTCCAATTTCTTTTGTTCTATGGACGATTCATCTTTCACGGATACCGACTCAACATCTAGGTCAACTATATTATCAACTAGCACCCACGTACATCCAGATCATAAAATTTACAGAGCTAATGAAACAATCCATAAAGGTAATTTGTTTTTCTCGTGATTGTACTTAATTGAATTTCTTTTTGGAAACTTTTTTATAATACGTTATTATTGTGTGTTTCAGAGCTTAGTAGCGTTTCAAGTTTACGCAGTGTGCTGTCGAAGGCTGGGAGTCGCTTGCAAGGATTGCGATCGAGTCAAAGTACCGAGACACTTGAGAGCGCTGATGATTCGGAGCGTACGCGATATTTCCGTTCATTTAGCAAGCGCAATAAAAACAAAAAGGCTTCCTTGAAAGACATTGCTTCCCCGGATGCCGACGAGATGGTCGGCTGTGTAGCCACGGGAATAAATGGTTCTACTATCCGAATCGAATTGCCATATCACAAACAGGGTAGTCCTAGTCTTGGGGCACGAATAGCTCAAGCTGATTATGCAGATCCTACGATACTCTTTTCTGAAAGTCGACGCCTCTTAATCTCTGCCGAATTAAGTGTGAGTGGTGATAATCAGCAGGAAACTAAAGATAAGGATGATGAGGCTGATGCCGATGAGGTATTTGAAACTGTGGAAGAAACTGCAGAATGCGTAGAGGGTGATAGTTTTTACGAAAGATCTTTCGAAACTATTGAAAACTACATGGAGGGAGAGAGTGAAGAAGCCTTTCGAGATAGTGCAATATTCAGTGACGTTGATGAGTCTAGTATTAAATCTACTGAAACGTCAAAGACTTGTAAAAAAATCGCTCCGCCAGTGCCTGCCAAAACGAAAATCAGAAGGCGAATCGCTGTAGCTGGGGAAAAGCCTGCGATAACACAAAAACCCGCTCATCTAAAGCTACGTGCGAAAATTGTCAAATGCCGTGGGCCCAGCGTTACTCCCATTCAGGTGCCAACTATTGCAAATAATGAGAGTCAGCCAGATAATGGACTAGGAAAAGACGATGATGTATCATCGGGGCAGAGTCAAGTCGGATGGGTCAAAAAAATAGTCGGGCAGTTGCAAGCTCAGGTTGATGCGTAATGATCACGTTTCTTACTTTTTTCTTTACTTTGAGAACATTTATAAGAATGTGGTTTCTTTCTTCGCATTTTTTTAAAGAATTCATTAAGAATGTTAGCATATAGTTCCTTGTCTTGATGTTGCAAGAGTATCATTCTTCGACTGCAGTAATCGTGATTATGCTTATAACACCGCAGTTGCCAAAACGATGGAGAAGTAATAAAAATTGTTAACGTGCAAGTGAGTTTTAAGTAATGAAATCTTGTATAGCGAGCTTTATTTTTACAGATAACACTTGACTATTCTGATTTTTCGCTAAACTTTTCCTTTGTGGAAAGTCTTGAGTAACGAGTATTTTCTCAAAAAAGTTTTATTAAAAAGAGTAGTACAAGTTTAAAAAGAAATTATTAAGAGACAAAGTAATTTATTTAACGTAATCAGTGTTTTAAAATACTGTTAAACTTTTAAATATTTTTGAGTATGTACTTGTCCGTTGAAAATATTCATGATAAAGTTGTTTATGTAATTAACAGAACAATTTTAATAAATATCAAAAGACATCAAGTAGTTAAATATAATGAAATCCGAGAAATATTAAAATTATCTATGTTACACTAATAGTAAATTTCTATTCCAAATAAACGGCAGCATTGAGTTATTGTTAATTTTGAAATATATGTATATGTATATATGTGTATGTGTATAAATATATTTCAAAAATATATACTTTCATATTTAAAATAAATAAACGGAATCATTGAGCCGAGCCGAATTGTATAGTATTGTTATAGTGAAGTAACTTTTAAAAAGTTCATCCGTAAGGTTTTGAAAATAAATTTACTAACCAAAAACTGTTTATAAAGAAAATTATAATTACGAACTCAAGACTACACGTCTACTGAAATAAGGCTGAGATTTTGCTGTTAGATAATTCGCAACGATGCGACAATGTAAAGAAGTGTGTTTATACGACAAAAATTGCATTGCAGGCGAAGGAAAGTGACGGGACAAGTTGGCCATAATATCGTGCGATAAACTTTGCATTTTTTACTACTGTAGCTTTAAACAGAATGCAAATGATTTTCGAGTCTTTTTGAATCTACTGTTAAACTGTGTTATAGTCTAAACTTGCATAAGGCAAAGTACAAGTATTTTATAATTATCAAGCGTTACAGAAGAATAAAAGAACTTTTATGACTTTGATGGAATCAGTCTCTCTGAGATTAGCAAAATTTTGAAGCCTCAGATCTCCATCCACATAAATCGATTTATATAAATTTATGTACATTTTTAACTTTTTACAGTAAAATACTCGTATCGAGTTATAAATAATAATAAATGTACCTTTATTAGAAACGAAAAATGGCTATTTATTCTATTTCCTGTTACTTTTAAAAAATATTACTTTGAGGATTATAAATAAGAATTAATTTATAATGATTTTAAGAAACAATTTTTATTACGAGAAGTTTCTCTATGTACAGAAATATCGGCTAGTCGCTTTTACACATGTAAGCAAATGATAATAATTGATTAAATCGACAATATTCTCAATAATACAATAGAATCATGTATAATAATCACGATAATAAATAGATTCAATACTGTCCTATAGTCGATAAATCCTTATACGATTTTTTTCTTGAGTAAAAAAGACAAACTACATAATAATGACGAAGAACAAAAATAAAAGTAATAGTGAAACAGCCGAAGAACCAAAAGCAGCGACACTTCGTTATGCACATTATGTACAACCACGCTAGCAATGTTTATTTTCCATTCTCTAAAACGCCATCTTTCTACGCGTATAGACGTCGTTTTCTTCTCTAAAACTAAGTACTTTGCTAATCGACTTTCTATTTTTTCATTGTTTCCGTCATTCGCTCTCACATCATTCTCCACATTTCGCTTTTCACGGTCGGTTCCTTTTATATATCTGCGAGTCGACTTCCATGCTTACGAAGAATAGAACACATCTTTTTGCTAAACTTGCTCGGATGCTTAACGAGGTGAATTTCGGCGAATTTCATTGTCGAAATTCGTTTGGTTCCTGTATATATTTTTTACTTTTCAATTCTTAATCATATTATCGAAAAATATTTGGAAAAACTTTCATACTACAATTTAAGATTGTCGAAGTATAATGTAACTGATTAAAAAATTATACACAATAAACTACGACTCGACGATCAGTGTTTTATTCATTTATTTCATTAAACGATGATCATTCGCAATTTGAAATTCAACTCTATCCGAGCACTTCTATATATATATATTTCTCTTTCTCTTTGCTCTACCTTATTTTATCTTTCATAGGACTTGGAAAACGGCTTCCTCTTTTTCCTAACACGTTGTTTAAGCTCTATCGTCGCATGGGAAACATTAAACATCTTTTTGTCTAAGTAACTGGAAATTTTATTGTTTCCACAGCGACAAAAACGTTCAAAGTTATTAATTTCCAAGTTTTAGGGCATCCGACTTCTTGCCCGAATAATAAAATATCATTTGGTATGATTGTGCGGAGGCAAAGCCATTTACAGTGTTTATTATTCTCTTTTTGTTTATTTTGTGGTCGATGCTGACAGGTACTTTTGATCGCTGTGCTAGTCTTCCTACTTTATCTACGGAATACTATTTTAAAAATTCCAACTTTTATTATCAATTGGTTTCCTGCATAAATTTCCCTTTATACACTCTATTCGGTTCTATAACAAATTCTTCTAATCGCATACTTTTTTGCGGTGTCGAAGCCCGTAGACTTTAATTTCGCAATGAAAAACTTGCGGCTTTATTATTTTAATTATTATATTCTGTTTAGGGTATCGATTTTTTATTTTAAATTTATATGCTATGTTCAGGTCAGTTTTAAATGCAATTTTTGTTACGTTGAACATTATGTTATTGTCCAATATCTACCTCTCTCACCGATCACTGCGAAATTAAAGAGTCAAATCAGAAAGAAAAAACTTGAAAGTTTCACTTTTTATCGATATGTTAGCGCGCTATGCAATTAACGAGATAGAATTTTCAAACTCTTCTTATATTGAAAGGGGAAGACAAATCCTAGCATTTAGTTTCGGGTAAACTTCTTTTCGCGCAACATTGACCTTATAGATATCTTTAGTTTAGCATTTTCTTGATTCCCGTCATTTCCTTTCTAAGTCCGATCATCGATTGCTTTACAACCTCTCTAGTGTTCCATAAACTTCGGCGCTTCGTCGTCGTCATCGTTAAAAACAATTCAAAGATTCGAGGAATGCAAAAGCTTTGATCAATTCAAAGCTATATTAATGTATACGATTTAAATGGAGTATTTTCTTTTAGTAGGCGATTCCGTTTTTTAAAGCTTCACGAAATCGGATTAATACTTACATACTGCTGTCGCGTAGCAGCTTTTTTAACAGTCTACTGATTGCAGTCTGCTGCGATTTGAATATTTATAATCTTTGCTCTTCGCGGAAAAAATAAAGCTTTATGCTTGTGCAGCTTTTTCCTTTAAATTAGTAGCTCGCTTCGTGACCCGCAAGAATATAGAGATCAGCGCCTTCGCTCTCGTTCAATGTACCAGTGTGGACTAAGTGGCTTTCCAACATGACGACTCTGATATTAAAAAAATTGGATGACAATAATTTCACTAATTGTTGCATGCATTTTGCAGGATAGCCCAATTGAATACTTACTTGTCAGATCCCAATAATCTGTAAGTTCGACTTGGATCACTAATTTCTTGCGTAACCTCGCCATTTTTTAAGCTGCGGCCTTGCATTCCATGCTTATGAAAGGCAAGAACGCTGTCCGGCAGGACAACTGCAATAAGGACGTAAAGTACCATTTAGAAAGCAAATGGTTTTTAAAATATTAACTATCGTGAAATACATACTTGTAGATACAATCTGAAAATTGAACTGCAATTCTGCCATTTGTTTTTTACTAGTCCGCGGTTTTCCACTTAATGTTACTATTTTCACCAAATCTAAAAAGCAATAAAAAATATATTTTATTTTCTTAAAGTGCCTATTAAGCGAAGCATTTCTTACAGTTATCAATATTTTGTGCACTTACTATCATAACAAACAAGAATGGCATCCTTTTCAAGCTGTGCTACGCTGACTACTTGAAGATTTTCTCTTCGTGGAATGACTGTGGCTAGAATACAAATTTGTTTATGCTGTAAATTAGAAATTATGAATAGAGAAATATTAATTGAAAACATTATCCTTACCAGAACCATCCATCTCTTCTAATTCATCGCTGTGGAACCAACTGGCTCCAGAATTCATATTAATTAGGTCAAGTTTCAATTTATTTTGATGAAATGCTTGTTTAACGGATACACACACCATTGGATACTCCATTTCTGGAGTAATTATCATTTCAAAGACATTTAATGGCGAAGGCAGTGGGCATTCAAAGTATTTTAGAAGCATAAATTTGTTTAACGGGTCATACCACTGCATTAAAAAGATTCCCGATGGCATGGCTCCGCATAGGTATTTATATCTAAAATAAAACATGCAGATGATTTTTAAAATACTTTTAGAAATTGGAGTTCTAAATCATTAAGATATCGTACCCATTATATGGATTTCGTCCTACACAGCATTTTAAACATCCTTTTGTATCTGGCACACGAGTTGTTAGCGCAAATTTTCTTGGTACTAATCTCTCGGGTATTTTGTTCATATGAAGAGAAAACCTATGCGTGTGTTTGCTTTGCATAGCTAAAAGGTCATGCCTGTAAAGTTGTGGCGTTTTTCCTTCAGAAGCAATTAAAGAATATTAACAGAGATCATTTTTTTGTACGTCTGATTGTTTTGTTAAAATAGAACGCGACGGTAAGAGTTACCTGACAAGGACATTAGAACATCTTTGATAACGTACATCCAAATAGTTCGCCTTGGATATAGCTGATCAATTGCCGTTTCATGCAATTCATTTAAATTAAGATTGTAAATTCCTTCTTCAGCGGCGATTAAGAGATGTTGATCTCTTGTATCTGGATGAATCCAACTCGCAGTGCAGTGTATTCGCAAAGGACATCCATTGAAGACCTATCATAGATAGAACCGTACAGAATTCAATCCATCACCGGCTGATAAAATATTTATGTCTCGTTAAATTTTACCTTTGAAAAACAAGCTCCCATATGCACTTTCGGCGTTGGAGGAAGCCCATTGCTAATTGGTCGGGGAGGTGTGTGCCTCTTTCTATCCCTTCGCCTAGGTGGTACTGGTGGTGTGTCCGAGAGCAGATCGGGTCCCATGCGTTCCTCACCGTTGTCCGACATTTCATTTCCTCCTGAAATATGTCAGTAAATGTAAAATGTGATTAAAATCTCTTATATTTTTCACAATTGAATCGTGAATCTTTTAGTAGTAACTCTCCCAATTAAATTGAAAAATGCAGCAATCATTAAAACGTTAGTACTGTTAGTTCATCAATCTAAATTTCGGAGATTAACTGCATCCGTCGTGACTGAATGAAAAGTATAAAGATAAAAAGACGAGAATAAAGAGAAGCTGTATAAATGTTGAAAATTTGCGTTCACGTGATGCGCAGCGACTGAAGGAAGGAAAAAGCAAAAGACGTGAGAAAGAAGTATGCAGGATCCGGCATGCCAGTGATCTCGAGTGCAGCAGATGTGATCCATCGATTACCGTTCGACTGCGGGGACGCGTCCCGCCGCCGGCCGCTGTCGGAGAGCGAACGCTGTCGCTGCCCGGTATGCGCTGCGCCGGGAACCAAGGCAGCCGCCCCCACCGCCGGCCCGGAGCTCCCGGACAGCTCTTCCATCGAGCTGTGCAACCGCCGAGGACTCGTTTGTGACCCTGGCGACCAGGATCCCCATATACTGTACACTCCTAAGCCCACCTTCACCCCCGACCCTCCTGTCTCTTTTGCGTCGAGTTCTTTCATTGCTTAGATACTCGAATGAAATATTTAGTAAGGCACATTGAAAAAAAAAACAGTAGTTCTTACTGTTTCGCAATGTCTCTTAACTAGGAAAAAGTAAAAACTGCTTTGAAAGATCCGTAATAATATCGTTTCTTTAGGGGGCTTTATATCTAAACATTTTTTTCTTTTTAAAATGATTATGAGTTTACAAAAAAGTTTCTAAAATTATTTCATGCTTATTTATAAAAAAATCATCTGCCATAGCCTACAGGTCCCATCGACGATTATCGTAAGTATGGGCTTCAATTGTTGGTAATTTTTGTGATTCTGGTCTGAAGAGTTATAGGATTTAAAATTATTTGATTAAGTAGTTGAAAAAGTTAATTTTCTTCATTTTTATGAAATTTCTTAAATTTATTTAGTTGTTAAACTTTTTCAACCTCTGGCAGGCTCTGACAGCATGTAATAAGTTAAGAAACTTTTATGTAGGCTCATTGAATAAATTATAAATTGAATAGTTTTTATATAATATTAAAGAGTAATCATTTCAATTTATAGTATTTGTTTTATGAACGATTTTATAAAAAAAATTTAGTTATAAAACCACCTTGAAGTAGATCTTACTCTACAGTAAAGTAGATTGGGCACTTATCTAGAGCAAATTCTACTGAAAAATTAAATTCAAATTTCACAGTTAAATCTACCGTGTAAAAAGTACAAAGTTACTTATCGTTTTTTTTGGTCAGTGTACCTTTATTGTTGTGCTTTTAAATTTGCCTCACTGGATATTTCTCAAGTAGCAAACTCTCATTGTCCATGAAATTTTATACAAATTTTTACAGCAATTTTAGATATCAAAATTTTGAAAAATATATATTGATATTACCTCGTCTAAGATTCTACAAGCTCTACGGTACATATTTCACGAAAGTTTTTGGAAAATGTCATACCTGAAAGATTTCCGTAAAACCCTCTGTGCACCTCGCAGTCGTTCGATGTCTCGCCCAAAGGCAACGTTGCTCTGAAAGTAAATTAATGCGATTAATAAGTCTGTCAAGCCATTAGCAAACGAAAAAAAAATGAACGAAACGAGATTAGTCTTTTTTTAGATTTTTGTGCTTATAAAAGTAAACAGATGAAAAACACGAAAAATAAAGCTAGACTCTAATGTTTCAAAGCGTTTCGAGCTTCCTTCGATACATTATCAAGAGTTCGCTTAGTTTTTACTTACTGCAGCGAATACAGCTGGTCACAATGCCCGGCAATTGCATTTCCCCTGAACACACGAAAGTATCTATTTTTACTCTATTGATGTATTTTCTTTCCTTTTTGCGCAGCTCTTAAAGTTTCTTTAAAAGCCATATCATTATCCACATTAAATCATGTACACTTCAAAGAATTTCCTAAAACTTTTTTTTATCCTACACTATGTACAGAATTTTAGTTTATACACGAAGTGTTAATTATTCAATTTTTATGTACATTTGTTTATACACCAATATTACATGTTTATAATATTTAGATACTTTTGTTAACATTATTAATGTTTAATCATTTTATAAATCAAAATCTAGTTACTAGTTATTTCAACCTTTTTCCTTTTTAACACCGAAGCTCGATAGATATTAAAAATTATTAAACATTTGGTTAGTAGCAATGTCATAGGGGAAAATTCGTACTGTTAATTAATATTACATTTTAACAAATTCATGAAATATATTAATTCAAGCAAAGGCTGAAGCTTCCAGTGCGACAGTTGTGTTTAAGCAAACGAAAATGTCAGAAATATTAATTAAACAAGAATATACAAAATGGTTAATTACACAAATGGAACTAATCTCATGCTTAAATATTTATACGATCAGAATACCCATCAAATTTGAATAATCTTCTAACTGTGATCAAGATGTTTTTAGTGTTATCAACATGTGATGTGGATATGATACTGAACGTATAAATTAAAAAAAAAGACTAAAACAAAAAATTAAAAAAAAAATTTGTGTCTCATAATTTACTTAAAAAGAAGCGTGATGCAGCAGTGTGTTAAAATTAGACTTGCGCGATTGCGAGTGCGAGGGAAAAGGTTACCTGCCGATACCTTAGCAACAACTCCTCATCAATGTACTGCAATAGACTCCTGTTGGGAGAAATTACAAGTATTACAAAACCATTCGAAAGAAATTAAAACATTAAAATTACTAAGTATTAGAAATTAATAAAAATAAAATGTAAATTAGAAATAATCAAATAAAAGAAAAAGGCTATTAAAACTTTACAAATTTGGTTATTTAAAAAACTAAACTCTGATACTTACTATAAATTTTGAACTACACAAATAAAAATTTCAAACTAAAAAATCTAACGAAGAAAACAAAATACTGAAAATTAGATAATAGAAAAGGAGAAAAAATAAAAATGCTGCAATCAACGAATAACTCGTCATGCTTTTAAATCATGCACAATAAAAATAAGTAGTAAGGAATTGTGCAATTTATAGAAAGAAGGAACTTAATCTTGAACAAACAGCACGTTTTCAACATTTCGTGTAAAAATTGTATCCTCTGTGATTAGACTTTTTGGTTTAATGTTAAGTTACAGCAAAGTTGGCAATTATTTTAAACCTTTTTTTATCAGTGGTGTTTTACCTGAGGCTCATACGAAAAATCTCCGTGCCAGTTTTGCTTCTGTGTTTGACTTTACTATCTGCATCAAAACTACAAATTTCATAAAGATACGTTTGTTTTGAGACCGATACTACCGTCAAATTAATAAACAGCGAATTGAAAGAGGACGTTTCGTAAAAATGATAAATATTATTAAAGGTATGTTATGAATGACCAGCACACTTAGTGAACCGTCAGAAAAAATGAAAGTGATAGAAACTTAATTAAAAGATTTCAAGTTTTTAAGAATTAAATTTAAAGCAAAAGACAATAGTCGAACGTACGAAGCCTCAGCCCTTTTCCAAAAGTATTTCCTGCCTCAATGAGTATATTTCATTTATTCAAGGTTTTCAAGATTTGTGTGGGCTAAAAAATCGTCACTTACTTCTCTTGACTATCCTCAAAAGCAGATCCGATACCGCAGTCTGGATGTGCATCACAGTTACGAACAGTCTAAAATATAATAAACGGTTACTGTTATTTTCAACAATATTTAAAATTTCAAGATTTCTAATTTTCATTTTATGGTACCTTTACGTTATTCATGATGTCTATAATGTCCCAAGCTGGATTATTATCAACTGAAGATGATGTTATATCTCTTTGCAGTGTTCCATCGTCTAAATTAAATCGATCTAGAAAGAAAAAAATTCATTAATAAAGAATCATTTGCAATGTCCAATTCAATTTTCATTCAAACGCTATTCTATATTATTCTATAAAATAAAATTACCCTCGCTATCTAATTGGGAAATAGGGCTCTTTGGTCTTTGTTTTGCTGTGTGTCTAGATGCAATGCGTTGTGGTACATTTGGTACAGCACCATCTTCATCAGGCTCTAGTTCGGCAAACATGTGACTGGGATTGGAAACCTTTTGAAGCAATTCTAGAGCAAATCTCTTACTCATTTCACTTTGGAAGAACGCGTGCTATAAATGAAGAATCACTTTTAATTTAGCAAAAGATAAAAATCATTTGTAAGTTAATTTGTTTAAGTATTTTAAACCTGCAAAAGTTTTTCTGCAGTTGGCCGTTTTTTGGGATTTTTTGTGAGAGCTATTTTAACAAAATTATGAAACGTAGGAGTCCATTTGTCTCGATCTTTTAGCGTTGGAGGTTTAAAACCTGATTTTGACATTAGAAATAAGGCTCTCATTGGATGAAGATCAAACATAGGTGGTTGCAGTTCTGCTAGTTCTATAGCTGTTATACCAATGGCCCAAATATCGCAAAGCTGATTGTACCCTCCTTTTCTTTCGACTGCTGCCACCTTAATACAATAAAAATTGTTTGAATAACAATAAAATTTGCTTTTGAGAATAAATATCTAGAATAATTGTAGACATAAATAACAAATATTGAATACCTCAGGAGCCATCCAATAAGGAGTGCCAATAAAACTTTTCCTTTTGTTTATTGTAGCTGTTATTTGTGCTGAAACTCCAAAATCTGCCAGTTTCACATCACCAGCTTCAGTGAGTAAAATATTGGCACCTTTAATATCTCGATGCATTTTGCCCATTCCATGAAGGTAGGCAAGTCCAAGCAATGTCTCTCGACACATAAAAGCTATTTGAATTTCCATTAATGGTCCTGTAACTGTAGTTAAATTATGAAATACCTAAGAACTATACTAAAAAATTAACTTTTTTAAAAATACTAATGAACACACTGTGATAAATATCTTGAAGTGATCCACCACCACAATATTCCATACATATCCACAACTTATCCCTCCTAAGATAACTGCCATAGTAAGCAATGATATTCGGATGTCTGCAGTCCTTCATCATAAGAATTTCTTGTTGAATTATGGCAAAATCATCACCTGTGATGTATAACAATTGTGACAAACAGAAATATAGGTGTTGAGTAATCGCACAAAATAGATACTACTGTTCAGTTTAAAACACTTACCAGGCTCAAGTTTAATGACCTTGATAGCAGCCAAATCATTCATGGAGAGCCTCTTAGCCTGGGAACAATGTAAGTATAATTAGTTCCAACCTTCTTTACCAAGACAAAGCTTTGATTGCTCCAAATCTCAAGATATTCCCAGGACAAGTTTCCATTCAATAAGAAGAGAAGACAGTTTACGTAGGAAATACAGAAAGAAAAAAGTAACGTGCTTAAAAAATGGCAACAGGACCATAGAACTGTATATCTCCATTGAACTTGGTGGAGCTTAACGCTCCAAAACAAATAAAAGAGTGAATAAAGCAATATAGCTAACGTAGTAGATAATAGAAAAAAAATCGATTTCGGCCAGCTTGGATTAATCTTGTCCTCTGGAAAAGTCTCGAAAAAGACGCAAGAGCTTGATCTGCAAACTCGAGAATGCTCACTTTGTAAACATCGCCGTAGGTCCCACTGCCGATCCTCTGGATGAGCTCATACTCGTCTTGGGGATTGCGTCTGCTGATGTCGCTGGACAGAGCGTTCGCGTTGAGGGCCATCCTCGCGCTGGCGCCTCCGCCGCCTCCCCCCGAGGTCGCCGCGCAGGAAGACACGGAAGAGGCTGCTTGATCCAGGTCGGAGCCGCCTCGTGTCGCTCGACCGATACGCTACATCGCGCGACGCGCCCCGGACTCCACGGCCAGCACTCCTCGCGATTTACGCACTGGTGGCTGCTGGCTCCCTCGAAGCAGCGACGGCCCGTCCCGGTCCCCCGAGTGCAGTTGCTGCCAGGCGTGGAGACGCGACTCCCGAGGAAGGTGCGCGGTCGAGCCTCCGTCGCGTTTATTATCGCATCCCGCGGGGGTCCCGTTCCGCCCGTTCGACCGCCGCCATTTTCATTTTCCAGCTCTGTCTCTGTCCCGCTGCCCGCAGTGCCCGCACCTTTTTATCTCGCGCGAACGCGCACGGCGCACAACGCTCACTTCCTAACTTCGCCTGCTAGGCTGCTACTATACGTCGATGCGTCAACCTACTCCGCGAGTTCATCGCGTTATGTCTTGCACTTATGTACACCGAGTCTTCAAGTACACCTGCTAAGTAATCAGCCAAATAATAATTCTCATGCGTCTTCAATAAGGCACTTGGTACATTTTTCCAAAAGCCATATTTCAAATTAGCTTTCTTTATGCCTAAGCCAGCTAAAAGATTATCTAACGATGATAAACGAGACTTCTCCTTCCAATGCCTAATTCCAGCAATTTTTTTTAACTACGACAACGATCTCATTTATAAAAGTAGCAACATTTTTCACGCACTTTGTCTATAACCTTTTCAAATATTGATTTGTTAATTTATTAATTCCTTAATTAAATGCACGCGCGCATCTGCAGAGCAGGATGACCGGTAACTCCAGTCCCTCCTTCAATACAACCATCATTATTAAAAATATTAATTCACTGCTATTTGTTACTTCTTTATGCGGAAAATTTTAAATATTCCAGTACTTTCCTCGCTATAAGCCTTTTGTTATCTGGCTAAACTGCGCATCATTTACGAAATCCGAAAGTACAAAGGGGATCCCGCAATTACCGGATATTTACTTTATAGCGACCCTCACTTTCAGTGCTGATATTGTCCACTTTACTTTTATATACTTTTAAAGCACTTGTCATATGCTTAGAATATGATACGAGGTAACGCTATTTTTTAAAATTAAATTCAATTTAATTCAATCTTAAAGAATTTTCCCAACGAATTTTAAATTGGAAAAAAGAAAAAAAGCAGTAATCAGAACATTGCAATTGCAGTGAAGGAAGGGAATCTAATGAAAAAGTCTGGATAAAATGTAACTATTTGTTTTAGACTGAAAAAAATGTTATTTATACTTAAGACTAGTACAATTAAAATATACATTTAAAATATTTTGAATACATGGAAAGAGATAATATATTTACAAGAAATGACATATTTAGATTCAAATAAAACATCTTGGTAATACATCTTATCAATGAATAAATTAAATATTTTTTAAAGAACTACACGATTCTCACGTGCAAATAACAAAAATATAGTTGTATGAATTTTGTAATAGCTTTCTTTTAAATGTAAAATAAATGAATTGATCTTTTATCATTTTTAACATAAATTTTCAATTCTTCTTTCATAGGATTTAATTCTTTTATTTTATCGTGTCTAAAATATAACAATGAGCTCTACAATACTTTACAGTGTAATCTTGACAAATTCTTGTAAGAAAATTTCATTATTTAGTGTAATCGATATAACATAATCAGAGCTCATGATTATCTTCTATGTCCCAGACATTGAGATCATCATCACCCCAGCCATCAGTACCATTAACTTCCGCATCAGTTAATTTTGGCGCTAAATTGCTGTTAAATGTGTTTTTGCACACAGGTACCTCGTCCAAATGAAGTACCTTTGGCTTCTCTACAATAGGTTCCATATCTGTGAAGAAATCCATCTCCTCCACAGTTTCCTTCATAGGTTTGGAATGTTTAATGTCAAGTTCCAAAATATCTGAAATAATAGGCTTTCTCGCAGGATACTTTTTAGTAGATAGTGTCATAGGAAGGCGTAAGAACTCCTCTTCTATCAAAACTGTATTCGGTGTTTCGGCCGATTTTATTTCTGATATGCTGTTACTTGTATCCACATCGTGAGCTTCCCAGTCAGACCAATTATCCTCTTCAGTCAAACTCACATTTACCTCCGATCTATCTTCTCCTCCATCTGGTGATGGCCTTTCGGGTAAACATAGCGGTGGCACCTCGGGTGGGTTCGATACATTCGCACTTCTGGACGGAGTGTTGAAAGTTACGTGGTGATTCTTTTTACTTCTTTGAATCTTGTTTGGCCGGCCATCGGTGAATAACTTTCCGCGATTTCCACCAATAACCGTGGCTGCTCCAAGAATGGGAACTAGATCTGCCAATGAACGCAATGTTGTGCTTACTAAGTAATCATCTGTGTCTTTAATCCCTACTAGTAGTTCCGGGAGAACGCGGTACTTGAGATCGTCTGATTGAATTGTTTTAATAAATGAATTCAAATGCGTTAACAAAAGTAATCTGATGGGTGCATCGCGGACACAGAACATTTGTAAAAGCTTTGGTACTAGGCAGGCTTGAAAGGTTGATACCGACAACAGTCCCAAATCATCATCCTTTTCTGTAATGTATATTTTCAGAATTACATGTGATATATATTTAATTCAAGTACAAGCATATTTTAAATAGTACATTTCGATACATGTGTGGGAAAGTGATTTTAAACCTTATTCGAGATCGCGCACGAGCGATGCGAGTGAAAAGGTCACATATCACTTCCTCGCAAAAATATCAAACAAGATTTTACGCAAGCGAATTTGAGCGAGCGTACGCAAAATCGTATCTTTACGCACGGCGGGTTGGAGGCATTAATAAATTATTTAAACTTTCCATACCTTTTGGCTTTAGAATAAAAGGAAGAAATTTTGTTTGAGCTGTCTGATCTAATAAAACCATTCTAGATAGTAATAGTTTTCCTAATTGTTCTGCAACTATTTTTTCAGGAAAATTTTGTAGTTGAGAAACTAAGTTTCTGTAACAACAATATACTTTAAATTTAGTTTTACAAAAAGTTAATATTTATTTTAATACTTACAAGAAGAATTCTTCCTTTTCATTCTCAGTTTTCAATGGTAGTTCAGTTAAAAATTCATAAATTTTCATGAAGTCATGCGTAAAAAAGGAGTGATTGATTATAGAGGACAATGTTGTATTTTCTAATTTTTCTTTACACAAATCTCTAAATTCAGCCAAGCCAGGAACATCACCTGAAAAATTCATTCTTGTTTAAATTTTAAGTTTTGAATAGTTTTACTTTTAAAAAAACTTATAAAATCCGTACCTTCGTGTTTAAGTTTTAAAACGTCTTCTGCTAAAACTGCAAAAGCATACTTGTCAATAACTGAAGGATCACTAGAAATAGTTTTCATGATAGTTTCTTCATTGGGTGATATAGCATTCTCATATCGATAAGTCTTAATTTTCCTAAAATATGCAATATTGAGTTCAGAGTTCCTGCACAAGTACTCTAAACCACCCAATTTCCAGGAACTTTCGCTTGTTACATAAATTGAACTACTGCAAACATTGTTATGCGAACTTGAAGCATTTTCATGCAAAAAAAGTAAAGCTCTTAAAATACTATGCAGTCCTATACAGATTTGCAGTGTAGTTTGAGTGCCAATAACTTGTACCAAAGGTTTAACTTCTTCTGTAGCAAGAAAAAATTTACTGCCTTTTGACCAGGACGATACAAACTTCAAGATACATGGATGACGGTGAATCATTAAGTTCTAAAATAGTAAGAATGAATTGTAAACAAATTATTGATATGCTGAATAAATTATTCTTTATTAACAACTTATTGAAAATAATACTTTAGCTGCTTTTTCCAAGGGAGAAGGTTTTCCAAAACTGGCATCAGAATGTAAGGAAGGTTCGCTAATAAACACAGATAAATTTTGAGGGTTAGACCCTTGTACATTGGAGCTATGGTGCGTCCAGAAGTCGGTGATTTCGACAGCTTTATCCTCGATTTCCAAACCACTTAAAGCACTCTTTTCGTTCCCCATAATGATCAATCTATTTCGCTATTCCCTGGTAAGGGATAACAGCAGAGACAGCAATATGTTTAACTTTCTGCAATCATTGTAAGTTTACGGCGACGGCAAATCGGCATTGGATTTTAAAAACTGGGTATCAGGCAATTCAGACTATACCTCGCACATCCGTTTATTCCATGCAACTTATGCCTGCTTGTGCTGTTGTTATGCATGTTATGTTATATGCATTAATATAATACACATACTGCCATATTGATTTTAAAATGGCGCGAAAATTTAAAAAATAAGGCTAATTTAACTTAATCTTTTTAGTTAATGCTAATTTGACAAAAAATTAAGATGATAAGAAGGAAAGTGATGAGTGGGGAGGTTGAAAGTAATAAAAACAATTTTTTTCAGAGATAAGTTGTAATCAAAACCAAATGCTTTCAGAGAAATCGCTCGGTTATGACTGCAACTATGTTTTAATTTACAATTCATTGCTGCTAAAGACAATAATTACACCACAAGCGTAATGTTTATGCATTATTTTAGTTTTCTTCTTTCCTCACTTTCGAATAGTCCATTGCTCATAATGATGGTATTTTCATATCATAAATGTTGTATTTTCTCCTTTGACTTTGTTGTCTTCCATTAACCAGACCATATAAATCAGGTTGTGTCACTTAGGTACGGGGCATGAAGAAACAAATTGTCCATCTTCCCTTTTAAAAGCTCTTTAACAATATTTCCCAGATCCTCTCATTCAAACCAATTTTTTCCTCCTCATACACCAATCGTTTGTATATTTTTCTATCTTTACTTTTTTTAATCGAGAATATCAGTTTCCAAATCTACAGAGTTGCGAATGTTAAGTCTGTAATATTTTTCCGACACTTTCTTTTAACAGCCCATCACAACGAAAAATCATCTCGTCGATCGACCACAACAAAACTCGAGTCTCTCTCGCCTTCCGTACACTTTTTCCCCACTTTTTACTTACAAGTAGTATTTTTTTATGTATAAATTAGCCTCTACGTCTCGAATCTTTAATATCGACAGAACGTCGTACAAGAGGATATACAAATATACTTTTGAAGGAAATACCTGCACTGTAACTGCGTACCATTTCTTATAGATTCTTATATAAGTAATTGATTTTCTTTTCATTTAATTTCATTTACCTTGATATTTATGTAATCGACGCGACAAAATGATTTTTATCAAGTTATTGTATACGATCATACTCATTCGCGTTATCTCTTTTATTTTCTAGCTTTTTTTTAGTAAAATGGTATTACGCGAATCAAATATAACTCTTCGATTACATGTGAAGTCAATCTCATCTTCTTTCGACTTGAAAAATGTCTCATGAACACTTTTACCCCTTAAATCTAGTCAATTTCAAGTTATATGATACTCCTGTTACCTTCCTTCTACCCATACAAAATTACATCCCACATTTGTTTTTTTTCTTTTTGTATTTTAATCACAAAATTTAGAAAAGACAAATTTCTCTTTGCTTCGTTTGCGTCTACTTTTTAATAATGAGTTCAGCGAAGGAAGTAAATTGTGCAGAAAGATAAGAAGTCTCATTTTTAAGATTAATATCTTTTTATTTCAATTCATCCTCTCATCTTTACTTGAACGTAAATTATTGTTTGTCATCGACGTGTACATCGCGTTTCAGGATATCACCATAAATATACCGACTCTACTTTTCCTACCGCCCATCGTCACAAACGCTTTCACTACAGAGATGAAAACCCAAGGAAAATCATAAGGAGTTTTTACAATAATACAAAAATCAAAATAATCGTATACAGTAACAGTTAAAGGAAAGTAATTAACGATAGCTACATAGACGTTCCCGCGCCACATGCAGCGACGCAAAAATAAAAGAAACAAAAAGTATTGACTAATACTTTTATAAAACTTCTTATCAAACAGAGATCTGGACAGACAATTACAGTTAGCGAAATGGAAGTAAAAAGAAAGTTAAAAAATAACATAATCGCTTTTACATTGCTCATTACATTGCTCATGATTTGTGTTTTTTGGATACCATTATTTTGTTTAAATAAGTTAGATATTGTTTTTTCTTACACTCATTTTATTAGAATGTATTATTCGAGTTTTACTCAAGGACAGATAAAATTTACAGGCACTTCATGGGTTGATTCAAGGGTCTGTCTTTTTATGTCTTAACTTCACATAATTTTCGTACTTCATTTATTTTTTAGATACGAGTCTCTTAACGCTGGCTTATGATAACTTACACAAACAAAAACTATCGCAGCTAAATAGAATCGTTTTACAATTATACCCTTCTCCTGTACCCCGCGCTTTTAAATTCACAGACATACAACTTTCAGTCTTTCGAGTAAAACAATATCTACAGGACACGTATTGTCAGTCGCAGTAATAATCATTCGTCAAGTTAGCATCGCTCTCATTCAGTTCAATTACCACTGTTGATACAAACTGTTTGTTTTAAAGTACAAAGAAAAAAACATAAAAAATAAAAAAACAAAGTTTTCCAGCTCAAGAGACGTCTTTCTTTCTCTCGATTATCGCGTATTTTTATAAATAAATATCGCTTTTTAATACCAAACATTGTCAATAACCAGTCTTTACAATTAGTAATTAAAAGAACAGACCCCCGTACCTATACCCGTGTATGCCATTGATACAATATTTTTTTCTTTATTGAAAGAAAAAGACGGTACCACCTCACACATTTAGCAGGATAACCTGGTGGCGCTTTTCATCTTTCAGACTCTCGCGTAAATGAAATCAAGTTCAATGAGTGAAAAAGAAAGCACCACTTGGGTAGTCTGCATTTAAGCACTAGGTCTAATTTTACATTTTACCCACACAATCTTTTACATTTGTATTACGCATTGTCTCATTCGAGTAGCGACACCTTCGACCGCTGAATGTACACGTGCAAACAAATATGTAGCAAAACAATTAGGAAAAATGTTAATTATTAATAGTTATAATAGTTATGTAGTAGCATGAAAAAATTGGTAAACACCCATTTTTCTTCTTGACTACAAAACTGTTGTCGCCCAAGTAATGAATGAAAATGTGTATGGACACAAAGTCGAGCATCTACGTTCACTACGTAAATCTTAAAATAGTAGTCGACTTTACGGAGTAACGTACATTTACACAAGTATATTTCAATTCGTGTTATAATTTTATGCAAGACATTTCCCGGTAATAATTTTTTTTTGTAAAAACAAATTTACAGAGCGTACCAAAGATTTTAATAGACATTCGACACAACGTTCAGGGTCGGTGGTACGTTTAGACTTCAAAAATTCTCATTGTTTTACATTAACTAGCATTGCAATTTGCGACGCGTCGCGCAATTTCTTTTTTCTCACTTTAGCCTTTAATTATTTATCATGAAAAACATTCGTATTGGATGTCGTCGTAACGACTGGCAGTAGATTCCAGACCTTAAAAAAAGAAAACTTCGGATCCAATCTTTCTGTCCCGAAATCGAGCTTTTTTCAAAGGCTACGAAAAATCGATTTTATCCGATTTAATAAAAACTATGCAACCATGGGATTTCAGTTTAATTAAACGTTTGCCTTTTATTAATTATCTCATTTTCGTCTTTATATAATAATAATAATAATAATAATAATAATAATAATAATAATAATAATAGTAGCAGTAGTAGTAATAGTAATTAATAATATTAATAATAATAATAGACGATCTAATTAGAACGATAACGGAAAAAATGTACAATTCTTTATTTGTTGAGATAAATGGCTTTTTTCATTTTTTTTTCTTCGATCAGCCTTGGCATAAATAGTGAGTCTTATGCTGCACTTTCGATACTTCAAAGCATTACACAGCAGCTATAAATGGTGAATAATTCGTAACCTGTGCGAAAGGCGAGGTCAATTGTCGATTTGCAAACGATACTGTAAACCAGCATTTCCTATTATTGAAAGACCATACAAAGTTGCGACCACATCACAGATTCCTACTTCGAAGTCGATTCTCACACATTTATATTAACAAAGCAAAAGACAGTCTTTTAAAGTCGTTTGCCATGTTTAAAAAAGAAAACGAAAACACTTTATGCACTTTTTCTTTTAACATCGCCTCGCATGTAACGTATCATTGAAGAGTCGCTTTGTGTCGCTATGTGGCTTTGTCTGAATAAATGTCTCTAGTATCGACAATTTGCATGTTTCAAAATCTAGGCAGGATAATTTATCGCCCACATATTGAAGGCGCTTTGCCTTGAATTTCTGCACTATGCTGAACGTATACAAACTTTACACTTGCATCTTTTTTTTTAAATCTTATTCCCATCAATATTAAAGCGTTGACATAACATTTGCTGGGTCAACTTGATAATACTATATTGTATGGGATGACTCATAAGAAACACTTTAACGTCATTATTTTAAGTGATTAAATTTAAAAAGAAATTGCTTTTGTCGCTTTTAGTCAATTCAATTGTAACTTTGAAGCATCTGATTGAATTAATCGACATAAAATTCTAGTTCATAATTTTTTGTAATTTTAGGTGAGGCAAGAGCAAATTCAAAAAGAAAACTCTTACGTACTCTGTAGTTGTTACCGTGAACGGAGGATTAACAGCCTCATATATAATTTTTTGTCCAAATCGGACAAGTTATTTTGAAAGACCAGTCCTTGTTTATATATTATTTCGATTCATTGGTGTGTTATGTTTCATTAATGAAGATATATTTGTTGATTTATTTTAATTAAAAATCAAGGAGTTGTCTCCTTACTCGTTCTGATGGCTTACTTCTTCTTTGTTGTCATTTTCTGGTGGATTGGCATTACTTTTACTTCCGCTAGATTGATTTGCAGCATTATTATCAGAAATTTTATCATTGTGTGAATCCACTTTATCATTAGAATCCATTTTTACGTTACCTGTAGCAAAATTGCAAATCAAGAATTATAATTCTTAATTGCTAAAATAATTTTTCTTTTCATTTGAATCGTTTACTTATTAAACATTTAAACGGTTTTAAAAATTATACATAAATATCTTTAAATATACATGGTTCAATAATTTAATCATCTTACAAATAAACGATTCACGTAAAACGAGTAACATTGAAATTAAATCTCACTTTGTCCCGAATAATATTGCTGCTGCATTTTCATGTTGCGCTGTTGTTGCTGCTGTTGATGAATGTTAGGCCTGTGACGGTTCATCTGAGACTGCTGCTGCTGATTGGGCATACAATTTTGTTGCTGACCTTGTTGTGAGTTGTTTGGATTGGGGCCCGGAGGAAAGGGCACTACAGGTCGTTGAATCGGCGGTGGATAACGTTGTTGTGAAGGTTGAATACTTCCTCGAGGTGGCATTCCCATTCCTCTTACATTTTGCTGTAAAACCTTAAATGGTTACAGTTTACAATTCTAATGAGATATTATTAATTGAATTCTTAATCCACGGATAATGTTATTCAAAATTATGTTAAGGATTAAATTTGTAGGATGACGAAATAAAATGGTACATACGTAGTTAGTGTAGCTGCTTACCAGAGCAGACTGACCAACACCTTGATATTGCTGGAATTTATGGTGTTGTGTTGGGCTTGGTTGTGGTTGCTGTGAAGAAGACTGTTGTTTTCGTGATTTTGGTGATGGTATTTGTGGAGCTGCAAATTTTTTTTAGATAGTATATAATCTTTCGGTTTAAAAATATTTTTTGATATTACTCTTAACAAAACAATTGTTTGTTTAATAATGATTATTTACTTGAGTTAAAAACTGATGCAAGTACATCTTGTTGATTTCCTGATGGACTCTTAAGTTGTCTAGGCTGATCTTGTTGTTGATGCTTATTCAAAAATGTTGCTGCAGCATTAGCTGGACCGGGTAGTCCGCCAGTAGGATTGCGATATTGCTGAGCTGCGGCCGCTGCGGCTATCTGCAATCCCGATCCCGATAAGAATTGCGAGCTAAAATTCTGAAGGCCTACAGGGGCCGCATTGCCAGTTGCTAAACTCTGGCTGTGTTGACCAAATCCTTGCAGACTGTAGTGAGCTCCAGTTTGTTGTGCTGCTCCGCCAGGTTGATAAAATCCTGTTTGCGATCCAGAAAAGACATCTAACAATGAAAATATATTTTTAAATGAAACATATAAGAATTATCTTATAGAACTAATATTTGAGCATGACAGTTACAAGTCCTTACCAGCAGATGTTGCACTATAATAATTGTTTGCTGATGGTTGAACATTAGGTCCTGGTCTTTGTACGAGTTGCGAATTACCCATATAGCTACCACTTACACCCAGCACTTGGTTTGGATCGTACGGAATGTATGCCAGCTATTAAATAAACATCAATACATTTATTGATTAATTATATCTTGACTGGAATTTAAAACTAAAAAGCCAATAGGGAGATAACAACTCACTTGATTAGGTTGTGGAGGTGCTGATGGTGCTTGAAAATGAGGAGCCTTCGTGCCTATAGCACCAATTGGTTGTGAAGAAGGCTTAACACTTGCCGACATCAAGGAGTTGGACGACGAACTAATAAGTACGGTATTTGGATTGTTACTTAATTGTTGATTTTGTCCAAATGGAGGTGCAGCAGCTGCAGTCTGTTGAACATTAAAAAAGAAACATTCCTAAATGATGTATAACAAAAAAAGATTTAAATGAATTAATTTATAAACACGAGATTTGTACGTACGAGGCGATATTGCGATAGATTGCTCTGATAAATGTCTGGTGTGGGTGCATTAGGAGCATGGGGTGGAGGTGGTTGTTGCAGATACATATTTTGTTGATTGAAGGAGCTTTGAAGTGAAGCAGCATACGGCGGGTATTGGGTGAACGGCGATCGGCTTTGGTCCAACTGGAATGCACCGTAGAGTCCACCCGCTTGAGCAGACATTTGACCCGAGCTGTTGAAAAGAACGGCTGGAGGCGAGGGAATTGCCGACATGCTGCCGTACTGTGCTGCCGCTTGCGATCCCGGATACTACAAAAATAATTCATAAATTAATAATCTAAAGCTATTAAAAAAAGCACTTAAAGAAAGAAAAAATAATGAAATAAGTGAAAATTTTACTTTAAGCATTTGCAAACAAAATATGTGTAAAAAATAAGAAAATTAAATGAAGATCATGTAAAACAAGCATGAAATGAAATAGTATAATGTAAGAAAACAGGAATATTCTCTTAAAAAAAAGTAACTAAAAAGTTTAGTACAGCCAATTAGATATGAAAATTAACCTGATAATTGATGTGTGAAGGTTGGCCACTGGAGTTAAATGGCGGGGGACTCAACGGCCCCTGAAGACTAGCAGGCGGGTGGCCAATCGGACTTTGACCGGGCCCAATGGGACTTGGCCCTGGGACCGAAGAGCCAGGCTGTGCTACACCACCGGACGTCTGTTGCTGCGGCTTCACCTGCGGGGGAACCAGCTGCGCATCAGGCAAAAAGTCAGCGTTTTCCCCACACGGGACATGATCAACGATAATTGTTAAAAAAAAAAAAAAACATTTTTAAATGTATCTCACCTTCTTCGTCGTCAATCTTGCTTGTACAACATATATTTTTTTTTTTTCAATTTGAGAGGCAAGTTTGACGGTGACGAAAGTAAAATGTACATAATGGTATGCATGCAGCGACAATGAACTATATTTATGATACATTGTAAAAATGAATATGATAGCAAACTTGTTCCATAAAATTAAATGATAAAAATGATCTACTTTTTATTGTAAAAGAGTAATTTGGTTTTAATTAGTGGAATGTTCATAAAATAAAAGATGTTCATGAAATAAAAAATGTGAAGCTCATCGCCATTCATTTTGCGTACATAGAAAGAAAACAATAAAATGATGTAAGAGGATTCTTACCTTGCATACATTTGTAGAAGTGGCGATTTCGCTCTTCATATTGCCTTGATTGTACTGCTGATGCGCGCCGTACCCATCATCAACGTCGTTGCTCTCGAATGCTTGAGGAAAACTGTTGGCGGTACTAACGCTGCCATCCACCTCGTGTTCCACAACAGTAGGCATCGGCGGTGCATTCTCCCATACCTTCTTTACAGAGGCTATCTTCAGATTAAGCTCAGCTGTGGAAGGAGAAATGGTGCTTTGTGCACCAGTGATACGCATCGATCTGGGCATACCCAGACTCTTGCTCTTGTCCTCGGTCAGTTGCGAGAGATCCGAATCAAACGTAAAGTCCAGCTTCATGTCTGCGTTGTCCTCTTTGTTGTTGAACGAGAGTGGCATTTGTATGGGCTCTTGTTGCTGCTGGGGTAATTTGTCTTTTATGAGCTCATTGGGTTTATTGGAGAAGGCAGCTGCCAGTGCTTGCTGTTGGTGTTGCTGCTGCAACTGAGTGTTGTCGTCTTCCATGTCGTTCGAGCGCTTATCTCGCGCCTGCGTCTTTATATGATTTGAGTATTTGGATTTGATGGCCATGTCCGTGGTGGATCCCACTGTATTCTTTGTGTTCTTTGAATAATTGGTGTTTTCGAAGATGAGAGTTTGTACAGGTGGCGATGAGGAGTCGGCCCCGCTCTTATCCTGACCAGAGTTCGGATCCTTTACTTGAGGTATTTTTCCGCCACCTACCTTGTCGCAATTAGGCGAATTGCGCTGACTGGCGCCGGTGGCACCTCCCTGCGACTCGGACTGGCTCGCCTCATGTTCGGTCGCAGCGCTGTTCTGCCCTGCCGCTGTCAGGCCCGACATCAATTGTACATCAGCGGGCACTGCAGCAACGGCGGGAGACGGTGGCGAGCGACTCGAGGATCCACCTGTGAAAGGTTTATCCCAAGCATTGACGGTAGGTGGTGGCGGTACGCCGCCCGGCGTATCTTTAATGGTATTGGCTTGCTGGTTTTGTGCCTTACCAGTGGTGGAGTCGCCAGGTTCGTTTCCACCGGGCCCACCTTGCTGGTGCTGTTGTTGCTGCTTGGCTAGGCGCTGCTTTTGGAATCGGGGGGCGAGTTTCTGGCGGCTTGTGTTGCGCTCGGCATGGCGTTCATATTGCTTCGGCGGAGCGCCGCCACTGCCAGCTTGGCCGAGCAAATTAGGCATGTTTTGTGCTTGTTGCTGCTGCTGAGTCTGCTGGCATTGTGGCCCATTCGTCTTCGACTTGGAGCGGTCTCGCTCGCCACGATCCTTATCTCTATCCCTTCGACCAAGTTTCGAACCCTGTTGATCTTCTTTTTGTTGTTGCTGACGACTTGAATCCTTTACATTTTTCTTTGAACGAACTTCTTGAAATCCGTCAGAATCAATCTTGCTATCATCTGCCATAGTCGCACAGTCTTCCGCGCTGGTGCAATTACTGTCTATATCTTTTGACTGCTTATTATTAATATCATTTAATGCTAGATTAACAAGATTTGGATCGTTCAATTTAATTTCATCAACCCTATTAACTGTTGCATCCTTGTTCATCATCGACTTAATGTTATTGATGGGTGCACTGTTTGCCGAGCCCTGACTTCTTGGTCTACCGTTTTGTACTTGAGTATTTTGCATTAAAGGTGGTATGTTGTTTGGATGATGATTGCGCTGTGATCCATCTCTGTTAGCACCTCTGTCAGAGACATTTTGCGCATTGCGACCTTTATCACCACCAAGGCCTCGATTCTGAATATTGGAAGACTTAGATCCTTTGTCTCCTCTTGATTCTCGATCCCGGTTTCCTCTAGGTTCTCTGCCATGTTGATCGCGGTTATTTCCAGATTGCATATTATTTCCCGCAGGCTGCCTACCTCCAAAAGCTTTGTTTGAACGAGGACCGTGGGCATCCTTTCTATCTTCAGGGTGCTCTTCGCTGTTTTCTGATGTAGTCTCCCAATCCTCGTTACCAACATCATTTAAGTTTTGTTTGTTGCCAGATGCGTTATTAATATTATTCGAACCTCTTGACCCTCGACCCCTTCTGCTGCGACTCCTTGTTCTTTTTGATCTGGTGTCCTCTTTTTTTGAAGATCTCGATGCAGGTGGTCCGCCAGGTTGATTTCCAGGTGCACTACCTGAGCCGTGATTAGTATTGAGTTGATTCGGTGACTTAGCATGTCTACCGGTGATTCCAGCAGTTAGCGCCTGTTGCTTGGCGATTATTTTATCGTCGGCAGACTCGGGTTGATTGACCGTGTTTCCGGCGTCCTCGTGCTCAGATGGACTAGGCGTCGAGGAATGTTGTTGCTGACCACTGCAGTGTTTGTCATCAGCTCGTTCCGTGGAAAAGGGACTTTTGCTGGGAGGCGGCCCATAACCCTCAATGCGTGCACCGGCGGCGCCCCCCGAAGGAGCGGGTGCTGCTCCCCTGTTGTTGCGAAATCCACCGCGACCGCGACGCGAAGGCTCGCCGGAAGGTGCGAAGCCCTCGCGACTCGGTCGTCCCGATCCACGTGCATCATAGTCTCCTCCTCTTTCGGTTCTTTTCTCATTGCGCGACGGATTATATTCTCCGCGCGACTGTTGCGGATCATCCTTTCTAGAAGTTACAGCATTGCGATTTCTATCATCCTTGTCTCCCTTAGAAGCCATTGGCTTGGGCGATCGGGTAGAAGGTCTCCTTTCGTCTTTGCTCGACTCGGTAGATCCGGATACGAGTTCATCTCCACTAAGCTCTGAATCTGTACGTTCGTAATTGCTACTAGCGCCTTTTGCAGAACTTGCCCTACCTCCAACTGATCTCGGGCCACCGGCGCGACGGCCACCGCGGGCTGAAGGCTCCGTACCACGCCAGCGTTGTCCGAAGGTGTATGCTCCTCCAGCGCCTGAGGCTCCACCGATGCTCCCGCGATCTCCCCGTTCACTACTTCCGGCGGCATTGTTGCCACCACCACTGCCCCACTGACGAGCACCCCGAGGTTCGCTACCTCGTGGTCCTCGCGATCCACTGCTGCTCGCCCGATTACGCGAGTTCTTTTCGCGCTTATCATCTTTCTGATCATCTTTTTCAATATCATTGATCCCCTGGTCTAGGTCGCTACCCGTGCGTTTGTTATCGATGCTTAATTTCTCAATACTCTGCTTAAGATCGTTAATCTTTTTATCATCATCTGCATGTTGCGTTTCCATCATACGCTTTTCTTCTTCTTCCTTCTCAAAGGTAGGAGAAACCGCATCGGCCCAAGCGGTTTTACTCTCTATGATATTGCGATTATTTTCAGGTGTGCGCTCGTTTTTGCTGCGTCCCCACGCTTCTCCGCTGGCGTCCTTCTTCATCTCATTAGATTGCTCATTATTCTTTTGGGAGTCTTTCTTTTCGAGTGGATCACTACCACGTTTCAGTTGAGTAAGTCCCCGCTTGATCTCCTCTTGATCTAATTTATCCTTGGTAACTGGACCGGGTGGTTGACGCCTGTCGCGCGGGGGCGGCGGTCCCTCCCTATCCCGATCCCTATCCCGGTCTCGGTCCCGGTCGCGAATGTCCTCGCGAAAAATATCACGCTGCTGTTGTTGTTTGCCTTTTCCATCTTCATAGTCGGAAAAATCATTACAGGCTGCCCAGGAACTGCTACCACTATCGCGCGATTTGTGAAAGCCATCGTCATCTGCGCCACGAAGTGAAGTTCTTGAATCACGGGAAGCTCTGCTATCGCGTGAATCTGGGCGTTGCGGGCGCTCACTTCTTATTTGTAGCGGTTCATCGTTTGAACGCGGCAGATCGCTACTGCGACGACTGTCGTTTGCTGAACCGGAGGATCGTTCGTCGTGCGACCGGCCGTCGCGACGCTCTTCGCGCCACTCTGGTCCGGATTCGCCACGACTACCAGTACTTTCCCGACCATGTTGATTTGGAGCCGAGGACTGTTGATCATCAAAAGAGTCTTGCGAAGAAGGACCCTAAAACAGTTATAAAAACGTAGAAATGAAGTAGCCTCGCAACATAATAACACATGAAGTTACTACAAGAGTTTTATTCAATAATTATTATTAATAATAAATGTACTACCTTTGAATAGTTGTCATAATCCTTCTTGTCTCTTACATCCCTATCGCGCAAATCTCTGCCCTCTCTGACATCTCTGCCTTCGGATTTATCATCATAGCTTCGACGCTCTCGTTCGCTGCGCTCTGAATGGTCTGCCCAGTTGCCAACATCTCTACTGGATCCATGTCTATCGTCGTATTCGTAATCTTTGTAACGATCACTACCTCTGCGTGGATAATCGTCATAGTATCCCTCAGATGCTTTACCCCTTGGTGGTTCATAACCACCGGGACGGTGTCGATCGTTGGGATGACGGTGGCGCTCATCTGAACGCAAAGGAGCACGCGAGGACGGTCTATTGACGTTGCCATCATCATCAAGCGGCCCTGATACATCCGAATCTGTACGCGTACGTCGTGGTGGCACTGTTAACGGATGACCCGACTTCATGCTACTACCTATTTCCAAATTCCCAGAAAAAAGAAAAAATTAGCATTTTTGCATTAAGTGCAAGTCGACGATTAAGGGGGCAGAACAAAAGGATGTTTCTCGATTGCCTATCGAATATACAAAAATTATTCTAGAAACAAAGGAGTACATGCAGAAGTTTTTATTTTAATAAATTTGAAATTTATCTGTATAAAGTCACTATTTTTTAAAGTAATTTTCAATTCATAAATTTTGTATAAAATCGATAGTCAATATTTTGAAGATAGTAATGATTAAATATATATTTATAAATTTCGATCGAAGCAGCCAATTCTATTTATAGCAGATATGCAGGATGTGCAGATTTGAGAGTACCATGTGTTATACGTGATAAGCCTTTGAAAGTCGTGTAAAGTATTAATAAAATACATTGATTTGAGAATCGTTTTTCCACAAATGAACTGAAAATACTCCTTTGAATACTACATTCCAGTACATCAATTAAACCAACTACAAAGTTCTAAAATTAAAAACATCGTTAATTAGTTCATAAATAGTGAAAAGCCAAATAAAAATAAAAATAAAAAAATAATTTACGAGCAAAATTAACTAACAAGAGCTTAGAGGAATAGGATATAAAAAAGGTTATTGGTTATTTCTGATGTGCGAATATAATAAAAAAAAGTTCACAATGTATGTACAATAAAAGAGTGAGGCTATTAAAGAAAAAGAGATATAGAGTTAAATCGCTGAATGACACGTACTCAATGAGTTAGAATGGTTATGGACCCATCGACTTGGGTCGTATTGCTGCGAAAATGAAACTGGCTGCGAGCGATCGGCGCTGGGGGACAGCCGGTTATTAGGAGCCCCACCTGCTCCAGCGCCGCTTCTCTCCGCCTGCTGCTTTTGGAATCTCGGCGGCAGATTGCTCTGAAAGTGACGGGAGAATGCCGGCTCTCTCATCTCCCGTTGATCGCGATCGCGTTCACGCTCGCGTTCGCTGCGGTTGTTACCTACGCTGCCGCTGGCCGATTGTTCGCCGGCCTGCTGCTGACGCATGAAAGAGGGACGGTCAATCTGGCGAAACTCACTTGTGGACTGCTGGCTCGTGGACGATTGATCACGACCTCCCTTGTTCTCTGGTTCTTTGCTGGCTCCCTCCGAAGATGAAGTGCGGGAGCGTTCGCGAACTTCGCGGTTCTCGCGTTCTCGTTCCCAGTCAGGCACGGGAATGATCGATATAGGGGTAGTTGAGCCCGTTCCTGGTTTATTGCTATCGTTAGCTTGACCTCCTTGTCGTTCTTCATCTTTCTGCTTGTGCTTCTCTTTAAGTTTATTCTCCAAATCTTGAAGTTTCTTTGCAGCAGCCTGTTTCGTAGATTCTTGAAAACGTTTCTCTTCTTCCTCTTTACGTTGACGAGCGCGCTCCACAGCCGAGGCGACATTTTCGACAACTTGTTCGCGGCGACGTTGGTTCCACAAATCATCGTCGTCATTTCCAGCTAGAATGTTAAAATTAACAAATTATACTCATCTACTTTACATGAATTATATAGATATAATACCATAAAAATATTTTGCAGTTACCTCTGAGAGAATGCCCAGAGCGTACTGGTTGTTGAGGTGCATAATTGGATGGTGGTGGTCCAGGAGGCCCGCGAAAATCACGTGACATCGGGCCTTGATTGTTCCACGAGCGCAAATTTTCTCCTCGTGATTCATTTCTGGATTCGTTTCTGGGTTCATTCCGTCCTACGGCACTTACATTATTCTCTTTTTGTTCCTTATCCCGAACGTTCAACTCTTTTTCATCTTGAGTAAGCTTATCAACATGCTTATCTTGGTCTTTTTTGTTGTCGTCGTTTTTCTGGATTGGGCCCGCGGGGTCGGTGTCCGCCTCGTCGTCGCTGAACGCTAACTTTTGATTGTAGTCAATATCATCGGAGGCCGTCCAGCCGGCATCGCGTGAAATGTCATCCATACGTGACAAATCCTCTTCTTTAATAATCGGCCGAGTAATAATCTCTTCCTTGACTGGTGGGGATGCACGATCGCGTTCTGCACGCTGCTGTTGTGCCGGCGATCGTTCACCCGGATAATTGAAACGAGGTCGCGGTCCACCTGCTGGGAACTGTGCCGGAAAATTACCACCTGGGAAATTGCCTTTATACATCTGCGAAAACATTTATATTTGTAACATTTAGGATTATATATGTATAATATATATTTAAGTTATATAATTATCTTACAAATGGAGGAATGATTCCTCTATAGTGGTGCATGTTAGGTCCTACTTGATTTGAGGCAGCTTGATTATTTTGGGGACCTGCATACTGGCCTGCCGGGGCCATGCCCATGCCTGGCGACTGGCCCAAGTTCGACCGTCCTCCAGTGACAGCATCCGGTTGACCTGGCGAAGTTACGCCATGACCCGGGGGGCCCTGGCCCCCCGGAATATTCCCACTTCCGGACGCTCCTGCAACTGCTGCTGCACCTGATCCGCCTGTTATACGACTTCCACCTTGTATCCAGCTTCCTTCGGCTTTTTTTAGGTAAACATAATTTTATTATTTTACAAAACATTTGATAAATAAGAAAATGTCACTTTTATAATTAATAATTGTAACATACTTTGCGGACGTAGGCTTGGCCCAGGACCGTATTGTGCGTTTTCGCGATTCTGTGGTTGTTGACCAGCTTACTCCACCTCCTAAATAACAGAGTAAATATCATACTTACTAACAAGCATTGCAAAATATATAAAATAAATATTTTATAAATCAGAATTCTGAATTGGCAAAAAAAAAAAAAAAAAAAAAAAAAAAAAAAAAAATCTATTAATTTACATCAAATACATACATCAGTCACATTTAATATTGAAGCGTCACTATCATTGATTATAATTAAATTAACTTAATGATGAAAATAAAAACAATTAAGATTAATGTAATATAATTCAAATTAAAATAATATAATTTTGAGAAATAGTTTATTCTATTTGAGAAGTAAAAGGCAAGTGCTACAAAAACTTCCACTTCCAACATTATTGATAAACATAAAATTCAGAACGCTACAAAGAAAAATAAATTTACTACATTAGAATAAAACGATCCAATTTGTAATGTTCAAATTGAATACATATTAACCAAAAGACTACATATTTAAACAAAAAATTGGAATTCTTGAAGAACAACAATTATAAAGCAATTAAGAAAATAAATGAAACTAGGAAACATTTGTAACGAGGATAAGGGAATGTAATAACACAAAGAACTCTATCAAAAAATAGTAGGATAAGTAAGATTAAAAATACAAGATAAATGTGAACAAATAACGAAATAATGTGCACAGATGTGTGTAGCACAACTAGTGGTGGTAAGCACAACAGCCCACCTGAGTGGTTGTGAGAATACAACTGTTGTTGTAGAATTGATTGATGCTGCGCAGAGCTTGATATAGCATTTGCAGCCATGGAGGAAGTTTGCTGCTGACCCTGACTCTGAATCGAGACAGAAGCAGAAGACTGCCCACTGAGGCTGGGAAATTCGTGTTGGAATTGCGGAGACTGATGAGCAAGAAAGCTCAGTCCGAGACTGCCTCTTGCTCCTCTCCCTGATTCCACAAGCCCCGCATAACCAATCGCTGCAGCCACAGCATTCAAAGTATGCACCAAGATTTAGTTACTTTATAAGTTTATGTGTTTATAAATATTTTTTTAAACTCATCCATCCTAACTGATAATAAGTAATCAAATATTTATTAGACTGGTTGTTGCATTACATTCTTTTCCAAGCCTATCTAATTTATAACATCCACGTCCTCTATTATTTATTAAAAAACAATTAAAATGATCTATTCAAAATTAGAGTAACTTTTATACAGCAAACATATGTGTACTTTAGGATGCTGAAGATCACATCAAAAGAAGTATTTGTTTGACACTCTAAATATGTAAAATTCACCAAATTATTTGCTGCACACAAATTGAACTTTGTACTTGAGTTAATATAAAAACAAAAGTAAACTATCTTAACTTACCAGCATCTCCTGGTCTGCTCATGATTGCACTCCATGATGACTTGCTTCCTTCGGATGAATGTGAAGATTGTAAATTGCTCTGTTGCCCTGGCAGTGGTGGATGCTGTTGTGGGGTCAGAGATACAGGAGTGGGCCCTGCTGCACATTGTGCTGGTGAATTGGTCTGTCAAAACAAAATTCATTGAATTTAATTTTTTTTTTAAATAATTTAAAGGAAGAAATTTTAGTTTTATGAAGACTTAAATAGACTAACATGATAATAACTTACAGTAGTGTCAGAAGGTGTTGTTGATGTTACAGTACTGCTTGTTGTAGGTGCCGAATCCTTGTTTGTGGCCCAACCACTTCCACCACTAGGTACAAGACTAACAGCTGGATCACTGCTGCTGGTTTCACTTCTCAAACTGGGCAGATTAGCAGGTGGTCGCCGTGCCGAGGGCACCTTTCCCAAGCTTTGCATTCCATGTTTGCGAGGTACTGCGCTTTTTTGTTGGTGTTGTTCCAAAGATTCTCCCTATAATATTGTGTAATTATGAATCTCATATTATTATATAAATAATCTCATATAAAAATATCATGATTATTAGTACAACAATTTTCTTACCCTGCTTGACCTGTACAAACTATTGATATCTATAGATTGATACTTTGTCTTTCCTTTCTCCCCCTTCGACACAATCCCTGACAGAGTAGACATGCTGTCTGCAGGCAACCATTTAGTACTACTCAGACCCAACGAACGAACCCTTTGTCTATAACACAGAAACAAAAACAAAATACAAAATTCCAATTATTAATTATAATTAAAATAAGTAAAATAGGCATATACTAGACAGTTGTTTACTTTCTATAAAAAAAAATTGGTTGTATAAAGAATTTTTTTTAAAGCCTTTTTTGAAGAGAACTGGCAAAGACTGAGAAGCCAGCCGGTAGATTTACAGAAATTTTGTTCCCAGAATTAATATTAAACATTCATAAGCATTTGGCAAATCATCAAGCAATTCCGTTTTTATCAAGCAGTAAATGAAAGTGATAAGACGCATGCTTCTGTAGAACAATTGTCATTGTAGCGCACACCTCCATCTTCCAGCCAAGGGTTGAAAGGCTGAAATTAAGTAAAGATAGGCACCCCTCTAGGCGATCTCGTTGACTTGATCCGCCTTTTTGGCAGCGAGTACCGAGACTCGAGTGCAGGGACAGGGTTGCACGTAGCGTCTCACTTTGTTTGTCTCTTTCTCTCATTGAGCCTGGAGCCGCGTTACTCGGTGTGAGTGCACGCTTACGGTACGTGTATATTCGCACGCGTGCTCGATCGTCGCGAAATGTAATGCGCGCAAAATGCCGCGGCCAAGGCGAGACAGAGAGGCGGAGAAAAAGAGAAAGACGGAGGGTCGGCGAAGGAGCATGTGTATACGTGTGCCGGTGTGCGTGCGCGCGGAGAGTTCGCTGGCCGCCGCCACCGCCACCGCCGAGATTCTCTCGAGCCTCGAGCCTGCCGCAGCTTTGTCCGGCTCGCCGAACCTTCTTTCCTTCTCCCTCCCCCCCTCTCTTCTTCCTTCCGTTTACGGGCGCTCCAGAGACCGCGGCTTGCTCTCTTCCTGCCCCCGGAGAGCCCCTATGCAGGAGGAAAAACGGGATACGAAGCGCAGAAAGGCGCGAATGCGAGCGGAGGGTAAAAAGAGAAAACGGCAAGGGGAGATTATATGCGCGTGTGATGAAAGCGCGTCGACGGCGCTGAACTGGAGTCGCTCCAGAAGAAAAAAACGAGCGAAGAGGGAGGAAATTCCTCTCTCGGATTCCTCCGAGAGAGCGGGCGGCCAGCGGCGCGACGCCGAAAGCAACGAAGATAGACCGAGAAAGAGAGAAGGAGATAGAAGCGCTACGCACCGTACGGCAGGCCCTTCGATCACTGTCAGAAGGTACGAGGAGCCTCTGAGCCGCGAGCAAGGCTACCCGACGAACGCTTGCAGTAACCGCTGCTCGAGATCGCGCACGATGCTATGCGCGCTAGAGCCACAAGAGTGAGGTCACGATTGGCCGCGAGGATCCACGGCGCAAAAAAAAATGGGGGACTCGCAGGGTTGCTCGCGGGGGCCCGAGTCGGCGGTGGCGCGTCTACGCGAGCGCGAGCGACAAAAAGTAAAGAAATAAATAAAGACCTCGGCCAGACGCAGGTATTACAGGCGAGAGGCATGGGAGGATGAGGTGCTCGGTTACTCACCTTGGTCCGTCCAAATGGGTTCACGATTCCAGAAAATCGGGCTCCTTGATGTACCCAATGTAGAATAGCTTTGCTGGACGAACTCACACGGGGACACGAGCCGGTGCGTCGTCTTCGTGGACGAGCCTTCCTTCGATGGAGAAAAAAAGAGGAAAAGGGGAAGACGCGCGCGATGACGATGATTTGGCGTGCACTTGATTTTCAGACCGACCGCGGCGCCGACGTCGCCGAAGGGGACGCGCACTCCCGTTAAGCGCACTGGCTCCAACTGCGCTCCGCTCGGTGCTCCTCTTTCCGAAAGCTTCGTGGAGGCGAGGAATTGCCGTTGGGTCGATGCTGGCTGGCCGACCTCGGATAGTCGTGTATGCGTGTGTGGCAGTGCTGGAGCGTTGTACGCTGTACGGGCCACGCAGCGGACTTGCTCGCCTCGTGCGTCCTCCTCTCCGAGTTGGCTCCTATCGCTCGGCTGATCCGCTGCTCGACTCTGATGTTCTCGGCTGTACGATTCGTCTCGAGCAACCGCCGAATGGCCTCAAGGAAAGCCGCGCCGCGCCGCGCCTAAAGTCACACTCCAAACTCGTTCACGGAGCCTCTTTGCGGGTGCGGGTCGTCGCTCGTCTCCTCGTTCGTCCTCTTTTGCTCTCTCTCTCGCTTTCTCTCTCTCTCGCACACACACTCCCTCTCTCTTCGCGTTTCCCGTACGATTCGTCCAAGATGGCGAATACGCGACTTTCGGCTCTCTTCGCTCTCTTTCCCCTCCCCTCGATTCTCGAGTTGACCAACTTCTCCCGCTGTCCTCGTCGCTCTGCTGCTCGAGCGTACACTTGTCTGCTTTATTATCTCCGTCCCCCCTGTCTCTTTCTCCTTTTGCCCTAGCCCCCTCTCACTTTCGTTCTTCTGCGAATCAATACAATTACGTCATGCGTCCAAAGTTCTTGGCTTGTCCAGTGTCGCTTGCGTCCGGCTCGTCGTCCGGGCTACGGTCCGCGTGACGGTTCGCACTGGTAACGCGTTGCAGTTACTTCTCAACTTTATATCGTTTTATCCCTTTCCTTCTTCAAGCTCAAACTGCATACTCGAGTGCTCCCTTGAAGCTCGGTCGCTCAATATCAATCATGACGTGCATGACCGGCATGACGAAATATCGAGCGTCGTGGTTAATCGAGTGACCGTCTGAAACGGAAAATACGCCTGGTCACGATACCCCAATAGCCCGTACTAATAAATCGCGCGCAATTTCAGAGTTTATACTATTTTCCTAACTATTCTAGCTTCAAAATCACTATTTGGAAATATGCTAAATATTCCATACAAATACTTCTAAATTTCGGTTTTATAGATTTCATCTACAGTTTTTCAATATACTTTTATTAACTAACCGTGGTCATTTAATGTAATGCGTAGTTTATGGATTTAATTTTATTAATTTAATTTTAATTCCTATTAGTATTTTCTCTAACTTATCTTATTCTCCTTTTTAATTTCAGACAATTCCTGATAATTGGCAGAAAGCCGCAGGTCAAACCTCCAACGCCAACCCGAGTCCATGTTCCATAGTCTTAAGACTTCGAACTCCGAAGTCCGAGGCTGATAAATGTTGAAAAGGACCAATCGCAACAGCTTGAGCCAAGGCGTTTTCAAGTCACCATTCTGCACGTTCGTTGGGTCAGTTTTCATCATTGTGTTTACACTCACTTTTTCTTATCTACACCTATTATCTTTGTCCAAGTTGCACGGGCTTGCACCTTGTTTTACATATCTACATGTAGCCCAATTGAATGATGGCTAAGAAAGACGTAAAACAATCCAGCTTCAAAATAATGAAAAGCAAATATCATTAAATATTCTTTATAATGCTTTGAAGAATACTTCTATCAAGTACTGTATTTTCAACGATTTTCAAGTTTGAACTTCCCGCCCTTTTTTTCTTTGCAAATAATTATAATAATTCGTCTCCCGCAGTCTACTGCACGTATTCAAATTCACACGAAAATTTCACGAAGTTTAGTCGAAGATAGGCATCAGATCAAAATTTTATCAAAATACAGTTCAATAAATCCGTGATCCAGCTCTTCATAGAATATTGCAGTGCTTTCTGTTTACTAAGAAAATGGTTAACTGATTCAAGTTAGGTTACTTTCGATATCATTTAAAAATCTTTACTCTTTCTTCTTTATTTACAGAGTGTGACACTGCACACGGATGTAGGGGATATCAAAATAGAAGTATTTTGTGAGTTGTGCCCAAAAACATGCGAGGTAAATCCAATAATTTCGAGCTATTAGACATTAATATTTGCTTTCTAATCTTTTTTTATATAATATTCATAAGCATGTTTATTTTTAATATTTCTTACTTTTAGTTTCCTAATTGTTAAATATTAATTACTCGTAACTTCTTAAAGGCAAATCGTATATGTACAATAAGTCAGAAGCAATGTTAAAGAGTTTATTATGATTTTTTTTTATTTTTCAGAATTTTCTTGCACTCTGTGGGGCTGATTATTATAATAATTGCACGTTTCACAGAAATATCAAAGGTTTCATAGTTCAAACTGGAGATCCAACTAATAATGGCAAAGGCGGTACATCAATTTGGAATAGAAAATTTGAAGATGAATTCAAAGAGGAGCTAAAACACAATGCTAGAGGATTAGTCTCGATGGCTAATAATGGACCTAATACAAATGGAAGTCAATTTTTCATTACTTACGCTCCACAACCACATTTAGACCTAAAATATACTTTATTTGGAAGGTAAAATTCTAAATCAAACTATCTTTTAAAATATAATTTTATTACAAATGAAATTAAAGCCATTCTTTAATTTTTAGAGTTATAGATGGCTTAGAAGTGCTGGAACAATTGGAGAAGCTGCCCGTTAATCCAAAAATTACAAACCACTAACAGATATTAGAATAAATAATGTAACAGTGCATGCAAATCCATTAGCTGGTTAAGGGTATTTAAAATGAAATTCTTTACAAAAGTATTACAACTAAAATTACAAACTGTATTAAAAAATGCAAAAAAATATTTTTGTACATAAAGCTGTAGAAGATATTTGTATAAAATTACTTATTTTTTTCTCTACAAAAATAGTTCTGGCAATAAACCTGACTTTTAGTTTTGCACTTTAAATAAAAACTAGTGTTGCCATATTTTTTTTGCAAGATCTTTTTACATGATATTAAAATCTACAAAGAATAATATAAATATTTCTAAATTGATGCTTGTTTCAAATGCATACACTTTGTGCGATAGTTATAAAGATATAAATATTCTAAATCACAGTTAATATACACGTCATTTAACATATACTAAATTTACATACAAAATCAACAATATGCAGCGATACATCAGTATGAAATATTAAAAAGAAGATTATAAACAATAATACAAAATCTTATGTTTTGTGGTAGGAATTTAATAACCTCTTATTTTGAGGATCGAATGGACTCTTCAAATGTATTTCAGCTGGGTACATTTTTCCAGATACTTCAACTTCATATTTTCCAGATTCTAGAAAATCTGTAGTTATAGTTTCCTCATTAGGATGTCTGATGTATCTGAAAAAATTAACAAATAGCAGAAAAAGAATGAACAGAACAGATAACATAAATTTAAAAATAAATATTTTGACTAAAGAATAGACAACTTACGCATGGCCTATATTGTAACCAAAGGTGTAGCTGAATTCAGCTCGCCTTAGATAACCAACGATTTCTCCATTTCTATAAACAGTTTCTAAACCCCACATTGGAATTTGGCTAATCGATGAAGCAATTATATAATTAAAATTAGTTCTACTAAAAAAAAGGAAGTTTGAATTACAGACAGTAGTAAAACTTACTGTTTAACGTGTAAAATGATGAGTTTCCTCTTCACACCATTTTTGCGCAATTTTTCTACAGCGTCGCTTCCTAAATATTTTCCATTTTTTCTACAAGTAAATCCTAAGTTTGCTTCAATTGGATTATCGTCCGATCTCAAGTCGGAGTTCCACAAGTGATACCCTAGAATAAAAAAGAATTTTTTTTTTTAGTAAAATTTCATGAAAAGCTACAAATCTTTTGCAGCTGTTACCTTTTTCACAACTTAAGCTGTATAAGGCTCTGTAACCAGCCAGTTTTAAATGCCAGCGTTTTCCGTACTCCAAGATGCCTTGGTAAACTTTTTCGCAGGATTGCAATGGAATGTGCAATTCGTAGCCAAGTTCACCAACGTAACTCAATCTAAAGACCCTTATAAGCTTTCCATTCACTGTCATCAGCTTAGAAGTTGAAAATTTGAAGTTTTCATCGGTCAGATCGACATCCACAAGGTTTTGCAATATTTTCCGACTGCAACGTTATCTTTTCTTTATTCAATGCTTTTCAAACGCACGGATCGGACTTAACAAATACGAATGTTTGTTATAACTTTTAGTAAAGTTTGCTAGACTCACAGTAAATGTTACTAAAGTTTAGAGTGAAAATTTGTTGCTTGTCGACTCTGTCCCTGTGTTACAAGACAGTCATAATTTTTCCTAGAATTTTGTCCTTCGCGCAGTGTAGTAAAAATGAAAAACCGGCTCACCTGTCAGGACCTTGAAGCGAAAGAATTCCCATCTGACAAGTAGCGTCGTGCAGACTCACATTGAAAGCCTTCTCCGCTATTATCACTCGACGAATGTGAGCCCATGTGTGATAGGATGAGGAACCTCCGGAAACTAGAAAACAATAAGGCGATTACGTACGCGTTGGCATTTCTCTTTTCAATCTTCAATAACAGTTTCCGTTGATATACCGATGTAGAGGGCTTTTCCTTTAAAAATCGGATCAACAACTCCGCTGGAACCGGGTAGTATCCAGGTGATGGTGCAATCAGCCTCAGTACCACCGTGCTTATTTAAGACGCAAGTGTAGACGGTTTTATCAATGTCGGAGTCAGTTTTCGCGGTAAAAATGTAATCCGCTGCCTTCTCTACATCCGGTCCACAGAGGTAAAACTTTCCAAAGTACGACATATCGAAAAGAGCGGCGTTGTTTCGGCACGCGTAAGCTTCTTCTTTTATCTGTCAAAATATTGAAAGATCGTAGCTGCCTTATTATTGCGACGACCGAAAATAAATAAAGGAAAAAATGAATTTACAATGTCGAAGTGTGGAGGAAAATGAAAAGTGTGCTCCTGTGCTAAGATCTCCGAGTACCTAGTGTTCTGGTTTTTCGTGCTTCCGTAGTTCCCATAATAGTCATACGGAGGGACAGGTGCAGTGCCTTCCTTTAGATACCAGCCGGGTCTTTCCCAGCCTTGCTTCTCTTCCATCACGGCGCCTGCTTGCAGTAACAACTAAAAGCAATCATGTTTGCTTAAAATGAGCAAAGTTGCTCTCTCGGTGTAGAATGATGGCGATTACCTCGTGGAAGGGTCCGGTCTTGAAATTTCTGCCGGAGAGCGGCTGATCGTGGGGGAAGACTATGGAATAATTTTTCACGTAAGACTCGTGGGTCTTCTCGTTAGCCCAGACCATGTCGTTCGTTTGCTCGCAAGTGAATCGGCGAATGTCGTGGGAGAACATGTGCTGCAGAGGCCGGCCGTTGATGATCCAGTCGGCGATCTGCTCGGCGCAGCCTCCGCTGTACATCATGCCGGCGCTATTGTAGCCGCAGGAGTAAAAGAAGCCAGTGCAGCGGGGATCTTCGCCCATGATCGCGCGATGGTCCGGCGTGAAACTTTCGGGGCCGCAGACGGTCGATCTGATGCCCGTGGTCGCCAGCTCCGGAACCAGCTCCACCATTGCCTCCAGGTGCGCGTTGAATACGTTCCAATCGAGCTCGTACAAGCCAAACTGGAAGTCTTTGGCTACCTAGATTGGAGGAACGAAACTCTTAGCAAAATATGCCCGTGCCGTAGGCTGGTCTGCAGGCTATTTGGCTAACGCCGCCGTACGTACGCTACGAAGAATAATGGGGTTGCTCTCGTAACCACCGACGCTCAGGGAATCGCCGCTGATTTTTAAGTAGATATTGAAATCGTGATCGCGAACGTTGGGCAGGCCCTTTACGTGCATCATGGGTTCGGTCACGACGTAGGCGTGCTTCATGGGGGTCAGAGGAATGTCGAGCTTCACCATCCGCGCTACGCTGCGGGACCATGCTCCAGCAGCGTTCAACACGCAATTTGTTCGCACGAGGCCGAGGTCCGTTTCCACCCCCGTCACCTGCTTCGCGCCAAACGTTTTTTCGTCCGCGAGAATCCGCGTCACTGGACAGTCTTCGAATATCTGTGATAATGCAATGATTTTACAGTGAAAGCCGCAAGACTAAAAATGGGAGAACATGTTACTCTTCATAAATGGCAATTGGCTGCCGTTAATCTTTTGCTAAAGACTTTTGTGTAGCAACCTTTTTGAACTATCAAAAAGAATTAATCCAGATGTTTCCTCTTTGAACTTTATAAGATTGACATGCTTTTTTATTCTTTTTAATTCAGAAAAGTTAGATATGTTTGAAACAATCACACTATTGTTTTCTTCTTTAACAAGTACCAATGGATCTTTTAAAAATGACACTAAATTTGACTATAATTTGTTTAGAGTGTTTGAATAAGTAATAAAAGAAATTCACCTGAGCTCCTCGATTTTTGGCGCACTTGCTCAGCGCAGCGAGCATCGCAGAGGGATCGATGGTGCCGTCTCTGGGCGAGTGTATACCTCCTAAAAAGGCCTTGGGCTCCAGCAGCGGGAAGATCTCTTTAGCTTCTTCGGGATTGACTAAACGCGCGCCCACCTCGAAGACCTTGCCGAGACTGACGAGGCGCCGGTACTCTTGCATTCTGGCCTCGTTATGCGCGATGAAGAGGCCGCCGTTCTTCGTCCAGCCGACGTTTTCGCCCGTCTGCCGCTCCAACTCCGCCAGCAGGTTCTGCGTCGAGCGCAACAATTGGATCTCGGTTTCGCATGGCCGTAGGCTCCAGACCATACCGGCGGTGTGCCAGGTCGTTCCCGAGCTCAATTTGCCGCGCTCCAGCAGTACCGCGCCAACGCCTCTTTTGGAAAGCTCGTAAAGAGCCGTGCAGCCCGCCACACCGCCGCCTCCACAATTTTACGAGAAAAACGTGACAAATGTCAAATTCTAATTAAACAATTTATCGGCAAACTGTGGATTTTATGAAAGCTGATAGTTTGACTCATACCGATCACGACGACCTCGGCGGATTCGGGTAGGACGTGCGCCGGCTCCGCAGTCGCCAGCGATCTGCAGCGCCCGAGTCGTTCGTGCCATCGCTCCGTCAACTGAAACGAATGAAATTAAAATTGTCGTGTTTACTACCGATACCGTTATACTTTCCTTTGAATTGCACTTAAAAAATGTCTCGTTATCTTAGAAGGAAAAAATGGATGCGTGAGATACCTTACTTCTGGCGGCGCGCAGCATCATGTGGACCCGGCTTACTTTGCTGCGGGTGCTGCCGACTCAGCACTGCCTCCAGTCATACTCTTTAGCTCCCTTTATAATGTCTTATTATCGGATGCGCGGCGCATCGCTATAACCAAAACAGCAGCCGATAAAGCACTTTGCCGTTTCTCTCCTTCCACTCCAACTTTCTCATTTTCCACACCTTCGTAACGCGAGATAAAAATGCTATTAATATCTCACTCTTAATTCATTATTGTGCCTTCCTATACACATTTCATGTGCAACGCTCAATGGTGCGTTCTTGTATATTTTTATTACATTTGACAAATGGTTCTCGCCACTTCAATGAACCACCCGTGAAATCACTTTTAACTGTCACTTACTATTTTAGTATTAATTATTATTTTATATTGTGATTTCCGTCATTTACAATTAACGACTATTATAATTATTCTTTATTGTTATTTATTTCACTAACTATTCGTATAATCTGCTCGAATTCCAAATTAAGTATACGGAATTGTCTCAACGCGAATCGGACTCGTACGTCGCTCAGCTGATTGAGTCAATTTATTGGCCAATCGCTCGACACTTGCATGCGCTCCTTCAGAAAATATGTATAAAAATCTTTACGGGCATCACTTCCGGAGATGTGTAATCGTTGTAAACTATGGAAATCCTCCTTACAAGATAATCGATTTAAACACTAATCTAAAATCTTTATGTAATGTTTTTTTTTATCGATAATGCCAACTCGATATCATGCTTTTTAAAGAAAAAACGTAAATAGACCAGGGTGTTATTGTGTTTAGCAAGCGCGAGTCAACGAGTAATAATAATTGACGTAATCAAATATACCGTTTGAATGGCTTACTAAAGTGGAACGCAGTCACTTTAATTTTTTTATTCTTGTTTACAAACGCATGCACTGATAAAAAAAACGATTGAAGACTCAAATACAAGTTATAAGTTAATGCACATGTTGAATGAAATGCGTATCAACAGCTGACATTATTATTCTTACATTTGTTTTACAAGAATTTTATGTGTAAATGGTATACGGAATTTGAAAAAAGAAAATGCGCATCTTTTTATTCTTTTTTACAAACGTATGTACTGAAAAAAGAAAACAACCGAAGAATCGAACAAGTTATGAAACTTACAGTATTTTTTGTAGATTATAACGAAAAGAAACTTACCTAAATGGTACATGAAATTTTGAAAAAGAGAATGCGCTGTTGGCTCTGCCGTATATGAAGTGGACACCTACTGCGTACTGCGAGCAGCTCACACGTCCGCGGAGCTCACAGTTTGCCGCAGTCCTGCTTCCTTGTCCGCGGCAGAGAGCGACGCACTGAAAGACCCGGCCCGGCACGCGGACATCGATTAAACTGGTTTCCCATCTCGGCATCCCCATTCTTCTTCTCCTCTCACTTTTGTAGAGGCGCGCTCGGTAAAAAATCAACTTTGCGCATAAATTACCAACAGATTTTCAGCGGAAGGCCTTGAGAAAGAGACGGTTTACAGTTTACGTTTCTTTCTGCGTTTCGCTTTCTGCTTTCGTACATACTATGACGTATATTTTTTTTATTATGAAAGGAAAACAACTTTATTTGAATCTCAGTGTTATCAAGAGGCGCGGTAGCGCTTCGCTGTCGTACAAAACAAGATGCGCAATAGCGCTTTGAAGCCGTGTATATAGATATAGTAAATGAAAAAAATAACTAGCTAGTGGCGAAAAAAAACCTAGATCTTAAACATTTTTTATTAAATTAAATAATGTATCCTTTTGCATAAAACTTTTTGTGCATCAAAGATTAGTGATAGATATTACAATAAAAAACGTCATATAACATATATGACCAAATAAAACATGTATAAATGCAACAACAAAAATGATGTACAGGGAAAAAGGCCAAAATCAACGTATATATAGAGATAGCGGTGCGACCTCGAGCGCTCGTCGTTCAAAAACTCAGACTTGCCTAGAGGCGCTGCCGCGCCTCTTGATCTCTTCAAAATTATAAGATGAATTACTTGTTCATCAGCACACTGATTTCGCATTACATATAAAACAAATATTTTCTTGATTTTTTAATTTTTTATATTTTAATCTAAACAAGCAAAATTGAGCGATCCATAATTTATGCTTTTTCATGTTATTTGTTTTTTTAATTTTCACGTCGAAACACTTGCGCGCGCATCCTACTATAAAAATCAAGCAACCAATCACGTGTTCCCATTTCGGCAGTTAAACTTCACATCGAATATGATTTCAAATGATCAGGCCATTTTCACTGCACTGTATCAGACTGTCTTTGTTCCTATTCAGTAGGCATCACCTTTTCTTCCAAGAAGTTTCGAGGCTGCTTATCCCTTCCTAATTTGTCATATTTTTATACATGCAGTTCTCGTTCTTTTTTTAAACGACAAAAGAATTTGTTTCGACACAAAAGAACTAAAAGAATATCATTTACATACAAGTGATTTAAGGTTTTAATATGGAGTGGATTCTGTGCAATGCTTGTTGGTGGAAATTTGAAATTGGAGATTTTATATATTATTGTCCCCAATGTGAAGAGGTTTATTGCGTCAGATGTGAAAACTCTGGTAAATCATGACATTCTTTACACTAATTTTTTTGTTTTGCTTATTAGAAAAATATTAAGCAACTTTAAGGTACATTTTGGTTTGCAGCTAGACAAGAACACAGACAATGCGGACGATTCCATACTATTGCATTTAACTTACTGGAACCTTTAAACTCACAAATACCTCATAATTTCTTCAATCCATTAGAACTATCAGAGAAGCTAACAGATATGATAATCTTTCAACAAATTCAAAGGGTTCTACTTTTATGTCAATTAAATTTTATTGTAAGTATTGAAACTCAGACTTGCCTCCAGGCACTAGTGAGACTCTTGATGCTTGAATATCATGTTTAAAAGATAGTAAATTTTATTTGTTATTTGTACTCTAATACAGTTTTATTCTTTTTTTAGACTAGTCAATTTCTAGCTCTAAAACAAGCTAATCAGAGTACTACTAAGGAATCGGAAACTGTTAATGCAAAGTATGATCACTTAAAAGAGACTTCAGATCGTAGACAAACAAATTATGAAAGAATGTCCAATCCATACCCTATTTATACTGGGTAAGTATAGAAACAGATATATTTTAATTTATAATCTCTTACATTTTCTTATAATCATTTTTTTAAACCAGGTTTGATGTAAGTTCAACAAGTATTTCGATGTCACAAAATCCTCAAGGAAATACTAAACCAGATAATTTAGATAATACAAATTCTAATAACTCGAAGAAAGATGATCCAAGCTTGAAAGAACCAACAAGCACCAAAGTTCCAAGATCAATTTTTTCTGGTTCGAGTACATCAAATCATGGAATAGCTAATCCAAATTCTAAATCTTCTACCAAGGAATTGAAAACTGCTAATGCAAAATATAATAAATTATTTAAGACTCCATATCTTAGACGAACAAAGCATAAAAGAATGTCCACTCCATACCCTTTTTGTACTGAGTAAGTATAGAAACAGATTTATTTTAATTTATAATCTCTTACATTTTTTATAATCATTTTTTTAAACCATGTTTGATATAAGACCATTAAGTATTTCGATGTCACAAAATCCTCAAGGAAATACTAAACCAGATAATTTAGATAATACAAATTCTAATAACTCGAAGAAAGATAATCCAAGCTTGAAGGAACCAACAACCACCGAAGTTCCAAGATCAATTTTTTCTGGTTCGAGTTCTTCAAATCATGAAATAGCTAATCCCAATTCTAAATCTTCTACCAAGGAATTGAAAACTGTTAATGCAAATTATAATAAATTATTTAAGACTCCATATCTTATTCTAACAAATGATGAAGGAATGTCCAGTCCAAACCCTTTTTGTACTGAGTAAGTATAGAAACAGATATATTTTAATTTATAATCTCTTACATTTTCTTATAATCATTTTTTTAAACCAGGTTTGATGTAAGTCCATTAGGTATTCCAACAAATGATGAAGGAATGTCCACTCCAAACCCTTTTTGTACTGAGTAAGTATAGAACAGATTTATTTTAATTTATAATCTCTTACATTTTTTTATAATCATTTTTTTAAACCATGTTTGATATAAGACCATTAAGTATTTCGATGTCACAAAATCCTCAAGGAAATACTAAACCAGATAATTTAGATAATACAAATTCTAATAACTCGAAGAAAGATAATCCAAGCTTGAAGGAACCAACAACCACCGAAGTTCCAAGATCAATTTTTTCTGGTTTGAGTTCTTCAAATCATGAAATAGCTAATCCCAATTCTAAATCTTCTACCAAGGAATTGAAAACTGTTAATGCAAATTATAATAAATTATTTAAGACTCCATATCTTATTCTAACAAATGATGAAGGAATGTCCAGTCCAAACCCTTTTTGTACTGAGTAAGTATAGAAACAGATATATTTTAATTTATAATCTCTTACATTTTCTTATAATCATTTTTTTAAACCATGTTTGATATAAGTCCAATAAGTATTTCGATGTCACAAAATCCTCAAGGAAATACTAAGCCAGATAATTTAGATAATACAAATTCTAATAACTCGAAGACAGATGATCCAAGCTTGAAAGAACCAACAAGCACCAAAGTTTCAAGATCAATTTTTTCTGGTTCGAGTTCATCAAATCATGGAATAGCTAATCCAAATTCTAAATCTTCTACCAAGGAATTAAAATCTGCTAATGCAAAATATAATAAATTATTTAAGACTCCATATCTTAGACGAACAAAGCATAAAAGAATGTCCACTCCATACCCTTTTTGTACTGAGTAAGTATAGAAACAGATATATTTTAATTTATAATCTCTTACATTTTCTTATAATCATTTTTTTAAACCATGTTTGATATAAGTCCAATAAGTATTTCGATGTCACAAAATCCTCAAGGAAATACTAAACCAGATAATTTAGATAATACAAATTCTAATTACTGGAAGAAAGATGATCAAAGCTTGGAAGAATCAACAACCACCGAAGTTCCAAGATCAATTTTTTCTGGTTTGAGTTCTTCAAATCATGAAATAGCTAATCCCAATTCTAAATCTTCTACCAAGGAATTGAAAACTGTTAATGCAAATTATAATAAATTATTTAAGACTCCATATCTTATTCTAACAAATGATGAAGGAATGTCCAGTCCAAACCCTTTTTGTACTGAGTAAGTATAGAAACAGATATATTTTAATTTATAATCTCTTACATTTTCTTATAATCATTTTTTTAAACCATGTTTGATATAAGTCCAATAAGTATTTCGATGTCACAAAATCCTCAAGGAAATACTAAGCCAGATAATTTAGATAATACAAATTCTAATAACTCGAAGACAGATGATCCAAGCTTGAAAGAACCAACAAGCACCAAAGTTCCAAGATTAATGTTTTCTGGTTCGAGTTCATCAAATCATGGAATAGCTAATCCAAATTCTAAATCTTCTACCAAGGAATTGAAAACTGTTAATGCAAATTATAATAAATTATTTAAGACTCCATATCTTATTCTAACAAATGATGAAGGAATGTCCAGTCCAAACCCTTTTTGTACTGAGTAAGTATAGAAACAGATATATTTTAATTTATAATCTCTTACATTTTCTTATAATCATTTTTTTAAAGCAGGTTTGATGTAAGTCCATTAGGTATTCCAACAAATGATGAAGGAATGTCCACTCCAAACCCTTTTTGTACTGAGTAAGTATAGAAACAGATATATTTTAATTTATAATCTCTTACATTTTCTTATAATCATTTTTTTAAAGCAGGTTTGATGTAAGTCCATTAGGTATTCCAACAAATGATGAAGGAATGTCCAGTCCAAACCCTTTTTGTACTGAGTAAGTATAGAACAGATATATTTTAATTTATAATCTCTTACATTTTCTTATAATCATTTTTTTAAACCAGGTTTGATGTAAGTCCATTAGGTATTCCAACAAATGATGAAGGAATGTCCACTCCAAACCCTTTTTGTACTGAGTAAGTATAGAAACAGATATATTTTAATTTATAATCTCTTACATTTTCTTATAATCATTTTTTTAAACCAGGTTTGATGTAAGTCCATTAGGTATTCCAACAAATGATGAAGGAATGTCCACTCCAAACCCTTTTTGTACTGAGTAAGTATAGAAACAGATATATTTTAATTTATAATCTCTTACATTTTCTTATAATCATTTTTTTAAAGCAGGTTTGATTTAAGTCCATTAAGTATTTCGATGTCACAAAATCCTCAAGGAAATACTAGACCAGATAATTTAGATAATACAAATTCTAATAACTCGAAGAAAGATGATCCAAGCTTGAAAGAACCAACAAGCACCAAAGTTCCAAGATCAATTTTTTCTGGTTCGAGTTCATCAAATCATGGAATAGCTAATCCAAATTCTAAATCTTCTACCAAGGAATTGAAAACTGTTAATGCTAAATATATGAAATTATTTGAGACTCCAAATCTTAGTCAAACAAATTATGAAGGAATGTCCACTCCAAACCCTTTTTGTACTGAGTAAGTATAGAAACAGATATATTTTAATTTATAATCTCTTACATTTTCTTATAATCATTTTTTTAAAGCAGGTTTAATGTAAGACCATTTACCATGTTTGATATAAGTCCAATGAGTATTTCGATGTCACAAAATCCTCAAGGAAATACTAAACCAGATAATTTAGATAATACAAATTCTAATTACTGGAAGAAAGATGATCAAAGCTTGGAAGAATCAACAACCACCGAAGTTCCAAGATCAATTTTTTCTGGTTCGAGTTCATCAAATCATGGAATAGCTAATCCAAATTCTAAATCATCTACCATGGAATTCAAAATTGTTAATGCAAAACATAATAAATTATTTCCATATCTTCTACGAACAAAGTATAAAAGAATGTCCACTCCATACCCTATTTGTACTGAGTAAGTATAGAAACAGATTTATTTTAATTTATAATCTCTTACATTTTCTTATAATCATTTTTTTAAACCATGTTTGATATAAGTCCAACAAGTATTTCGATGTCACAAAATCCTCAAGGAAATACTAAACCAGATAATTTAGATAATACAAATTCTAATAACTCGAAGAAAGATGATCCAAGCTTGAAGGAACCAACAAGCACCAAGTTCCAAGATTAATTTTTTCTGGTTCGAGTTCATCAAATCATGGAATAGCTAATCCAAATTCTAAATCTTCTAATAATTAATATTAACTACATACGCTAATACTGAACTTTTTTTACGTTAGAAAATGTATTTCAGTTGAATATTATTTAAATCAATAGAAAAAGTTTATTTTAATTTTGATAAATAATGTAAGATTTAACTGTCTTTAACTTAAATCAGTATTTCATTTGTCTTTGTAATAACAGAAACCTTTTTTATCTTTTCTCTGTTCATTCATTATAATTGAAAGTACAATTTAATTTCAATGTAATTTACAAACTGTTTTAAATATATGTAACAAAAGCTAAATAAATAAATATTTTTGATTCAAATATTTATTGGAAAATATGTCAATAGGAAACACCTAATACATAACATGCGGAAGACCACTTACTGATTAACAAGAATCAGAACAATAAATTAGTATATTCTAGGATTCTGAAATGAACAATGCTAATAGCGATAAAACAAAATACATGATTTACTGGTTTCTAATTTAAATTTAATGACTGCACGTTTAATTGACATATCTGTCTTAAAGAAAGCCTGCTGCGACAGATGAAAAGAAACGAAGATCTTCATGTGCTAATTGAACTTGACCACATCGGGATTTGTCGATAACAGAGACGTTGTGACTCTTGATCTCTTGAAAATTATAACATTAATTAACGGACGTTTCAAGATTCTGTACTTGTTCATCAGCAGACTGATTTCGCATTACATATAAAACAAATATTTTCTTGATTTTTAAATTTTTTATATTTTAATCTAAACAAGCAAAATTGAGCGATCCATAATTTATGCTTTTTCATGTTATTTGTTTTTTTAATTTTCACGTCGAAACACTTGCGCGCGCATCCTACTATAAAAATCAAGCAACCAATCACGTGTTCCCATTTCGGCAGTTAAACTTCACATCGAATATGATTTCAAATGATCAGGCCATTTTCACTGCACTGTATCAGATTGTCTTTGTTCCTATAGGCATCACCTTTTCTTCCAAGAAGTTTCGAGGCTGCTTATCCGTTCCTAATTTGTCATATTTTTATACATGCAGTTCTCGTTCTTTTTTTAAACGACAAAAGAATTTGTTTCGACACAAAAGACTATCTAAAAAAATATCATTTACATACAAGTGATTTAAGGTTTTAATATGGAGTGGATGCTGTGCAATGGTTGTTGGTTGAAATTTGAAATTGGAGATTCTCTATACTATTTTTCAAAATGTGGACGTGTTTATTGCGGCACATGTATAGTCTCTGGTAAATTATGACATTCTTTAAACTAATTTTTTTGTTTTACTTATTAGAAAAATATTAAGCAACTTTAAGGTACATTTTTGTTTGCAGCTAGAAATAAACACAATAGCCAATGCGGACCGTTGCAAACTAATTCACTTCAATTAAGAGAACCTTTAAACTCACAAATACCTCATAATTTCTCAAATCCATCAGAAGTATCAAAGATGATAACTGATGTATTAAACTTTGAAGAAAATCAAAGGACTCTACTTTTAAATCAATTAAAATTTATTGTAAGTATTGAAACTCAGACTCGCCTCTAGGCACTAGTGAGACTCTTGATGCTTTAATATCATGTTTAAAAGATAGTAAATTTTATTTGTTATTTGTACTCTAATACAGTTTTATTCTTTTTTTAGACTAGTCAATTTCTAGCTCTAAAACAAGCTAATCAGAGTACTACTAAGGAATCGGAAACTGTTAATGCAAAGTATGATCACTTAAAAGAGACTTCAGATCGTAGACAAACAAATTATGAAAGAATGTCCAATCCATACCCTATTTATACTGGGTAAGTATAGAAACAGATATATTTTAATTTATAATCTCTTACATTTTCTTATAATCATTTTTTTAAACCAGGTTTGATGTAAGTTCAACAAGTATTTCGATGTCACAAAATCCTCAAGGGAATACTAAACCTGATAATTTAGATAATACAAATTCTAATAACTCGAAGAAAGATGATCCAAGCTTGAAAGAACCAACAAGCACCAAAGTTCCAAGATTAATGTTTTCTGGTTCGAGTTCATCAAATCATGGAATAGCTAATCCAAATTCTAAATCATCTACCAAGGAATTGAAAACTGTTAATGCAAAATATAATAAATTATTTCCATATCTTCTACGAACAAAGTATAAAAGAATGTCCACTCCATACCCTATTTGTACTGGGTAAGTATAGAAACAGATTTATTTTAATTTATAATCTCTTACATTTTCTTATAATCATTTTTTTAAACCAGGTTTGATGTAAGTTCAACAAGTATTTCGATGTCACAAAATCCTCAAGGAAATACTAAACAAGATAATTTAGATAATACAAATTCTAATTACTGGAAGAAAGATGATCAAAGCTTGGAAGAATCAACAACCACCGAAGTTCCAAGATCAATTTATTCTGGTTCGAGTTCTTCAAATCATGGAATAGCTAATCCAAATTCTAAATCATCTACCATGGAATTCAAAACTGTTAATGCTAAATATATGAAATTATATGAGGCTTTATATCTTCATCAAAGAAATGATAAAGGAATGTCCACTCCAAACCCTTCTTGTACTGAGTAAGTATAGAAACAGATATATTTTAATTTATAATTTCTTACATTTTCTTATAATCATTTTTTTAAACCAGGTTTGATTTAAGTCCATTAAGTATTTCGATGTCACAAAATCCTCAAGGAAATACTAAACCAGATAATTTAGATAATACAAATTCTAATTACTGGAAGAAAGATGATCAAAGCTTGGAAGAATCAACAACCACCGAAGTTCCAAGATCAATTTTTTCTGGTTCGAGTTCATCAAATCATGGAATAGCTAATCCAAATTCTAAATCATCTACCATGGAATTCAAAATTCTTAATGCAAAACATAATAAATTATTTCCATATCTTCTACGAACAAAGTATAAAAGAATGTCCACTCCATACCCTATTTGTACTGGGTAAGTATAGAAACAGATTTATTTTAATTTATAATCTCTTACATTTTCTTATAATCATTTTTTTAAACCAGGTTTGATGTAAGTTCAACAAGTATTTCGATGTCACAAAATCCTCAAGGAAATACTAAACCAGATAATTTAGATAATACAAATTCTAATTACTGGAAGAAAGATGATCAAAGCTTGGAAGAATCAACAACCACCGAAGTTCCAAGATCAATTTTTTCTGGTTCAAGTTCTTCAAATCATGGAATAGCTAATCCAAATTCTAAATCATCTACCATGGAATTCAAAACTGTTAATGCTAAATATATGAAATTATATGAGGCTTTATATCTTCATCAAAAAAATGATAAAGGAATGTCCACTCCAAACCCTTTTTGTACTGAGTAAGTATAGAAACAGATATATTTTAATTTATAATTTCTTACATTTCCTTATAATCATTTTTTTAAACCAGGTTTGATTTAAGTCCATTAAGTATTTCGATGTCACAAAATCCTCAAGGAAATACTAAACCAGATAATTTAGATAATTCAAATTCTAATAACTCGAAGGAAGATGATCCAAGCTTGAAGCAACCAACAACCACCGAAGTTCCAAGATCAATTTTTTCTGGTTCGAGTTTTTCAAATCATGGAATAGCTAATCCAAATTCTAAATCTTCTACCAAGGAATTGAAAACTGTTAATGCAAAATATAATCAATTAATTGAGGCTTTATATCTTCTTCAAACAAATGATGAAGGAATGTCCACTCCAAACCCTTCTTGTACTGAGTAAGTATAGAAACAGATATATTTTAATTTATAATTTCTTACATTTTCTTATAATCATTTTTTTAAACCAGGTTTGATTTAAGTCCATTAAGTATTTCGATGTCACAAAATCCTCAAGGAAATACTAAACCAGATAATTTAGATAATACAAATTCTAATTACTGGAAGAAAGATGATCAAAGCTTGGAAGAATCAACAACCACCGAAGTTCCAAGATCAATTTTTTCTGGTTCGAGTTCATCAAATCATGGAATAGCTAATCCAAATTCTAAATCTTCTAATAATTAATATTAACTACATACGCTAATACTGAATTTTTTTTACGTTGGAAAATGTATTTCAGTTGAATATTATTTAAATCAATAGAAAAAAGTTATTTTAATTTTGATAAATAATGTAAGATTTAACTGTCTTTAACTTAAATCAGTATTTCACTTGTCTTTGTAATAACAGAAACCTTTTTTATCTTTTCTCTGTTCATTCATTATAATTGAAAGTACAATTTAATTTCAATGTAATTTACAAACTGTTTTAAATATATGTAACAAAAGCTAAATAAATAAATATTTTTGATTCAAATATTTATTGGAAAATATGTCAATAGAAAACACCTAGTACATAACATGCGGAAGACCACTTACTGATTAACAAGAATCAGAACAATAAATTAGTATATTCTAGGATTCTGAAATGAACAATGCTAATAGCGATAAATCAAAATACATGATTTACTGGTTTCTAATTTAAATTTAATGACTGCACGTTTAATTGACTATCTGTCTTAAAGAAAGCCTGCTGCGACAGATGAAAAGAAACGAAGATCTTCATGTGCTAATTAAACTTGACCACATTGGGATTTGTGGATAACAGAGACGTTGTGTTGCGAAATGCTAGAGGTACTAAAATAAACTGCTTGACAAAAAAGAAACGTAATCGACTATCCATTGCATCATTTCTCAAGTGTTAGATGATAAGAAATTGTGGAATAAATAAAGAGTTGATACATTTTTAATGACATGATAATTTATTATTTTAAATAATTTCACAATTTTTTAGAGTTAGAGCGATTATCGCGTTTTATAATTTATAATATCACATTTGCACGAAAGGAATTCATAAAGTATTCTGTACAATTCGCAACTGTGTACGCAAAAAAAAATAACATAAAAATAAAAATGCGTTATGTGTGCACGTGAAAAATATATTTTACGATTACGGGTTCAAATAAATAAAATCTCTCATAATCACTCTTAATAGATAAACATACTTACAGCCATTCACTCCTTTCTACTTAACGAAATAGTTTAAAAAAATTGAAAATTACTAACATATATATTATTTCCTTTCAAAGGGAAACTTATATGTTCAGAGATATAAGTATATTACAAAAATCGTGTTAATTAATTTGAAAGAATATCACAAAGCGGCTTATGAAAAGTTGCTTGTTTCGCTTGTGTAGCTAAAATCTTTAAAGCTTCCTCATCTTCAGATTTCTAGATTTATTTCTTTCTCATTTTCTTTGTATTAAATCTTTTTGGTAGTTTCAGTACGATTTGTGCTATAATAACTCTTTCCTTTGGTGATGATTAACCCTTCTGCGCATGGATTAGATAGGGAATCCTTACATCCGAGTGACATCTCGGAAGTGTGCGCAGGAGGATTAAACACTTTTTTGTCAATTATATACGCACTGCAGGTATATACTGCAAGAAAATATAAAAACAATCTTTTATCACGAGAAAATAATAACATCTTCTCATCACGGTTAATGATGAATATAAATGATAACAATAGATTCAAATTGTATCTACATTTAAAACTACAGAGATGTGTGTTCTTCGCTGGCAAGACTGTCGGTGTCATCGGTGTCCGAATTAGTGGCGGCTTGAACGCGGGCATATTCGTCAGTATCGATGCTCTTGCAGAAGTGAATAGCGTATTTAAGCTTCTGTCGAAGTATGCTCTTGCATGAATATCGAGGCATTTTCAAAAGGAAGAAGCACGTGTAACTCTCAGGAAGAAAGTGATCAGGAGGGTTGTACTTGTCCATCACCTTCACAATTATAAATCAAGCAATGTATTTTTAATAATATTATTTTTGTATAATTTAAAAAAAAAATACTAACTTGGAGAACAAAATCTCTTCCTCGAAAATCTGCGATTGTTCGAGGTAGCCGCGTTCTACCCCACACAAATCTCAAAAACAATGATCTTTCTTGATTAGAAAATTCTTCCATTACTTCCCAGAACCATTGGATTAACGGTGAAGTAGCTTCAATTCCTGAAATGAAAATATTTTATAAAATCAGTATTTTATAAAATCGGTTTATTTAATAAAATCGGTAAAAAAAGAACCTTTGTACGTTGCAACTGATTTGAGTAAGCCTAAAGGAATGTCTGGACTTCCGCAAACCATGGTTTCTAACTCATTTCCACTAAAAAGTGTTAATAAGGGAACTGGTACGACCTTAGATATTCCTTCCCTAACAGCAGCTACCTGTGCATCGAACTCATGGAGTCGATAATTCAAGGCAAGTCTCACGTACTCATGCCTATTTTCTGGTGTAATTTTTCGATACCTAAAATGTTAGAGGAACATTTCAAATTAAACATGTTTTTATGAAGATCATTAACTGATGAAGAATTTACCTAGTAGACAAAGGAACATCGTGGCCAACAGCCGAAGGTATTGAAAAAGGCATTTCAAGAGTTTGGAACACTTTCTCCTGTGGATCCATATCTCTTATGCACAAAAGTCCAGGAACATAGGATCTATCGACTTCTGTTAGATCAGCTGGTGTTAAAGTAATTCCAGCTAGTTGTTTCCATACAGGTTCTGCTAAATTTAAACTTAAAGGACTGCCTGTTCGAATAGCGATACCCATTAGAATACCAAGAAACTGAAACATGTTCATGTGCAGCTGTGAAATCGCCAGAGGATTTAGTAAAAAGCAGTCTCGGTTTGTGCCACTGTCGTCGCGACCATTTGGGGTAGGAATCAGTAAAGGCAGAGATCCATTTTGCAATTCGTCGCACATTTCTGCAATACTTTCACTATAGCCACCGCCACAATCGTCCACGCTTTCACCTAAAAGTTGTTTTTCTTAACGTTAATTCAAATGAACAATATTGCGAACGAGAGATTCTACAGATTACTTGCCTACAAATTTAACTTTCCAAACTCTGTGAGGCAGGAACAATACATCCTGGGTTAATAATGACATTTTTGAAACCATTTGTCCAAAGACCGATTTTATACCTTCTGGCCCGGCATATCCACCCTTACTCCTGGCTTTTTTTACCTGAATTCGATTTAGTTCAATGATTGGGCCATGTTGCCTGTCTCTAACCATTGTTGCCTGAACGACTTTTCGGAATGTTGCTTCTTTAATCGTACACACAAGCATCGGTGCCAATTTATTAAGTCCTAATGGTCCACTCGTTGGAAACATAGCTAACGTAGGACAGAGCAGTTCGGCAAAGTGGTGCAATAACACCAGCCTGTTATGAAGTGCTGAGAAATGTAAATCTTTTATGAGATCGTATTCCATTGGAGTAGCTGCAGGTAGACTGTGTGTTGCTTTCGTCGTACTCCAGGCAAGAGTGTGGGCACTACCACAAGCCACCCGCGTAATGTTTTTGCCTTGGAGAGCGTGGACCAATCGCGGACTTTGTTGAGCATGAGTCGTGCTGTCTCCCAACTGACATTCGTCGTTATCACCCCAAGTGTAGACCTCGCCTTTGTCGGAACAGGCGACGCAATGCAGTGATCCCGTGGCGATGGAAACGATCTTTTTACCTTGAAGAGCTGAAACTTTACGAGGCCTACGCACGTGATCGTCAGTGCCATGTCCCAATCTGTGATAATCTCCTTTACCCCTGGTATTAACAATAAAACATTATTAAAAATATAATTTGGCGAATGACAATTAATTTACTTACCAAGTATATACTGCTCCAGATCTTGTAAGAGCAACGGAAAACTGACTACCACATTCAACTTTAACAACGCCAAGGCCAGCGAGCGATTCAATTTTCGTAGGTACTTTACAGCCATCGCTACCTCCTCTACCAAGCTTTCCATAATCCCCATCACCCCAACTCCACACGTTGTCATCGTCGGTTACACATAAAGTTTGCGCATCGCCGCTACCGCAAGCCACGTCAATAACTTTATAGCCTTGTAAAGCTGTTACAACAGTCGGCTTTAACTGATCGTCGCTGTCTCCATGCCCCAATCTACCATAGCGACCTAGAAAGCATTCAAATTTTTATAAATTTTTCAAAATAATATTATACTCCAAAGTAAAATGTACCTTTGCCCCACGTGTACAACCAACCAGCACTCGATATTGCTGCACTGTGATGCCCACCACACGCAATATCTACAATTTCCGTTCCCAAGAGAGCTTCGACTAATTTTGGACGATCATAGGTGATTCGATTTCCGTGGCCCAGTTTCCCATCCTCGCCCTCTCCCCACGAATAAACGTGTCCCTCGGAGCTCAGAGCGAGACAATGCTTGCCCCCAGAATTGACTGCTACTTTCTTAATAAATACGTGTTGAATTGACTCTAATAACGTTGGTACCATTACAGATTCCACTCCGCCTGTACCCAAACGTCCCAGGGCTCCGTAGCCTAAAAAATAGCAGATTTAACACACATTTATAAGTTTTAGCCTTTTTTCTTCTGCATTAAGTAGCAAAGTAACTGACCAGTTGCGTATACTTTTCCGTCGGCGGTAACTGCAAATAATGTTTGCTCTCCACCAGCTAACTGAATAGGTCTCAAAGCCGATAAGCTTTCGCAGGGTAAGGGCAGTTTCACTTTAGCACCCTCGAGCCCGCCTAATTGACCACGATGGTTGTGACCCCATCCGTAAATGGCTCCAGAACCGTCCCACGATAAAGTCCAATCTTCTGGCCTCCTATTAAGCCACTGAAGCAGTTGTTCATCGTGCTCTTGTTTAAAAATAACGTGATTCTCGTGATCTTTAATATTTGTCTCACTGTCCGTCACCATTTCATTGATACGTTTCGTTACTTCCACGCAGAAGGCCTTCGGCAGAGAAGATCGATTAATAAGAGATTTAGCGACTCGGGCTGCAAGACAGTAGCGTCTAAACCATGACCATTTGTGAATTTCCGAGCAACAAGGCATTGCATCTATTGCGATAAAAAGTAATAATAGATTATTAGTTGGACTTTAAATTGTAACATTAATTTCAATATAATTATATAGACATACCAAGTTCCAAATCACAAGCCAGCGCTACGAGAACTTTGAAAAAGTCGCTGTGCATAAGTTGTTTTCCACCCCTAACGGCTGGATCTTCGTATTCGTATTGACGGAGCAAAGCTTGTGGAAGTGATCCGAGTAGGCTAGAGAGTCCAGCATCTGGTCTGCCAGGATGGCACTGACCAACAACTTGCAATTTTTTTAAAGCCCACATGCGCTGTCGAGCATTGAGATTGCTAAGTTGACTGCATTGTGCTAGGGCTGCGGCTAGTCTAGTGACAATATTTTTATCGAGACTAATGAGGCTATTGTCGAGGAGACACTCGGCTAAAGCAATAGAAGGCTGTGAAAGAACTGCTCGATCGGAGCCAAGCTCCTGAGGGGCAAGACTAGCTAAAGTTGGATGCACAGTGAAACGCCAACCCCAGCCATTCACTGAGCCGTCCGAGGTAAATCGCCATCGCATTTCATCGCCTGAAATTCAAATGTTTTTCACTCAAGAAATTCTACATTTTCATATGTAATAAAAAAGACACTTTTAAAAAAAGGGTAAAAGAAAATAAACAACTCGAAGAATTAAGATCGTCACCTTCGATTCTAATTTCCGTAGCCCATTCGCTCCAATCTCTACCAGACTTAATGGCAACGACTCTTCCACTACCGTCCATAATCGTGAGTGGATCGTGTCTCCTTTCGGTTGAACATTGCCGATCAAACTCGATTCTTAAAGCTTCCGCTCCAGGAATTTTTACATGGCCCATGAGGGTTGTATCATCAATGTAAGGATGTGGGGTTTCTTGAATCACTTGCTGCGGGGTTTTGTTCATACAGTTGGAATTTGCTGCCGTATCTTCCAGTTCTGTGACGCACAACTCCAGTAGCATTGTTCCCACAGTTTGATTAGTTTTACCGAGTGCTATAAGAACTAATGAAATTGTCTCCTTAGCGCCTTCGCAAACACGATTGGCTACTGCCAGCTTCAATAAATCGACGAGCATACGTGCATCATCTTCAGTTAACTGTAAAATTATTCAATGATAAAATTAAGATGAAATAAGCAAAAGTAATTTATAAATTGACAAAAGTTACTATTGCTTTTTTACCTGCGATGTAAACTCATCTAGACCGGGTTCCGAGTTCACCCCTTCGCCTACAACTTGGGCATTTGATGTGAGAGTTGCGGCGATCACACTCATCGCACTGCTCGATGACATTTTGGAAGCGCGCGATGAAAGACTCGCAGAGCTTGATATTGACGGAAAAATAGCTAAAGGATATTCCTCAGATTCAGGCGTAGCTCTAGGACTTGCTACCAGATTTGCTACCTCGGAAGGATTTGCTAAACTTTCGCCACCACCTTGGGCGATTTCACCTATCACATCCGTGCTGCCCCATCGAACAGTTGGACCCGTGCTCGAGCTCATTGTGCCTTTCGTAACAAAGAAAAAAATTAATTTTCCTTAATAAATATTTTCGCAAGTGCTTATTCTTACCATCAGCTTGCGCATCCGGACTCGTACTTCCCTTGCCGCACATTTGAGCAATATGACTTTGCAATGCAGTTACTACAGCAGTTCGAGCTTGCATGATAAACAGTGCATTGAGTACATGCTGGAGAGCTTGTTGTTTTGCAACGTTGCTTTCCAAAGAGAGTATAATATGAGCTAAAGATGGTCTGCTGCTTTTTGTCGGTGGTGCAATCACGTTTGATTCAACTTTGTCCTAAAAATAATCATGGTATGTAACAAAAAAATTGTACCTTACTTCATCGAGGTTCAGAAAGTTTATTTATCTTGAACATACCTGATTAAAGCCAAGTGTAGCTTGGCCCAAAGGATCTTTAGCGGTTGGGAATGTGACAGGCTCCTGATTGCCCATAGCTGGTTGATCAGTAAGAACCCAAGCGATGCTGTGACTGGAGCCGCATGCTACCCTATTTACTTTTGCATCTTCAAGATTGTGCACAAGAGATGGCTTTCTGTTCACCATAGTAGTTCCATTTCCTTGCTGGCCATGGTCGTTGTCACCCCAGGCATACACCTGGCCAGTGTCCGTCACTGCGAGGCAATGAAGTGCACCGACCGCTACGTGCACAAGTTTCTTACCACGCAGACCCTCCACCAAAGTAGGCCGACGAACGTGATGATCATTACCGTGACCTAAGCGGAAGTAATCACCCTTACCCCAAGTCCACACTTCACCGTATTTAGTAAGTGCAAGAGAGAATTGGGCTCCACATTCAACCTGTACTACACCAAGGCCGTTGAGTCGGTCGACTGCCAAAGGTGAGTAACAACCATCACTTCCACCTCGACCAAGTTTACCTGAAAATATTATATAATTAAGATTTTTCTAACAGTTGTGGGCTACAGCGATATATCGTCGTACTCACCAAAATCTCCATCACCCCAAGAGTAGACAATTCCATCTTCTGTTAGAGCCATTGTTTGGGCATCTCTACTTCCGCAAGCTACCTGTATCACTCTCTGCCCTACCAAGGCATCCACTAACTTAGGTTTCAAATGCGTAGTTGTATCGCCATGTCCCAATCTTCCGTATTCTCCTAACCCCCACGTGTACAGTTCTCCGTTACTCGCAATCGCTGCTGAATGCCCTGAACCACAAGCTATATCTCTGATCCTCTTAGATTTAAGAGCTTCTATAAGTCGAGGCTTGTCGAGCGAGTCTCGGTTGCCATGGCCAAGCTTGCCATCCTCACCCTCACCCCAGGAAAACACTTTACCGTCTTGGGTCAAAGCAAGAGCGTGTTTACCGCCAGAATGAACTGCCACTTTTTTAATAATATACTGGCTAAGAAAAGGGATGGGCTTTGGCTCACACACATTGTTATTGTCACCCAGACCAAGACGACCGTTAGTACCTTCTCCGCAGGCATACAGTTTTCCCTCTTGACTTACGACGAAAAGCGTTTTGCTTCCACCTATTGGAAAAATAAAAATATTAACGTCCATCATATCAAGTTCAAAATGATATTTTTATTGCAAACATACGTACCGGCAATGTGTATAGGCTTTAATTTAGATAAAACATCGCTGTGAACCGGCAGTTTTATTTTGGAACCTTTCAATCCTCCTAATTGATCTTTGTCATTCAATCCCCAGACGTAGACGGCAGCATTTTGTTGCACATCACTGGCTCTTTGAGCCGACATTTGTTCTTGCACGACTTCCCAATCAGACGCAAGGAAAGACACAGACGTGGCCAATTGATTTTCAAAGGCTTTTTTGCAACCGACGATTTGCAAGCCGTGTATCTTACAATCAATTCCACCGTTGTGACATCGTTTTATTGCTATTTCAATACAAGCGTAGTACTCCTTGATGTCATGAAGAAGAGTAACGACAGAATCGGTGTGTCGAACGTTAATGTTGAGCAATTCAAGCATGTTATCGAAGGATTCTCCCGCGTTGATGGTTATCATTGAAGGCATGTAGCTGATGATATCGTGAGGATTTACTATAATTTTAAGAGAATGAACGAGAATGCCAGGCAACATTTCCATGCGGATCCAGTGGGCGCCTTGACGTCCACTGCTTAACCAGTATTTACCCGAGCCATCAACAAGCCGAGTCGCCAAACGCTCGTTGGATGAAACGCTCAAGGTACGAATACACTTCGACCAGTCGTCCAACAGTGAAGGTTCTAATAAATCTTGCCTATGATAACGTCCAGGTCTACCAGCGTAAACAGCGGCCGAATTAGGCTCGGCAATTCGATTAAACCCATGACGATGTGACCGTTTTGTATAAAAACAATTCTCGCAAAGATTGTAGCTTTCGCACGGCTTGCACTTAAAGCGTGGACCAGAAATAGGCGACACATGACACGAGTTACAAGAAACCGAGTGGTGGCACGATGGTACACGCTCCATTTCCGCAGCACAACCTGTCCAGCTACTTTGTTGTGGAAAATCGATTGACACGTCTTTTCCATTATTCAATATAGCTGTGATCACACCAACACTATGATGATTTACTGAGCCCCACTTGTATTTAGGTACTGCTACTGATGGTTTCACTCTCACCTAAAATAAATTACATAGTCTTAAGTTTCCGGCTTTTTCTCGTTCTAGTTATAGATTGTTGTCAAAAAAGACTACGCACCTTATCGCCAACTTTGAGAGCAGGAGGTCCAGGTAGTGCTGGAGGATGTCCCAAGAGCTCTATATGAATAAATCGTACCCAGTAGGTACCACCCTTGTGCTGCCACGAAACTTGGACGTTAAGGTCATGCAATCCTTCAGGATCGATTTTGACAACTTGACCCACGTCTCCATATTCAACTTCTTCATACTTTTTGCAGCATCTCACAAGCATGCCAGCCTTTACATTATCTCTGACGTAGATCGCATATTCATCAATAGACAGAAAATCAGATCTTTTCATGTACGTTGGCTGTGAGGCTCCGCCTGCCTCTTGGAGCGATGGATCGTCTTCTACGTCCTCGCTGCTGGAATCGTCTGATTCGCAAGCATCCTCGAAACTCGATATTGTCTCTGTGTCGCTAACTGTAACGTCAGGATTTTCCAAGAGCCAACCAACTACCGTCTCGGGTGTTATGTTGCTGCCCTCGGCAATACTTAAATTTTTTATTGCAAATTCGACAGTGCGTTTATCGAAACCCATTTCTGTTAATTGAGTTACAAGTGGACTGGTAATTGGCGGTGCTATTTTGCCGCCGACAGAAGTATGCAGTTTACCAGTGTTTTTACACTGACGTTTTTGGCTTGATGTTAAAGAGACTAAAGAGATGTCAGATGTTGGAGTCGTAGGTTCGGAAACTCCTGTACCCACTATTAAAAAAAATTATAAAATTAGTATTAAATTGGCAAGCATTTAAGAATAATCATTTATTTTTTAATACTATTAATAGCATAAAATAAAGCATTACCAGGACAATGTATTGGAGTATGTCGCAATTCTGAAGCTAGATATTGACTGACTATTAATGCTGCGGTTTCAAGTTCATCTACTTTAAAGATGGGTTTAAGAGGTTGAGGTCTAGTAGCTCTAATGAGCAATTCCTGCAACAACGTACTTCGATCTTCATCGTTATCTCTTATGAGGCACTTTAATACTTTTCTAAGTTTTGATTGATAATTTATTAGAGTTTTTCCTGCATTCAGTGCAGCCAATTGTTGTTGCTGCATTCTTAAAATTGAAGCATTTACGACTCCAGCTATCACTGGCATCCCCCCAGGTCTTTTATCCATGCCACAGTGTCCTAATAATAAATTTGCCCACGTTGCTTGCAATTGATCTGTCAGGGCCATTTTGTCAAGATGAAATGTGTCATCAATGGGCTGCGAAAAAGTCATTGATCTCATTCAGTTGAATTATCCACATTTGTTACAAAATGAAAAGGAATGTATGTTACCTTAAAAGAGCCGAAAGCAACTTTTTTGCGTAGGCCAGACTCTTGCAACTGAACATGCAGTTTTGAATGTTGTGTAAACTTAAAAACAGTTGCCAATTGATCGTCTACTTGAACGACGCCGCCGATTCGCGGTCGGTTATCAAGGCCACCAACTACACTTAAGGTTGCCATAACAGTTTGTTGAATCAAGAGGCTGTTCTCGCCTCCATTCTCGTTCATTTGTATGTGGAATAAGGGACCGTCGCTAAGTAAGTCTGATGCTAGAGCAAGCTTCGCAGCTAAAAAGCTATTGAGCGCCGCATTCCATCCTGGCAATGAGTGGAGACTGCGGATGAGGCCGATTAGTTCTTCGGCAAGGGTAGAACCGTGCGATGCCGTCAAAGATACACGACATTTATTTGAATGCAATTCTTTGCTTGCCTCGCACATCAAACCAATTCGACCCAATAGACGGAAAACCTTCTCGAGGAACCCTTGCATATCAGGCAAGTTGTGAGGCCAGGAAGGCAAAACGGTATTCAACAGTCTTACTGCCATTATCTGCTTTTGCAGATTAGCTGTCACTTCATCCGCCACGATGTTTAACAGGAAGTTTACCCATACCGGGGTGCTCAAAGCTCGACAGAGGATGGGAGAGTTGGCAATGGCGCGTAGCAAACCAAGAGTTGCCCATGATTCCTCGTGCTCTTTCGCTACATTAATAAGAAAATCAATTTTAATATTATTTATTTACGATGATCGTTCGCTTATTACTTTGAATTCTTACCTAATTGCGTTTGGATACTAGAGTCAAATTTAGTAGCACTGGATATGATTCCACGCAGAATAGATGAAAGGGTTCGAATAGCCGAGGGCTGCACGCGTTCAGCTTCAATACCGCACGACAATAAGATGACCCTCAAGAGCGTTACCGAAGCTGTTTTCAAATATGTCGTAGGATGAACCTCTCGAGTATTGTCATGTTCGGTTTTATTCGTATCGCTCTGCGGTGATTCGCTATCCGAATCGCTTTCAGGCGGTGCTGGTGGCTCCGCCAGTTTCAAATCAAATTTACCCTCTTTACCCATGCGATACGAATTGGTTGCTCCGTTGTCCCATTTAACGCGAATCCAGCCATCGTCCCCAAGTTCACCTAAAAAATCGGAATTTATGTATTATTAAGAAATATTTTTTTTTTTTAAGAAAAGATACAGAATCAATGTACCTATGACAGTTCCTTCACCAGGTGGCGGTCCATCTTGTTCGCCCCATTTCCAATCTACACCTCTGACGACCCTCGTACCGATTTTCATAAGAGCTGCCAATTCAGAACCGGAGAGTTGCACTGTCTGAGGCTTGCACTTGTGCACGACGTCCTCGTAAATTGCGGTCACAGCCGGTTCTTTGCCCTTGTTATCTTTCGACGATTCACTTTGTGATGTGCCAAGTTTTGCCGGTCCGATTTGCCTCAGCAAAGTTAATATACTCGACATCAGACCAGAGTTAATCAGCAGGCCTATTTCATTAGCATGGTGATGTCCCGTAAGCATGCCGAAAATAGTCAACAGAAATCTTGCTCTTGGAAGTTTTCTAAGCCACGTGTAGGTACCTTGGTTAAGGCTGCTCTTACCACTAGCCTTACTCGATTTGCTTGGTAATTCTGCTTGAATAACGTAAGCGCGTAGTGCTTGTATGGCCCACAGCGTGACTTTTGCCTCGGCTAGTATGACCTTTAGTCTTAGGTATGGTGTTGTAGATTCTATGTTTTTAATGCAGTGGGTTATTCCATGAGCCAACTGTTTATTTTCGTGAGTCAAACCCAGCCAACCGTTTAGTAGAGAGTACTTTACCGAAGTAATAAGAAAATCTTTTTGCAGCAATTCTTGAATCATGAATAGACCCTGTTCTCGCATTTTAACTCGCTGTATTTGACAGTACATGGCTCGTCTCAAAGTTTCCACGTCTCCACTTTCCTCTGTCATAACAAAATTTATAATATTCGTCATGAGTTCGTTTGCATCCATAAACAGAGGTTTTCGGTTTAATTTGTCTGTCAACTGACGGATGACGTTCGTCATATTCAACCAGCTTGATGTCTCGAGTTTGGGTAACAGGCTCGTAGTTGTCCCAGATGTAGACTTCTCCTCCGAATCTTCGCTTTTACTTTTCGTCTTCGCATTTTGAATGGAAGCATTAACTATGTCCTCTGGTTTAGTCGGTGAATCAATTTCACGAATTTCTGACATAACACTTTCCACAGCTCGTTTGAAACGAGGTACTGTGAATAATAATTTCAGATCTTTCAGGCCTTTGACTTCGTAACTTGTGGCAGGTCTGACTTCGTACAAAAGAAACCGACACTTTTCTTGAGCAGGTGCACAGACTTCTTTGTAACTACGATTCTGCTGCTGGCGAGTCCTTATTAAATTCCACTTAGTCTGGTGGATAGCTTTAACCATATCGACAAGAGGCTTTGTCAATTTCACGTTCCCTTCCGATAATTCCTGATCGACCAATTCTATTGCTTGATGTCCTAAAGCGAGGTGTTTCACAATCACAGTCATTAATAATCTGCCGATCTCTTCTACTGGATGATCGCCACAAAAGTCTACGTGAGACAATAAGTTCGCAGACTTGCAGTAACGATCGACGATTGCAAGAAATGCTTGCACGTAAGTGTCGTTTTTGTGAGTTTCAGCTAGTGCCTGAATAAAAGCCTGGACTCGATCATCAGAGACCCGCTGTGGTTCATCTTTCATAGACATTGGCATGAGTGGAGGCTCCGTTGGAGAGTTAGCTGCGGTAGAATTGTTACTACGGGCTTCTCCTTTCTCTTCTTCGTAAGGGTTCGGGGGTTGAAGGATTTGTAAGCCACCGCGTAGAAAATTGGCCTCGAGCCATGTACCGGCTTCCTCCTCTGCTGGTTGTATTGCGAGACTTTGTCTTAAACGATAGGCATGCAAACCTAGGACAAAGCTAAGGGCACGTTCAGTATCTAATAAGCTTGAGCATACATCAGTTACTTCAATTGTGAACTGAGTATTTTCAGGTTCTGGCTGGCAGTAGTAACCGACAAAACAAGAATCCGTCATTCCGTGTCGTGACTCTCGGCTAATTAGTCGATGCAGACTTTCTTGATTACAACCCTTTAACAAAAATTCGTATAAGTGAAAACATTAATTTATAGTTATATTGCTTAAAAAAAGATTCTTACCACTGATGATCCGTCGTAACCGGATATATCTTGGACATCGTAAACACTGTTATTTAAAACAACCCAAAAACCACCGTCGCGATTGTGATTTTCTAAATCAGCCCAGCGTATTAACAGTGGCTCGTCCTGAATTGAAAGTTTATTACTATGTTGAGGTGCAATAATTCCAGGCCATGAAAGATCGTCGGCATCGTCTTTCTCGATTGTTGGTGCTAGACGATTGAATTGATCAAGAGCATCCAGTATCGGAGATAAAACTTCCATCCAGTTCATCTTAAGCAATAACATTGGATAATCCACCTAAAAAAAAATCGTTTTAAATTGTTGGTGTACATATTTTAAAAGCTAAATTCGCTTTGCAGTATTTACCTGCAAAAGTATCAAACAAATAACAAGTTCTGGCAGTAAAACATTAATTATATCTGCTTTTAAGATGCTGGCCACCATAACAAAATGCTTGACACTAATGCTAGCTAATTCCATGGCAATGGACATTATTTCTGTCACATGACTACAAATTTGACATATGTATTTATTTAATAAAGACTCTACACCTAGAATTTCTTGATCTTGTGGTTCAGAACCAGTAGTACATTTGCCAATACAGTTGAGCATCTGCGCTATCAATAATCGCTGAAACCTGAGCAATAAACTTAAACTTGGTGAATTATCAATTTTCTTCTGAAAATCTTGATGCCGAGGTTGTTGCTGCTGCTGTTGTAGTAAACGAAGTCTCGACTGTGTAATACAAGTACCGTTGCGCACAAGTTGCTTTATGAGTTGCAGTAGCGATATAGTCACGGTGTTGTGCGAATTATAGCTTGATTTTGTATCAGTTGCGTTATAGTCTTTGCTTACATTGGAACCAGTCGTTATTATATCTTTATTATCGTCTGATATATCAGATATTTCAGCTTTTATGGCAGTCTTAAGCGCGAGTTCTAAGCCGCCATCTGCCATCAAACTGGAGACAAGGAGATCAGCCATAAATTGCTGTCCTCGATTATTTGATCCTGAACTGTTGATTTCTAAACCGTTAGTGTTGGGAAGAAAACCTACGAAAAACAAATTTCATTGCAATAAATGATAGCTGCAAAAAAAACAACCAAGAAAGCTTTTTTACAAACCAGATAATGTTTTTGCTCGTTCATTTGCTGTAGGAAGTAAGATGCTCCATCCAGTTTGAAGAACGGCTTGAGCAGCCTCTTGTATAGTGGTAAGTATACCCGATATACTAGCCAAATTGACACAGCGTTGTTTTATAGAGTTTAATAGAGCACTAGAACTACCCAATCCGACAGATTTGCTATCCATATTATGGGTTATCATAGCATGTAGCTGCAATCTAAGAAGATTCATAGCAGCTACAATTAAACATTCGCGATCCTGCGTAGGTGGACGTGTGCCAGGCAAACCTATGTAAAACTTATATTTAATCAAAAAATTCGTTTCGCAAAACAATGAATTGATCAAATAAATTGAAACGTTTATCAAACCTTCACATGATTTAGCGAGAAGGGAATCGAGAAGTTTAAATGTTTCTTCGCAGACGTCGACAACAAATGCAACGCGCTGAGCCACAGACCATGTAGACATCGACCAAGCGAAGCTTTGCGTTGGTCCACAAACCAGTCCGATGACGCTCTTTCCGCTGAGAGTCGGACAAAGTGTTGGTTCCATTACCGTAGGCGGCAGCGAGGGATCGATTTGATTGCAATCATTTCGGCCCCAACCGTACACAAGCTGGTCCTCTGTGAGAGCAAGGATGTGCACGTTACCAACCGATAGGTCTCGAACCTTCTTATTTCTCAGGCCATCAATTAGTTTTGGAAAGCGGACGTGTTCTTCGTTACCGTGACCTAGTCGCCAATGATCACCCTTGCCTGAAAAGTGAGAATACGAATACAATTGCTTTTTATACATTAGCAAGACTTCGAATAAAGTGAAGTACATACCCCATGTATAAACTTCACCGTGGGCTGTAATAGCTGCCGAAAATTGTCCTCCACAGAAAACTTTAACTACATTCTGATCTAAAAGTTTGTCAACAATTTTTGGTATTTTGGATCCATCACTACCCCCTCGCCCCAATTTGCCGTAATCACCGTCGCCCCAGGAAAAGACGATTCCCGAATTAGTAACGCAGAGAGTCTGCGAATCTCCACTTCCGCAAGCAACATGGGTCACTGTGTGGCCATTTAGAGCGGTCACAACGGTTGGAATGTTTATGTCGTCGCAGATACCATGACCCAGGCGTCCGTAACTACCTCTACCCCAAGTGTATAATTCTCCAGTACTTGTAATTGCGGCTGAGTAAGTGCTCCCGCAAGCAATATAGGTGACAATTTTATCCAGCAAGACTTCCACTACCTATTTTAACAATAATGTCTTTAATTAATATTATTTCTTGCATAGATGCTGTAAATATTGATGAATAAAATTTATATATTAACCTGCGGCTCATCGCAAGAGAAACTGTCGCCGTGACCCAGCCTGCCTCCATCTCCGTTGCCCCAAGAATATACTATACCCTTAGTCGTTAACGCAAGGTAGTGTTTGCCATCTGGGTGTGAAGCAATCATCACTACGTCATCTGCAAATCCGTAAACACTTTGCGGATACTGCGTCTCCGATCCGTAATACATCATATAGACTTTGCCATTTAATGATAATATAAGCAGTGCTCTTTCAGTGCAGCATAATTGTTTCACTCCAATTTCAGCAATAGCGTCACAATAGTAAGGAGGTGTTCCACTACCGAATTGAACATTGCCCCAAGCCAATACCTCCTGAAATGTTTGTGTTTCAGATCTCAATAAATCGGGGATTGGTGGTAACAGAGGTTTGGCTAATCGACTCAGATGGCACATTATAATAACAGCAGCTTTGCGGAGATCGACGGGCGTTGTTTCGTCATCAGAAAGGCGAAGATATTTAAGCAATGCCTCGCATGGTCCTGGCGACGCATTTTCATCCAATCGACGGGACTTGGAGGCAGCTATGGTACTAAGTCGACGCAAGAGCGGAATAAGAGGAGCCGAGTTACCAGGAGGCATTACTCGATTATCTTGATTTTTAGGTTTTTCACTTAATTGAAGCAATAAAATAACCGAATCTAGTAGGCTTGATAGCGTGCCTCGTTGAGTGGCCAACTCTAAGAGAAGACAAAGTGCTGTATGCTGATCTGCCACTGGAACAGGACACCAAGATATTCTTCCAGATACTACGTCACTGTAAAAAAAAAAAAACAGATTCATGCACCAATAATTATAGAAAGATAGAGAAATATCTTTTATTGATTTAAGTAAAAAAATACCCTGTAACCACAAGTCTTAAAAATTTTGCTGATCGCTCAACAACTTCCAACCAAACTTGGGAAACATTGTTTTCATCAAAAAGGGTAGCTTCAGGTAGCGATTGAAGAGCTTCTAATGATTCTGTCAATAATTCACTGCAAAAGTCAATATCTTCACCAGATCTCCAAGCTCTTTTTAAATATGCAAATGAAAAATTAAGAGCTGCCCGTGAACCAACTCGAGCAAGACCAGCTGTTGCTTTTTCGCTAGGTTTTATTCTAAAAAATTAAAAATGGTAAAAACATTTTTTAAAATTATTATAATTTTTTAGTTAAGTACTTAATTTACTAACTTTTTTGGTACTTTGACTGCAGCTTTAGGGGCAACTATAACTTCTTTATTTTCTTGAGGCTTATGCCTAGATAAGGCAGTGAAATATCTTCGAGCAATTACCAGACGCTGTCTTAATCTAGTTGCAGAAAGAGTGCTGTTAGCAACTTCGTGACATAAATTTCTTTGTTCTTTTATGAGAGATTCTATGCACAAACTCAATTCACTTGGTGCTACGATATAACAAATTAATCATATTTTAAAATAAAAATTTTAATGATAATTATATATTTTCTGCAGAGACTTCTTCTATACTTACATGGTTGAGAACCCCATAGCCAAGAATCTATGGTATATTGTGCAGGAATAGACTTTTCTGCAGTAACAATTCGTCCTTCTTCTTCATCTAACTTTTGGCAAGGAATACAATTACACCCGCTTTGTGGACCACAAATACCATCGCAACAGGGGCATGATAACACTCTCAAATTACAATAATAATTGCCGCTCTCTCCTGGAAAATAATTAGTTTGAAAATTATTTGAATAAATATTAAACATTTAAATAGAACTATAAATAAATGACATACCTTTTCTGGCAATTACACCAGCGGAATTCATTAAACCATCACTAAAGGCACCAACAATTTCTCCATCCCTTATCATTTCATTCCACAATTCGGAAAGTCCATCCCGGCTAAGGAAACGTTGGAGGTTCATCTTGAGCCATTTGGCATCAAGACGAACCTCTGGTCTTACTGTAATATTTAGTTGACCACTCATGTTGACACTTGTTAGTTTCTTAATAGTTAAATAAAATTCTAGAAAAAAACAAACGGAAATCGATTTATAAAAAAATCATAACATTTGACTAGAAATTTTGTATACACAGGGCACAACTAATAAAAATTATGTAAATGTATTTGATACAAAAGTTATGAAGGTATTCAAGGTGTACACTAAATATTTGAGGACTTTTGCAAAGTGAGTTAGGTTCAGATAGGTTAGGAAAGAGAAAAAAAAGTCCTACAAAGGTCGATAAACATTAAACACTCACGAAGTATAACGGTTCACATTTTCCTTCTGAATGTCTCCTTCTCATCACTTGGCTCTTTTTTACAGACGCTGTTCTCGACCGAACTTCGAGCTGGATCCGAAAAGCCCTAGCGACATTCCTCCTGATTTCTGACTTTTGACAGGTCTTTTGGGTGCTGGAGCGAGAGAGATATACTCTAATGCATTGTGAAAACTGGGAATGAATATACCAAGAGGCGTGCGCACAGCGCTGGCTGGCATACTGCTCTTTACGCAGTCCGGCAACTGGCGGCAATCTTGGCTCGAATATATACTAAATTACGCTAACTCCTAGCCTGTGCTCGCGATCATATACCACTGCACGAAACAAACCCGCACCGAGTAAAATCTGGCCAAATATAGCACTTGCACCTTTAGTTCTATATAGATATGTATGTGGAGCCTAGCAGTTTTAGCGTGCTGCAATTCCACTGCTAAATTTAAATTGAATTTCAATGAAAAAAAAGGGAAGGAATTTATCGTGATAGTAACAAAATAGTACAGTTATTTATTTTTTACTTCATTTTGTTACAAATTTATTTGGTACACGGTACCTATAAGCGCCACAAATTTTACAGTATTTACAAAACCAAAAATTAATGAATATACTCATTTTATAAAGTTGCTATATATTAATAATTTTAAAAAATTGCTGATAATTTAAACGAAACGGCTCTTGCTACGAAATAAAAAATATCTTAATGTATGGGTTTACTATTTCAACTTTTTATACGCTTTATAATCGTGAACATTATAAACTTTCGTTACTTATTATTATAAAACTTTTAACATGTTTACAAAGCTGCGGTACTTAATATTAAGCTGCACTTATAATAAAAAAATTGCTTAAAATATGTATTACTATTTCGTCTTTTTACACGGTTGATAATCGTGAACTCTATAATTTTTTTCGTTGCAATAAAACATATCACTGTCGCGTAATTTTTTATATTTTCGCACACATCGTTGGCATAACATCATTTCATATGATTCGTCAATATCCAATAAAAAATAATTTTCGTTAGAATTTTTCTATGCATAATAGGAAGGCGGCACTGTTAAATCTTGCAGCACGGCAAATTGTTCTTCCGTAAAATTTTCCGCTAGGCCTTGAAGACCAGTCCATCCATCACAGTGAGTACGTTTAAAGTCATTGAGCGTTTTTCTAATTGTACTCTGAAATAAAAAATCAAAATTAAAAGAGCCTATTATATTTTTAAAAGGTATTTTAAAACTTACAGGAATTGGCTCAGAGTCGTTTAAGTGATGGCTCAGGCACTCAAAAATCGGCGGAACGTGTTTAGGAACATCGTAAGGATGTGCTTGAATGAAAGCACACATTCCCAAAACCCCGGCGTGGCGTAATCGAGCAGCATTGATTGCTTTTGAATGATCTGCCTGCTGCTGATCATTCTCGTTTAATTTGCTCCTTCTCTTGTTAGTTTTCACTTTCTTTTTAAACTCAACCTGTAATTTAAATAATTTGAATACATTTGTCTCTTGACTTTTGCTTGGATTACGAATCTAAATAAAAGTTACCAGCAGAGCTTCCTGATCTGGTAGAATAGTGCAGTGCAAAAGTCCACCGAGCAATTGGGAGGCCTTTTCACGAACCTCAAGTCTTTCGTCTACCAGTAACCTTAGTACTATATCTTGAATGGATTGCACCCAAGACTCATTGCTGAGTAAAATGCTCATGTTATTGAAGATAAGAACTTGCAGAAATTCAAGGCAACAAGCTCGTGCGGACCACGACTGACTTTGAGAGATATTGCGCACGGCATCCAGAGCTGCAGGCATGTGTTCAGGCATGGTGAGCGTGTGAGCCAGGACAGCCAATGACCTTGAGCACGTCTTCGATAACTCCTCGTCCTTTTCGTTGTTCTCCAATTGACACATAATTGGGTAAACTTTGTAAAAACTTGATAACGCGTCGAGATTCGAAATCATGACTGCCTCGAGAATCCATCTGCACACGATTTTGAATAATCTAATGTTTTTTTCTCGCTTATCGTTCACCTGTACGTTGGAGCTGAACGAACGAAAAATCATGATCAATTAATCAATATTTTCTCTAGGCTTTTAAACAATTCTTATAAGTTATAAAAACAAGCGTTACCTGGACCCTTCCTCATTCCTCCTTTCAGTCGAGTCAGTCTCTAAAGGATTTGGTGTATCTTCTTCTTGTACTAAAGATTGTAGCCTAGGATAAAGTCTGTCTAGAAAATCGCTAATTTCAAGTGAAGAAGATACTTTTTCGGAGTCTTGAGAGAACTTGATATTTGTCCGAAAGATAGAAACAAGCATAGAAGCAAGACGATCCCTCACATTCTGGAAGGGACTTTCCTCGAGTCTGTTCTCAAAGCGGCGAAGTAACCGACACAGCAGTTCGTTAACTCTCCAAGACTGCAGGCACAAGGCACCTTGAAGTATCATGAGACGACCACACTCGACGAAGGATGCCTCGGATTGACCCAGCGGGGACTCCTCCATCAAACATTCGAGCAACCAGTACAACCGATTTGGATCCCTATCTTTTGTAGCGTTCGATATACACACCGCCCAATCGGCAATGGTTTCCACTGTGAGATTACTCAAGGCATTACGCAATATTGGCAGAACCGATTGCCACATTGCCTCCGTCATTTCGTAGGTCCAGTGTTTTGAGCCTTTGATTAAACCGCAAATTATTTCGGCTGCGCAACGCTGCAAGCTCTCTTGCTTATCTTGAACGAATCTTTGTAGATGAGGTAGAAATTTATTAAGGAAAGAGTCGCCGTGATTACGGAATAGGCCCTTGAATACCAAAAGTCGAAGGTTACTAAATTTGTCACGGCCCTTCTTTCCTTCAAGACTTAGATAAGAAATCAATTTGTCGACATTTTGCTGATTCCCAAAGAATTTTTCGATTTCTTGCTCCTGTTCCGTTAGGTTAGACTTGTCGAAATTTGGCTGTTGCGACATGGGAGCGTAGACTTTAAGTTCTCTCGGCCAAACGTAGTAACCAATGTTAGTTTTGTGAATGTAACGACTTTCATCCCATTGTAACGCATTCGTCGGGCGTTTATCATAATTATACTGCAGCCAGCTATTGTCCTCGCGATGACCAGGCCTGAGTGATGACGATTTAGAGCTGTATGATGGTGTAGAAATAGTTACCTATTAAAAAAGCAAATTTTATGCATTAATTTCAAGTTTAAGAATTATTTAAAATTTAAATAAACAAATAACCTTGGGATGTTTTTTCTTTAGTTGTTTAAAGACATACATAAACATTCGAAGCGCTATTTTTCTTTCTTCAATAGATTCATGAATTAAGACTCCGAGGAAAAAACGCACGATTTGTGGTGGATATATGAACTCAGGGTGAGCCAAAACGTAAATAAAATTCATAGCCATTAATCGATGACGCCAGTGTAAGTTACCTTCCAAAAGGCTTTTCAATAATGTATCCAAAATGTTGCTATATGCTCGCAAATTTCGTTCTCCACTTTCATTTAATTTTTCGATTCCAGCTTGAACTTCTTTTTCGGTAGGCTTAGCTATACTCGGCGGACAACCAGCATTCCAAAATTCTGCAGCCAGGGATACACAAGAATCGGGCACATTCAATTTAATGTTTGTCGTATAAAATGTTTCAAAAATTGAATCAACAATACTGTCTTTCAAACGAATAACTGAAGGTTTCTCAGAAGGTTTCGATAATACTAAAGCAGGCCATAACGTTTTAATAAACTCCCAATCTTGTTTGACTAGCAGATTTTCTTGATGATTTATTTTCCTAGTTAATAAGTATAAAATGCCCTAAAAATATTCAAATGTCGGTTAAAAACTATTATAAGTTTTATAAAATTTAACATTTTAAAGGACAATACTCCCTACCTTATAAGCGTCGTGATGCTCAATTGGATCTTTTTGAAGTACTTCAATAATTTGCGGTGTCAAGCTGATGTAAGCGCTTGGAAAATAACCCAAGGCTATTTGAATTATTTCTTGAGATTTAGTGCGTACTCTGCTGTATTGACTTATTGCAAGATTTAATAAATTTCTCAAAATGTGAGTGTGAGTCTTTGTGAGAACAGGTGTGATGCAGATTTTACGCATATGATGTTGCGCATTAACGCAAGCCAAGATAACCGTAGGAAACCATCCTTTGCTTCCAATCATTCGATTTTCTACTACTTTCTTTGATATACAGAAGTTAGCAGTAAATTTGAAATTGGAATCTACCGGCATACGCAATTTTCCAAGAAGAAGATATTGCCAATTCTGAAATGTTTGCATTAAGAACGTAAAATAATTTAATTACCGACGCACATAATAATTTCTTTAATTTTTGTTTAACTTACCAACAGTAACATTAAAAAACTCTTTGTGTCATCTTCAATATTTTTCAGCATGACCTCTTGAAGTTCAGTCATTATTTTTATTAAATATAATCGTACATTACTACCATCAGGCATCTTTACTTCTCCAACGTTTCCAGTTATAGGTTTATAGGATTCAATGCAATTTTCAAAAGGTTTATGTATAATGGGTGATTCATCCCACAATGGTAAAGCTGAATCGCAACCATCCAGAATATTGAAAATAATCCTTAACGTTATTTGCAAGTCTTCTCTGTTGGTTTTAAAATTAAATTTTGTAGAAAGATTTTTGTTAAGCAATAATAAAATTACATAATTATAACATACCGCGATAAAGAATTTCCAGTTTTTATAAATTTCTCTATTTCTTGAACAGCTGGTACAAAGTATCTGCTAAAAAGCTTTTGCAAAGCTTCAAGTTCTTTTTCTCCAGGAGTGTACATCTTTATCCTGATTGATTTCATACTCATTGTTTCACCCCAGTCTTTAACATAAGGATACGAAGAATCGTCGAGATTTCTTTCAACATTTATTGATGTGACAGTAGAAAGAGATTGCAAAACGTTGCTCAAAGTGAAGCAGCCAAGCAAATTACCCTCGCGCGATTCCAATTTAATAATTTTATCAATAATTTTAATCAAAGTGTCCATATATGGCAGTAGTGTGTCCCCTTGTGTGAGAACTAATCGATTTAACAGCAGTAACGGATACAGTAGTTGATTGTCAAGATTTTCTGCTTTGATAACATCGTCTCCATCGCCGATTGCGCTCAGCACCTTTTCCGAGAGAAAAGGAAACAGGGCTTTTAAAGTTTCCTGACTGTTAATATTGCTAAAGGCCTTACACAGTACCGCAACTAGTTGACCAGCCACTTGAGTCTCAAGGACGTGTTCCATGATAAAAGAACGTAGTTTGTTAAGCGCACTTACAAATATAGTGTGACTCGTTTGACGTAGTAGTGTCGAAAATACACGACTCAATGAGGTTTCAGCCATTGCCTCAGAGCGACTCTTACTGTTACCATTCGTCTGATTTTCCAGGCGTACTGATTCAAGAGCGCTAGAGTCTATCCAAACAAACACCTTGTCCATAAATTGCAGCACGAAATCCTCAAAACGACAGGACGTCTCACAAATTATACTATCACTATCATTCAATTCCGATGTCGTTTTGGAACAATCAACTATGGGAATCATTGTCACGTACGTCGCAATCAGATTAAAGGTCACGAGACATTTGTTCGGGTCGTTTGGATCAATGCCAGATAAAGAGGCAAACAATAGTGGCAGTACATGCAATGGTCCATCTACAAATCCATATTCTGCAAATAAAAACATCTTGTTTATAAAAAAATTCGTTTTAAAAGAATATAAATTTTAGCAATATAAGTACCTTTGTTAGGAACACGCGACCCTTGAACCAAGGGTCGGGATATGGTAATCATGCATGTTGTAGCAGTGATTAATTTGTGGGGTTCTATGTCACTACCAATAGTAGGGTATACTTTGTCTAATACATTTGGTATTACAATATTTGGTCTCATTATAGCAAGATAATGCAATGCGTCATAGAAACTTTGAGTGCAGCGTTTGTTAAATACACCAATCATAGCGATTGGTATCATACTATTGACAAATGCATCAATGTCAGCGTCAGTTAATCTATGAGATTCAGGAATTGGTGTTTTCCATGATTGTTTCAGATTGTGTACTTGATAACGCTCTCTATTTAATATTTCAAATTTCATTACATTAAGTGGAAAATTTCCAGGTTGTTAATAGTTATTGTAATAGTAGAAGGGTTTACCTGTAAATTCTCAGAACTACAAAATATGAAATATTTACATATAATTCTCCTAGCTTTTTAAGCCAAGCACCGTGATTAGCTGGATGAAAGTAAGTTTCAATTGTCTTCAAAAACTTATCCAAATAATTTTGCGAAGAATTTTGTCCCTAAAATAATTTGTTTCTTTAAAATTATTATTATCTTATTTTGATAAACTATTTAACATTTTTATACTAACTAAAACAGATGCAATCCATTGAGCAATATAACATGCTGAAATTCTGCAGTTATTGTTGCATTTCATTTTTTTATAACATACAGGCAAATTTAAAGTTTGTACAAATCTTGTAAACATTAATGGAATATATGGTTCCCAATCAATGTACCCAATATTATAATATGCTAGTTGTGATATTAAATGCATTATATTATTTCCCCACGTTTGAGCAGTACAGCTACAAACTTCCCATAATTTCATAAATTCGTGGAACCAAAGTTCGTGCCCAATCGAATGATACTCAGGAGTTAATTGCACTGGTAAAAATAATTCAAAACATTTCATGGTATTTTGCATGCTAAAAGTATGAAGGGGGCATATTTGAGGTCGTAACTCATCTAATATTTCCTGTGTTGCACTTACCTAAAAAAATTGTATTAGACAAATATTTTAGTAATTTATAAATAGCTATTTAGAAAACTTACTGGGAAATAAATTTTTGCTGAATAAACTAAAAAGTCTATTAGACTTTTCAAATATGATGGATAATGATCAAGTGTAACTTGCATTGGTTTTTGAGCAGTAACTCGAAGACATAAGTTATACAAAGGTTTCCATGGCAGTTCCAACTCACTAGGTGAAATTAAATCACTTTTTCTAAAAAAAGATAATAAAATTAGTGTATCACTTTTACTCAATTAATTTTCAAATAATCAAAATTAGTAAAACCTTATAAGTGTATATAAGCGATATCCAAAGACACCAATCAAGGTTGACTCTAAATTTGGTATTGTTATTAATTCATACATTAACTTGATAAACATAATGTGATCTTCCTTTGTAAATCTTAAATTGTACAATGTCAAATATCTGAAATTAAAAGATTTTTTTGTGGTAACAAAAAATGGAATATTTATGCAAGGATGTGTGTAATAAACTATTTACTTGTGGAGCATGTTTGACCAGTAAATGCATCCAGGTTTTATATCTCTTAGCATTACGCATCGTCCCAAATTTGCTTTAATTTTTGCAAGCAGGGCATCTGCTTCTTCGTCCAATTGATCAGCGTAAGGAAGAAATTTATTAAAAGGTATTTCTTTTTGAAAAATTATTTTCTCCTTAAAATCTACATCTTCCATTGTTAATTCCTCAGTTGGTGTATCGATACCTGATAACAAGTCATCGGATAGCTGTTCATAATAAGCATCACCTTCTCCAATAAAATCCATCACTCCCTAAATTTGACGATTAAATTGTAAACAGCAATGTAAATTAGTTATCTAATGAATTTCAAAAGAAGAATAGAAAAAACTACATTATTACATAGAGAATGAAAAATTTTAACCTTACTTTTGGATGGAAGTGCAAACACTATTGCGACGTTCCGGGAGACGAAATATATCTCGTATCTTTTTCAATCTTTAAGAGTTCGTCTCATTGTGCTCGCGAGTTCCATTGACTCACGCTTTGTATCCCTCGCGTGACTGCCCAAATATAATATTTTCCGTGACTTTTACATATAATGAAACGTCACAAAGAAGTCGATTGTGGATATAGAAGATCTGATCGTTGAAAGTGCCAAAAGAAGAAAGAAAGATTTTTCTAACAAAAGGCGGGAAGACAATAATTATATCAGTTATAGTTAGGACTTTTTGCTATAATCTAGAGAAATTTTCACTTAGCGCGGGGTTGCGGGAAATTTTGCAGTCCTTTTGCTGAAATTTAATCTTTCTACAATTTTTTTTCTTCAAATTTATGCCATTGAAGCATTCCAAACAAAAAAAAATCTGCATTTCATTTATTTTATCAATCGATCAATCAATTAATATAATGTCAATTTCAAAATTTTTACAATATTAATAAACTAAAAATACATTTCATACTATCATATTATATGTATATAGCCATACACACAGACACAGTGATAACGAGGTATAGATATATCAAACAGCTGATATTGTTCATTGTTGAAATTCCGTCTTACGACTCACACAATGATTTCAAATTTTTGTTTGCTCAGTTTTTTAAATTTATTTTGAAACATTTAATTTTTATGGGAAATTATGCTTTCCAATGTAAAAGTCTTTTCAAAACTATATTCCAGTATATTTAGTAAGAGGTTTCTTCTAACATTTACCTTAAAACAAATATAATTAATCTTTTAGGTTATTTTCATTCGATTTTTGTCAATAAAGTTTGAAAATTATCTAAAGTAGACAAATTTCTTATTAAAACTTAACTTACTGTAACATTGTATTTTTACAGGCCTGCAAACTACAGCAAAATGTTCTTCAAAAATAATCCACAATACAGCCTATCAACAAAGTACTCCACAAATTACTTTGCAGCAGACATTTGGACAACCAACTTTTCTCACACATCCGCATCTTTTAAAAAAAGGAGAAATTGTACCAGGTATAAAAAAAGATGAATTTATAAAAAGGCGCATTCAATTAATGGAAAAGATATCTAAAAATTCTCCATCGAGTGATATACCTCATATTGTGATAATTCCATCCGCTTCCAAAGTTTATATGTCTGATAAAATACCCTACGTCTTCCGCCAAAATACTGATTTCTTATATTTCACCGGTTGTCAAGAGCCTGACAGTGTATTAATGTTAATTATAAAAGGAGACAAACACTCTTCAACATTATTTGTGAGACATAAAGATGCTCATGCAGAGCTATGGGATGGATCAAGAACAGGTATTGATGCTGCTTTGTCACTGTTTGGAGTTGAATGTGCTTTACCAGTTATGGATTTTGAACAATTTTTAGCTTCATTTTTAAATGAACATAAAAAAACAACTATATGGTATGATAATGAAGATGTTATACAACCAGAAATTCATAAAAAACTTAATCAGCTTATTAAATTATTTAATAGACAAGGATTTTGTTGCCCTAAAACATTAATTCATCAATTACGTATAATTAAATCTCCAGCTGAAATAAATTTGATGAAAAAGAGTTGTTCCATTGCTTCAGAAGCTATAGCAAAAACAATAGAGTATTCAAAAGTAGGTACTAGTGAACATGAATTGTTTGCTACGGTTGACTATGAATGCCGAATAAAAGGTGCAGAATTTTTAGCCTATCCACCTGTGGTAGCTGGAGGAAAAAATGCAAATACCATTCATTACATTTCCAATAATCAAATTGTCAAAGATAAAGAATTGATTTTAATGGATGCTGGTATGTTCTATATTTACTTTTGAGTGACTGACTTAAAACTAAACTTTTGTAATACATGTATGATGTTTTTTTTAAACTGCATTTTTTATTATTGCAGGATGTGAATATCATTCATACACTTCTGATATTACTAGGACATGGCCTGTAAATGGCACATTTACTCGTGAACAAAGAATCCTTTATGAAATAGTACTGGATGTTCAGAAAATGTTAATAGATAAATTGAAAGAGCTTCCCAGTCTTGATATGGTATATCATGACATGTGTCAACTTTTAGGTAAGAGGCTGCAAGAAGAAGGTCTAATTCCAAAAAATATTACTGGTAATAAATTGTTAGCTGCCACGTATACCTATTGTCCTCATCACGTTAGTCATTATTTGGGAATGGATGTGCATGATACATCAAAAATTTCTCGAAGCATCCGAATTCAACCGGGAATGATTGTTACTATTGAACCAGGTGTGCAATCATGTTTTATTAATTTATTACAACTTCTAAGAAATATAATATATCGAGTTTTTTTTTTTAGGAATTTACGTTAATCCAAAGAATCAATTGGCTCCACCAGAGTTTCACAATATTGGTATTAGAATAGAAGATGATATTTTAATTGAAGAATCTGGACCTGTTGTTCTTACACAAACTTGTCCAAAAGAAGTCGCAGATATTGAAATGCTTTCGAAAAAAAATGTTATGTAATGTATTATAGATTGTGGATAAAACGTTGTATTTTTCTCTGTTTATACCAGAAAAACCATTGATATTGATAATGTAAAAGCTGTAGGTACATATTTAAATAGTAGTAACCTGGATGTATTTAAAAATAACAAATGTACAAAGTTTTTTGTATTTATTATAAACTATATTTTATTCATAAACTTGTCTATTTGCAAAAAAATGAACGTTACAAACTTGTAACCAATACAAGACAACAAGCAAAAGTAATAAAAAAGCATAAATACAAAGCGCTATCATGAATATAAGTTTCATTAATTGGCAAATGTTTTTTATTAAATTATCAAAAGTTGTAAAGATTAAAAAAATGTTTAATACTAAACTAAGTAAAAAATAAGGCACTCCGTGTAACGGCCGTGCCTAATAAAGAAATAATTAAAAAGTCTTTAAAGTAATTAAATAAATTACACGAATTTTATTCAAAATTCTCGTTGCTCCCGCAGCTTTGCATCAGCCTTTTTCAATGTTATAAAGTTTGTCAATTGTTTCACTCGTAGACGTGACCAAACTAAATGATCGTGGAGTGCGTGAATTTGCGCTGCTGCAATAGCCGCACTTTCTGGATACAATACCGTGGTACATCCGAGTCCTAAGATAAACATTTATGTATAATATAGCTTTAACAAAGTTTTTACAAAAAGTAAGAAAACTTAAAATTATGACTACTTATTAGTATACTATATTAATAATGATAAGTAAATAACGATTTACAATTTCTCACTAAAGAATAAAATAATTAAGAGGCATTATTAAAAAAATTATACCTGAAGGTACTTTCAGAGATGACCAGACGTCCTGGTTGATAGCTTGTGAATTTTCTGGTGGGCAGTTGATTACAGGGAATGGAGAATTGCCAGAGAGTACTGGACCGAGGCCGTTGCTTCTGCCAGCCACTGCGATCAGTACTACCTAAAATGTAATCAATGCGCAGCGCGCGATCAACAACCGACGAAAGAATTAATTGACGATGGCAGAAAGAAAATATCGAGTCAAGATAGTGACTGCAGCAATATTTTTCTGCCTTTGATGACTTTTCTTTATCGCTTGTTTGACCGATTATTATACTTTCAAACTAAAAATAGAAGTTAATTTTAAGCGTATTTTACAGATTTGTAGAAGAAGAGGCGGTCTCAAAAAATAATTAACAGATAGAAGGAGCGAAGCTTTTTAATATGGTATATTGGAAAAAGTGCAAAGTGGAAGATAAAGGTCAATTGCTAATTCTAGGTCAGTTGCGAAAGAGCAAGGTAACCGGATCGCGGTGGTTCTCGAATATCGTCTTATGCGATACGCAAGTGAATGGAAATACAGTGGAGTTGTAACCTTTTCGCCACTACCCTCGTACTCGGCAAGGATCCGCAGGGTCTCCTCGGTGCCCTTGTGAGCGCTGCTCACCCTCAACTGAGCCTTGAGTCCGAAATCCACTACGTGTTTGGCGATTTTTTTGCAGTGATCGGCATCATTGGCGGAACCCATTAGAATCACCACGTGAGCACTCGGAGGAGGCACGAGGTAGTCCAGCTGCTGAGCCACCCACTCGAAATTGCGTTTCACGGTGTCCAAATCTGTCTGGGTGACAGTCTGCAGATTTCTGTACACCTGAGCGTTAAGAAAATGTCATCTTTAATAGAGAAAAAATTCAATACTACACGGAGAGAAAAAAGTTCTTGTCAAAATTGCTATACTGTTTTGAAACGCCGGAACGAACTGGACAAATAAAAAAATTCACTTATTTTTACTAGAACATTCCTATCGATGCACAATGTATTCGCATTATTGAGCTTCTTTACATTTTTTATCTACGAAACAAAGAGAATCGTCAAGCGCATTTGCATTAAAATTTTGTTTAAAGCAGTGCCTCAATTTGAATTATACCTGTTTATCTTTCATAAGCCTTTTGTCACCGCTAGGCCAGAGTCGCCACGAATCGCTGTCAATAATGTCGGAGACGAGGATCTCACCGCCTGCGTCTATTCCAAACTCGATTTTCATGTCAATGAGCGCGCAGTCCCGACTGGCCCAGGCGCGTTCCAAAACTTCAAATACTGTCCTCGCCGTGCGTAGCATTATGTCGTACTCGTCTTTGCCAATTGTAAGACCGTTCAGCTTGAAACCGGCCGAGATAATTTGCTCTTCGGACCATTGGGGATCGTGATTCGCATCGTCCTTGAAGAAAGTCTCCTGCAACGGCGGCGAAAAGTGGTGACCCTCCTCCACACCTAAAAATTATTTTCCACGTTTACTTAGAGATAATTTACAGATTCCTTTGACCTTGTAAAAGCTTATAGTTAAGTCGATGGGCCTACCAGGATTTCTCTTGAGGAAGCTGCCGGTGGCAAGTCTCCTGGTGACCCACTCGATGGGTACCATCTCGCATCTCCTCGCAACGAAAGACTTATCGCCGGCGAGTTTGACGAAGGAGGTTCTGATGCCGGCCCTGTTGAGAAGCTGGAAAACCTTGGCGTTGGTGGCATTGCTGATAGCAGCTTTACCTTCGATGACGTGCGACTTCGCTCCATCCCCGGCAGTGATCCGATCCTTGCTGTCCACCAAACAGAATTTCGGCTCGTTCACCAACTCGAAGACTTTCTTCGTCTTACCCTCGATTATGAGCTTGCCCAGCTTGTATTCTAAAATAAAAGACTTACATCAATGCACGGTCGAGACTATTTTGTAATTAATAAATAAATTATTTTTCTTCCTTATACACGTGTCTTTTAAAGAATTCCGCTGCGCTTTTCTTCGTAGAATATATGTCTATGTGGAACATACCTACACATATGCATATGGCGCGTGAGAGGTTCCGAAATATAGTCTGCCGATAAAGAACCAGCGGGAACGCCATGTGAACACGGTGCCTATATTTCTTCCTGTGTTTTTACCAATTTTTTAACCATTTTTCCAAATCAAACTTTTAAATTGCAATAACTAAACTATTAATTACGAGCGAGACATTGACGAAGTAATGTATTTCAACGAGATTTCTAGACCCGCGACGGAATTCCGTAAGTTGTAAAAGAAATAACCTCTGATTTCTTTCAAATACTCGGACCAAATAGCTGCTAATAAAAAAAAATTTTGCTCACTAGTTAAAAAAGATACTTTTTCTGCTTTAATAAAAAACGAATCTGACTAACAATTAAGTAATTAATAAGTTAAAAAAAGGTACCGATCCGACAGAAAAAAAAAAGAAAAACAAGGCACGCGCAACGGCACCATGCATACAGCTCCGCATGGCATTGTAGAAAAATTGGCAGAATAAGAACTAAAAAATTATTGCTTACCGGTCATGTTTTCGCCTGTGTGACTGTCGCACGAGTGACGACTCGGGCTCGCAACCTCTCGCTCTTCTTCAGCGTCCTCGTGCGCGAGCATCCCCACCAACAAGTAGTCGAGATCCCCCCTGGACTCTGGCGCGTAATCGTCGCATAGTATTTTCTCTAAAATATATGTTAACTAACTTGTTATGCTTTTCTCGTCGATAAGAGAGCGTCTCGCCGATTAAAAATTTGCATTTTCTTGCAAATTTCTCAAAACAAATCCACCCTTCAAGTTAGATTATAAAATACGCTGTTGTTTGTTTGTTTTTTTACACTCGCCGTCAGATTTGGAATTGCTAACGTCAACGAGCTGTTTATAGTACTATTCCAATTAATAACAGTCGTTATCCTCAGCTGATAAGTCTTCTTGAGGCTGCACATTACGTTGAAATCGTTTGTATTTCAATTTTATAAATTATATTATATGATAATAGTACTTTCTGCTAATGACGTATACGCTATGCGCGGATAAATATGTTGAAAATTCTAATGAACCTTTTGCCAAATGGAAATTTTATTACTGAAAAATGGATGCAATTTGTCTTCTTACAAATTTAAACGAGAACAAGTTACAAGTTTTTCCAAAGTACAATAAGATATTCACATTGATTTGCACTGAATGGAAAGTTCCACTGATTCTATGGAAAATAAATACGTAACGTGATAAATATCTTGGTGTCGTTCACGTCGATTCTTTTTCTATACTAACTCGAAAGTTCATAAAGTTTTTGCATTCAATTGAAGCGCCTAATTATTATTTTACATCGTCTGCAATTGACCACTGTTTATAACTCGTGGGATAAATAAAAGATTGCAATGATTTAATGAATTGATTAAGTTTAAAGAAAGCAGAAAGAGACTTTTTATTGAAATTTATATAATGTATCTTTTTTTATTTAAGTAAATAAGTTTTGAGATACTGATATTGTTAATTCGAGTGTGTGCCGAGGCCTTGGGGGAGTGCCGACTGCCGAGTGGGCGATACAATACACCCCTCTTCGACGGCGTGCCGGTCGCGCCGGTCACAAAAGTACCTTGCCGAAGCTATAGTCCGACACTTGCGCCTGAGAAAGCGAGGCGCGTACAGCGGCAGCGACGCGGTGCTCTCTCACGTTCCCTCCGTCTCTTTCGCTCTCACTTCTTTTCCTATTGTGCGCGGTAGACGCTCGGCATTGTGTGCGCGCGTGCGTGCCGGACGCGCAACCTTACACGGCCTCGTCTCCGAACACGTGGTAAGTCGAAATCCGATTCAATAGCTCGAAACATTAATATATCGAACATCGCTAGTGCTTTCTCTCGTAGGACTCATAGAGAATCTCTTTCATTTTTAAATTGCCTTTTTTCTCCCAATTCGTCTTGGACTCGTCAACTTTCACGAGTATTTAAAAACTGGATTAAAAGTATTGGCGTATGCACGCATACTTGTGCGTAGGACTAGTTTCGCCACCTGCTCCAAAATCCATCGTGGATCGACGACTGGCCTCTTCCTCTCATCCTTCATTCTTTTTTAAACTTGCTTTGTAGCTACGAACGCGAGACATTTTTTTAAAGTTTTCGCTACAGTTTTAAATCTTCAGAGAATTAAAATTAAAACCTATTGCTGAAAGAAAAAAACATTTAACTGTATGCACCATCAATCTTGCAGTATATAATTGACACTGAGGATGTTGGAAGGCATCGCGGTCTCGAAGTGTCGGAAGGTATCGCAGTCTCAACGTAAACATGTAATTCTCGAGATTATTTTAGCGCCTCGGTAAAAAGCGGCTTCTTAACTAACGACGCGACTCATCCTTGGGCGACCAGAGGTTTTCCATCTTATTTTCGTAAGAAAAAAATTGACCATTTATTCTATAGTTTTTAGCTGTAGTCGCTCTTGACAGACACGCGACTCGCCCGAGCCAAGACGAACGCGTAAAATTGGGCAACGTGAGTCGGCGTGGACGAATTATCCCAGCAAGAGGGTCTGCGATCTCGGACGATTGCTGATGAAATTGCTGACTTACGAAACGCAGGCCTGTGCGCGAGTAGAGAGGCAAATCAAGTGTTATGTTAACCGACTATCAATCTTAAGGTTACAGGGTCACACGCGATCTCGATAGGAAATTGACTAACATTTGCTGAGCTCAGGGGGGTCTCGACGTGTAGTTGTATTGACATTTGTGATAAGAGCGTTTTAGTATTTCACTAATATCAGATAAAATCTCTTTTTTTGTCTTAGTTTAGTCGGTCAAGTTGATCGGCTCAAAGCAAGTTAAAATATAAGAAAGGGGGAAAAAAGAGAGCGAAGCTTTAAAGAGTGCATTTAAAATTTTCAGAGCGAGGTTTCATCGCAAACATGTCGCTCGCATGTGAGGAGACGTCGGAGGGCTGCTGCGGGGCAATGTCGCGGCTGCAGCTCGACGAAAAGAAGAAGCAGTTGGCACGGCGGCCCAGGAGCAAGGGCGAGACCAGAGGCCAGCGTCCTAGCGGACTGACGCACGAATGCGGAGTCTTCGGTTGCATCGCAGCGGGCGACTGGCCCTCCCAAATCGACGTCGGGCAAGTCATATGTCTCGGTGAGTTCGACCGCTAATTCATCTAAAACTAAGAATTTAATGAAAAATTAAAGATTTTGAAATAGAAAGTTGAGAAAGCTACAGTTAAGTTTGCGCAAGGCTTCAGTATCTCGGAAACAAGAAAAAGAGCGAGGCATAACGAGTACGGCCTTATGTAAGATCTGTTAAAAGAAAGAAGATTCTCTTAGCAAGTGGAATTAAGAAACGTGTCTAGGCTTGGTGGCTCTGCAGCACAGAGGGCAGGAAAGCGCCGGCATAGTGACGAGCGAAGGCGTGTGCGCCAAGTCGTTCCACGTTCACAAGGGCATGGGGATGATCAACAACATCTTTAACGACGACAGTATGCGCAAGCTTCGGGGCAACCTCGGCATCGGCCACACGCGCTACAGTACGAGCGCCGCCAGCGAGGAGGTGAATTGTCAACCCTTCGTGGTGCACACGGCCCACGGTGCCCTCGCTGTCGCTCACAACGGCGAACTCGTCAACACCGAATCTCTCCGGAAAATGGTAGGCTTTTTCCTAACACTCCAATGTTTTTCCTTCAAAGTGAATTAATCGTTGGATGATAGGTGTTGGGCCGCGGAGTTGGACTCTCCACGCACTCGGACTCCGAGCTCATTACGCAGGCTCTGTGTCTGAACCCTCCGGAAGGCGAACTAAATGGTCCGGATTGGCCAGCGCGTATCAAGCATCTGATGCAGCTCGCGCCGCTGTCCTACTCCTTGGTTATCATGCAAAGGGATCGAATCTACGGGGTCAGGGATCCCTACGGAAATCGTCCGCTTTGCATAGGAAAAATCGTTCCTATAGGCAACCTAGGTATAACCTTTCATTGAACGTCTGCTCCGTTCTTTTATGTACTTTGCCAAATTAATTTACAATGTTTCATTAATTAGGACACGACTCGGATGACGATAACATTGAAGCCGAAGGTTGGGTCATTTCATCAGAATCCTGCGGTTTTCTCAGTATAGGAGCTAGATACGTTCGCGAAGTTTTCCCTGGCGAGATTGTCGAAATGACCAGGGAAGGCATCAAAACTATCGACATTGTCGAGCGACCCGACAAGAAACCCCAAGCTTTTTGTATCTTTGAGTACGTTTATTTTGCCAGAAGTGACAGTATTTTCGAAGGTACGTTTCAATTTTGTATCATTGATGTTTTTCCATTTTTATTCTCATTTAAACTCAACAGGACAAATGGTTTATTCCGTAAGAATGCAATGCGGCCGCGTTCTCGCTCGGGAATCGCCCATTGAAGCGGACATCGTTAGCTCTGTACCCGAGTCTGGTACAGCTGCCGCGCATGGATACGCCAGAGAGGTAATTTACTGTTCACTGTCGATCAACGAGGTGAACATTTTTTTAATAAACGCGTAACCAATATTATTAAAATTAATAATGTATTTCAGTCGAAAATCCCGTTTGCTGAAGTCTTATGCAAAAATCGATATGTAGGTAGAACATTCATTCAGCCCAGTACACGACTGAGACAGCTCGGTGTTGCAAAGAAATTCGGTGCCCTCTCAGAAAACGTTAAGGGCAAAAAATTAATTCTCATTGATGATTCAATTGTTCGAGGAAATACCATAGGACCGATCATCAAACTTCTGAAAGACGCTGGCGCCAAAGAGGTAAGATAAGTTCAGTTAAAAGACTGACTTTATTTAAAGATTTTTAGAAAAATAAAATATTTTATTGTAAAAATAACAACGTTTTAAAATTCATTTGTATATTTTCTTAGGTCCATATAAGAATTGCGTCCCCGCCATTGAAGTATCCATGCTACATGGGTATAAATATCCCTACACGGGAAGAACTAATAGCCAACAGACTTGACGATGTCAAACTGGCTAAACACGTAGGGGCGGACAGTTTGACGTACCTTTCCGTAGAAGGTCTAGTTCAAGCAGTGAGACATGGAATGGACAATCGTGAGAGCAGTTACATTGGCCACTGCACTGCATGTTTGACCGGTGAATACCCAGATGAGCTCACGAGTGACTTGAGCTGGTGAACTCGAGATATTCAACTTTAATGGTAGTTCATTGCCAATGGTTGATTGTCTTCCAGCATCATGATTGATTGGGTCTATAATCAGAAAATTCAAAAAGAGATTATAATATTTTGCTAGAATTTTTTACTGCACTTGATTGCATTAAACTATTTTTTATAGTTGCATTTAAGATTTATTACATTTTATACAGTGAATGAAGTGAATATGAACTACATTTAATTTAAGAGACTAGGTTTTATAATTAATGTTAAAAAAAGTTACATAGAAAAAGTTTTGTATAATTCTTTTGTGGGTGTAATTGTCAACAAAATACAGAATTATTTTTTTTCTAACTTAGAATGTTATTCATTAGTAAACTATTAATGTTCTCTACATCTTTATAAAGACAAGTTATACCTCAAAGAAAAACAGAGTACAATAATAATGTGCGTGCTGAGCAAAATATTACATGTATAACTTAATATTTTTGTTATAAAAAATAATAACTTTTAAGATAATTTTGACTTATTATAATAATTAATTAATTACCTTCTATTAGCAAATTTTCATCCCTTCTCAAAAGAGAGAAGATATTAAAAGTCATCTCTTTGGTTGACTAGAGGATTCACTAAGAGCTTTCAGTTTTTCACTTATTTCTCTCATTTTTGCTTCACGTTTTTCTTGTTTTTTCTTGTTCTTATCGGTCATAAAAACATCTCCTAGTTTAAGTTCTTCTGATAATAGCCTTCCACTTTCTTCAACTATTGCTTCATCAATTTCCATTTCTTCTGGATTGTTGTTCTCAATATTTGTAACACTTTTATGTTTTCTTTCTTTTTTGTCACTAGCTTCCTTTTCATTTAATTTAATTGTCTCTGTTTGATTTAGTTCACTACTAGATTTAATAAAAGGTTGGTCTGCTGAATCTTCATTTAAATTTTTCTGTGATAGAGATATTTTTTTCTTTTTTGATGTTTTTTTTTGTATTTTTCCTTTAATGGTTTTCTCTCTGACTTTTCCTACACATTTTAGCTTGTGTGTCAGTGATTGTTGTTCAGAAAAATCGTCACCAATCCAAGGTCTACTACTTTTCGAAGTTGAAGGACCTGGGTCAATGACAGTTAATTTTTTTGGAACCTCTGATGTATCCTTTTTACCATTCAATTCTGTCATTTGTAAAGTAGTTTCCAAATTTTTAATCTGCAACTCATAGTCAATATTGGATTCATTATTTTCAAGTAATTGAGATGCTTCTGTTTCATTTTCTAAATTTTCTTCATATTTATACATAGCAAAAGGATTATCTTCATCTGATTCAGATTCCGGTTCAAATCCTCTCATTCTTAATTCTTTGCGAAATTCTTGTTTTTTTAGATATTCGTGTAATGCATTAACTCTTTTATCTCGACAATCAGCCCAAAAAGAAAGTGCTATAAAAAAAATTAGACATTGAATTCATCAAATAATGGGATAATTTCCATAAAAGAAAAAGTAAAGTACCTTCCTCTTGATACTTTGGTGGAACTCCAGCTTCTTTTAAGGTATTGATATTAGGAATACTTCGAGTGTGCTCTGAGTCACCCACAACCTCATACCTTGGAACTACAAAAGCCCTTTGCATTTTGAGAACCTTTCGTGTTTTATTAAAATACCTTAGTGTTGGGATTTTATCAAAGACAGGATCATCAACTTGTGGATTGTTATCTTTTTCGAAAAATAAATAGGTTCCAACAGCATCTTCATACGTTCCTTCAAAAAACTAAGAAATCAACAAGAAATCGTTTAATTGCGTGAGAAAAAATTTAACAAGTTATAAAGAATAAATATATTTACTTTGCCATTAACTTGCATAACTGGATGATCTGAATCCAATCCAAGCATGTCCAATTTTAAATTTTGACTACTAAATACATCATTTGTCGCACAGTTATCAAATTCCACGTAGACAAGGATTTCCTCCTCATCCTCCTCCAATTCTGAATCCGAATTCGACATTTTTTCTTTTTATTTGACTATATAAAAGTAAAATTATTAATTATATTTGTACGTAAGATGTTCTGCTTCCTATGTTCGCAAGCATGCTTTGATACTATTTGTTGGTTAGGATACTGAACATACGCCTGCGCGTACAAAACCCGCCAGTGTTCGAAGCAGCCAATCATATTATTCCTTATTTCTTTCTTGCTTCCCTCCCCGCAGTCCCGAGCTCCGCTCCGTGCTCCGATATATAGAAAGGAAGTCGACCGTTTCGCACGTGGAGTAGTACAAGTATAATCGTAACAAACGCATTCGTTAAATTTATTATATTAATTATTCTGCTCGTCATTTATGTTAAAATTTAAAAAACTATGTAAAATAGAAAATCTTTCGAAGCATTAAACTTATTTATTTGTTGGGGTAGCCTGGACTGATAAGATTGTAATGAAACAAATGGTAAGTTTTTACGTAAACTGTTCATTGTATAAAACATAACCTAAACGTATGTAGGTGTATATAGTACGACATAATAATTAATGCTGCAACATTTTGGCAATAATTTGTTTTTTAGAATCAATTGAATAAGTAACAATGGTTCGGCACAATAATCAACTACCAGATAATCTCCCACAGTTACAAAATCTTATTAAACGTGATCCTGAATCTTATAGGGAGGAAGTAAGTTTTTTTCAAGAATTATCGCTGAATAACTATATGTAATGCAAAACATTAAAATATTTTTCTTACCTTTAACAGTTTCTGCAACAATATCGTCACTACCAATCGACTTTAGAAGTTTTTGCTTTCACTCCGGATAAATTCAACAAAAGCATCGATGAATTGGTTATGTTTTTGGCACAGGTAAAGATTTAAACTATTTTTCTAATTCACTTGGTTTTATTTTGTTTAACTTAGTAATGAGATAAAAGTATTTTTTGTAGTTATATATTTTTTTATTTCAATTCATTTAAAAAAATATATTTATCTTAAAAATTGATAATATGTGGATATCCATTTACAACTATCGAGAATTATTTTCTCTTTCAGGTGTGAAAATTAATGTTTATCAAATTAAACATCTATGAAAACAAGTTTATTTTAAGTTTATTTTAGTATTCGTTTCGCTTTGACAGTCAAAACACATAGATCATGGAGGATTGTGTAAAAACTTTGAGCACAAAAATCAAATGTAGGGATTCACTCGTTGGTCTTTTATATTCACTACTTGTTGATGAAACTATGTTTCAAAGTATTTTTATTTATGGTCAAATATCTTGTGGAAAATCATATATTATTAAGAAAGTTTTGAAGTATTTAAACTATAATATATCGATAATAAATTGCATTGAACATACAACTAACAAAAGTCTCTTTGAAAAAATAATAATAGATCTTGCATCGATTAAGTTAACAGCAGCCAATGGTTACAAATTAGAAAAAAAATGTGAAGACTTTGTGGAGTTCATAAGACAAATCAATTCCATTGCTGAAAAGGATTCACGACCTATTGTAGTTTTGTTAGAAAACAGTGAAAAATTACGTGAAATGGATGCAAATATATTACCAGCTTTATTACGTTTACAAGAGTTGGCTAAAATAAAAATTTGTACTATATTTGCAAGTGACATTGTTTGGGAAAAATATCAACCAAAAATTGGAATGTATGAGCCTATTAAGGTTTTTTTTCCTCAATACACAAAAGATGAAATTTCAACAATATTACTACATTGGAAAGAAACAGATTATTATGATGATAGTTTTTATAAAAATTATTTGAATCTTTTTTTGTCTGTATTCTTCAGATTTTGCCGTGATCTGAAGGAACTTAGATATATGGCAATGAAAAATTTTAGTAAATTTGTTGAACCTATTGAAAATGAAAATATAAATCCAAGTGACATTACAACTTTGTGGAGAAAAATCGTTGGTACTTTCAGGTCTAACTTAGAAGTGATATATTTAAGAGTATCAGCTACGGATTTTGCAAAAGAAGATGAACTTTCTCGTGAGATTGAATCAAAAACAAAATTGGCATTAAGTTTCAATTTACCATATTATGCAAAATACTTACTTGTAGCAGCATATTTAGCATCTTACAATCCACCAACAGAAGACAAAAGACTTTTCTTGAAAGCAAGAGGACCAAGAAAGAAAAGAACTTATAAAAAGAGAAAAGAAAAATTGCAGCAACAAATTCTAGAAGGACCAAAAGCTTTTCCATTAAGCCGTTTGCTTGCTATATTTTGTTCAATTAATGATCACCCTGTTGATTTAAATGCAATATTACTCACTCAAGTGCCTTCTATGTGTCAATTAGGTTTACTTTCAGTAGTTGGTGATGGTAACATTGATGATCCAAAATATAAATGTTGTATTGATTTTGATTTTGCTATGGTTATTTCCAAAAATATTGGTTTTGAACTGAAAAACTATTTATATGATTTTTTGCAATAATGCAATTTAATGAGAGAATCCCTACATTAAGATAGTATAATTAAGATTGATAAATTATTTAACTAAATTATTGAAACTTTTTGTATTCTCATAATTTTGTATTCTTTTTTTTTATTAAATAAATGATCTGTATAAAAGATGAGTTTATTGATAATTTTTTAAAATTTAACATTATCTTTCATGGTATAATTATTTAATAAATATTTCATTTCATTGTTATTTTATGTGCAGGTTGCCCATTGTTATCCCAATGATTTGATAACTTTTGCTCAAGAGATTGTTGATATTCTTAAAGAAAAAAATACGGTATTGGATAGTGAAATGCGAATGGTTAGTATTTAAAAAACTAAAAAATATTTAACCAAATGCAAATTCCTAATGGAAAAATGTTCCATTATTTTCAGACTTTTTGTCGAGCATTAATTTTGCTTAGAAATAAAAATCTTCTTGAACCAACTGCTTTACTCAGTTTATTCTTTGAATTACTTAGATGTCAAGATAAAGCTCTTCGACAATTTTTGCAAACTCACATAGTCACGGATATAAAAAATGTGAATTCCAAACATAAAAATGCTAAGGTCAACACAGTTCTTCAAAATTTTATGTTCAAAATGTTAAAGGATACTAATTCTAGAGCAGCTAAAATGTCTGTGGATATTATGATTGAACTGTACAACAAAAACGTGTGGAATGATGCTAAAACAGTGAATGTCATTGCCACTGGTTGTTTTTCTAAGTTCACCAAAGTAATGGTAACTTGTCTGAAGTTCTTCTTAGGTACCGATCGTGAAGAGGAAGACAGTGACAGCAGTGACAGTGATGACGAACCAAACATGAAGGAAGTTATGATGGCTAATAAAGTTAATAAAAAAACAAAGAAACGGGAGAAGCAATTGAAAAAGGCAAAACAACTCTATGTGGTATGTTTTACTTTAAAATTATTTATTTTTGAGTTGTTAACAAATTTTTTAAATTCAAATTGAATTTTATTTTTTATTTCAGAAATCCAAAAAGAAAAAGTCAGATGCTCCGCAATTCAATTTCTCAGCATTACATCTAATTCACGATCCACAGGGTTTGGCTGAAAAATTATTCAAACAATTAGAAAAGAATAATGATAGATTCGAAGTGAAAGTTATGACTTTAAACGTGATTTCAAGACTTATTGGCTTGCACAGTTTATTTTTGTTTAATTTTTATCCTTATTTGCAAAGGTTTCTTCAACCTCATCAAAGAGGTAAATATTGTTTGTTACATTATTATTTGCATTTGCAAATGTTAATAAATAATAAAATAAATTATTATTTTAGAGGTCACAAAGCTTTTGCAGTTCATTGCACAAGCTTCACATGAATTGATTCCTCCAGATATTATGCAACCAGTTCTGAAAACTTTAGTTAACAATTTTGTGACCGAGCGAAATTCGTCGGACGTTATGGCCATAGGGTAAAAAAAAACAACACCATAAATATAATTTATCAAAATTTCTATGAAATATTGATGGTGAAAATTGTTTATAGTTTGAATGCTGTACGAGAAATTTGTTCCCGTTGCCCACTTGCTATGCACGAAGATTTGCTACGCGATTTAACGCAATATAAACATTATCGAGACAGAAGTGTCATGATGGCAGCTAAATCTCTTATAGGTCTGTTTAGACAAACGATGCCTGATATGTTGCACAAAAAAGATAGAGGACGTCCAACTGAAGCATCGATTGCTCTGGAGCCTTTAAAATATGGAGAAGTGACTGCAAAAGGTTTCGTGCCGGGTGCCGATGTTTTGCTTCAACCTAAAGACGACACTTTAGAAATTGACAGTGAAAATAGCGACGTAACAACGACAAATATTTTATATTTTTATATTTTGTATACTCAATTGTACTAATCAGTTATTTGTATTCATTTTTAGGATGACGATCAATGGATTGATGTACAACATAGCAGTGAAGAAAGGAGTGAAGATGAATGGGTAACCGACGATGAAGATGAAGAAGAGATCGATGTAAATTCAAACAGTGGTGAGGATGAGGATGAGGAAGAAGACGATGAGGAGGAAGAGGAAGAAGAAATCGAAAAGAAAGAGCTGAAAAAGAGTAAAAATCTCTCCAGTAAAAATGAAAAATCGCAAGATGAAAGAAATAAGTCGCCTAAGGCACAAATATTAGTATCCACTAACAATTTAAAGAAAAAATCCAGTAGAACGAAATTGGAAAGAAAGAAGAGAAAATTGCAAGAAAAGTTAAAATTGCAAGAAAGATTAAAGAATCGGAGAAAAATTGAGTACACAGAAGAAAGAAAAGCGAAAGCGTCGCAAGTTTCTGCTGCACGTATACTCACTGATGAAGATTTTAAGAGGATCGATATGGCTTTGGTAAAGCAACAAATTACCCATGCTAAAAAGGGCGTAAAGAGAACACTAGAGGAGGAAAAGGGTAAAGGCGAATTGGTCAAATTGACTGATATTGAAAATATTTACAAAAAGCGAAAGCATGATAAACAAGCTCGACTTGAAAGTGTCCAGGTAAAATACCGTTATAATTACTCGTAAAAATGTTGAACACTTTAAAAACCAATTTTTCATTTATTTGTACTCTTTTACAGAAAGGGCAAGAAGGTCGAGAAAAATTCGGTTACAAAGATGGTAGGCAAAATCCTCTCTGCAGTAAAACTAATCGCGAAAGGAATAAAAAGAAGAACTTCCAAATGATTAAACACAAATTTAAAGGAAAAGTTAAGAGATCTTTCAAAGAAAAACAAATAGCGTTAAGAAACCATTTAACTAGACTAAAGAAAATGAAATAATACCAACATTACATTTTTTTATCTACACTGTAATGCTCGCCACTGTTATTATTAAATAACTATTTTATCGAAAAAGAAAGTAGTTAACTGTATAATTGAGAGATTTTAAAGAATTTAATAGAGAAAAACACATGAAAAGAATCAATTTTGTTGCATTTTTAAAAATGTTTCTTTACTCAAAGAAATTCGAATAAAAGTATATATCATAATAAAAAATGTATCCGGAAGACTTACCGACGCTCGCTCCCCCTCCACGCTTCCCTTCGACTGTATGGAGAGTGCCGGCAGTCCAGCACTCGGGGGCGTCACGCTCGCGGAATGCACGCTCCCTCCTTCGTGCCTCAATTGAATTCAGTCAGTCGTTTTGGTGGAAGCTTCGCGAGACAGGTGTCCGCGTGTACATGCCGCACGAGCGCGAGGCAAGTTGAATAATCTACATGACAATCCCACGGTGTGCATAGTATGAGAGTTAAAGTGATCCACGTGTTCACGCGTCGTTTACATTGATAAATTGGCCTTTAAAGTCGACGTGTACGATGCTAGTCAACGAGGAGCCGCAGCAGTGGAGCTCCACTCTTGGCAAGGCCGACTATCAGATGTTTCCAGATCTCGAGTCCCTCGGTAAGTATAGAAGCATAAGTGGTCGACTCCTTGCAGCCTTGCCGGTGCCATCGCAAACTTTCTTTATACCGCACTTAAAAATATTAATGGCACTATGCGTCTTATTTACTTATAGCTTTTTTACACTCATTTTCACACTTGTCCACTAGTTTCCTTCTGAGCACTGATCGATTTCGTTAAATAATTGAGAGACTGAAATGACATGACTACAAGCTTCGATCGATTCACTAAATCCTTACTGCAGCTATTGTTTTATACTTGTCTAAGTGGATTTTCTATACCCGCGTTTTCTATGCCTTTACTACCGAAAGAAGGGGGTCATTTTTCAATTTGTTTGTCACCCCCGTAAGAGTATCATTAATGTACGTTAGGTTATTTACACATCTTTATATGTTGTTCTTATTTCTCTTTTACTGTTTTACTGACACGTTTGTCTGCTGGATTCGTTATTGCAAACTGGCCAATTGCTGACACTTAAAAGACATTTTTTATTCTTATCTTTTCACGAGGTGGCACCGGCGGCATATGTTCGACTTGTCAATCTCCACACTGCATTTCAATCGATTTCTGCTTAGCTGCAATACAAAAAGCCGGAAAATATTGTAGGAACTCTGCCTTAATTAAATACAGTTTCTTTATTGTTAGAGTGGTTAACTATGTTCATCACTTTACGTGTTGTGTGTTGCATGGCATTGACAATTCATTTTTCTACAATACGATTCATAAACTGTAGAAAAATAAACACGCAGAAAAGCTGCGCGATCAATTGCACGTGTCCGGTTGTCGCTCTCCAAATTCTCCATTCTCGCTCTTTCTTTATTCTCTATGTTTTATTCACCGAAGAAATTGTGCGAAAAAATATGCGTTCAAATTTCTATTATTTAAAAGAAATGAAGGTTGGATGTTCTTGATGTCGTAAAAAATAATTAGGGAAGTGATTATTTAAATGTTGCTATCTAACAATTGTTTACGCGTCCATTAAGTCGCAATAATTTCTCGCGCGTTATTATTTCTAGGGTCATGGAACAACAAAAGAGTTTTATTTAAATTTCTCTTTTATTTATTTACGTTTTGCAATTTTATTGTGATGGCGTGGTTTAAATTTAAAAAGTCACGAGTGAATGTTGGCAACTAATCAAAAAGAAACTGCGCAGCTTTAAAATTGCTTCTATTCGTACAGCTAAATATTTTTCAATTCCTGGAAAGGGAGAGATGCTGTTGACTCATGCGGCGATCGCTCCACCCGCAAATGCACGTTTTCCGACCGGTTCTCCCGGCGGCCCTTTGGGTCACTTTTCTTTTCCCATCTCCCTGTGTCCGTTTCTTTACACCCCTTCTTAACGCAGAGCAACTTTTCCCTTTCTTCTAAAATCTAGTGGATACGACGCCTCCAGTTTTTATTTTATCAGTCCCAGATTTTGAAACTAAGATAAACGCGTTATTTTTAATTTAATTTTTAATTTGAGATAGTACACATAAGCCTGAGATTCTAATTCTATTTATCGCGTTTCGCTTACAGGATCTAAATATATTTTAATATTACAGGGCAGTGGCCTGCCTAATCGTCTTTCAAAAATTTCAAATACTTTCTTAAAACTAAAAAAAGACTTGCTCGTCTTATCTCTCGCCTTACAAGTATATATTATAACAGACCACGCGAAGATGCAGTCACAGTTCATTTTATCAGAAAAACAGAAATGTTCGACTTTCAACACGAACGATTTTGGTATATCGTAATAATTTTACAATATCAGTTATCGTACTAAAGCTCGAAAAGGAAATCGACTGACGGAAGCACCTGTTCAATGCTTTTATTATTTTTTTTATTATGTGCGGTTCAACAGTATCATTTGAGGATACCAGCACTTGTAGCATTGCGTAATACGAACGTACCAGTTATTGGGATAACGGCATTGAATATTCATCAGTTTAAAAAATGCAATTTGTTTTAAAAAATATGATGCAAATAAGACGAATAAAAACATTACATTGTATGCGAATTGCCATCAAACAAAAAGAGTATATATGTAAACAATATTTAAAAAAACGCGTGCAGTCCTACTGAAATTGCGCTGAAAGCACTTGTATAGGTCAGCAAATTAAATAAAAAAGAACTCCTCAAACTTTCATGATTTATACTTAATTTAAGGAGAAACTATACGGACTGTTGCAGAAAACATTTTAATATTTTATTAGCGTCGGAGCTAAAGGTTTTAAAATCTAAATTTAATTGTTTTTTAAAAACGTAAAACTTTGATTTTCTTACTTTTGTATAATTCACGTTTGTATGCATATGTGTAAACTATATCTCTAAACACGTATTTATCTCTGGCAAATAAAACGAATATAATGTGGAACTCGTAACTTATTTAAAAATAATTCAAATTTTATGTTAAAAGGAACAGATAAAACCGAGCTGTTGATTACTTTCAGAGGGGGGGGGGGGTAAAAAAAGAGGACGTAAATTCCCTAAACGTTTGAATTTTCACTTTGAAATTCAAGGATATTTTTGAAACTATATAATTAATATACAAAAAGAAAATTTTGATTTTTTGAAAGTGTGTGAACTGTTCAAAAATATAAAAGAAAAACCGCGTAAAGCCGTAGATACGTGAGTTCATGGTCACTGAGCGTATAGGTACATAAAAAACGTGGTACAGTAACTTGGCACGTTAGGAAGGAATTGCCGCGACTGTATAGGTGTATTTAGCTGTGCTCAAATGAATTAATAGTACAGGGAAAAACATGATTAGTAAAATTTACCGAAATAGTAAATAAACTTTGCTTAAAAAATAAATTATACTGAATTTTTTAACCGTTGTCTACTTACTTGAATAAGCAACTTAAGTAAAAATTAGTATTTTTTATTGCAAGCCTTTAAGTAAATTTTGATAACAATTTTTCTCCGCTCCTTCGTGCTCGATCTTCCTTACTTTTTCATCTCTAACTTCCTGCGATGTGTGTCTACTCTTTCATACGACCAGATAGCAGGAACTTTCTGTATGAATCAACTCCCCTTAGGTCGTTTTAGAAATTATCCTTTTTGAATTAATTTCCGATATCTCAAGTGACATTGACTTTATCATACGTGAAATTTCTAGTTCATTAATTTTTTTATTCGAGTAGGATACACATAAACCAGTGTCACCGGGATGTTGGAAATCCCAGAGCTTACTCTTTGCTTACTGCTCATTCGATGTGAGTAGGAGAAAACTCGAATCGATAAAAGCCGGTCTGTGCAGTATGTATACAGACGGTGACTCCCTCCACGTTGCTCTTTATAAACTTATCTGCTACAACTTTTTTTTTTAGTACGTTCTGCCGGCAGCGAAATGTCGAGGCCGGTAGTCACGATCATGGAATAAATACTAAGTTTCAAATAAACCATTATTTTTTTTCTTTTCCGCACGAAGTAAAAAGTAAGATAAGGTAAAAAAAAACAAAAATTCGTTAAAATGTAATGTTATAAAATAATTTAACCGCCTTTATCTTAATTTTTGATCTCTAGAGAGAGAGATTATGTGCCTGGAATCGGCGTGTCGAGTTATAGGGGAGACTATCTTTTGAAAAAAAAAAAACGCCCGCCTGGCATATGAACATTGATAGTGATTTCTTTCCGGGAAATGATGTATTTACAATAGCATGCGTCTCATGCGGGTGGGTTAGCACCATCAATTTAGTCCGTATACGATCGCAGGATGAAATAATAGTCATACACCGAAAAGAAATAAAAAAGAAGTAGTTCTGATTGTTTTGCAACAGTAATATCTGCTAGAGAAAAATGTAAAAATACTTTGTAAAATGACTATCATGAAAAATTCTTAAAGCAGATCTTACTCTACAGAAAAGTACTCTCTAAATCTAAATAAGTTGAATTTCACTTATTCTACATACATTTGCACGTATTGGTCAAGTACATAGTCGTCCACGTAGAGTAAGCGAATATTTAAATTTTCAATAAATAAATGCGGTACAGAGCTAAAGCAAATGAACATGCACATTGTAAATAAGTGCATTTCAATAAATAAATGTGCAATTATTAAATAAGCGATTATGTGCCTATTGAATAAGTGATTACTGTAAAAATGTGTAGCATAATATGGTTTACTATAAAAATGAAAAGAAAACTTTTTCACTAGTGAAAACTATATTCACTTAGTTATTAGTGAAAAATGGCATTACTTTTTCAATAGATAAAATTTCATTTATTTAGATTTAGAGAGTAGTTTTAGCCGTTATGTAAAGCATACTTTAGTGAAAATTCGGAAAGTTAAGCCAACTTTGAATTTGCAAAAATTACAAATTACTTATTCTTTTTTACGGTATAAAATTTTGAACGAAGGTTCCAAAAAGCCTGTTGATGGCCAGTTTTCTAAAGCAACATTTCAAACTTATAGCAACACGTGTAGCTTACTTTGCCGATACTAACGTATAAATTATACTTCTACATAATAATACATATTATATTGATTATGTTTAATAATACACTGAAAGAATTTTGCGAGCGCAAAATAAAATTTAAAAAAAGAAGCGCGTTGCAAGTTGATCGCAACATTTGTCGGCGTGTCTGCAATAATAAGAACTCGTGAGGTGTGCGGGCGAAAAAAAATTTGCTGATGAATTGTAAAATGTACGACGGGTCGCCAACACGAAAAAAGAAGCGATCGCAGGAGATCCGAGCCGATTTTCTCGTACCTTTCGCTGCAGAACGAGAGTCGCCGGCCGGCGTAAAGTTCATTGACACGCAATCCTTCACATCCTATATATTGCCTTCTCTTTTGCGTGGACGCGGTGTTGCCCAACCCGACCTTACGCGTCGATCCTCACCTCGACTATACCTCAACGTCCAAAACTGTTTTAGCTGCTATAATGTAATGAGCAGAATTTAACGAAACAAAAGAAAAAAAGTATTTCATTTCCAACGTGTATATTTATGTGCAGAGGATTTATATATAAACATTATAAATTAATTTACAACTATAATATGCTTGATTTGTATTTTTTGACGAAAACATTTGTTAAAAAGACCCTTTGATGTTGGTGGTGACCTCTGGAGGCTGAATGTCACTGAAAAGGTGTAAAAACGTCACTGGGAATCTCTCTATATCTCCACTGTTAGTCGCACACGCAGCCTGACGCTTAGCAGCGTCTGTGGTCGTTTGCAGGATCAAAACACTCGTCGTTCGTGTGACATCCGCCGCGAGTTAGCGAGTTAGCGAGTGCAACTCCTCTCGCTTCCACGATGTACATTACCGGAATACCCAACAGTAATAATAAAAAAATGTTTTTTTTTTTTTTTTTCAAAGAGAAATAACAAGTTGCGAGAAGAAATAGCGAGGGTTGAGAGAAAAATCGAGCAGTAAGTAATCGCTGTGTATGTATTGATTTTTTTCAGAGGATGACGCTACTTTACCCGGCGACGACTTTCTCGAGGCGCTCAGCTCCGGCCTCGAGATTCCACTGCTACTCAATGGCGAAGGCTCCCCCGGTTGCGACGAGAGTCCCGATGAGATAATGAAGAACGTTTTCGAAGACATCGATTTCAGCTTTTTGCACGCCGACGACAAACAAGTGTTCCCCGACATTTTCTCTGGCAGTCAGTGGCTTTTTATTATTTATTAAATGCATCTCAACTTTTATTGATTTTAAATATTTTACTGATTAATCGTTAATTGAACAGATGAGTACGCCAACCATGTTAAATTGGAGCCTAAGAGTCCTTTTTCTCAACTGCCACCATCACCTAGTCCCAGTCAGTCGGAATCATCCAGTGGTTCCGAATGGCCCAGCGAGACCTCTAGTGTTACTCAGATTGATGTCAAGGTATGTATTTGTTTACAACATCATTGTTTACATTATGTTTCTTAAGTGACAGTACTACAATGCTCTTGTAAAATTACTGTAGTAAGCTTCTTTTTTTCTTGATTTCTCAATGAAGATTTCTTTATTAAGGATGACTTAAAATAAATAAATAAATTTTATAATTTTCAGTTTGCATTAGAAACACCTCCAATTTCACCACCACAAAATGAATCACCACCAATATCACCTCAACCAACTCAAAATAATCAATCCCAATTGCAGCCAATAAAACTACTGCCACTCAATTCAATCAACTTAAAAGATGTCACACAGAAATTTGTGCTATCAGATAATACTGCAAAAAGAATTTGCATTCAACCTAAAGTTGAAAACTCAACAAAAGGTTTGTTAGTGAATTATAAATTATTCATAAAATACCTATTCATTTATTGATCCATTACTATTATTGTTTTGTAGAAACTCCAAGAAAAACTATAGTACTTAGTGCTCAAGACTTTGCTGCACTTACACAAAAAGTGAAACAGAATAGCACAACTCAGCCTTTAAAAGTTCAAGCTTTACCTATAAGTAGGCATTTGAAGATAAAAAATCACTTAAATTTACTTCCTGTCCAACAAAACAACGCAAATACAAATGCAACAACTTTTCCACAGAATAATCAAGTTAACATTGTCAATGCAATTCCCAATGTGCAAATTCATACTAAAATTCCAGTGGCTACTATCCCTAGTAATCCTATTATTAAAACTAAAGCTAAACCTGCAACAATAGCTGTGAAGAAAGAAATAACTTGCCCATCTATAGTGATAAAAAATGATGTACCTGTATGCCCACCTATTGTGATTAAAAAAGAAAGTGCTAGTTGTGCACCAATAGTTATCAAAAATGAATTTCCAGAATTCATTGATATTCATGATCGTCAAGACACTGAAATTAAAGCTCTCAAAAGACAACAAAGAATGATAAAGAACAGAGAATCGGCCTGTCTTTCACGAAAAAAAAAGAAGGAATACGTCACTTCTTTAGAAAATCAAATTACGGATTTACAAGAGCAAAATCAACGTTTACAAATGGTTAGTAAAGCGACGATGTTTAAAAAATATTATCATTTTTTTTTTATAATATGCACTAAATTACAGGAAAATACAGAATTAAGGCAAAGGTTATCCTTGTTAGAAGAAAAAACTGAAACAAATATGAGAGGTCTAAATTATGGCGTTAATAAGAAAAATACTGCAATATTATTAGCCATGGTTTTCATGGTGTCTTTCAATGTTGGTGGATTGGGGTAAGCTTCATATACTTGCAATGAAAAAAACAGAAAATTTTAAATAATTGAAAAATTGTATCATTTTAGAAATGTATTTAGTCAAAACAGACAGTCTTTAGAAGATTTAGAACCACATGTACCGTCGTTATCATTACCGAGTATAAGGCATGGGAGAACACTGCTGTGGTCAAAGTCCGATGAACAAGAGGACTTATCATCTGAAAAAACATTTAACGATACCTTGCCTAAATATCATTACATGTGTCCAATGCACATCAATCGAACTGAGTCTATCCGTTTGGATTCAGAATTAAGGCGGTGGATTGGTGGTGAGCCAGATCGCGAAAATTGGACGAAGCCTTCTAAAACCGATCTTGAAGTTAAATCTCTTAATGAATTGCTCAATTTGAAAGTATATCCTACAAAAGATTCTGCGAAGAATATGAGACTAAAATCACGAAGGACAAAGCGAATGACAAGCAAAATCAATCGAGATAATGATGCTCCATTAGCCGCGAATATTAATGCCGTACAAGTATTTTCTCCACTTTTGAGAGAACATACTAAACTTTTTGAAGCTTTGGGAAGAAGGGACGACACTTTTTACGTTGTATGGTTTACTGGAGATCATTTGCTACTACCAGCTTCCAGAAAAAATAGTACCACTAGGCCAAGGATGTCATTAATCCTTCCTGCTGTCCCAGTTAATGGTAAGTTTTTTTAAATGATTTCGATTTTTTCGAATGACCGATACTGTATAGACAATAGTGACAATAATATTTAATCTTTTAGGATCTTATTATTCTACTCCACCTAATCATGTTACCATGATGCAAATTGACTGTGAAGTTACAAATACCCAACTACTTCATCTTCAGGAAGCTATTATACCTAAGCATCTAAAAAGTCAACGTCAGTCTGAAGCAAATGCACAAAAGAATCGTAATACTGGAATGTATGGTGGTAGGGCTTCTAATATAACAAAAAATTACAAGCCTTACTTTTTAAAGGAAAAAGTTGCCAATTCTTTACACAACAATTCTCTTAAAGATTCCTATGATACCGAAGATAATAGTTCTTTTGATAACAAAAATTTTCTCAAAAAGGAAAAATTAAACAGTGATTTTCATCTCAACAATGCCAAATATGCAAAATTGAATTCTTCTAAGGATGTAAATCAGATAAAATCAAAAGATTTAGTTAATGAAATTGAAGAATTAAAGAGTAATTCTTATCCACAAGAGAGGCGATTGTTGAAAAGAAAAATGAGACGTCCTGTAGGACACTAACACTTTTATTTTGGAGCCATATTTATGCAGAAATGAAAGGCTGTGTAATAAAGTATATAACACTCATTTAAAATAGACTGTCAAATGAGATATACTATACAAGTGCTAAAGTTTGGCGTAAAATAGTTATTATTATCAATGAAACATAAGGCTGCATTTTGTAAATTATTATAGTGTGGAAAAAGGTGCAACTGTCATTTTCACATTCAGGTTGTAAGCCCAATTTGTAAATCGAGTTTGATATTATAAGTTTAGTAATCATTGTTAACTAATAAATATAATTATGTAGTCGGTTCAGTTATAAAATTTGTATCATTTTTGAAAAGAATGTAAAATTTTATTACTACAATTAAGAAAATAGTTTACTGAATTACATTATATTGAAAATTATTTTATCGTCAAGACAAGTTAACTTTATAATTTCAGAGTAAGAAATATTTGTTTTTAATCAAATTTTAATGAAACGTATTTCTTAAAAAACTAAGTTAAAATAAAAATATTTCAGATTTTGCACAGTCATGTACTATGACTGTTGCATATAATTTTTGAAAAGTATGTAGTATATTAGATTTAAAGTTGCAATAAACATTTATGTATTATTAGTCACTGTGTGATCATTATAAAATAATGGAGTGAATCTTGCACAAGTGTGGATTGAATAAAAATCATTTGCGTTTATTTTACTATCGAAATATATTCTTTCAAGTGATGTAATTTATACAGAAAATTGAATAAATCAAAATAAAGTTAGTTGAATTAGTATTGAAATTTAATTTTTTACACTTTTTACATAGCTCTGCTTTATAAATATATGTATATGTAATTAAAATTAACAAAATAATCTTAATAAATAAATACAAAGACAAAATTTATAAAAATTTACTTCAAATCTGGAGTGGAATTTCCAAGATAAGTTCGTAAGTCTGTAATTGTTGATTCAATAAGTTTTGCTTTTATTGTAGTTCTTCCAAGTTTTTGATGAGCAGCATATCGATGACAACCACCAAATGAGTAATAATAATCGCCACCTAAAATATTTTTAATGGTTAATAAATTTAAAAAAATTCATTTTATTTATATTGAGGTTATACTTACCATTTTGACCTTTTATCCACAGAATATCTATTGGAGGTACCAAAGATTCGGTTTCAGGATCATTTAATGTATTCATTAAACTATTAACTTTCTTTTCATCAACAGAGGGTGGAAATGGTCGAATTATGACACTCATAGGTACATTGTGTATGTCTGCATTTGGTCTTGAGTGTATACTTGTAAAAGTTCCTTCCATTTTGTTACCTGTAAAAAAGTAAATGATGAAATAATACTCGAAAATTATAAAAACTTTTTGGTAAATACTAAATTAAAAAGGTTAATTACTCACGAATATTATTAAAAAAAATCAAATTCACTATGGAAACATTTGTTTTAAAAAGGTTAAACATAAAAACGTTTATCAAGTGACTGTTGCGCGGGCGTCAGTCGCGCGAGTTTAAGTGTATCCCCACTTTTTTCAAGTCTTGTGAACATGTGACAAAATATAGAGGGGATTACAATTAGCTTTTCCATCTAAGATTTAATAAAAGATAAGACTTTTCATTAATTATTGATTTACCTTCATTTAAATTTTTTTATGGTTTGTTTATTTTATTTAAAAAGTTATTGGTTTATTGTGAGTGATTGGTGCTTTAAAAATTCAGAGATATCCTCTGCCAATTTTTTATAAGCTGCAGCAGATGCTGAGTTTGGTGAATTTAGCACCACTGGTTTGCCACTATCACAGCACTCCACAATGTTATCATCAAGAGGAATTTCGCATAAAATTTTTATACCTACAAGTAAAAATGTTGTTTCAGCATTAGGAATATCAATGATTATTTTTAAAAAATTATGGAAAAAACTTTTACCAAATTCCTTAGCCAAATTTACAGTACTATCTTTTGAAAGTGGAACAGTATTTTTGCAGTTTGGACAAATCACACTGGTCATATTAGAAACAATGCCAGCTATTGGGATGTTAACTTTAGAATACATAGCAGCCCCTCTTCTTGTAACATCTACAGCTGTCTTTTGAGGAGTTGTCACTAACAATGTACCTGTAATCGGTAGATTCTGCACAAGTGACAAATGCGTATCTCCGGTTCCTGGAGGAGTATCAATTATTAAATAATCTAGTGGTCCCCATGCCACTTGACGTAGAAGCTTGTCTATTGCACTCATCACCATGAGACCTCTCCATATAACTGGAGATTTTTCATCTATTAAAAATCCCATTGACATACTAAAATTATATTATAATTTATATTTTTTATTTAATATACTTGTAAAGTAAAATCATTTACCATTTAACCCCGTAGTTTATTAATGGCTCCATTAAATTATCTTTTGTTAACAAAGGTGATTCGTGTAAATTCATCATCAAAGGAATGGATGGACCAAAAACATCGGCATCTAAAAGTCCAATGGATTTGTCAGGTTCTATAATTTTTAAAGCAACTGCTAAATTTGAAGAAGTAGTTGACTTTCCTACTCCGCCTTTACCAGACGATACAATTAAAATTTGCTTTACACCTGGTATTGGTTTTTGTTTTGGAAGGCTTTTTGCCATCATCTCTTTTTGTCGTTGTTTCAGTTCTTCTGATCTTGATTTTATAGGAGTGCAGTACTGTGAAAACATGATAATGCTTAAAATTCAATGTTAACATTTGAATGTGTAAAATGAAACAAAAGACATATTTTTGTGTCAAAAAGGGAGTAAAGCAAAACTCTTACACGCTGGATGCATTGCTGAAGGCAATAGTAATTTTCGCGAGTAATTATTCTTGAAAATATTGACATTTCGATCACGCCAGTAGCACAGTATTTATATTATATTTTTCCTTTTTGCAAAAGAAAATTGAAAGGTATGTACGCAAGGAAAGAGAAAGAGATTAACATAACCTTCAGAAAAATATGGCAAAACGCCGGCGCTTATCTGTATGTATCACACGTCGTATGACGAAATTCTTTTTATAACATTAAAAGCGTGTTAAAAAGTCAGTTTAAATACGTCATTTATTTAAATTATATAAACATTAACTATTAGAATGCAATCATTTTTCAAATAAAAAGGAAAATTGTTATAGTGCACTTTGAATTTCCATTATTTTCATGGAAAATCTGATCGTCTGCTTCAAGTTTGTTCAGCTGCCGCAAGGGCGGCGCAACTCATTATAATTTCTCCTTCTTGCTCATGCCTGCGGGGGGATCTCCCCAAGTCCCCACACTCCCACATGCCCACATCCTAAATTCCTCCAATCCTCCTATTGCAGATTGCATTATTGCAGGGAAAGCAGTAAGCTCACGGACAAACGCACACAGACGCACCGCACGTCCGCACGACTGCGAAGATGCTGATAGATCTGGAGTAATGGAATCCGTCACTCGCGTTTTGTAGTTTTTCGCTTGGCACAAATATGTGACAGTGAGTTGTGCTTTTTCGCCTCTACTAAATCCTTACGAACTCGATGGCCTTGTATTTCTCGACACTGCTTCTATACTCAAGCGCGAAATCACGCTTTCCACAATAACTGCTATACACACACTATTTCTAACCTACGCTTTTTATCACTCAATATTTTCTTTTTTCTTTCTTTTTTTATCCATTTGTCTCGTCCCGGAATTTAATATTACCTTCATTTTCTAAAAACCCAGCCGCGTGAAAAAATGTAAATATTTGGTGATACTTGAGGTGTTTTTTGGAATTTGTTCTTTTTTCAATATTTAAAGGAAAATAAATTAATGTTTCTTAAGCATACGATAGTAATGCATTGACATTTTTTTATATTAATTATCTTTGAAAATTTACAGCTTAGTCGCATAAGATATTGCTGCAGGCTTCGCAGAATATGGGCCTAAAAGCGGCTGTGCAAGCTCTAAAGTGAGTTATTACCAATTTAGGTAAATCTTTTACATTTACAATTTTAAAAGTTATTAAAAATCACTTGCATTTTAATCATTAGGAAAGCAGAACCACTGAAAGATAAAGTGCAACGTTGCAAAGACTTACTAAATGATAACGATGCATGGATGTGCCAACGACAGCTTCAAAAAATTTATCAACAAGTTCTCATCCTTGATTTGGAGTATGCCTTGGATCGCAAAGTTGAGCAGGAACTATGGAACCTTGGCTTTAAGAATTATATAGCTATGTTACAGTCTCAAGCAAAGGACCGAAGAAACCCTAAACGTGGAGAGTCACAAGCTATGCTCAGTTGGTGCTTAGAGGCAGCTAGTGGATTTTACTTGACCTTACTTCAAGAAATATGTACTGCTTTTGACTTAGATTTGCCATTCAGAAGGTATGTTTTTTTAAGATATTAAATCAATTTCAATTAACTATATTAATAATTAATATATTTTTATTTAGAAAAAGTTATGTTTATGGTTGTATTTCACCATGGAAAGCTGTTGAAAAACTATCGGCTCCTCACAAATCATCATGTTTTTATGCCTGTCAATATTGTCTGGTTCATTTAGGAGATATTGCACGGTATCGGAATCAAAATAAGCAAGCTGAATTGTTTTACCGCCATGCTGTATCTCTATCACCATCCAGTGGTCAACCATACAATCAGCTAGCTCTTCTTGAAGCGTCACGTGGTGACAAATTGGGTACAGTTTTCCATTATGTTCGATCAGTAGCTGTGAAGCATCCGTTTTCTGTGGCTTCAGCAAATCTTGCTAAAACTCTATCCTCTGCCTTAAATGATACCACGTTTAACATAGAAGGAAAACCCAAGTTAATTTCTCAGGAATACATTGCTGTCTTTTTGAAACTACATGGAGTTTTGTATAGCTTAGGAGATTTGAGGTATCTTACAATAAAATTAATTTAGTAGAATAATAATGATATTTTTAATAACGAATTTTCTGAAAAATTTTAGCATGGCAGCGTCATATGTGAAATTATTAAATGAAACTCTGACGGCATTAGTAGCAACTGAAAGTTTTAGCTCATGGAGGCTAGTCCAAATGCTGGTTATTAACTTGTATGCTTTACAACATACAGCAGGATTGTCAACAGAAAAGACAGAATTAATAAAAGTTGATCAATTGAGTGCAGATGAAAAATTGTCCAGAAACTGTATTCTTGATTTAATAGCTGGAAGTTTATCTGCTCTACTGCTGCCTGTTTATACAATAAAAAATGCAATAGTCAACTATTTTGCTTTACCAACCAGTAAGTTTTTTCTTCATGAATTATATGACAGATTTGTATATAATACTAAGATAATATTAATTTAACATTATAGTCAAATTGTGCCTTGACTGGATCCAAATGAGACCAAAAATTTTGGAGGAAGCAGCATTTGCTTCAAGGCTTCAAATATGGCCAAGCCTCTGTGTTTTGTTGAACGGTTTACAAAACTGTGTCACTGATTTTGATTACAGTCAGTGTAAGTATATAACATTGAAATAAAAAACTTTTAAAATTACAAAAATGCTAAATGTTAATACTTTTACATTACAGACGCCAAAGTACCACTGCCAGAGGATCGAGACCTTCAAGGTTTTCTGCCTTTGGAAAAATCTTTTGAAACACTTCGATTTACAAATACAGATTTAGAAGGAGACGTCACAATGTTAAATAAACTTCGTGCAATGCGCATACTTCATCTTGGTCGGCGAATAGCGCAACACCAGGTGAACGGTGCGACTCTGATTTCATTGGGGATCGGAGATCAAACCGAAGAACAAAAATTTATATCTGGTACTGAGGGGACTGGAGTTAGTAATGATTTATTGAAAGAATTAGAAGAATTGAGTTTATGCAAAGAAAGGCAGCCTATTATAGCTAATAGTCCTGTTCCCTCAGAATCAGCCAGTAGCAAAGGATCCTCGGAGATTGATAGCTTAATTGCTGAATTCGGATGTAAGATATAATATTTTTATACTTCAGTGTTTATTTTTATCAAAATTTCATTTTATTATTTTATTGATAGTGGAAAAAAGAGGAGGTATACTGAAACCTCAAGGATCTTTGGAACGCAATCGCGATGTCGGTGAAAGGGTTGGCTCAGAAATGAGTTTGCTACCGGCAGCGGCACGTAAACCACGTCAGAATATCGCAATGCAAGCCATAATGCGTCGCGCCGAATCGGAACAAAAGCAAGTGACCTTTAAGAATGTCTCCCCCGTTATAATTGAAGAAGCAGAGAAGAATAAAACGGTTGTTGTGTCAGCATCATCTGCGCCTATTGTTGCTTCTCCATCTGCCAAGACTATTACTTTTAAAAATATAGTAATTTCTTCCTCCTCGGCTAACAGTGGAAATAATAGTGTAGTCTCAAGTGCTCCAGTTGTTCAGCTTCGTCCACCTCTTATGCCAATTGCTCCACTTACTATACATAGTAAACAAAACGCGGTGATACAGCAACAGCAATTGCAACACCAACAAATAAAGTCTCAACAGCCTGAACAGCTTAAGGTAGAAAAGTTCAACTTTTTTCTTTTTAAATGAATATTATTTTGATTTAGTAAAAATTCAATTTATTTATAGCTGGATAATCATAAAAACAATGCCTTAACTCAGCAACAGCAGCAACAGCAGCTACAATGTGAAAATGTAGTCCTTCCCAATTCCGTTGTTGGTCAGTTTTCTCTTTCACCTCCACCAGGTCTCGGACAATTTCCACAGCAACAGCAACAGGCACAACAAGCTGTTCTGCCTCCTAATACTGCTTGCTATCCACCGCAGACATTTAACGTACCAACGGCTCAGTTCAATAAAAATTTCATCGCCAATCCCTCAAATTCCTTGCAACCATATCCGCTGAATACTTCGATGCCAGGACAATTCAATAATGGCCAGTCACAAATATCTCAGGGAATATCTTTTGCTTCGAACGTCAATGTTAATCAAAATAGATTACTTCAACAACAGCAGACTCAACAGCAAAGAGGCAATTTTTCAACCTTGTCACAGAGCGGTGCCATGCTGACGCAAGGCTTAAATCTTACTCCTCCTTCACAACAACAACCTATCATGGGTAAGTTATTCTTGAGCTTTATAATTAATCATCTGTATAAATAAAAATTATCAGAAATAAAAAGTTTATTTGCAATAAGCAGGTCCAAACATGGGATTGGCCATGCCACAAAATCCCTTAGGAATACATCCCCAAAATTTGTTGACTGGTAATCACAGACCGGTTAATGGACTGAACCTACAAAATCACATGAGTCTTGCTTACCAAAGCAATTTGCCAGACTCAGCTATAGCAAGTTCTGCTGCTTCAGCAATGCAACCGCAGCAGCAGCAGCAACAGCAGCAGCAGCAATTGAACTTTCCCAGTGCAAATTTTAATCAAAATAATTTTGCTCAACTTCAACAACAGCAGCAGTCGCAACAACCAAAACAAATCTCGCCTACTGCATATGGCAATGGTCAGCAGTTCAATTTTACCAATTCTTCGAACGTGAATAAAAAACAGCAGCAACGTCCGCAGTCAATGAATAGTTATCCAATGTTTCACGGCTACGATGCAAAGGATTATAATCCGTGGAAAGAGCCCCAGTCGCCGCAACCTCCCGTCAACTGGTGGGGCACCAACGTTCCATCTGGGCACGTGATTCACAAGCAAGGACACGGAAAGGATCATCCGGTGATAGTGGGAGGCACTGATGCCTTTCAAAATTGGGCGAATTCTTCTGGATCTTCTAATCAATGCATGGGTAATATTCCCATGACACCGAGTAATAATTACCAGCAGAACTCGCTGCAAAATCATCTCTACAGCGGCAGAAATAATTTTGAAGATCTGAGACCTTTCGAAGTAAGATGGTTAAGGAATGCACTTATTATTTTTTTATTTTTATCGTTTTTTTATTTATCCGTGTAATTATATTACAGATGGATCAGAAGTTGCCGCAATCGGCAGCTACAGGGAGTACCTACTCGCTTTTTAGCGGCAACAGTTGGGGTATGAACGGCCAGCTCTCGTCTGTCGGTGGCATGTCGTCTTCTAACCAACAAGATCAGATGAAAGCTCGTCTGAATCAACAGTCTCTCTGGTCTGGTCCTGGGCCTTCGCCTCTTGAGCGTCTTCTTGAGCAGCAGAAGTCCTTGCGCGAGGGTGGAACCTGAACCGCACCGCCCCCGAAGAGCGATCGACGTACGACACGCTAAATGGATAATAATTCTGCCGATGAAACTATAAAAAGAAAGCTCACATAAATCGCCCGATACGCGGATGTCTAAAAATGCGTAACCATTGAGTAACGATTACAAAACAAGACACGAATCAATACCACACAAACAAAACACACGAGAGAATATTAATCACCACCATACACTAAGTTAAGACATCGAAAGAAAAGAAAATTACATCGTTGACTCTAAGAAAAAAATGTCGTAATGGATAACTCGTGTAGAGGAAGAGAAAAACAATTTCAGTAAAAATGTAAATGACCAAGCCGATGAAGAAATGCACGTTAACAAGAAAGAATCAGGTTTCTGCGTACACGTATAGAAACGAAAAAAGGTGTTAACGCAAATGCGAAGAGTAATTATTATTATTTATTATTAATATCGCGGGAGAGCGAGATGTCGATCAATAGTCAGGAGTACATGAATACGTACGTTTCTGTGGATCAATTGGTAAGCATGCAAAGCTTGGTTAATATTTGCCTGCAGAGCAGAACTAACGACAGTTACAATAATTTTAATTGTTAAATGAAAGATGTTTTCAATTCCATCCAATTTATGTTTATTCTAATCGTTGCTTAAGATCAAATTTATAAACTATCAAATATTCAACTATTTCGTTCAATTAAAAATAAATGTAATTAAACGAAGTATCGAAATAATTTTAAAGGTGCAATGATAAATCGTAATAGCATCGACGTTTTTAAAATCAGGGCAGTTTGATATGACTTATTCGTTTTATTGTCTATTTTTTTGTTTGTTCTTTTATTCAAGATCCGACAAATAATTAATACATAATTGCTGCATGGCAGATGAACATTCGGTGGAATATTCGTAATTTTATTTAAATTAATATGTTTTTATTATTTACTTTCGAGATGATACCCCGATGTATTCGTCTATGTATCTAGAACAGATGAAATTTGCAAAAGCTGAACAAGTTTTTTCAAAATCACAATTATTGTCATATATGTCAAACACACAAACGTTTGCATGTTGACCTTTATCTATAATTAATATTACAGTTCGATAAAAAAAATAACATCTCAAATAGATTTTGTAATACACACAACAACAAACAGCTAGAGACTGATATACCTACTATCCAAATAAAGAATGAGTTCCAGGCTTTTTAGTTTATATGAAAAGCTGTCCATACATATAAAAGAAAAATTAATAGATTAATGATAATGTAATGTTTGTGTTTAAACATAACGAAATTGATAATTATATTCATTATCTGCAAATACATTATGTTGAGAAAAAATTAAGGTGTTTCCTTTAATAAATTAAAAAAACATTTTTGTAATTAAGATTTTTTATTTCTCTTGATATATATTGATGTTTTCACAATAACATTTAGAATAAAAGAAATGTATCAACGAGCGGCCGGTGCCCAATAGTCGCACACTTTTACTCACAATAGCCATTCCACCTACATGGCTACATTGGACAATTCCTTAAACGACATTGCAATCTCCATCTCAAAACGTTTAAAATTGATATTAAAATTTAAGCATTTTTTATTACTTTCTTTCGCAAGTATAAGCAATGTCCATCAAATATTCTTAATTACTTATTTAAAACTCAGAAACAATTCAACTTGGAGATTCTAAATCATGCAGCTTTTTTCCATATTAATTAAACCATATTTACTAAGTGAAAGTACTGAAATGAATAGATCCTAAAAAGTCATTATAACTATTAAAAAAGAGTATAGACTTGACTCTTTTTTATGGATTGATTTCAGTACCTTCATTGTTTGTGGGTAACTTAGTAATACGCATTACATTAAACATTAATTACCAAATTTAGTAACTTATAACTTGGAGAAATATATACATATTTAATATTCTAGTAACTTTGTTATTTGAATATTTTAAAAAACCAAAGCTTTAACTTGTCTTCAATTTTTTTTGTGTGAAAAAAACCAGTTTATTTTTTTAATTATACTGTATACCTGATCTATCTGTAATCTTTGGAAAGATTAAATTAATTAAATTAAACTAAAAATTAAACTTAATTTTATAAAAGATGATTACTTAAATATGTTGACAAATTCGTTGAAAATAATAACATTAAATGTAGAAGTATTTTGTATTACTTCATTGCAATTTTTTTTTTTTAAAAAGGTTTATTTAAATTTCTTTAGAAGAGCGGCTGATTTTTAGAAAGCAATCAAAAGTTGCATTTCTCTTTAGTAAGTGCTGCAGATGTGTACTGTGAATGAGAAGGCAGTTGTTAGTGATTTTCTTAGAATTAGTTCGACAACTTAGCACCTACAAAAATAATGAACATTCTATGAATGCATTTTTATACACCATTTTTTTATTTTGTAAGTAAAAAATAGTATGTGCTTACTATTCCCTTATGATATGTTCTAGTGTGATCGTTGCCAATTTCTATTTGGTACTGAAAACCTTGAGCAATTAAATGGGTATTAACAATTTGTACATTTCCACGCAAATTCTCTTCTCCATCTGTAAATACTTTTATAAAAAATATGCCCATATTATGAATTTGAATAACTCGATCAAAAGTATTGCTTGCTTTGTACTCTATATTCCATTTATGGCTATAGGTATTGGCATACGTTGGGCTAACCTGAAAAATGGTCAGATTCACATTAAAGTAACGTAATAAAATTAAAATGTTGTGAATTATGAAATTTAGAAGTTCAAAATGAAACATTACATCAATTAAATATCCTTCATGATGATATCTAATATGAGAAAGTATACGACCATGTGGTAACTCTTCTTTACAATTACCAATTTTACAAGGGTATTTTCCTTTTCCAACTGACGGAGGAATTTTTGAGTCAATTGAAGTGTCAACATTTAATTGATTATTACAATTTGAATATAAAGTTACAGACTCTTTGTCATTTCCATTATCTACATTGAAATCGGTTTGTGTTTCTATAGATCTTTTATCAGCAATTATTCTCTGATTCACACTATGTCTAGGATCCATCAATGACATCTGTTGAGAAGTTAAAAATTTGCTATTAAATTTTTTTAGATGTCCGACTCTCTACAGTTAAAGATGTAATATCTAGCTAAATTTGTACATATTCCAAATGAAAGTATAAACTTTTGTTTAACGAAACAAAGGAAAGTACCTTAATTTCTTGAAATTTAGTTATCAAATTTTCTGCCAAATAGTTTCTTGTACCATTGAAGTGTCCTTTGCAAAATGGACATTTCTGTATCATTGGCTGACATTTAATGCACACATGGTGGCCTTGAACACACAAAGGAACAGTTCCATCCAAACTTTCAAGGCAAATAGGACATTGTAGTATATCGTCAAGATCTTCAGCATACTAAAAAAATAAGATGTGTTAAGAAAAATAAACAAAAAATGAAAGCGCACTAAATTGGAAAGAAAGATTTGTCAAAGATTTTGTTACTCTTTAAATATTTATTTTTACGATGGAAAACTTATAGTGAGCTTACAATGTAAGCAATAATTATTTTACCTTGCACCGCAATTCTATGAGTGGATCACCAGCCATACTGTTTAAAATTACAAAGAGCGACAGTTTTCTTTTGGTTTTGTAGAACTTTAAACGTGTGTATATACACAAAACTGCGTTTGCCACAGGCTGCCACGGCTAATTCAAGTAGAATGTACCCGATTTAATGAGTCAGGTAAGGTTAGGATATCGCCGGGTCTCCGTTTTGTAGTACAGTGTGCATACGGCTTGCAGAAACATATGAAAGGAGAACTACAGAAAATAATCGTAACGATATAATCTGTAATTCACAGATGAAAATAAAATTACAATTGTTTTGATGGAATTGAAATTTATTTTTGCTTTAACACTAGTACATGGTATCAATAGTATAATCAGTACTTATTAGGATGTATATAACATATTTTTTGCAATAATTACTTTGTAAATTACTTCTTTAGAGATATCAATGTATCTTTAGTATCATCCATGAAATATTTTACACGATGAAGTTGTGATGTTAATGACATCATTTGCTTTTCCATTTCTTGTTTACTTACATAATTAGGATTTTCTAAATAATTATTAAACATTTGAAAGCTGGTACTTGTATTATTTAAAAAAGTCGACATCTTAGTCAATATTGTTTTAATTAAATTTCTATAAGTTTCAACTTTTTCGTTAGGTTTCATTTGTACGTTTAATTCTAGTTCAGCAAAAGAACTCTGAAAATAAATTAAGAATTAAATCAAACGAGATTATTATAAAATTCAAAAGACTCTTACGGGTAAAATATACTTTTAAACTTGAGAAAGTCTTTGACAAATCAGATGTAATGAAACTTCTTGACCCATTGTAAGATTTTTTACAAATTGGACAAATTGCTATATTTTTTTTGCACATCGTGCAAATCATATGTCCTAATTGGCAATGTTCCATTTGTTCATGGTTTTCCAGACATACCGGACACTGAATAATTTCTTCAGCTGATTCCAGCAGCTGTAAACATAATAAATTGCACATTTTGGTTTTGTTAAATTAGTTAAATTTACTGAATGGACATTATTATTAAATGAAGAGTAATAAACAATATTTCCTTACGTTTTGACAATGTTTTACTAAGGAAAGGGACGCCTGTCCTTTGACTTTGTCCATTTTGTTTGAATGATTGTATTGATATGAACGATCTCGAGCGGCTGAAGATTTATTTCTGTCTTATATACGTATATTATTTGCTAGTAACTGATTCTAAAACTTTCGAAATCACAGGCAATAGCCACGCACTCAAGACAAAGCTCTCGGGATTCAAAGTCACGACTTGGCATTCCAGCGTACAAGTGGGGGAAGAACACATAACAATAACAATTGAAAGAAAAGTCGTAAAATCACGTGATATCAACGGAAGTGTCGATCTTGTAACTTATACCTTCATTTTGCCGTCCTCGAAGGCGCGAAAGCTCAGGTCGTTTGAATAATACTCTTAAAACCTTTTTTTAATTGAATGATTTATAATTAAACCATTTAGTTACGAATTATTGGTTTACTTAATTGAACATTTTATTAATTAAGCCTAACCCTGAACTTGTAATAAAAAAAATAAAACTTTGAGGTGAGGATTGTTGGAAAGGTGAAAAAATCCGAAGTAACAAGCTCGAAATCGTTTAAAGTTTTGTACAAATGCTAAAACATTTATTTTTGTTAGAAAAATATAGAAAAGAAATTGTACATTGAGTTCGAGAGGACTAAGTCTCGCATGGACACTACAAAGTAGTCGAAGTGAGGTTTGTTAAAAGTTAGCGAAATATAATGAGTCGCATCCGATTAGTGATAACTCGTAAACATATAAATAAACTAAAGGGTACAGCGACGAAAGAGAAAGAGAAATACAAAATAAATTCTCAATCGCCTTGGCGAGATGTTTATATGTAATTAATGCCGGTGAGTCGGAGGCCAACTCGGCGCGAGGGCGTCGCCAAGCCCTTAAACAAAATTCCTGATGCTAATGAAAGACGAAAGCTGCTGGAGCGATTAGCGATAGTAACTCTAACACTGGAAAAAGATAAATAGAGAAGATAACCAACGAATCTACGCTCTTGTTGCAGCTCTTCGTTTTCGAGGTTCCCGTTGCCGTCGAGAGCAGTCGGCTCAGCTCGCTTAAAGACGGATGCCGGGGTTTCGCGAGGCGACGAAGTTCAGGAGCTCGTCGCTATCCTCGCAGACGAAGGGCTTCACGTGGTGGCAGGCGACGTCGTGCCACTTGATGCCGTCGTTGTAGAAGTTGTTCAAGATCGACAGGCAGGACTCGTCGTTACCCTGCACATTTTATTTTAAAAAGTTAAGCATTACTGTACCCTATTTGTTTTTCTAATATTATGTGACATTTGCCCGAGAGTTTTCGATAGCAGTTGCTTCTTATGCTTCTTAATTCTATTGTAATTTTTTACTTTAATTGTAAGGGCCTATGTCTCGTTTATGAAATAAAATACAAATATTCAATTTGCTGCTTACCTGAGGAGCTTCACGGTTGTCAGGCTGGGGAGTGCCGTATCCTCCGGTGTGGCTCCAGTCTCCGGTGTTGCGCTGGTTCGTGGGTCCGATCTTGGCGCCAGATCCAGACCAGAACCATCCGTTGATGTTCTGGGGCTGAAGGTCGGGTCGGTCGCAGCCATTGAAATTGCATTTACGTCCCGAGGTCCAGATGTACCTCACATTACCTGTAATCAAAATACATTCGTTAATCTCAATTACGACACATTTCCATTTTCACCTGCTCTTGTCTGCAACTCTTTAGCGTATAATTTAAAATCCATTCACTCTATTGGTCAGTTTAAAACTTCCGCCGGAAAATTAAGCTTCATTTATCTGGTTGTAACTAACTTTTAGCTAGACTTTTGGAACGTAATCTTTATGATCGATATAGATAGATGCGTGCACAGCTCTTTACAACTTCACAATGAAAGTTTCATATAATTTAGAGTATATTTATGTCAATATAGCGTCACGCCACAACCTCCGAATATGCTCAAAATATGTTATAGCTTTCACTTGAATTTCTATAGTTCACTTACAGTATTAGTTTAAGTTACCTTTTTTAAGTATCTCAGTATTTCAAATTGTTGAACTATTAATAAATATATAAATATAAAATGGAGCCTGCAGAATCCTTTTTCATTTCGCTGGCGTAAACGGAATAAACAAACACGCCATAAATTATATTAACGAGCTCAGGAGCGAGAAAATAGCGCAGATTAATATAATAATTGGCCTCTTAACAAACGTTATCATAAAATTAAAGGAAAATAAATTGGTTTGCCTAAAGATAGTACGTGTATGTTCCGTAGATTAATTATTTTGAAGAAAAAGGATGTCAGAGCAAGAATGACGCTCGCTGCGGCAATCGCGCCGTTAATTAGCATTCCCGAGCCGGGAGCTCGGCCGTTCACCAGATAAATGCAGAAGAAGCGCGATTAATGGGAAATCTAATGCAGGTGGGTCGCGCCCGCGCTCCAAGTGAGAGGTGAGCCGAGTTACACGTGCGGGCGAATTGGGCAATGCCACTTTTCCGCTTTTTTTGCGATGCTGATGCGCACCTGACGCAAGGAGAAAGCTGCCCGCCGTTATTCCAGACTCTGCCTAATTCATCAATTTATTTAACTAACAAACGACTAAAAATATATCATTTCCCATTTTCGCAACTATGCAAATTCACTCTAAAGTCTAAAAATTAAAATGTAAATTTTTTACTTTAGAAATGAGTAAAACACTTGTTTTATCGGTAAATAATGAATTATTCATTTTACTTCTTAATCTTTATATAGTTGAAAACGTCTACTGTACTCTTTTAATTCCAAAAGAGTAAACGCATTGAATAATTCTTTTCAACAATTGCACTACAAACTTTTCCTCTCTTTATTGACTTAAAGATCTTGCTCATAATAATCTTTATGAAAAGGGTATTTATGTGAAAAAAATCTTTTATAAGCCCTACGTTGGAAAATTTCAATTGGAATACAATTGAATATATTCTGGTCAACGGCTCCTAAATTTTTTGGTAGGCCTGGAAAATACATTTTACCTTCTGTAAAGTAAAAAATATATGTTTTAATCTTTATCCAAAGAGTGAAATTCTTATATTTTACCATACAATTGGTAAGACGCGTGTTTTATCACTTGTCTTTTTTTACTATTTTGTAAGTTACAAAAATTACCGTACTTATTCCAAGTGAAAAAATCTTCCTTTCCTTATATTGAATGAGAAAAGGACTTCTCCTTTTAAATAAGGACATTTTAATATACATAGGGGGGATGACAGTCAATTAATTTTTTCATGAATTGTCGGTTCCGGAAAGGAATTGGGAAAAGGAATTGCGATAAAATTGTAAGTATCGGGAGAAAAATGTCAGACTCTAATTAGACGCAACGGACGAGAATCACTCGGACGATTAGCGCCGCGTCTGTGGACGCGGGGTTGCGAAAGGCACAGGTGGCTGGCGCGCCAGCTATTCATAAATAAAATGCGCGCGCGAGCTATAAATCGTGAATGAGCGACTCGCGTCACGCGGCAGCAGTTTCCTTTTTACTCGAAGGTCGGAGAACCATGGAAGGCAGATTAACGACGGGAGCTACATGCGCGCTCTGCAGACAATCGGAAAATTACTTAGGAAAGGAGCTCGTCTGTTTTGCGACACCTACCTCATTGTGCCGCTATTTTCATTCCAATGGGATCGAGAAAATCTAAAGATGATCGTTTTTTTTTTTAAACTAGCAAAATCTAGCGCGCCTCGCGTGCTCGTTTTAACTTTAATTTGAATTTTTTAAAATAAGAATATCAATATTCGCTGTAATCATAGCATTATTTTATTACTTATTGATTCTAATATTTACTGACTTACACTTTAAACTTTAGAGGGTAATATTGGGACAAAATTTTAGTAAAACGTCGTCCCTATTATACTCTTTAGAGTTTAGAGTCTAAGTCCTCTCACATAATTAGCACATAAGCATAGTTAATTATGCAAGTTGAGGTGATTCCAAAGATTAGGTGTAAAATTGAAATACATGGCAAGAAATTTTGGACATATAATGAAGCGTTAAGAACTATACTGATATATAAAAATGAAGCAAGCAATCAGCACTTTTTTAAGAGAGGAGGATTGCATTTACCTCGGGCGATTCTCTGCTTGATAAATTCATTTTCTTGTGGTGTTTCCAATGAAACGGCGTCCATGCAGTGGCGTCTGCAGATGTTCCTAGCGTCGAGCCAGTCAACCTCGAGGTTCCTGGTCGGCTGATGCTCCCAGCTGAAGAAATACGAGTGGGCGACGCCACGCGCATCCCTGTACGTAGCGTGTCGCACACCTAAACAGTAAGCGTCAATTTTTCCTTTATTTCGTCAATTTATTTTGATTTCGCAGATGTGCAAGTAACGCAACGACGATGGATAGAAAGTTAATAAAAAAAAGAAATTAAATGTGATAGTTGCATCATAAACATCTGTCGAGCGAGTAAAAGTGAGAAATCGAGAAGCTTCTTTGGATGCGAGCGATGCAATCGCGCATTAACGGCGTCATCGTGATGATAAAAAGAATGTATTCACCTCCGAACGTTCCCATCAGGACCGAGCGAGCAAAAAACGCCGGTATATAAATTTTGCGGTGAAATCGTGCGACAACTCGTGACGCGCCGACTTTCTGACAGCCGTTTAACGAGGGAGCGTCTCTATATTTAAGCATTAGACAGTCTTTTTTTCAAGAGCGAGCCTCTTCGAAGCAAAAGTTTCGCGATTCAAGAGTTAGGAAAATTATATTTTCTGCGATATAAAAAATAACATTTCTTTGCATATAGTACTCATTTTCGCAGAGTTTCGCAAGAGACTATTTGAAAGTAGCGTTAAATTGTTGGATATAGTGTACGAGTTTAAAAATGCCAGGCGAATGCAATTTTAGTTGGCTGGATAATGGATGAGCAAAGTATAAGACGGCGCACGCTCGTCGGGTACGAGCGATATTTTCCAATGCAGTCAACAAGCTAATAATTATAATAAGTAAAACTTTCTATTAAGTACGTAATAAGCAGTAGATGAATTATAAGCGTTATGACATATTTTATATTAGAGCGAAATCTAATCTAAATAATTGTACGTTATGTAGATTTACATAATATTTTGGAAAAAAAAATAAATAATAGGAAGTGATTGACTTACGGCTGGCGCAGCTTCGCGAGTCAGGTAAGGCAAGCCTTCGCTGTGCAGTCGCCAAGGCGACTAAGCTCAGAAGTATCAATAAAGCAGCCCTCATGCTACTTGATCTGCAAGCATGAAAATACAAATTAAGAATTAATACAAATTACTCTGTACACAAAAACATCCGAAAGGGTACACGAAATTAAATTTATTTTTAGTCAAAATTACGGTCTTGTTTTGTAGAATAAAAAAATTAATTTTTCGAGTTTATCCCTGCATTAAAAAATGAACACATAAACATTACTACAAACTATAGCGTAGTAATTTTTATTAGAACTTTTTTCTCCTCGTAATGAAAAGATCGGAATACGAATTGATAGAAAATTCATTGTGCTGTGGATAATACTCAGTAGCCAAAATTATCGGAAAGGATGTAAATAAAAGTTGGAAATCAATTAATAATCATTAGTTTAGTCTAACGTACTGCATGACGATATTGCAAGAGCTTTTACTTTTGAGAACCGGTTCAAGGATGTCGGATATTCATTTCTTACTAGTGTTTTCGAGAAAAGATATATGGCGCGCGTTTGCAGGGGGTCATCGAATCGAGGCCTCAATCTCTCGACTTTTATAAAATCAATTAAGCTATTGACAAAGAATCGCGCGGCGACACCGTTTCGCGAAATTAGCTTCGGTAATTGCTTATTGCTACCGGCGTGACTTTGCATAGTAATCGCCTCACTCCTGCAGGTCCCTGTCGCGTCCACGGACTCATGGATCGCGAGCCTCCCGTGGATTCCGCTTAAGCTGAAGCTTTTGGTATGCACCAGTACAAAAAAGATTAAATAGATTATCACAGTTTTAACTTTTCACTCTTGCAGGCGAAAATTTATGCCATTTTTAATTTCTCAGCTTTTGTCTCTCTCTCTTCTTTCTTACACTGTTAAAAACCTCTTCAATTCTAAAGAATATTTTTTGTCTTTAGAATTAAATTGATACAGTGGAAACATAAATTTTTTCTATAAAATATGGAATATTTTGACTAATCTTATAAACAAATATTTAATTATTTACACTAAATTCTGAACTGTATTGCCTAAATGGATAAAAAATATTTTGTTCATTTAAAAGACTTTATTAGTGTCCCTACACATAAGTACTAGGATTTTGAGTAGTGCCTAAGTACCAAATAAAGTCTAATTTAAACACATTCTTTGTGTCAATGAAAAGACAATGAAAAGAGTGCACATCGCACAGAAACTTTGCGTAATTATCTTTCAAATAACACAAAATCACAGAAAGTTTAACTGCGTGTAGCGGCGATGATGAATTACCTCCACGGATAATTGCACTTAGGTTTTTAAAGACTGAAAGGCAGTAAAAATAATTTTCCAGTCGCATACCGAAGATTAAATCATGACGTTGCTCTCGTTAACAATATATACGCGTTTTCATGACTAATGTGCCAAGGTAACTTCAAGATTTTCACACGAAGAACTCCAAGAGTTACGGTCGCATTAAAGGAGATGTCATTGATATTGCGCGAAAAAAGGATTTATAGCGAATTCATCGTCATAATTGAAGAAAAGAATAATCGAGTCTATACCTCTTCAGTCATAATGGGAATCATGCCGGAGTCTGTCCGAAGGACTCTGGGCCTCCTTTTTCCAATCAAGCCTTCTCGCGATTCAACAGCTGCCGCGAGGACCTTGGGGTCATTTTTTCAACGGAAGTCGTACCTCCACCTCCAAAGTATGCGTGCAGCTATAAGTGTTTTTTCTTTTTTTATATAAAGTTTCTTTAACTTTTCATTTCTTCAAGTTTTTCTGGATATTTTTAAAGTTACATTAAACAACTTTACTACCTAGAAATGCAATAAAAAAATGAAGTTATATACACCGCTGGAGTATGCTTTTCTGCTTTTCTGCTTTTATTATTGTCATTACTGAATTTCTCGCCTGTTGACATTGACATTTCACTGGTGAAAGTTTACCGCTAATGTTTATTTTATTGTTCGAATTACTCTCGATGCAACAATCTTGTATTTTTACAGCCTATAGTTCGCGGCAAGCTGATAGGCAATGATTTGAAACTCGTAATGAGAAAACTTTCGAAAAATAATACTTTTGTTTTTCTTTAAAAAAAGTCTGTATTAGGCGAGGCGAAAAATAATTGGATTCAAGGATGCCGGTGAAAAAAAAAGTTCTCCAAATAATGGATAGGAGGTTTTGGAAGCGATCGCAGAGCACCGGGAAGAAAGAGAAAGGACGCGATTTCCCTCGTAAAATCGATTATTCCCGGGGTTTTTCCTCGCGGACGACATCGCCTCCCCCGCCGGGGAAAAATCGCCGAGTCGCGGATGCTCTTGCTTGGTGAAAGCAAGGTGCGGCTTTCCTTCGCTTATTCTTTAGGTATATAGAAATGAAACGCGGAACCGATCCTCCTCAAGAGTCAATGAACGGCCATTTAGGAGGGATATTAATTTCGAAAAGCGAGCCGCAAGGAATCCCCGTAATTATTGCTTCTTGGGAATCTCGTGAGATCGTCTGCCTCATTGTTTCGTGATGCTTTTTTTATGTACTGGACAAGCGAGGATCGCTCATTAAATCAAGTTTCAATTATTTCTATTACAGGTACTTCTACGCGTTTCACGCTCTTTTTAATTCCATTCATTAATTCTTCCTAATGCCTTCGTTGTCCCTGATTTCACCTCGTTTGTACCATTAAACTGATAAAAAAGAATAAAACTTTTAATAACTGTAAACAAAATACTTTATATATTATTATATGCGCATTACGAACATTATACGCGTTTCTTTCTAAAGCGGATGTTAATCAGTATACTGAATCATTTACATTCCGACTTCTATGATTGTGGATAGAAAAAAAAGGAAAAGAGAAGTTTGGGTCGCGAGTTACGGTATTTGTCTGGAAACTCGGTTATAAATACTTGGAGAGTTTCGAGGAGGTGTGGAGGTGCAAGCTAACGGATTTTTGCGATGACGTCCACGACGATGCGTTCCGCGCAGGACGAATTGCTCCGTGGTGGCCCAGTTCCAAACAAAATGTTCCCTTTGTTCATCGCGCCAGTTTTAGCTCGCCCGCGCTTTATCATCTACAGCTCCAATCGACAAATCGAAATTAAAGTATACGCGCGAGACGATTTCCAGATGAGAAATGAGACAGTAATCCCGTGTAACGGCAAGAACAAATTTCTTTTTTTTTTGCCACTATTGTTAAACAATTGGAGATGATTGGAGCCTGTTATTAAAGGAAAAGTGCTATAGTTCTAAAAACACCATCGTTGCATTTTATGGGACATCAAATGTTTAATGTGATCTTGCTTTTTCGAGCAATTCTTTTAACTTCACTTTCACTGCTTTTTTTACCCGATAACGACGGCAATAAGATTTTGATATAATTAGGCTTAATGTAATTAAGGGAATAAAGGCGAAGAGATTTGTTCTTGGACAGTCCTAAACATTTTTAAAAGGAATGCGAATATGCATTAACATTTACAAAATTTTATTGATTAAAAACTTCACCGGAAAATACTTTATGAATCTTTTATTGCAATCTGAAGTCCTTCCACTTTCATAAAATCTATAGGTAAAATTCTGTTAATAATGAATACTTAATGAATCCTTTTATTAGAAGAAAAAAACATTTACAAATTCAATTTTGTATTTTCTTCACTGTGAGTACCTTAGGAATCCTTAAGAATCCTTTGATTAGAACTAAAACAGCTGGATAAGAAAATTAAAAATTCCAAACTACTTTAAGAATGTTTTTTCTCGAAAGTGTGCTTATCGGGTATACTATAAATTTGTCCTATATTTACCAATTCAAAATTGTAATATTTTAATCGAAAAAATGTGTATAACTTAATGACAAACGTGCTCAATCTTGCAACTAATTTTCATTTTCACGCATAGATAATATAATATCCAACGTCGAGAAAGCGTTGGAGGAAAGCTGCGCCAAGATTAATGACCGATTGAATTAGGCGTGCAGTACATAATCATCTGATCCGCGGGGCAGACGAGCGCGTCCTCCAGTTCCGGAGTCATCGCGCGAGAAGAAATGCGATGAAACGATAAACCGCAGCAGGAGAAACTCCCTCGACGCGATGGGACTTGATGCGGTGTATCATCAATTCTCTTTCCCGTCAGATCGCGGCTTATCGTTATTCTCGCTTTTACGCAACGAGCCGCGGCGTTGGGCAATTTTTCCCTCCTAAACCGGATTCAATTGAGAGTGAAATTGAAAAGCCCGAAAAGGATCCCCTAAGCTTTGAGCAACGGCTTGCACAACGTAAACGCGCGCCCGTCGTGGCAAGAAAAATTCCATAAGAGTCGTCTCCGTTTCATAAAGGAAGCGTGAGCGCCTACAGAGTCCACGTGGTTAATTCTTCACTCGCGAATGTGCCGCCGGGTACGCAATAGCCCAATAACAAGGAGCTCTTGCGACATCGGAAGCACCTGCAAATGAAGGGGGGTCGCACAACGAGCACTGCGGCTGCACGGAGAAACATGATAGTAAAATTTACTGAATTTAAAAAGTTAAGTAAACATAGTCGTTTAAAATGAAAATTTTTAAGCATTATTTACTTAAGTTAAAGCCTTAAAGCTTCAAGTAAATTTTACTATCAATTTTTCTCTGTGCAGAAAGTCAAAAAAGTCTAGGTCGCCACAGCTAAATAAAAGCTTTTACCTATGAATAACAATCACTGTTCAAATGAGTGAAAATTTGATTTTTCATTCGGTGAAAAGCAAAATTCGCCACTGGATCAACCTCTTTTTCTCTCTGAATAAATTAATAAGCGCCTGACTAAAAAAAGAAGAGTTCGATGTACAAAGCGCGGATATTATGTCACGCTGCGAAAATCGCGAGATGCGCTTGCATAACACCCCCCTGGCGGCGGCTTAATTAGGCGCTTCCCTAAAGTGTCGCAAATGTCGGCGTCGCACATCCATCGCCTCTGGATGCGCGCGGGCTGCGGCCGAGTGATTTATTTTCGCTTGGCGACAGCCGCAAGCGCGAAATGGTTGCGCAGCGCTGAGAAGTCGCGGCTGTTACGTCGGGCATAATTGCACCGCTCCTCTCTCTCTCCAGGCGTGGGAGTATTAAATTTCCTGAACAACGGTCTATATGGTCCGCGGGATTTCTGCGCAGCTTTCGAAGCATTCCGGAGCATTTGAGACTGTTTGTAGAAAGCGAAGATTGAACAAAGCCGAGGTTACAGCTGTTAATCGACTCTAACAAATGAGCGTTGCATCTAAAAGGTCTGGCCGTGCTTTTATAGCTCGGAAGAGTGTACACGCGGAAACGGCTCCTTTCGCTGGATTCGAACGGAGCAGCAATTCATGGGCAAGTGACATTGACGTTTCTACTTTGCAGGTAACTCGACGAGAGTGTGAAACGGAACTTTCGAAACTAACGCGCTGATTCATTGAGAGCCACTATCCTTTTGGATTTACGATAGTATCGCTCGGCCGTTTCGTAACTCAAGTGTAAAACTTTAGCGGAGCACAATTCGCCTTTAATGAATTATCAAATTAAATGTATCGTTATTTTTATATTCATTTTTCTTGCGGTCTATTATTCTCCGATATAATGGCCGGCTTTTACGAAATGACGAATTTAACGGTTTGTTTAGATCGGAGCCGCGGGCGAATTTCAAACTAAAGTGTCCGACGAATTCATTAAAAAAATTTAATATTCTTTTTCCATAACTACTAGTGTTATGAGGAGATTTAAAAAATAACGTTAAATAACATTATTTTATTAGATAAAAGCCGTGTTATATAATTTAAAAAAAATCCCCTTCCCGATACAATGAAGCATAGCCAGCGGCGTCAAGAATTACCGAATCCCGAAAATTACCACGCTAAATTTTAAAATTGCACTACTCAATATTTCTCCTCGTCGGTACTAATATTCTCGGGCATTTTTTGTGATGAAAGTTCCGGCACTGTCCATTCGCGTTGCTGGCTAAAAGAAGCCATGCGCATGGCCGCGGGCTGTAGAACTCGACGAAAAAGGTGTTTTTTTTTAAGTAAGTACCGTTACGGCCCGTGATAGCCGAATACCTGAGTGCGCTTTCCGCCTTTGCTCTCGAATTTAACTTCCTCTTTTTCACGGGAATCTTTTATCTTTTATTTTTAAGTTTCTAGCTTATTGCTGCAGACGTAAGTACTTTTGTAATTTTAAAATTAGAACAATTTCTTTTTTTAAATTCAAGTGTTGCTGCCGTTACTAGAGCACTAATCGGACCGATACAAGAAAATACATCCCGAAAAAAAATAATTAACTGTCACTTTTTACACAGTAGATTTGACTATTAAATTGGAAATTTACTTCACTTTTTGATTTTTCATTATAAGAATCTGCTTTAAGAAATGTAAATCATTTTTATTTTACCTAGCAGATACTAACCGTTGCGAAACAGTAGGAACTGCACGGAGAAAAATTATTACTGAAATTTACTTAAAGGCTTGCAGTAAAAAATACTGACGCTTACTTAAGTAAAATTTACTTGATGTAAAACACTCAGTATAATTTGCTTACTGCATGAGTAAACTTTATATGACAACTTTTTAAGCAAAGTTTATTTACTATTTCAGTAAATTTCTCTAATTATTTTTTTCGGTGTATCTGATGTTTGACGAAATTTTACAGTGGCTCTAGCTCCCAGCGTTTTCCCTTGGACATTTTTCGAGTGCCGGTGCGGGAAACAAGCACCTATAATAAAAATGTTCTGTATAGGAACAGTGGGATATACTCGAACTCTGACGCCTTTTATTATATAAAACATAGTAAAAAGTGCAGCGCACAAATTCAAATTTCGCGGCATAATGTATCGGTCAAAAAACGCTTAATATCCTTAATGTATAAACGAAACGTCGTATGTATTATATGAAACAATAATGTTTTTACATTAACCTAGCTTTGCTCATTAAAGTATCGTTATACTGGAACTTCATAAAAAGATAGATCGTTACTGTTTATTGTTTTCTCGTCTGCAATATTGCGGTGAAAAATTTGAGTTTTTAATTGACCCCTTATAAAAAAGTTGGGATGTATCGAAGAGACTACCGCGACTCGGCGACTCCGCAACCAGCAAAAGAAGCGCAACGGGTGCAAATAAAAAAGTAAATCGGCGCGTAACTGCGCGGCCCATAAGAAGAAGCTGGAGATGCTTGGCCTACAGCTCGTTAAGGATTTAAAAAAAAAGTTGGGCCGCGCGCAGGAGGTGCACGAGGCGAGCCTCGCCGCGGCGCATCCAGACGGATCACGGATGTCAGAATGGTGCTACGTTTCTTGAGTGGCGCTCGCTCCTTGCGAACTATTGACAATATAGCGCACGCTGGTGCGAGAGAGCCGAGAATGGGAAAATGCGCGGCGGCGGCTCGGCTAACCGTTAGCTGGCCGGCTTTGGCTCGCCGATCATGCGGCCGGCCCGACCTGCTACAGTATCATTTCGCCGTAAAGCCCGCCCAACATGGGACTTCCACGTCTGCGACGCTGCGTGCCCGATCGAGAGTTCCCTTTTTTTGCTCCCTCCCCCTCGCCGATTTTTTAAAAAACAAGTGTCGCCGACCGTTCCTTTTAATTCTTTTTAGCCGCAACGATACGTATCTTTTTGCGGGACTTTTAACAGTCAGATTCATTAGATCTTAATAAATCTAATCGTAATTATAGTCAATTATAATAATTCACCTTTACAAGCGAAGAAAACGGCCAGGCTTGCAAATAGGTAATTAGGCGCGAAATTCAAATGTATTCCGAGTTCAGCGAACTCTCCCACGCGCGTTATAAACAGATTCACCGTGCACGCATTTCAATGTTTTTTTTGCAAGTAAATACAATTAGAATGTTTTTTAAAATAAATTTTGTTTAGATTTTATTATATTTTAATGTAAAAAGCGAATGTTAAGAAATAATAAAAATATGCAACTGCCAGCATAAGAAAACAAAAAAAGATATATTTTTGAAAAGAATAATATAAGAAAAAGAATTATTAAAAGAACTTACAGAAAAGACAGCCAAGTCAAAGGTAATCCCCAAAAGCGAGACTGACGGGTGCAGCAGTGCGCGGTGAGCCTCTCGGATAAGCGGTGGATCTTGCGAATCGGAAATGCGAGAAAGGAATGAAGCAGCAGGCGCGGGCAACGCTTCGGTATATAGTCGGCCCACATTCCCTGATGCTACGAGTAACCTAAATTACCCCCACCTGGCCGCCCCCTCGGGAGAGTTCGGGGCAAGTGGTGTACAGTGGCGGTGGTGGGGGTTCGCGGGGGGCCCACATCCCCCCCTCTCCCGATGGTTAGTCCCCGAGGCGACTCTTCTCGGTCGCCTTCCCTCCGGCTTCTCGGGGCCTCAAGGCCCACTTTTCTCTCTCGCGCGCACTCCCGACCGATGCGCCGCGTCTATCTTTCTTCCCCCCTGTTTCTTTACTTATTTTCGGATTGCTTTTTACGCAGGATGATCCGGTATCGGGCCCCCGATCGCAGCTACTCGCCCACTGCCCTCGCCACCGTAATTCCTTAGAGCCGCGACTACTTTTCTTTGTCTTTTTATTCCTGGGCGCCATTGGATTTCGTAATTCTGACAATTGCTGCCCGATTATCGATGCCTGCATCATGTGCTTTTCTTTTTCAATTTCAGATCGACCAAATTGAATTACTTCTTTTTTTCACTTCTAATTTACTGCTGCACTCAACGCAATAATGGGGTAAAATTTACAATAAAATTTTTAATGTAGGGACAGACTTGGACAACCCAAAAAATTACTATGAATTTTAGAAAAAATAGAATACATTTTTTAGTACAATTGGCTATAATTGTGGCAAGTGTCATTTTTGCCAAAAATATTATAATAGTTTTCTAGACTTGCCGAGTCTGTCCCCATATTACAACATTTATTGTAAACTTTACCCTATTATGTTTTACCCACGTTTTCCAGTGTGTTTATTTTAATAATAAATAATAAACAAATAATATTCTGAAACTTCTCGATTGACTACGTACTAATAATGCTCATCGTGCAATTAAATAAACTATCAAAATCATTTTCTATCGTAATTCACTAAATGATAAATTTCTTATTAATTTTAAGCGTTGCGCAGTGTAATAAACTGCAAACAAATAGCTTGTCAATATAAACATTTTTTCAGTGGATTTAGCCGTTAAGTAATAAACTATTAATTTTTTACAGCAGATTTATAAAATAAAAATATTTAACTTTTATCTTATGTCACATTCCACATTTATACTAAATTGTGCAATACTTTTCTAAGCATCTATAATATTTCGTAAGATGCTTTTAATTAATCACGGCACAGCTAAAAATATCTCAAAGGCGATTGAACTTTTTCCACGATAATTTCCTCTTTACATAAATCAATTGAACTATGCTTAATTTGTCGACAAGAAAGGAAATGCTCTGCGCACCTTTAAATTAAGGAACAATATTACAGCCGTGCATTTAAATAACATCGTTATAAAAAAGTACTCACTTGCATTACAAAATAACGAAGACGATTTAAAATTTCAATGACCTCGTATGTCTCGAAGTCAAAATACAAAGGTGAAACTCTCGTCAAAAATCCCACCGAATTACTGCGAAAGTCATTATTAGCGAATATATACGATTCGAGGCGCTACAAACTCATTAAGATTGCAAAACTATACTTTATCAGTATAACGTATATGTATACACGAGTACTTCTCGTAATACGAAAATCACGTGCTCTTTTTTTTTCATTCTTTCGTTACTCTCCGCAGGAAAAGAGTCTGCAGAATTTTCTGTAAGGTTTTCACCCGCAGAAAATTTTGATTTTTTACAAAAATTCTGCATTATTTTTTACTGGCAAAAACTTTGCAGAAAACCTTTTCTCTTTCGTTATTCATGCAGGGGGATCAAGTGATACTGTCGTCATATATTTTTGCCCCTTTTTCTGAATATCTTTTCGGCCTCATTTCCATGTTTGCAATAATTGTATGGGGATCCTCGCTGTTTCTTTCCCTTTCTCTCGATGCTTCGCATCAGCTGCGGGAGGTACACATGTAAAACGTACGCGTGAATATGTGCAAGTAATTTTTTTTTCTTTTTTGCCGCTCACGACGCCGTGCCGGTTTTTAACCATTTCGCAACGAGTCTCGAGGATTGTCGAGGCTCGCGAGTTATCGTTAAGCCTGGAAAAACGATCGATTTACTCTTCATTCTTCTTCAACTTCTCGATCTTCGTATTTCTGATTCTCCAGAACAGGAGTTTTTTGTTACTTCAGAATTTCATGAATTTAAAAAATGCCTTTTTTCTCTGTTTTCCCTTCGTACACTTAATCTATTACTCGTTTGGCGTTATTTTCATTTTTCTCTTAAGAGATCGGATCCTATACTAGAATTTTATGCAATACATTTTATTGTTGCTGAAGGTAAAAATATTAATTCCTAGAAAGTTTTTAACGCTTCCGAATAAGTACAATTTTTTATAATCAAAATCGATGTTGCAATATGAATAATGTAACATTTATTTATTAAAATTATTTTTTTCAACCGAATAAAAATGCAAATTATGCTTGGATGTTACGACTTGAGAAAATACACGAATACACGGGTATATACAATATTATAATATTCTCATCACGGTAACGTTTCAGCGAAAAAAAGTACAACTATCCTGATTACCAAGTAAAACTTGTCGTGTGCAATAATTTGAAGAAAAAATGATCAAATTTAATAGTCGTATAGCTTATTTAAATGTTAAAAATATTTGCATTCCAATTTATGTTAATATTCTCTTTAAAATGTACCTTTAATACGATTTACGGCGCTATTAAAATTAACTTACAAAGATATGGGTAAAATTCTAGCATATTCCAAAATACTTTATATTATTTATACTCGAGTATTTATAACAATGAACCTTTTACAATAATATAGCAGACATTTTTATTAAACATACCTTCATTAAATTTCAATATTTCTTTTTACTATTTATTTTGGAAGTGAACCTGAAGAAACGTGAATGAAATGCCAAAACGCCTTCGCAACATAGGAAACGAGTTTTCTCTTTTTCAGCTAATCAGTGCAGCCACTGCATGCAGACAACTTCATGATTGTTATGAAGCGTCATGTATATGTGTTTCCTTTACAAGCAGGTACCGTACGCTCAGCTGTGCTGCACAGTAAAAGTAGAAAATTATAACCTCACATTTACGTTACTCTTCTGAATTACAAAAGTTGTGCTTGTTAAATTTGAATTTGATTAAAAATGAAACCCACACCCTTGGTAGCTGATGAAATGTTTCCTGAAGGAGCAGGACGGTATCTGGCCTTTGAAATGGTCACAGATAATATAGAAGAAATAGTAACAAAATCACTTCGTTACTCTTTAATATGCACTAATCTTTTTTTGTTATTAAACTTAATTCTTTCTGTTGTAGGCAGGTGGATCTGGTCCCATTATGATTGATATTGGTGGTGATGAGAAAGCTGTGCATGCAGATTTTTTTAATGGTAATGGACGATTAAGAAAATCTTCTTAACCTTTTGTAATATTGTTTTTTTATCTTTTAGATTTTGACGATTTATTCAATGATGAAGATTTAGAATAAAATAAAAATCCATCAGCAACATATACTAAATTAATCTATTCAAAAAACAATAATAAACTTTTTTCAAATATACTTCCTTAATTTTGAAAGGGAGTATTAATGATTAATGATTGTGCAAATAAAATATTCAAACCATAAAATGTATATTATATGTAAATTAAAACTTTTACCTTGAATAATATCAATTTATTTCATAATGTAGCTTGTAGCAGTTATTTACATTTCAAGAGCGATATTTGATTTTCATTTGCAAAAATAAGTGCATTTCTTAAAGCTTAATAAGACAGAAAATACTATAAAAAGATACTTAAAAAGTAATGTTCGCATTCACAAATTTTAGCACTAGTTTATCTTCTTGTCACTGTTTATTAACTTTATTCAAAATATTTTCACCCTTAATTTTACACTGTAATGTTTGTCACTTGTATTAAGACACATCAAGCTAAAGATGCATGCAAAAATGCTTTCTTATAATTAAAAAATAACAGGTGCATTTGTAGATTAATTAATAAGGGGCATTATTTATAATAGTATTACAATTTATTTTTATTTCCAAATCGAGGCAGACTTGTGTCTGTTTATTATATTGTGTTCTGCTTTGTACCACAGAGACATATAAATGTGCCATAAGAAAAATGAGTAGTAATAGTTATATTTTATACATGTACCGTAGATATTGTTATAAGATTATAATTTACAATACATATATACTAGGTATATAAACCTGTTGGACGATGCACAATTAAAATAGCACCGAACTTTATGTCAGTCACATTGCATATTTATGAAGCAAGATTCTGATGCTTTCGTTTTGCACTCTAACTCGATTTAACTAATTTAAATCGACATTATGCACTCTTATTATTATAAAAAAAAAAGAAAAAAAAAAGAAAAAAAAAGAAAGAAAAGGTTTGGACTATATTAAACAAACAAAATTAGATTTCTACATTTTTTTTAATATTTTTTTTACCTCTCACTCTTTCTAGGTTGTTGGTTGGCCCCAGTCGATGCAAATTCATACATCTAATCTGTATCTGCCAATGATTTGGTTTCCTCTCATACAGAAATTTGATTTTAACAATATATATTGTTCACTCAAATACGAGACACATTCCAAAATTTTTTTTGTAATAAAATTTGTATATCCATCACTTCCATACATATGCCATCTTACACTTAGCTTTGTTACACATTCATTTTCATAAATTTTGAAAAAATAACTTGAAATTATACACAATAACGGGGTCACGTATTTGAGCAATACTCTTAAAAACTCGCAATAACGACAAACACCATAATCAGTAATGCACACACTGACAGAGCTTTTTTGAGGTCTACTAATGCTCTATCACAAGGTGACGCAAATAAATGAATAACCGAATCTACAGTATCATCATTTGCGTGACGCTACGAACGATCCGGCAGATTTACACTGTTTTTTTTTATGAGAGAGTTGCATTTATAGGTATGGAGCAATTGAACTCTGAGTTTAACCTTTGGAAAAGTTGACAAAGTGCTAGTTCATCTCAAGATCACTATCAGCTTGATCATCTTGATCGCTCTCTTCATCTTCTTCATCATCTTCTGAAAAGTACTGTGAGGGTGGTGAAAATGCATCTTCTGAAAGGGAAGTGTGGGATGATGATGGTGGTCGAGATGTTTCCACTTTTATGTCAATATCTTCAATTGATGTACTAGGTCCTGGTATTGTAACAGGTATGAATTTCTCCAAGTCTCCAGATGCCATTTCTACATCAAGACAAAAAAAATTAATTAAAGATAAGCTTTACAATCTTTGTATGAATTAAATGAGTGTCCAAATAATTTAATAATTACGTTCAACATATTTTTCAAGAGCTTTTGGAACCATTGCTTTGGCTTTTTGTAAATTTTCTTCTGAGCACTCACCTTTGTCAAGACCTAAACAAGATATTTTACAAAAATTGTTTAACAATATTATGAAATCAATTAAAGGATTAGAAGTTATATTTTTAGTAAAGGATATGTCTAATATTCTTTTTATATTTACTATGTATTTTATAAACTTGTATTTTTGAAGGCCAACTTAACTTTCTATCTAAATAAATATAATCCATTTTTCTCTTACCATAGGCCAATCCCATTTCTTTTAAAATTTCAATGTCATCATGTATTTCAAACTTATCATTAAAATTTAACAGGTACTCAGTTCTAAAAATAAACATATAGTTTGAAAATTTACAAACATAATGAGAAATAAAAATTTTTTTAACAAAAATGTGCTCTTACTTGTCATTGGAAATACTGCAATTTACTACTGTTTTTCGGTCTGTATTAATAATTATAAATGGCAACTGAATTGCAGAATTTGGTTTTGGTGGTCCATACATTGTCTCATTAACACGATTTCTTTCAACCAAATTTTTTATAGCAATGTGCTGTAATACTATTCTATGCAATTGTTCTGTTTTTGCCTTGATTCTTTCAATTTTTTTCTTTTTGTCTTTTTCCAATGCTGTACATTCTTGAAGGGAATTTGTAGGTAATCCTAACCACCTAATCTCCTTCTTTTCTTTGGAAATGATATTCATTGCCATGAGAACATTAAGTGCATCGTATACTCTTCTTCTTATATTTTTTTGATCATATTGCTAAGATTGTTCAAAATTCAAATTAAAAAATGCTGTTTTTAATAAATTAACTTATTAAATCAAAATTGTTAATATACCTGGTCTGTCAATGAGTTTGCAAATGTTGGATTAGTAAACTCTCCTACTAATTCATCAGCTACCTCATTGTAAGAAGTTGTTCCTTTTTTCTTCACCTTTTCACATACTTTCATGGAAAAATGTCTAAGACCTTTGCCAACTTTGTCAGTTTTTCTGCGTTTGCTATAGGGATACCTTTATTTATCATTTATTAAAAACTAATTCAAATAATTAAGAAATAAATAATATATTTTGATTGCTTTCTTACTCTGGAATGAAATCACTTCCATCAGTATCTTGCCGTTTTCGATTTCCAGTATGATCCAGTATGGGACTGACATATGTTTTTCCAGAAGCATCTTTTATTAATTGTTGATTGGCACTTTGTTGTTGCTGCTGTTGAAGTACATTTGATTATTTTATTAAAAGTTTCTTTTTTTATAATCGGCTTAAATAACTAGTTAAAGAATGTTAATTTTCTATTGTTATTTTGACAAAATTATAAAAGATATGTATTTATTGACCCACCACTTGCGTAGATGAAAGTTGAATAGTTTTTGTAACTATAGGATCAGCAGGTTTTATTGTTGGTACTGTTTGAACCTTTGTATTTTGTATGGGTATTGTCAAAAGTCCTGCAGATAAATACAAAATTAATATTTATATTTATGTAAGCAATACTGATAAAAATAGTTTTTATAAATCATACTTTGACCAGTATTTGATGGATTTTGAAAACTTATAGTCCTAAGCACTTGTGCCCCAGAAGGTAAGACCTAGAAATAATGAAATAATCAATTTAATAAATTTCTTATATTCCAATTTGTCATATATATATTATATCCTGAAATAATTTAAAATCATTAAGAAGTAAGAATGGAATTCTTAAAACATAGATTACCTTGCTGAATAAAAATTTACATATATTATTTGGTAAGAAGCTAGAGAATAGTAATTTGTACCTGAGGTTCTTGACCAGGAGTCTTAAAAACTTTAACACTGCTGTTTGCAGTTCCTACTATACCGCTCAGTGTTTTGTTAGGTGTGCTTTGAACAAGTTTAATAACTTGTGGGTGCCCTGTAAAAAAATTATTTCTTACTTTATGTAAATTTAAAATAATAAAAGAAAACTTAATAGGATTAGTAAGTAATTTGACATTAATGTAATTTGTATGACAGTTCCTTTAAATAGTTAAAAAATTTTAATGCGCTAATATATTTGAAATTAATCTATTGGACTTTGTATTTTTCTTGTTGTAACAAAAGTATCATCAATACTGCTTATACTTTACATGGATTAAATGCAATTTCTTATGTCACGTAATTCTTACGTTTATCAAGTACTTGTCAAGTACAATTAAGAAGCATTGGTGAACTAATTGAAAGCAAAAGCAAAGGGTTGCACGTTTATCACGATACTCTTCTGTGTTAGTTGTTTGCTCATTAGCAGTGAAGCGATAACAAAGCTCTTGCTCCGGTGCGAACAAGCAAAGGTACAGCCAACTCAAAGCCAATTCTGCTGCACTTTGCCTTTGCCGAAGCCAATGGAACCGACAAGTTTGGAGCTTTGATATTCGAAAGCTGATAATCAGAGGAGCTTGTAAAAGAAGCAAGGGAAAGAAAAGTGGTGAAAGCGACTGTGGAAAAGAGGAGAGTAGTAAAAGGGTTGCGCGGGGGTGGGCCACTCACCATTGGCGTCGTGTATGAGAAAATTCATGGTTTTGTTTTGTTGCGACATCGTCGCGGAGGACATACAGCCGCAGGAATGACTGGGGCCCGGTCTCGCCGGAGCTACGCTGGTGGCTAGCGCTCGGCTCCCCACCTCAGGACGTCGGAGCCTGCTGCAGCTGCTGGCGGTTCGGCCGCGCGGCAAGGCTCATAGCACAGAGACAGGCAGGCAGGCGAGTGCTCGGGCCAGCTTTTCCCCGGCGGCACTGGGGCAGAAAAGGGACCTCGGAAGACCCGGGCGCTGCGCTGCCTCGACCGCACGCGCGCACGCAGGCACGCACGCCTGGCTCCAAAATGGCGCGACGCACCGAGTGTGCGTGCGATGTGCGCGATCCCTCGCTTCCCGGGCCGAAGGGGCGCGCTCTGGCTGGGGCTCGCTCGTGGCCGCTGAGTCCTCGAGGCGTCGACACACCGGCGACCTCCTGGTTCGGCTCGGCGCGCGCTCTCGCTCTCTCCCTCCTTTTCCTCCGTCTCGCTCTCTCTCTTGCCGCGAACTCGGCTGGGGACGACCGCCGATTGCCGCTGATCCACTGCAAGAGCGCGCGCGCGCGTGCGAACAGACGAGGACGGACGACCGCCTCGGCAGTCTGGTGCGACTCTCGCGCGGGCGGCGGGACAAAGTGGAACAGCTGATTGGTGGCGAGCTGTCACGTGGCCCCGGTCCCCGGTCCGTTCCGCGGTCCGAGCGCGCGCCAAGGGGAACGCCCGAATTCTGCGAGCCAGTGAAGTCGGCCGCGGATTGACGCGTCCACTGCCGTCCAGTAGCATTTCTTCGGAAAAGTCCAATTTTCTAACTGCTCCGAGTGCATTGTGTCAGTAACTTCCACTTTTCTCCCAATTTATCTTTTTTATACGAATCAGTGAATTTTAAAATTCCTTTCCTTTTTCTCTCTGTACAGCAAGCGAATTGGCTTGCAAGCGCCAAAGTTCCATCTAAATAGCTCCGAGCTTTTCGGAGCTTGCGCAACGTGTGCCACGGAGCCGAGAAGCTTCATCGAAATGGATACATCGTCGTGTATGCTGAGCTTTCTCTCTTATCTCCCCAACTCACTTGTCTTCTGCTAAATTTGCCTTTGTATATTGGACCAATTTGCGTCTCGACGTAAACATTCAAGCAGCCATAATAAGCAAGTAGATACTTTATACGCGTTAATATGTTTACGCAATTACTCATACGCGTGTGCTTTTTGTGTGCTTTTTTATCTAACAGTAAAATTGATGCTTTGGATCTCTCGGTACTTTATTAATAAACCAAAGTATCGATCATCCATTCAGTTGAGCATCTTTTAACGGAATAAATGACACGCTTCTAATCCCGTTTTCTATTTATTATTTTTACAGATTCGATAAAAATAGCTGAAAATAAAAATGATATTGATTGACAAAATAAAAGGAATGGTCGGCTCGAAAATAAATTTTCAGCGATTTCGATGGGAGTCAGTGGATTATAGTATTCTCTAAAGGATTCTGATGGATAAGGAGAAGAATGAGACGTCAAAAAGCAAGGGAGGGAAAGAGACTTTTATATTTGGCAGTTGGAAGTGCAGGAATCTGAAAAAGACGCGAGTTGCTTCGACTGAATTAGTCAGGTAATATAGACGAGTGCAATGAGTGCAGTATAACAGGCTGTTGTACAAATTATTAAACTACATTTCCAGAGAAAAATCAGCATGCGCGAAAGGAGAGGTGAACCTGCAGCCTCTTCCCTCCTTGCCGAGCGTGTACAACTCCGCGTGCACGACGGAGGAACAAAATGAAATTAATGTCACAAGAAGAGCTATTTCTGTGTACGATCAGTTGCACGAGCAGGATTTTTGGTGTCCGAGATGCAACGGCAAAATGGAGGAGCCCCGGCTACTGGCCTGTCTCCATTCGGTTTGCACTATTTGTGTCGACGAATTTATGAATAAAGACTATCGAGGTAAATCTTATTTCTCTCCGTACATTTTCTTTATCTGCAAGCTTATCGATTTCATGAAATTAAATTGTTTTCAGGCTTGTCTCGGCAGTGTAGGGACAGTAACGCTGTCGATAGTTTTCCGATTCACAGGCAAATCGAGGGCTGCCCAATATGCGAGTTTCCGCTGCCAAAGTACGGTTCGGCCGTTCCACCGCCTCATTACTCGTTGCAGCATCGACTGGTCATCTACGCGGTTCGACGTCGACTTTCTCAGCGAGCCATTTGCTGCGATTCTTGTCCAGAAGAAGTTCAAGTATGCGAGCAGTTTGACATCTTTTTAAATCTTTCGGGGGCGCTTTGTATTTTGCATTCTATTTCAAAAAGAAAATGTTCTCTTGACCTGAGATATAACGAAGTGTACTTCCCACCGCCCCTGAAAGGGTTAAAAAACATGTTTTCGCAGAAGAAAAAGAATGAAAAATAGCGATGACAAATGAATTAACGCCCATTGGCAGGCAACGCAGCACTGCTCGACTTGCCTGTGCAATCTGTGTCAGGATTGTGCGTCGGAGCACGAGGGAAGCGGGACTTCGTCTCGAGTCCACCGCGTGAGGCCTCTCTGGGAAGCGAAGCGCATCAGACACGTGGCCGTCTGTCTGGTGCACCCGGCACACCCTGTTCGCTATCACTGCCTCGCCTGTCAGCAGGTCGCCTGCAAGGAGTGCATGTGGCGGGGCGAGCATCGCGGTCACGCGAGCGAGGATGCGGCGAGCGCTGGTGCCCGGGCCGCTCTCCAGCTGCGTTCAACCGTTACTCGAGCTCGCACTCTCCTCAATGCCCTCCTCACCGAGTACAACGATCGTGCCTTCGCGCCCCTCGCTGCTTTTCAAATAGATCGGGATAGGTGAGAGAAATTTTCATCCTCGTACACTATGCAAAAAGAAGCCCTTTGCTACAAGAGAATTTTCATACCTAGAGGATGCCCTTTAGTGATAAAAAGAACATTTTCTTACAAATACATATTGCGGCAAGTAGAAATTAATTTGCGTTAATAAGCATTTCACTGGCAATAATTTAAAGTAATCCTCTTGTTTCAAGATTTTTCTTTTGCATCCAAGATTCACTATCTTGCGACAAAAACACTTTTCCTCAATGCAAAATGGCCAAGAGTATTATCGGTTTACAGCATCGCATTCTCTTTTCTCAGTGTAAAATTACATTTTTTTATTTAATTCATTCTCAACAGCCTTCCCGAAACTTGCCACTTTCGAAGTCGTTCTGCGATATCGTCGCACTCGAGGGAAGCGCAGGAAAGAATTCAAGAGTTTTCAAGACTCAGGAGAGCCAGATATTTGATCGACGCTATATTTATTGTTGAAGACTTGCTTACTAATGGTTCTGACGTAGAAATTCTGAGCTTGAAGCGAACAATTCTAAAACGATTGAAATTTTTGGGAGTCGCGGTCGAAGCTCAAGGTAAAAAAAGCTCATATAAATAATAATTGATTTGCAGGTATTAACTTACATCGTTTCCGTTTGCAGCGCACTTTAATAATAGTATAAAGAAAAACGATTCGCGAGCTGCTCATAGTGGGATTTATCATTGTTGTACATTCTGTTCGAGTGGAGGGAAGAAAGATGCTACTTGTGCTTGCAGTGGAACAATGCCAGGTATGAAAATCCAATAAATCTTCATGCTAACTGCAAATAGAATTTCCTACTTCATCAATGCAGTACTTTAATGATTTAGATATTTGATTAACATCTTTACTTAAAAAAAAAAAATATTCAGTTAATGTAATTAAACTATATGTAAAATTCAAGGTGGATACAAGGGATGTGGCCACGGTCATCCGGGACATCCCGGAGTTCATCATTGGTCCTGCTGCGGCACAATCTACCGCGAAGGCCCTTGCTTGCTTCCGCGTAAATGTACCTTAAAAATAACACTCTAATAATTATGGCCAAAGTTCAGAGCTTTTATTTTTTATATAAAAAACGAAATTGTTAAAGCTTTCATTGAAGACTGAAGAATAACGCTTTACATGGATTATTAATTTGTTATTGCGAAAACTTCGCAATTTATTTTTCATTCGTTTTATGTAATATAATGCAAATAAATAAACACAATTTGTGCCTCCAATAATTTTTCACTTTATTTTTAATAATATAAAAGTAGTTAATGTATGTACAATTTTACAATTACTAATAATATTGCAAAACCTTAACAATTAATCTCTTATAAGAAATACGTAAATGAATAAGTCGTCTTATATAAGATACAAAACTTTTAACAAAAATAAATGCTTTATTGCCATAATTAAAGCCAATTTTTTAATAATTACTTTATATAAAACATGCGAACTTCTCATCACGACTTGACCATTTTTTTAAAAATCGACTTTTTCCAAATTTTATAAAGTATCACAAATAGTGATCTTAAGTCTTTGTATAGAAAATATACAACAGATATTCTCGTAGTCTTATTAATTAAGTAATACATAGTATAGCCTCTGCCTCCCGATTTAATCCAGTTCGAAAAATACATATATATCTTAAAAAGGAAAAATGATTGATCGCCAATGATGTCCTATTAATTAATTCTGATATGATTGAAAATGTGTTACTTTTTGATTATGATTTCCTTATCTCAGCCGGGAGAGCGATTATTGCGAAAGCTGCACAAAGTGCCGTAAAAGCATACGTTCCCATTGCCGTAGGTACTGACCATCTGAGTAAAATTTGGGCTATGTAAGGAGTGATCATGGCACCCAGTCTGGCCATAGCACTGCAAGCGCTCACTCCTGTACTTCGCAAGTACGTCGGATAAAGTTCCGGGGTATAAACGTAAGCCGCCTGAAAGACTCCTGCAATTAGGCCCCGCGCGAGAAAGAGCCCAAGTGTGAGAACGAAACGGCTGAGGCGACAGGCTCTAGATAGAAAGCATACAACGCAGGCGAACATCACCAATTGGAAGGCCATTGTTTTCTTGCGACCCAACTTTTCAATTACGTAGATAGTTGAAAATATGCCCGGGAACTCGGCCAACGTTGTCCAGAGAAGATCCATGTAATCACCACGACTTAGCTGACAGTTTATGAGACACTGCCGTTCCTGGATACGCTCCTCCGCTTGCTCACCACACTGATCGGCCGATGTGTCGAAAAGTTCAGTGGTCATCAGGACTACTCCGTAATAACAAAATGCACTGGCCATCCTGAAATCATTTAAATAACAAGTACAGCGTAATAAAACAATTTGATCTATTACTGATTAAATTAATTACCAAACGAGCCAAAGTAATACTGATGTTTTGTACATGTCTTTATTAAGAAGGTCAATAAGTTTTCCTCTACTAGTGGGATAAACTCGATCGATGACTAGACGTCCTAAGGGCATGGGTTTTCCATTTTCTCTTGCAATTCTCTCTAAGGTTGACAATGCTCTGTCTGTGCGACCAGACATCATATCAAATGATGCTGATTCCGGTAGCCACTGCAAAATGTCTTATATATAAAAGACGTTTTTCATAATGCATTTGAATATTTGTTTAAGTATTTAAAATGCATTACCGGTGTAATGATTGAAAATAAAAATAAGGGAATCGTCGAAAGAGCTAAGAGCCATCTCCAACCAAGATTTGGCATTATCACCAGTGCCAGAGCAACTTCAAAACAAGCACCAAGAGCCCAAAAACACTATTCAAAGGTGATTTAATAATAATACATTTAGATCATTGTTTTCAAAGTTTTAAGTTAACTTTTAAAAAAACTTACATCTAAAAGAATAACACATTTTGCTCTTTGCTCAGCAGGTAAGAATTCAGCGTATAATGTAACTCTAAATAAAAATTGGTTTTTATCAATACTCTGATGTAACTCTTGTAAGCTCAGCAATACTTACGATTGCGGAACACAGCCAATAGCAAATCCTACAAGTCCTCTTAATAATAGGATCCATAAAAAGTTTGGAGCAAAAGAACTTAAAAATCCATAATAAAACAGCAATACACCACATAAGGTCAAAGCTTGTTTTCTACCATATCTATCACTTAAGTTACTCCAAAATGTTGAACTTAACATCATACCCAAAAAAACTACCTAAAGAGGTAAAATAGAAATGTTAAAAAATTCACTAAATGTTAATTACAAAATAATTACTCACTGTTGTTGTAAGTGCTTGTTGATATCTAGAAATCCCCCAGTCACAATGTAAAGTTGGACTGAGTATACTTAGTATTGTCATTTCCATACTGTCCGCCATCCAACAAAGACCAGTAAATAATGAAAGTTTTACTTGAAACCTTCCAAAACCAAGCAAATTGATTGCTTGACTTATTGTGAATGTATCTAGTACAAATGTCATACGATATTTTAGAAATACACAAACGAAATAATATTTAAAAAATTTCCAATTACTATTAAATAACTTAATAAAAAAATATGTTTTCCATCAAATATTTATAAATTAATTTTTTTTAATATTTACAACATAAAACGAAATTAACAAAAAGAAATGCTTTTGTAAAGATTAAGAAAATGTTTTTAGTATATGTAAATTTTATTAATAGAGCTCACCATGGAAAAGAACTAGTCTGCGAACAATAGAATAATAAGCAGTCTTGGCAGGGTTGAAGTAGAAATATCATTTTCATGCGTAGACAGCAACATGAAGTATTTATGCTCCAAAACTTCTGGGTAGCGATCAAGTCCCTCATACCAAATAATCATTTTGTTAGCCGTATCCTTTAATACATTTAGTATACAGACATTTTAATAATGAGAAAAAAAAATTGTTTTAATTTATTTTATAATTATTCCTTTTTTAATACAATAGTTTCAAATAGTTAATATAATTTTGAATGAATTGTTTATTTTTATTATAATATAAAAATATAAGCCAGAAACCTTTTAAAGAAGTATAGACCTTTAGTAAATATGAAAAATATATATCCAAAAGGGTGTATGTACATTTTGGAGCAAAGTAGTAGTTAAGTTAGTTCAAAATAGCATAATTGTATTGTACAGGTTATTTGTATGTTAAAACAGAAAGCTAAGTATGTTTACGCTTTTACAAATATATGTTTGTAATAGATTATATTTGTAGAGTATAAAAGAATACAATAAAAGTGTTGCAATAAAATGTTTAATAAAATATCGTACCATCGGGAATAACAGCCACAGAAGTAAGTTCTAGTGACCTATCCAGGCCAATATCGCTCTGCATGCTATTTCTAACTGCAGTATTAATTACATTGTTAAGCTCTGCACCACGAATCTCATCCAATTCCTGGTAGGGCTCGGAGGATCTATGTCCCCTTAGACTTGACATGTTGCGGAGCTTTTATGGATGGATCTGTCAACGATTGGCACAATTCTCACATTTCTCATACAGTAAATTGGTGCAGATTAATTTACATTAAAAATCTGTTTGAAATCACTGCCGTTTTTCTTAAAAGTTGCTCAGTTCATGTGAAGGTTTTGCGGACGCGGATGTAACCGCAAGGCAGCAAGACTCGTTCGCTGCGAATATTTATGAGAAATTCTACCGCGACTCCGCTATTCCATTCTCGGCGCGTTTTCTCGCGTCACGTGTGCGACGATTATAAAGGAAAAGGCGCGCAGTCGACGTGTCGTCGGCCATCAACACGTACACTTACGACTCCGAAATTCCTCGGGCGAGCGTCTCCGCCCGCGCCCGTACCGTACGGTACCTTACTTCGCGCAGCGAGTAACGACACGAGCTGACGAGCAGCAGCTTGCGGGGCTCGCGCGACTCACCAGAGGCCAGCAACGTCGGCCAGGAGCCCAACAACAATAACACAGGCCTTCGAGGCGGGATTCGAACAGCTGTGTCGAGGGGGAGACGACATAACGATTTTCCGTCGAGCCTACGCGGAGGAGGGGAGGGGGCGAAAACTCGTACGTTCGGTACGTTGCATCGCCGCTATATACGTGACGCATGTAAGTATAGGAGCAAACGAGAGGGAGCGAGCTACGGTCTAAAAACGGGCGAGCGGCGCAGCTCTCTGGGCCACGCGCCCGTCCTTGTCTTTTGCCCCTCTCTCTCTCCCTCGCACATCCCTTCGGGTGCGCCGTGCGCGCGCCTTCGGTGCGCGAACCCCCGTCGGCGGCGCGCACCACTGGGACTCCGCGAGGCAAAAATCAACTCAGACGAGTGAGGATGCGGCTCGAGCAACTTGGTCGCGTCCTCGAGCGGTGAAGCTTCTCTTTTTTACGAAAGGGACGACGACGAGTTGCGCTAGCGCAGGAGCACGATGAGCGCTCGCTTGTAGCCTCGCCAACTTTCTTCCCGTCGTCCCTTTTTACCAGGCGCCGCGTCTCTTTTTTTCCGTCGTTGTACGCGGCTGGACAGTGCTTTTCGCGCAACCGAAACCATGGGCTCGATCGTTCTCAAGTCGCTGTCCATCCTGCTGGGCCTCTTCTTCGTCTTCGTCGGAACCATGAAGCTAACCTCGCACATTAGCAAGGACCTCCACAAGGACCTAGTGAGTTGACGAGTTTTTCGTGCCGGAGCTGCGATGCGCGCAGCTCCTATGAAGAAAACAAATAAAGTGCTTATATTCCCTTGTTATTTTAACGTGCAGTTTGACAAAAGAAGAGGCACTTTTTTCAGAAGCTTCGAACGCAAATATCCGGTGTTTGTTGTTTACGCATTAAAAAACATTGGCCAAGTCGACTACATTTAAACGCTGGCCTCGCAACTCGGAGAAAACAAAAGAAAGTCGCAGTTGCGCACCCCTGAGGCAAAATCTCGCGGCAAACTAGACGCAGGGGTTGTCTTGAAATTTGCATCGGCTTAATTGGTAGCTCCACAATATGCGGATTAGCGGCGCCTTACGTAATTTTCAGATGTCAGCTCAGGCGCGCGCGCATGCAAAGTCGTGTATTTAAAGCCGGCTAGCCCCTATTCCCGCGCTGTGCCCGTGAAAATTCGTCACGTCGCCCGCGAACCGGCGGGATTATGTAACCCCACTCGCTTGACAGCGTGGGAAGCTTCTCCCGTCTCGTGCCTCATGCCGGCACTTTTCACTTCTTTTTCGCTTCCGGTTAATAATATTTATTTTTAGAACTCAATTGCTACAAACTGGCGACAACAATGCCTTCTACAATTATCACGGAGATGTATAAATATTTTTATCATTTTAAACGAACTAACAGTTTATAATCGTGACGCGTAAACTAAGTGCCGAAATAACGAATGGCAAGATAAAATAAATGTAAACCTTTAACAAGGTGAGCACTGTGATTTCGTATTTTGTTAATCACTAGCCAGCAGCCAGAAGAGAAATAATCGTCGGGCCAAGAGGGTCGACATCGATGTAGCAGGATTCGAGTGACACTCGGAAAAATGCGCGAAGTCGCGGGCAACCTTGCGCCTCTAGCACTCGACACTCATTTTTGTACGGGCATTCGAGCGCGAGAAGCTATTTCTGCCTGTCATTGCTGTGCTCGCGTATAGTCGCCTGTACGCGTCCTACGACCAATAGATTGGCCCCTGGCCAAATTCTACTCTGCGACACCCAGATGCCCTTTCCCAATTCCCTTTTTTTTATATTCATTTATTCCATTATTTCGCAGAGGAAGGAGTACGTCAAGTATGCCAAGGTCTTTCCCCTGGCGAGTACACTGGACTTCAAGGTGCCAAGCAAGTGGTATCGTCGTGTTGTAGGCTCATTGGAAATCCTCTGTGGACTGGCCATGGCTCTCATACCCAGCTGTAAATAATCAATATTTATTCTATACGCAAATGCTTTATTTGCATTGTTCAGTAGTCATCATAATTGTATCTATTATATTTTGCAGATAAAGTGAAAAATGCTTGCAACAGTGTTCTTGTTTTACTGATGTTGATGGCAGTTTATTCTCATTATATGGTTAATGATAAATTTGAAAGGATTGCACCCGCACTGGTAAGAATATTTGGCTTTCTTCTGTATATCATTTTATTCCTTGCACAAGATTTGATGTATACTTCTTTTGCAAATTGCAGGTATTTTTCTTTATGTTGTCGGGTCGTTTGGTGATAGACTGGCAGCTGCGAAGGAAAGATAATCAAGCTGTAACCGCCAATGGAGTAGATGAAAAAGCAAAGAAACAAGACTGAAATTGTTGCAAATTACCTTGAGAATAATAAAAACATACTGATCTTAAGCCAATTTACAGAATAAGTTTTGCTAAGCAAGCACTTTTTACAATTAAGTGCACGTGCAATCATACAGCTGTATTATAAGACCGATGAAAAAAAGGAAATGAAAAAGAAAGAAACAAATCTAGTCACTTAGTTAGCCATTAGACGTTGCCTACGGATGAACGCGATATGCAAATCTTGCCATTATACATTTACAAGAGCGTCGTTATACGGCTTTTGTATAAGTGACCAAAGAGTGGAGTTAACTATAGGCTTTTTATAGAGGAAAATAAAGATACACGTCTAAATGACTCAAACTGACGAATCACTCTAGTCGTAAAAGTTTATATGTTACGGCTTTAAGAACATTTGTATATTGGATTTAGTTTTATGAATGCACTGTGAATTTATAGAAAATGAGAAAAAAATATTATGGAATTGCAGTAAAGCAAAATACGATGCAATGTCAAATGTGTGTTTTAAAATAAAATATAAGCGCGATTTTTTAATTCAATGTTCCGAATCTAGCTCTAGTTTTTATTCTTTGTGCGTTCTATTATTTATGACACGTGAGTTTTTACAAAAAAAAAAATTATTTAATTAATGTAAATTCGCCGAAAAACAGTACCTATTTGTTGTCTGACTCAATCAATCAATTAAGATGAATGTTCTCTTTAATATGATAACCAACTAGGTGCTATTACAATTATTGAACGATTAAACACGCACTGCAGAAAAGCATACATGTTAACGCGCACGTTTGTACACATGATACAAAATTATTATGAACAATGCACACAAAAACAAGTAGATGAGCACAATTGAAGTGGACAAGTATATAGAAGTATTTTAAATGTACGTGGTTCTCTCCAAAGATTCTCGACTGGAACTATACCTTGTTGAACTAATATATTTAATAAAAAATTTGGTGTTTAAACAAATTAATTTGTGGAAAAGCAATGTGACGTGTCTACCACTTGTGCTTACGATATTTATACACTAAAATTACACAGCAGGTTGTACCTAAAAAATCTCATTATCTTGTTATGCTGAGAACTTAGGAATAAGTTTAATTGATTCCGATTTGAATGTTACATTAGCAAGCAATACAATTTGAAAAAAGAATGTAAGATTGGTTTCTATTATTTGTTTCGATCAGTTTATATGTGGAAAAAAGAATTGTATTCATTTACACCTGACAATTTAAAATTGTACCGTGTGTTCATGCAATAAAAAGGTTGGTACTATATTGCTAAAAATTTATTTTTAATGTGCAAAATCATTTATTTCATTTTTGTTTTTGTTTAACACTAAATATACAGATACTTTATGTATTTTTTATATATACAAATATTTTATAAAGCAGTTGCGTGCTCACAAGAGCATATTTTAATGTCTCTTAAAAAAATATCAGTTTTATGACATTCAGTCATAAAATAAAAAAAGCTGTATTAGCTGTATAAAGCATAGAGATAGACAATGTTTAATGTATTCATATAAATATAAGCACTATGTAATTGTTTAGATTTTTCAGACAGGATCTTCGCCAGTAGTCAAAAGGTGTAGAGCTTTCCTCAAGTTTAAAATGGATGTTGGTACATCATCATAATTTAAAGCACTACCAGCCCATTTGATATACTTTTGAGCTTTTCCAGTTTGTTCTACACTTAATATGACACCAGCTGTAAAACAATTTAAAATGATAAGTGACAAAATCACACAATAATATAAAAAAAGAATTAAACAGTTTCCCTACCTTCTGATGTTACAGACAAACTTTTGTCTTCATAGGATATGCTATTGTTGGTACCTGGATTTGTTGGTGTTGGAGCCGGATTGTATGGGTGTGGCTCTGCAAAATAATTTTTGGTATGAATTTAAAAAATCAGTTATAAATAATATAAAAGCTTCGACTGCTTTTAGAATAGTCCTATAAGAATGAAAAATTTAAAAACACGAAATTTCAGATGATTGTTAATTACAAGATGTTTTTATGAGATGAAATCCAAAAAATATTTTAAAAAATACTCAAGCTGAAATATTATTTTGAAAAACAGATAAAAGGTTTGACGCTTTTTCAGGCAGAGTTTATTTTTGTGGATTATTATTAAATAAACAATAATAATGAAAAAAATAAATCATGGATATTTATCGTATAACAAATCAGAATTCAAGAAAGATTAATGACAGTGATATGGTCATAGATTTTCTTAAGGGAGTACAGCATTGTGCAATAAGCTTTTTGTGCTAATAATACAACATTTTGTAAAGTTACCAGATATCTTATCATTTTGATCATCTTCCTTATCCTCGACTTCAACTGTTAATAAAAATATTTATCTCATTATTTCGATTAAACAAGGAAGGGGAAAACTTTTTAAAATGTTTGACTTTATGATAAACTGGAAGTTTGTTTAAATTACCATTGTCATCATTATTCTCGTCATCGTCTGCACTGTTATTATCATCTACGTTAACAAATTTTTTATTATTAGCTTATTAGCAACTGTAAAGGAAGAATTGTGTACTAAAAAAAGATATTGAGTAAAAAATATTCATATTTCATTACTTAAAAGCTAATTTAAGTTTTCATTAAATACTGATATAGAAAACAGATTTTTATTAATAATTAATGATGCATTTTTTAACCAAAACATAAAAATCCACCTTAATTAAATTACATAAGGAAGAGTTTCAAAAAGGACATGCAATAATTTAATAAATATGCACAATTAATATAAAACTTATAGATATTACCAGGGTTCTCAATTGTTTTGTCAGCATTATTTTCTTCATTATCAGCTACTTATAAATATAACATAATTAAATGGCATTCATTCTCATTAAAACAGATTCTAAGCTTATTAAGAAGAAAGAAGTAGGTATTAATTTTACCTGGTACAGAGGGAAAACCAAAAGCTCCCATTGTTGTAGGTGGTGTTGGCTGTAAAGGTATCATTGGCTGCATTGGTACTGAAGGCATTGTTGGTTGCATTCCAGGATCTATTGTTGTAATATAATTTATTAGAAAACAGTAAAGAATTATTTTTAATATTCTGAATTTATAGTTAAAATTTCAAGCAATGATTGTGCAAAAAAGCTTAATAAATATGCAGCCATTTTGTAAATATTTATTCAGATCTTTAATTTACCAAAAATCTCATTATTTCCATCGTCATTTTCCTCATTTTCAGCTGTTTAAATAAAAACACAACTAATATTTATATTTAGAAAATAAATTTTTTTGAAGCAATGAACAATTTTACTAATTGCTGATCTTCTAATTTTATTTTAGAAAATTTAAATGGGTTAATTATAAAGATGAATTTATAGTTACCTGAATCAACATTCTCATTTGAATTGTCGTCCTCATCTTTAAGAGGTCCTGGAACAGGGGTCTGACCATTCTTCAAGCAATTATGGATATATGCAGCTTTCCACTTAGCATATTTTCTATTTTGTGAAGCTTCTTCGCTTAGTTCTCCAAAAGTTGTAAGAACGTCATAGAGAAGACCAGCAGTATAAAAACTCTGGATAACGTTTTTACCAAAATTAGAAGCTCGATCATTTTTATCTGCATAAAGGAAAAGTTTCAAGGCCCAGTTTTCTAAGTGTGCTTGAGCAGCAACATCATTTGTTATAGCTTCATTTTCACAGCATGATTTTTTAGTAGCCTCTAACCAATCCATTAACTTTAAAAGAAAATTGGTTTCTTCGGTAGACTTTGTTGATAATTTCAGTCCAGTTTGCAATGCGTACAGACGACCTAAAGAAATAACATCCATAAAAAGTTTCAAAATTCGTATTTATAATGAAATAGTAATAATATTATTACATTCAAAGCACTTACACCAATAGCTGACTACTATATCTCGTTGATCATGTTCATTTGCTATTTTTAAAAAAGGTTGTACGTTTTTTAAAGATGCAGGTGTCTCCGGCAGATCAGGTCCTCCCATTGTTTATGTTTGCATTAAAAGTACAATAAAAATTTAAAATCACCGCAGCAAATCTGTTAAAAATAGAAACTTGTTTTTTAACCTTTTGAGTAGTAAGTAAATTATTGTCTTACAGATAAAAACATCAAAGGTTAGGTTGTATTACATGGAAGGGGAAACAATGAAATTAGGAACAAATGCGTATAAGAAAGTGAAATCTATGCGAAACGAACCAACGAATGAATCACACGCCTCCTATCAAGGTTATTTTACGACTTTACGTTTACGAGTTTTATTCTCATAATACGAGAATACGAATAGCATTATGTACTGTGCGTGTATCAGCAGGCGGCACATGTGCGTTCGTTTATGATTGAGGTTAACTTACTAAATGCCATTGGTTGAAGAACATTTAAAGATTATTTATGAAAGATAAAGGTAAAAAGAAAATAAGATTTCAAAAATTTATTTTCTTTTGCATTGCAGGATGTATTAATTAATAATTTAAGAAAGAATATATTTCCCAGACGATATAAATTTTGGATTTTTCAATGAATAAGGTATGATAAAATGAATTCTCTCTATAAATTAATTTCGTTTCCTCTAAATTACTTAAATTATTTTTATTAAAAAGGAAAACAAGTTGAATAAGAAAATGGAAAACAATTTGACAACGAATCATAAAAAAAAGAAAAGGAGAAAAAATGTTATCAAAGAAGAGTCTTTTACAACACCTGAAAAAAAGTTGAAAACAGAAGAGAAGGAAAGTGCAATTGAAAAAAATAATGTGGAGAATAATACCGATGCTTCTGATAATGAAGAAGCACCAGAATTGAAAATATCTAAAGAAGAAAGTGATTTATTTAATGGAAAGTTTTTGCGAAATTCCTTCAATTCTTCAGCTGGATTTTCTGTACTTCAAAAATTTGTAACAATTTGCAATCAAAATGATAAAGACCTAACTGCGGAATATTTACAAGCTGGTGGAAGTGTACTTGAAATTCTTAGATTGCTTGACACATCAGAAAAAAAGAACATTAATAATGTAGCTACTGTATTTTCAGCAATGCATCTAGTAATAATGAAGTAAGTAGATATTAATAATTCAAAATGTGTAAATCAAAATTTAATCTTTAAGGACCGTTTTATTTTAGAATTTTAGCTCAATTTCCTCAGAGTCAGTCAACTGCTGAAGAAGCTTGTCGGCACTTAATAAACAGTCATTTAGCTTCTATTCACGCAATGCTTTCTGGTCAAAGTAAAGCAAAGCATCGAAAAATTGTTCTTAAACTGTTAGCTGCAGTTATTTCTTTAGGAGGAACATTGCCACGTGAACTATTAAATCATTTGTCTTTACATTCACAGCTCCTAGAAGTCTTAGTTTCTCATTCAAGACCCACAGATCCTGAATGTGTAAGGACATGTTTTATACATTTTTTACTTGCATTTCTTGTCGAAGGAAATGTATCTGATATTCGAGCTTTACTTGAAAAACGAGGAGTACTTTCTAGTATATTCAAAGGTTTAATATACGATTACTCTGATGTTGTACAACTTGTATTAACAACTGTAAGAAAATATGTCTTGCAACATCCTGCTATCAGTAAAACCACAAAACTACATGTATTTTCAACTCCAGTCGTCCAAGAAATTATGAATCTGTACAATTGGAAAGGACCTAAATGTTGGCCAGGTCATAAAAAACAGAAACCGTTAACAGAACAGATTGATTCAGAACAAAAAAAGGTAAAAACTAAAAATAAAAAGTTTACAAATTTTTAAATAGGAAATAATATTAAATAAAATATCAAATTTTAGATTACAGTAAATGCTGTTCATGACTTCCTCTTGGTTCTTTTAACTTCCAATCGATATGGCATTGCTTTTCATGATCGCAGTTTAGGGACAGATTCTGGAAGAACACATAATCAACTAATTAATACAATTTTAAAAAGTTTAGATAAACCTTGGGAACATGAAAAACCCTCTGAGTTAATAGTTAAAATATTAAGAGCTTGTCCTGATTTAATAAAATCTCAATTTGCCTATACCGAGCCTTATTTAGTTCCAAGAGCTTCAAAAAACTGGGTAGCTGTTATAAGATTTATTAAAAAGGTAATTAAAAAAAAAAAAACTGGTAAATTTTATTGTATAAAAATTTTTTAGAATAGAATTTATTGTAAGTTTTATTTCCAGGTTATTGAGGATATAGATGTAGAAAGTTGCTTGAAATTATGTTCTGCAGATATGGCAACTTATCAAATGGCAAATGCTGCTTTAAATTTGACACTGCCAGTTATAGTAATGAAAAATGCAATAATGCCATCTTTTAAACACAACAGCCGTTTGATTCATTATGAAGTCACAAATTTACTATTGGTGATGATTAGAAAAATAGAAACATTTATGAAAGTCTTTAAACAAGTTAGAATGAATACTCTGGAAATATCGTCGTTTAACAGTAATATATTAGAGCATATTTTGAAAGTAAGTATAAGAATGTACTTATTTAAAAACTTATTTAAATTTAAAGTAATCAGAATTGATTGTTTATTTTCTTTTATAGTACCTACCAAGTTTTGAATCTATTTTAAATATTTGGGACAAATCATTCTCCTCAAATAATGAAACTCCCGTACAATCAGATTCGGAAGATATCAGTTTAAGTCCTGAAATAAAAGATCATTTATTAGCTATCTTAAATCTGTTGCAAGCTTACAGTGAAATTTGTCCTGAAACGTTGTTGATTGTAACTTCTTCAAATAGTGAAATGAAACCAACCACATTATTAACAAGTCTTTCTAACTTAAAAGACGTTGACGAAAGTGAATTAACTATTATGAAAGTGAAAGCTTTAAAAATTCTTTTGCATTTAAATATTACAGACTTTTCACCAAAGCAGGTAGTCTATCTCATAATTCCAAGTCTATACATTAACTTGTTTGCAATAGTGCATTAATTTATAAATAACAAATATTTTTTTGCAATTTAAGGATATTTTTAATACTGCACTTTCATTTTTAATGACTAAAATCGGAGATGCAGACATTTTACTTGACATTGAAGTGCGTCAAACAATAAATTTATTATTGAATAGATGTGGTATATTTGAAGGATACAATGACCAGATTGAAGTATGGATTGATAGTATCGCATACTTTGAAAGTTTCGATGAAAAATTGGAAATAGCTAATTCGATCTCTAAAATTATAAAACGAATTTCAAAACACACAGAAAAGTATACATCATTAATTCGCAAAATTGAAGAAAACACTGGAGGGGAAATTATTAATGCGAATAAGCATGATAATATTTTTGATGGTAGGTTAAATTTTTATTTAATGCTTAATATTTTTGTGTAATGTTTTAAATTATTTTTTAGAATTAAGTGAAAGAAATATCGAAGACGTTAAATTGCTAGCTCCAATGCATTCACCAACTTCAATATCATTGCTGTTGTATGTTGCCGTAGAAGATTTGAAAAAAAATTCTTCTGTAGCATTTAAAAATTACATATCAATGATTTCAATACATTTATTCCACTGTCAGATATCAACAAAAGCTTTTACATCTATGTTTAAAAGTACAAACATTTCTTCACACAATTATTTAATAAGTTGGTCAAATGACGGTTTACCAGCTCTCATAAAAAAGCCTTTTCATTTAGATAGTGTTTTTCGAAAAATCAGTAAAGTCTTACTTGATGACAAATCGTCTGAAATACTTGCTGTAGAGAAACAATTGCACATAAAGCTCGATGATGGTGCAGTGAAGTATACACTGTCAAATTTTGAAGTACATGCTTTAGTTCGGATGGTTACTTTTTATTTGACGCAAACCTTAAAGCAAGATAATTTACAAGCAGAAGATATAGAAGTCCATGTAAATGTGTTAATATCTTTATTACAACTCGCGAATAAAAATTGTGAAGACTCATTGAAATATTGTGCTAAATGGATCTTTAAACATCCAATTATTTTACAGTACTTCAAAGGAATTTATCAAACTGAACTTGCAGCTGAATTTATGATTACAACCTTGATTAAAAAGATATGCTCTTTATTTTTTAATTTTAAAAAGCAGAAATTAATATCGGAATTCATACATCCATATCAAGAAAAATTTATTATGCAGACAAAATTTATTATTGAAGAAATGCAGGAAAATGGTTCAAAAAAAGAAATTAAAGCCCACGTGGAATTGATTGATCTCTTGCAATTAAATATTAAAGTTGTTGTAGATTTAATATCTGCAGTTATAAACTTGCCAAGGGTGAAATTTTCTTTAGATAAGTCATTATCAACATGGGGTATAATAGTTCCTAAATTAATAGATCGCTTTACTGCAGAAATTAGAAATGAAGATGATTTATTTGTTACTCTAGATGAAAATTTAATTAAGCAAATATTTGTTTATTTAATAGAGTTCAAGAATGTTAAAAAAATTAATATGGATCTGTGGGAGACCAGCATTTATAATTATCTTTTGAAATTCTCTCACAATATTTCGGTTATCAATGAAAGTGAGTATTACATTTATTTGTGTTAAGTTAATAGAAAGTGATACTAATGTTTGCATGAATTTTCAGAATTTTTTTCTTCTTTATTGAAATCCAATATAACGCCAATCACTGAAAAACTGTTAAATTTATTCGTTGAGCGAAATTTTAAATTCGTAGCAACATTTATTAAGTATGTAAATAGCAATGAACAAATATTGAATGAAAAATCTTTGATTTTTTCAACATTATCCAGCAGTTTGAAGAGTAAATGGGACCAAGAGTTTCTAAAAAAGTTGTACAAATTTTATAAAAAAGACATTGGTCTTTTTCTGACTGAACCACAAAATACTGATTTCCCTTGGATACAAGCAAACGTTAATGCTGTTGCTTACTTGATTGAAAATAGTTTTGGTAAGTACTATTTATTAACAAGCTAAGTAATTGTAAAAATTTTTTAATAAAAAGAAACAAACTATAGAAAAAATAATTTACTTTACAGATTCAAAGTTATGCAAGGAAATATGCAACTCCATATTGCTGAATGGTAACAAATTAGATGCAATTTCAGAAGCGCACGTGTCGTTATTCCAGAAGCTGTTTAAAAAAAGTGTTGAGATAAAACCAGATGCTATGGAAAACTTTGTTCAAGTACTTCTGCATATAACAGTATCTGCCTTAAAGAAAGAGGCAAAGAATACTGCGAAACTAGACTTCCTCTGTAAAATTCTAATTGATACCATCAACTCGTTGAAAGCCGAAAAAGATTTTACTTTTGAAGAATTGCATAAAAATAATTTCTGGCCGCAATTCACTCGAATAATCTTAAAATCTGGTCTCAAGATATCAAAAGAAGACAAACAAAATTTGTTAATAAAAGCTTTAATTATAACTTGTGATGTAACTTACAGAAATAACTGTACTGAAGAATATGTAAAAACAATTTTTGAAATGACAACATCCCATTCAGAATTTATAAATATTATGTTGAGCAGTGCGAGCGTAAAAAGTAAGATATACTTAGTATATTAATGTATAACTAATTTAATATTAATTAATAACTAACTGAACATTAATTAGGTGATCTCGTGGAACTGTTGTGGACTTTAGTGAGGAAAAATCACTCCCTTATGCTGACAACTCATATTCCATTATACTTAGCATCGTACAATGCTACTTTAAGTAAAACTGACCGATTAATTTTAAAGGTAATATGCAGCACCAATCTATTTACGGTATTTAAACGGTGAAAAATCATACAATTTTATTTTTCGATAAAACATGTGTCCATAGATTCTTCAGCATTATGAGAGCAATGAAGTAAAATTGATTGATTATCGTCCCTATTTGTGGGGTAGTGCTGCAGCGTCGCATTACAGCGTTAAAGGTGAAACTGATACGGCCTTGTGGAGGCAACCGTCGACATCGCAAGTTCTAGATTTGTTCGTTCCCGAAACAGTTTCTAATACAATTAAAAATTTCCCCGTCAAAAGAAATTTTAAAGTACGTGTCACTATAAGAAGAATCTAATTAAAATGACTTTATAACATAGTAAATTTTTCCATTTATCGTAGGACGATTTCGATGGAGCAATCAGCTTAGATTCAGTCTACGATCCTGCATTTTATCTTCCAATATTGACACATTTACTGGCAGACAATAACGTGGTGGCATGTCACAAAGTTATACATAGTGGAGCATTGGCCTTAGCCATAATTGCATGTAGCAGCTCTTGCGAGCAAATTAGGCTGGCTGCATTTACTGTAATCTCAAGATTCTATTTCCATCTGGGAGCCACTAGGTAGCCTTTCAAAACAAATTATTTAAATTAGCTTCGATATAGTCTTAATTATTTTTTCAATTTTTCAGCTCAAAAGAGAAGCTTCTGTGGATAAATTTTGTCGAAGCTTTGCGGAATGGTATTGTAAATGACGAATCCCCTCTGGAAAAAGTCCATTTGAATGGTTTCATTGCAACTTTTCTCGCAAGAACTTCTTTAGTTATGACTCAACCCTTGAATCCGCTCTATTCGCCTTTACAAGCTTTTCTCATGGTTAAACCAGCTCTGGATCTGAACACTTTACCCGAACTATTTCAATTGTATCATAGTTCAGAAATCGAACATCAAGCTCATAGACACTGGATTCTCGAAGTCATACGAGATGGTTTAAGACTATCTAGTGATATGGATGTCGCTGTAAAATGCTTTTTATTCAAAATGATTCTTGATTTTTATATTTCTTCGTTATCCGATAGAGTAACAAAGGTAACTAACGATCTAAATTGATTAATATGAATGTAAAATATGTCAAACACGCATGGTGAAAATGGTAAGAAAAACGTTTTATTTTTAATTTCAGATCCGTATATTGCAAATAATAGGATCAGCGACGAAATTGTCAAAATCGTGCCTGATGCTTTTGAACGGATATGCATTGTTACCATGGCTATCGACAGTATCTCAACAAATTAACAAAGGCGACGTAGATTTTATAGAATTCGTACTCGACATTGTGAATAACATATTTACCGTTTTTCACGCAACAAAGACAAAAGACACACATCTCTATTTGATGTTAGTAAAAATTCTTCTAAATCTGAAGTCGCATTTCAACCAAAATATATCTATAAAATGTTTCCAAACATTCACCCAACTATTAAATAAAACAATAATCAACAATGTCGTTTGCAATGCTGTAACGAAAGAGCATGTAAAAGAAATTGTAATTTTTTCAAAACACTTGTTGGATGATGTGAGTGAGTGCGAGGCTATGTTGCAATTTGGATGTAAATTTTTTAAGAGAGCACCCGAACTTGAAATCTCTCCTGAAGAAAGTTTATCTAAACTCATAGCAACATGGTACAATTTTGTTAAAAAAGAATAAATCATTTTTTTTTGTAAATAGTACACTGTAAAAATATAAATAAAATCTATTTTTATTTTTTATCTTAAAAAAAATTCTCGTAAAAGTGAGTTTTTCTAGATCATGTTAATATTTCTATATCTTTATATGTTGAAACAAAAAATAATTTAGATATGTAACCTTAAAATTGTCAATGCATTTACAAAATTCCATGGTTTCTTTTTAGCTTCAAACAATTGATTTTAATTAAATTTGTTCTACAATGTTTCGAAAAACGAAATACCCATTTTCAAAATATCAAAATACATTTCACAAGACTATGTTTGAAAAGAAATTGAACGCAATTATCAAAAGAAATAAATTTAAAAAAATATCCAGAGTCAAGAGTGTAAATTATTACAAACCTGCTCGTGTATCACAGTTGAACAGGCTCAGTAAATACTTGAAGCGATCGATCAATCTTTGGTCAAAGGATCGAATAATCTGTACATTTGGAAAATATCCGGGTAATTCAGAAATCAACGTTGAATACGTGGAAACGCGATTAACAAATGGCAATCATGGCCTTGGACACTGTACACTGAAAGGAGGAAAAGAACCGTACACAAACGAAATTAGATTGCCAAACAATTGTTTATTCAACGTCCTTTCCAGTCAAATTGGTGTCCCTCCTAATGACCTCCGACGAGTAGTAATAAAAGGAGAGCGAATGAAATCGAAAGTAAAACTACTAAAAAAATGTTTGTCAACTTCTCAGCGATTCCTGAGTGCTCCAGGTAACTACGCGTAATCGCTCGATCTTATATGAATTTATATATGAAATCAGTCAGTCCTTAAAAGCAACTTTTACGTGCTAAAGGCGAAAATTTCTTTCACTGCTGAAAAATCTTTAAAAAACGCGATTAGCGATGATGATGCTTGCACAGCTGTAGCTATCCACAGCTATTGCTTCTTTACTTCTTTTATCTTTCTATCCGCCCATTTCTCTATTTATAGCTACATTCCCTCGCTCGTTGAATATTAAATTTTAAATGTTGATTGTATTGCAATTTTTAATCACACAGATTTACGTGGTGGCGCAAGATACACTGGAAGAACGGAAAAGAAGGCGAAAAACATTCTCGACTCGTCGCAAAAAGGTGAGTCGCATCCGAATAGGCAGCCGGGTCACCCGCGTGGCCACGCGTCTTACCCGGCAGCCACCGGACCGACGGACTCGGTAGAAAATTACTCGAAAAATGGAAGGAAAACGGGATTTTTATCGAGATCGGATCAAGATCGCGTGGCTCACATGATGCTCAAGTCCATCCCGGCTCAGGACGTCATGGAACTTTTGAACGAAAGGGGAAAAAACGCTGATAAAGAAGCCATTACTATTCGCGCCAAAGATTTACCGGCGAACGACGATGATTTACCCAAGGCTCAGGAGTGGTCTTACGGCAAGAAAAAGGGCGAATCGACAAGGTTCAGAGACGTCGTCCTCGTTATGAAGCACTTTTATGAAAAATACCACGACGAGAAAGCTGACGTATTCGTTTTGACTATGTATCCGAGGCTGTAAAAATTCACATTTTTATCACATTTCCTTTTCATTTTCATTCTACTTGCTGCGCAATGTTAGCCACCAAATGGAAAATGCGAAGCTTGAAAAAGTGACAGTCGCGGACTGCTAGCCTCGGAGGTTAATCAAAATTGCGAAAAAAGAAAAAAAAACAGAAAAATGAATTTCTAGTAAAAATAAATGTAACGAAACGAGAATTTGGAGGAATATTCGCGGAAACGAAGCGCCTAAAGAATTATGGAGAGCACAATGCGCCGAAGACGTAAGCATGAGCCATTGGTCCGCGGCAACGTGGTACTAGAGGAAAAGAAGCGACTGATCGGCGACCCCCGCGAATTGGCCTATGAAATTCGCAAATGCCAGCAGTACAAGGCTCTGGATGGCCTGATCGAGCGGGCGGAGAGGCAAGGCCCGGCGGGTCTAGTGCACGCCCAGGCGCTAAGCAAAATCGTCAAGCGCACGATCCGCGTCTGGCGCAACGGCGGAGTGGTGCGGACCTTCGGTCGGGTGGACGGTCGGCTGGCGGTGGACGTGGAGCACCGCGGCTCCCACTGGGCCCTGCGGGGCGGCAGAGAGCCTCCGGCCACGAGTCGCAGCGCGGCAGCCAACGACTGCCTCTATGACGCAGTGGGCGCGCAGACGGGCCTGCCGGGCGCGGAACTGCGGCGCAGGACCGCCGTGCAGCTGAGGCGGGACGGCCGCCGGACCCTCGCCCGGGCCCACTGGGCCAACAGCGCGATGCTGGGAGGTGCGAGGTACAGCGGTAATTCCCCGGCGGAGGCGGCCAGAGTCTTGGACGCGTCACAGCACGGACAGTGCCACCCGCAGGGCTGGTCGGGTCACCCCAGGGGACACGCGTCCTTCAGCGGTGGCGGACGCGCCGAAGATTCCGTCGAGGGGTACTCCATGTCGAGGTAAAATAATTCTAACTTAGAGTCGTCTCTAAATGTAAAAAGGGTACGACGCATTTAATTGTTAATAGTGCAGGTGGAGGTCGGGCTTCCTCTCGAGAGCCGATCAGGACCTCGTGGGCCATTACGCCTTCGTCACGGGCCGGGCGCGTGATTTAATGGACCGGCTGAATCACGGCGAGATCAAGCTCGCCGAACACATCCGCCGAAACGATATCGACTACCACGCGCTGCCCATGGGGCAAATTTGGAGCGGCGGTCAGAGGCAGGGTGAGCCCAGCCATTTCAGGGGTGTATGCCTCGTGGGCAAGCACTTTTTAGGCAGGCAAGCCGATCCCTACGCTGACCTTTTCGTCGTCACCTTTTACCCTGAGTTATGAAGTGGCAAAAGGAACATTTAAACATTGTAAACTGTTGATGGAAGCCGCGCAAATAAGAAATAAAAGCTTGAGTGAAAAGTACGCATAATCGCTTGTTCCGTCGCATTCGAATTTGCCGCGGCGCGTTCGCCAAGCCGCGGCAGATGTCGTTGCCGTGGCGCCGCTGCCTGCTCCTGGCTCACCGGAGCAAAGTTCGCGCGCCCTTCTGGCTCTCACGTGCTCGCTCCTCGGCCGATCGGCTCGGCCAGCGGCCGCCCCGCTCTCCGCCCCGGCCGTGCACTCGCGCGCCGACCGTCGACAGTGGACGGAACGACGGATCTCTGTCGTCATCGGCAGCAGGCCAGCAGGCACGGAGCTCCGTCGCGATCGCTCGACATCGCCGTGTGCAGCTTGCGTCGGAGTCGTGTGAGCGCGCGCCCCTCAGCACCCCGGGCCCATCCGCGCCGCAGCCCCGGCAGTGAGAAGAGCGCCGTCCAGCCAGCAACATCCCGAAACGAATGTCCCCGATTGCCGCGGCAGTCACCGTCCCGCCGAGCACCGCCGCCAAAGCCGAGGTCTGGTCGAGGTCCGCCGCAGAGCGCCGCCCGCCCGGACAGCCCGCCTTCTGACTCATTTTTGCGACTCCGTCAACGAAAGCCTCCATCATTCCGTCATTAACCGAGTGCGGGCCCGCAGGGTGGCGATCGTTCGATAAGGTGAGTGAGCGCAGCGCTGTCCCCGGGAGTGCCGAGCAGCCAGAGGAGCAGCCAGCCGAGCTCTTATATATTGTGTAAAAAAAGAGACGTTATCGCCTCCGCCGGAGCGGAGTCGGGGGGAGCCCCTTTCACGCTGGCGGCGAGTCCGCGGCGGCGGAGGTTGCGGAGCAGCGCTCGACAGCGTGAAAGGGTTGTCGGAGAGCCTCCCCCTGTGCCTCTTGGCGGGCCGCACCGCCTCGCAACAGCGACGTAAAAGGTCATCGCCGCTGGCCGAGCTGGGAAACCCCGCGGCGTAATATACGCTTCGCGCGTCCAATATTCCGACGCCGGTCAATTTATCGCGCGGCTGCTGTACCCCCAAGCCTTTTCGTCTCCACGTTTCTCCTTCTCTTTTTTCGCCTTTCGAGTCATCATTTGCGTGCATTCACGAATTTTTAATTTAAGCCGCATGCTGCTCGTCTTCGTTTGGTTCTGCAAAGTTTTCCATTACCTTGTCAAATTTAATCTGTGTGTAGTCGAAAAAGGCTATATTCACAGTAGTTGGTATATTTAATTTTGCAGTCTTTATGTAATAACAGCAAATTTACGCAATAAAGCATATAACCTAAAAATTAAAATGACTCTCTCACGTTGACAAAAGTAAATCATTATAAAATACTTGATATCGTTTAGTCAATCTGAGACTAAGGAATTTAATATGATATTAGCTTAATTTATTTTTTTTTTACTTTTAAAAGCATTCTTATGTTTGGTAAGATTCTTCTTTGTTTGTACAACAGTCTTGTTATACTTGCAAATTGTTAAAAATATCACAAAGGTATGCAATGTAAGAAAGTACAACTGGAAGTGAGTTTAATAAAAAGAATTATTACTTTTAACGGTCATAATAAGCTTCATAAGCTTTGAAATAATTCGACTTGATTATTTTCTTAATTTATCTTCACATATTCTTTGCGAGCGTTTATCCAGAAACAATCACTGTTGTACTTAAAGTTAAAAAACATACTCCCACCTTTCATTTTAGCCTTATCAAACAGATGTTCTTGACAGGCTACATTTTATGTTTGATGCATAATCATTTGGAATATCATCAAATGAAATTACAGTTTCAATGTACAATTAAAATGTATCGGTTTTAATTTTAGAAGGATCTATTATCGTTCTGGTTATAACCAATTAGACTTTCAGTTCTAGAATTTGCTTTATTTTAATTAAACTATAGAGCATTTCAATTATAGCTTCTTATCAGATTTATAATATATTTAATTCATCAATTTTTTATTTATAAGCAGCTTTTCTACATTGAACCAGAAAAATTCAGTTTTATTTGCTTACATAAATCAAGCTTAAAGTTATAAAAAATCTAAAGTTCATCGTGCATAAATCTGGTCATTGTCCATTAGCCGCAAAAAAATGAGTCAATCAAAAAAAATTCTCATTTTAATATATAAAAAAGTACTTAATCTGGCGTAGCGCGCCGATGGGTATCTAATTCTTTCTGACGGTCGCGCGCTGTACGCCCGGGCATATTCCAGATAGGCATTAATCGTTTATAATTCCCCAGGCCTGCCACTGTGCGTCGGTCGCGCAGGTGTTTCTAGCCAAGGCCTTCGAGGCAAAAATTCATCCAGCGTATAGTTACATTGCAAATTGCGTCATAGATCCGCAGAAATTTTCCGGGACGATCGGCACGCGCCTCCTGTTTCTTAGGCCCACGCGCCGAGCAGTGGAAAGCATCGACTTTTGCAGAATTATAAAAAAACTGAAAAAGACCGGTTACGGCCGGTCTTATCGTTTTTCTTGGACTAATGCGCGCTTCGCTTTCCTCGTGACTAATCTAACTTTTATAAGAGTTTCGATTATTTAAAGTTTCTACATTTTTTTTTCGCACTGATAAAACGAACTGAAGGAGCTTTTACGCATGTTCGAGCAAGCAGATAGCATTGTAGTTTTACGTAAAAACTTATTGTATTTACCTCCACGCCATATTTCATCGCTTAAAATTTAAATCTTGTAGTTATTCTGTAGCTTTCTAAAATACCGACTTATTTACATTTTTAATTATATTAAAATTAATATAAACACTAATAAAATACGGTACGTATTAAACTGAATTTAAAAGCACACTCATTATTTTCATATTTATTTTGACCGCGATAAAAAACAATATTTGAATTCATCATCCGGTGCAGGCATGATCATTATAAAAAAAGGCGTCGGCGCATATCTGATATCGTTATCGATATAATTTAAGATTAGTCGGTCAAATGAGAAAGCAAAATTACTTGTATATTATCCACTTGTCATTCGCATAAATGCGCCACTCATTCACGTACAAAGAAAGGCAACGTTTCCCTGACATCATAGTAGCAACGCTTTGTAAAAAAAATTGATTAGACAAAGGGCGTTGATAAGCGTTCGACGCGAGATAAGGAAAAGAGGCGCGTGGATCGTCGTGACGTGGGGGTTTTGAGCTCTTTTAATATACGTACATCGGAGAGGGTCACGGTGCAGCGGAATGCTGTCCACCGACTTTACCCCTAACTGGACCATACGGATGCATTTATTACTCAAGCTTCATTTAGCTTATTTTAACATTTGCACCATTATGAATTAACTACTTTTTACTTTGTTGTACAATCTTATAATATTCATTTATTTATATTTTTTTAAAAATATCTTTCCTTTTCCTTTATTGCTGTTACGAGATTATTGTGTTTTGATCGTCGCGACAGAGGAAAACATTGACTTATTAGAAGTAATTGAATTGAATCGAGAGCGTTAAAACATTGGAAATATTAAGTTCATTGCTCCAGGGGAGGTTAAAATCACACAAACATTTTATACGTATTTTTTGTTTAATCATTTAATCAATGAAAGCAATAAAAAATGAGAAACATAAAAAATTTGCCTCAAAAATAATAACGAATCGAGCGACTCCTTTTGACCTCCTTAGTCTAATGGAAGCATCAATGGAAATATATCTCGCCGAAAGAAATTTTGTGAAATGTTTATTATACACGCGTGCTTCTTGTGGCTAAGTATAGCCTTGCGTCACCGTATTTACCCGCTATTATGCACGCAGGCAAGATAAATGCGAATATCGCGACGTAGTACACTTCATACGGCGTTTCTTTCCCTGTTTTCATCATCGAATTTAAAAAGTAGTCTGGCCCAAATAGTCGCATTTCTCATGATTTTTTGAAATACGAGAACAGTGGAGAGTTTGGCACGAGCGAGCGGACGATCTCTTGCAGCGCCTCGATATTGACCTTTCAGAAGTGTATCGGTCCACTCGCGAAACACACGATGGCGCGAGGTTGACGATTCCGAGGTCAAGCTAGCGTTTACCGACAAATCAGTTAGCGTTATTTAAACCTCGACTAACGACCCGCTCGCCTCCTCTCCTTATCGTTTACAGTCTGCTCATAAATTTACTTCAACTTTTTCGTTTATCTGGCGTTTAGCGCTTTTCTGTATGAAAAATTATCCATTTTTTTTATAAATTTATTTATACTTTTAATAATCAGTCTCATGGTTCTTGCATAATTAAGGTTGCATGATTCATCGGGTAGTTTACAGCCAACTGAAGAGTTGGTCTAATTCATGTTAATTCTAAAAAGGGGGTAATTGATTCCAAGTACATAAACATTCCGAAAACATTTCTTTACTTTCCGTGCTAAAAATAGAGCGTGATTGTTTGCAAAAGTCTACTCAAAATTTTAATTTGATTGATGATTTGCAATTGCAAATATACACTTTGCATATATTCGACGTTTCTAGAAGTGGCGATATGCAAAGGAAAACTTGTTGTAATTATTTTTTATTGAAGCTGATGATGCTTAAATTAATACCAATAAAAATGCCAATTGGCAAGATTAACATCGAACGAGCAGTATTCGTGTAATCTTTTAATAATGCGAATTAGAAATACTTTAGAATGCAAAATCGTAAATATACTTCATTTTTATTTTTTCTATTCATGACGTATTTCACGAGTACACCTACTTGAAATACGACAGTAAACAATATTTATCTTTAACAACTAATTTTAGTCACAATTATAAGCTAATATTTATCAGGACTTGTGTATCGATGTTTTTTTAAATGTTATATCGTTACTGTAATAATAATTAAGCTAAAATTTATTTAACCTTCGGGAAAAATATTTTTTTTCGTAAATTTACGAAAATCAATACTAAATAACAAAGATAAAATAATTCAGTAATCTTACATAAGTTAGTAGGTGGAGATAAAAGAAAAAATTAATCTCCAGTTTAATGTTCGATTGCAAAAGCTTATTAGCTTGGCGATAAAATTTACATTTAATTATTGTTCGCTTCGGTATTGTAAGAATCTAGCCATGGTCGTTGATAAGTCGACCACTCCACGAGAAACATCAAGGCATAGATTTTCATTGCTTGATATTGCCTTATCACTTTGAATATTCGTAGATAATTAGTCGTTAACAGTAGTAAGAGGGCAGAAAAAATGTTTGCATGTCGTTCGCAATAAAGCAATTCGGATATGACGGCTTGCATCTTGAATACGGTGGCAGTCATTCAAAGAGCTCGGAAATATGAATAAATAAGTAAATGTGTATTAACGATATCAACTTGTGTTGAAAGGTATAAACTGCAGTCCACGCTTTTTAAAAATAGCCCCTTCCAAGAAATAAAGCAACAGGCCGCTGTTTACCCTCCGTCATGCGTTTGGCGCGTGTCTGCCGCTGTATCCTAGTAGGCCGATAACAGAATACGGAAATTTGGAAAAACTGCGCGTTGCGAGCCTCGGTCCGCCCCCCGCAGTAGCGCCTCGACGTAAAAAGGCCGCCCCCACCCGCCGGTGTGTCAGCCCACACTGTACTCGAGACAGCGAGATACGAATCGTCTTGCGCTAGACTTGTGTGAGTGTATCACAGTCCAGACCCGTGAGATAAGAGCTGCGAGCCGATTTCGATTCTGCGCGCGAGCCGACAGCTTCTCCGAGGGATCACGGGTGTACCGGCTGATAAAACTTATCAAGCTCGTATAAATAGTGGCCTAAATAGTAGCTTCGAGTTCAGAGTTGCGCTGAGTATCGGCGAGCTTGCAAGGATCCTCACTCGGGTTTTTCGCCAACGAGTCTCTCTGAGTCGTTGTTTAAAGTACTTTTTCGTAGTCAATTTTTCTTCCGTACTTTTGCAGTACGGAACGTCTTTCGGTTGGTTTTCTTTAGTTTCGAGGTTTAGCAGTCGTTGCAAAAACGGCGCGTGCAGTCCTTTGCCGAGCTGCACCAAAACCTCGCTCTACGCTTCTTTTATTGTATGTGTCATAAAGACGGCACGAGAATTTCGTCCCACGTAAAGGTTGGTCTTTTTCATTAAGTTTAAATAAAAACTCGTCGCTAGCTTTAATTTGGCGAGTCTTCTCGTGTGTATGAAAATGTTTTGAAGAACAGGAGATCCCAAGTTTTGCACTATAATAACATGTATAGTGAGTTTAAATAAGAAAAATACCCTTTACATAAATTAAAATCAAGTTATTTTCTATAGCTCATTTATTCTTTCTCTCTTATTTTTAGTTTAACATAAAATTTTAATCTATTCAGCTTCTTTTTATAAAGCGTATCAAGTTTTTAAGAGTTTTACTTTCTAAAAATTATAAAGCTAAAAAGAAATACACTTGACTTTTACATTTGATTTTAAAAAGATTTTTCAAATACTCGAGATATAGAATGTTACTGATAATGGTTTTAATTAGAGTGATAAAGCGTCAGATGCGTATCCGTCTAAATTAAGCCAGTGTAATTGGCTTCTCAGAAAGGAAATTTACAACACACACTGACATTCAGCGGAATTCCCGTTTCAATCAGCCGAAACATTAATTCACCGTTGCGCAATAAATGGTCCACTGAAAGAAGAAAGAGTGAATGAAGCGTCGCAAGGCTCATAAAGCGATCGTTAGACTTAGCATGCAGAATTTTTCTCAAGAATCCGCACAAACGTCCGCCTTATCATTGCTGGCACATTTACGAAATCTACTTATCTGATGGATGATCGTTAAGAAAAGTTAATATCTCGGGAGGCTTAAACAAAGCGTACAGAGCTTTTTATCGGGCGAAGCGATCGGTACCAGGCTGTCTCCTATCGTTAGGTTGCGTCGGTATCCGATTAAGTCGCGGCGTCGATTGTGCACGCCTCCGGGCGAATTAACGGGGTGAACGGAGCCTTCATAGCGTGTACTCGAAAAACGATGAATTAGAATTAACGAGGGCTTCTCTTTTCTGCTTGACAGGGCTCCTTGTGTGAGAGGCTGGTTGACCAGTCTGTTGGGTGTTTGAGCAACAGCGGCAACTGGAAGTTGGCCCTGAACGCAGAGCCCCCGTGGCTTTGCTAGCACCCCTAACACAGATCTTGTACTACCCCCGCCTCCTCACGCCTCTCGTCATTTTAATTGACAGCTGCCTCGTGAGTATACCACTTTTCTAATTAAAAAAATAACATGCATTTGCTTGACGATATTATGCAATTTCTTTTTTGTCGCCTAATTATTCATGCCTGCAATCCGATTACTTTTACAGTTTGCTGCCTAGCTACCACAGAGTTCTTTTAGTTTATTCATCCCTCTCAGAAAGCAATCAAAATGAAGGTTACAAACCTGGACGAACGCATCCACGTGCTGAACAACACTTCCACTTTGATGACCGTAATCAAGGACATCGCTAACAGTGGCCTGCAAGAAGAAGCATTTTACGTACTGGACGTCGGAGACATAGTACAAAAGCACCAAATCTGGAAGGAGAAAATGCCCCGTGTCGATCCCTTTTACGGTAAATTTATTCGCTCCTTTGGACGGCTCGATACTCTTTTAACAGCTTCCTCTGCAATAATAGACTGACTCTCCGACGTTTCTTTTTTTAGCCGTCAAGTGCAACGATAGTCTCACTGTGTTAGAAGTACTCGCTTCTCTTGGCGTCGGCTTCGATTGTGCATCCAAAGTAAGTGATATCTAAAAATGGCTCGTATTTACGCAATATTGCTATTTTCCGTTAAGCCAAGACATGAACTTTCTGACTTACATTAACTGCCGCTTTTAGAATGAGATCAACAAAGTCCTGGATATCGGCGTCGACTCCTCGAGAATTATTTTCGCTAATCCTGCCAAGCCCGCTTCGCACATCCGTCACGCCGCCGCCGTCGGAGTTGATCTCATGACGGTGGACAACGAGAGCGAATTGCACAAAATCAAGAAACTTTTCCCAACGGCCAAGGTAAGCGGTCCCCTTCAAATAATCACTGATTCAAAATTAAATCCCCTCGCGCAGTTATTTCCGGTGACGTCGAAATGCATTTGACTCAGACGCGAAATTCTCTTCTCACATGCAGATTGTCCTGCGTATCCGCTGTGACTCAGAGATGGCCCAATGCCAATTGGGTATGAAGTTCGGCTGCGACCCGACTTACGAGGCGCCGAGCCTCCTGCGTCTGGCTCGGCTTCTGGACCTCGACGTTGTCGGCGTCAGCTTCCACGTCGGCTCCGGCTGCCAAGATCCTCCGGTCTTCAATCGTGCCATTTGTCACGCTAAGAATCTCTTTGATCTGGCCGCTGATATCGGCTTCAAGCCCTACCTCCTCGATCTTGGTGGCGGCTATCCTGGCGACAAGGGTACCAGTATTGATAAGATCGCCGATGTTGTCAATCACGCTCTTGATGAATACTTTCCATGTAAGTAACCCCGTTATTTTCTCCGTTTTTAGTATTTGTATAGCTACTGCAGTTCGTGCAATGTTCTTGCGATCGCAGTTAATTATTTTTTCGTCAATTTAATTCAGCACAATACTGTAACGCAAAGACGTAAATTTTCACGAAAAATGCGTAATAGGATATTGGATTTCTTGCTTTTTTTAGCTGACAACGTGCACATTATCGCTGAGCCAGGACGTTTTTACGTCGCATCAGCTTTCACTCTCGCGACTGCGATTCACAGTAAGCGATCCGTGCGAGCTGACGAAGGCTCACCAGGCACTGTCACTCACAACATGTACTACATCAACGACGGCGTGTACGGCTCATTTAACTGCTTGCTGTACGATCATCAGCATGTGACGCCGGTGCCATTGCGCCCTGGCCACGGCAAGCTCATACCGTCTAGCATCTGGGGTCCGACTTGTGACGGACTCGACCAGGTCGTCGAGAACGTACTGATGCACGAGATGGAACTCGGTGATTGGATTATCTTCGAGAATATGGGAGCTTACACTCTACCCGTTGCATCTCCATTCAATGGTTTCCCCATTCCCAAAGTTCATGTAGTTGCTGATGAACACATTTGGTAATTACTTTTTTTATTCGTGGATTTTCTATCTTGTAACCTGTTATTAACAGGTAAAATTGTATTAAAAAAAATTAATTTTACTAAAATGAAATGGTCCATTTATAATAATAGCTAATTTCCGTTTATGCAGGTTGTTGTTGAAAGATGCGCTACCCTTGACTGAAGAACACTTTGTGATTGGAGATACTCCTGCTAATTTGCGCCTTGGTTTGGATATCGGCGGAACGGATGTTAACTGGAATAATTCGGCTATGGAATTAGCTTCTTCCGAAATTAGTTCTGAAGAGGAGATTCTGGTTGATACCGCTACTCCACCGCCTTTTATCTACGATTACGTAGAGGTCGATCCGCTGAACTGAGAACGACGCACAAGATGCAGATTAAAGTCTCGCTATGATACGGGGAACATTTGGCCTTACAGAGTACTTAATGTAAACTTTAGTGCATTTTTAAACGATATTCACATAAATGAACATGACATTCCTTCTTTATAGCGAAAGATAATGGTGATAAATGTATAAATATGTAAGTAAGAGCCAGGTGTTCCTTTGTAAATAAGAGACTTTATGAATGTTACAAGAACAAGTACAACACAGCTTTGACTATGCGCCTGTAAACATTACTAAATTTTTTATTCTTTACTTTAATTTGGAAAATGATATACTATTTACATTAGAGAGTATATTGGTAAATTTTTTAAAGTAGCATAAATGTTTACAACAATACTAATTTCAACAATATACTTATATTTTAAAACAAATTAATGAAAAACTTGTAATTTGCGATCTAACAGGACTGTTGGCGTTAGATTAACTGGCTGTGAATAAGCCTGAAGGAATATTTAACGATGAAGTCTCGAATGTTTACTTTTTTACTTTAACACAGCCAACGACGTGTATGATCGCAATAACAAGTGTATTTCTATCTAAGAAAAATTATAAAAAAGCAAGAAACAATTTTGTAAGGCAGAGATCGAGTAATTCTTGATTCGTAGTACTTAATGGAAAATTCGGTTATAAGGTACGAGTGCGAATAAAAAGAAATGTAATAATTATTTGCAACGTGAGCATTGCTCTATGCTCTCGCATGCATGTGTATTCAATTAAATGTGAAAAAACTGTACGCATATTTCGGAAGTAGCGTTTTGCTTAGTAAAATGGTATAGTTTAAAAACGAAAAAACTCAAAAGCATTTAGCACTTATAAAATGCATGTGTCGTTTTAGACGAATTACAACTATACGAGATAAATGTAAGCCGAATTTACAATTTCGTAATTACTTTTTTACTGCCTTTGCATTTCTTTTATTTTATATAATTACATTTCTTTTTTCTCTGACAAGGGTTATCGTCATGTCCTTACGATGTAGGACCCATGTTTATTACTTTTTTATGGAAGTCAAATGGAAGCATTGTACAAGGTTTTCAACGATCGAACATTTAATCAATGTGAAAAAAAGAACTTAGTATGTACTTTTATGAGCAACAAAATGTACTGAATCAGGTTTTAATTGCAATTGATTAACTTGGTTCTAAAAATTTTAATTTTCCATTTTTCTGTTAGCACGAAAATGGAAAGACAGCAAAATTTTCAACTCTGTAGGTGGGCTAGGAACTCTTAAAAAAGCATTGAGGCAGCTGTCATAAGAGCAAAAACAAATAATTAGGTTTCTTTATTTTAATTACCCTTATTGTATTATACTCAGCTATTAATTATTATTTTAATTATTATTGTTGTTGTTAATTAATTATTCGTGAATTTTCACGTGTAATGAACTACAGTAGATCAATAAAATGTATTTGCAGACGTAATTCGTTGTATTATTTTTATTCAATACTGATACCGTTATTATTAAGTAATATTACTTTTTGAAAAACATAAAATATTTCATTGGTTTCGCGACCAGATCGAAGGATTAAAAATTTATTACAGATTCTTATATTAATTTTTATTAGTTGTTGTTAAAAATTTTTAAACTTATAATCAAATGCGAGGTTGAAGTGGCTGTTAAATTAAATATAAAAAATATTCAATTTTTAATTTACCTTTTATTAAATTGTCGCTTATCTTGGCATTAACGTCTAACATGTAATGAACTATTTGAATAAGGTTCTAAGATTTATTAACCATAAATCGAAGCCGAGGTTTGGATGTCAATTTCTTATTATATAGGGCTAGGTACGTAATATACTAATTCGTTTAAAAAACTAACGTACACTATTTGTATAGCAATTAATCGGCAAAAAGTCTGAAATATAGGGTTTCTATGTTAATTCGATTCAAAACGGCTAATAATTAAAAATTGAGAACCACTCGCTTTAATAAATGTAATTTGTAACCCGTTAAGAAAACTGAAATTGCAATTTATTCCAACAGAAATTCTGATTTTATCCGGTCGATTAGATTATTATAAATAAAAGTATCACTCGTACGTCTGATGCACATTTATTTTGGGCATTTGAAAAAAATACAGAATAAAACATGGTGCCGTAAATTTTACACAGCTAAAATCGATGTTATAAAGCGTTCTCTTTTCTTTTCGGGAAAAATCGAGAAAAAAAGTGCCTGTATCAAAGCAGCATTGATAAACAAGGTCTTTGTTCCGGTGAATAACAAGTTTCCAATAGTCTTTCATTAAAGTCTTTTTTGGGTCCCGCTATGCGTGCAAAGTGGTCGCGAAGCGTGAAAAAAAGGTGAGAGCTAAAATATTTCTCAGAATCTCAGCTGTTCGCGCGTCCATACGAGTGCACCGCGTGCGGCAATTCTCCGTGAAAGTGAGTTTAAAAAAATGAAGAAAAGAGCTCGAGATTAATCTACTTGGCTCGAAAGAATGAAAGGAGCGCGTAGTTTATTCCGGATTGTCCAACACTGTGGGACATTTCGGATAAAAGAAATTCAGTGGTGACATAAATAATAGTCGCTACCGAAATGTAAGGAACGGAAAACGAACGGAATTGCAGATTCGCCTATATATGGAGTATTAAAAAATAAAATTGCTCCATACGCGAGTAAATTCGTTTATTCCGCGAGGGAGGAAGATGAATCGCATCTATTCTCTTGGTCGGACAGAAGGTGAAAAATCGCTAATGTCCCCCTACCCTGCCTTCCCCGAATGCTTCCGTGAGGTTGCGCAACGGCACCCATACGGGTATCGTGCAATTGGTTGCTGTGTAAATAAAACGAGCGGCCGGATAAATGGATGTGTAATTAGACGCAGAGCTTGCGGGAATATGAAGAGTAAGTTTGCTCAAAATTATCATATTTCTCAATGCGGAAAAAAGGATCCTTTGTCTGCGCTTCTGCCTTTTTTTATTTTCAAAGCCTCGTTTGTGACGCAAGAAGAAAAAAAACGACGAACGCACGCACACCATGTCCCGATCAATGAAAAAATTTCCCCTTGATCGAGGCCCAAGTAAATTACCTCGAAGACGTCACACCGTGAGCGATGAATTTGAACTGAGCCGTTGAAGCTCTTGGTTGCGCAAGCATGCACTCATATGTTTTCCGTTATAAGCAGATGATACGGCCAGGTCCGGCGAATCGTAACGGCGAATAATGAGGCGCACGCATAACGGGAGCAGAGAGCGCCGCGAAAGCGAAAGTGCCTTGAGGAGAGCGAGGGCAGGGTCGGCCCTCGCGTGCCAAAAATTGCGCAATGGGCGCGCGCATCTTCGCAGGAAGAAAGGCGAGCTTACCTAACGATCGATTAGTGATCGGATGCGAGATCGGCCTCGATGCGCCGTTCGCTGCTCCTTGCTAATTGGCGCTCGCGACGGAGTGTGTATATCCACGATGATGCACCTGCGTGTGCCTACGTGGCAAGGTAACAGGACAAAATAATTTAATAATTTGATAATTTGATAGTTGAATTATCAAAAATCCCGTAGTGCACTGCATATTGTCATGTTAAAGGTAAATTTAAAATTTCAACGGCAAATAGTGAAAAACTTTGATTTTGAAATTCAAATAAAAATGATTTGCCTCTTCATTCTCACCGATAAGATTTTGCTTTTTTAAATTTACTGTTTATTTAGCCGTTCGTATATTTCGAGAAAAATGGGTATTAAAAGAAACATACTGAAAGCGAACAAAATGAAGGGAATTTCTTGCAAGAAATTTCTTTTCCTTGGCGTGGCGTGCAATTTTCATTTGCACACTTTAAAAGTGTCCGCAACGAAGGTCTGAGCAATTATCCAGGGAAAAAGTGCTCGGGCCCATTCGTTTATTAAAACGGTGCGATGAATTTCCGCGTGAGATAAGTTGGGCGCGTCTTGCGCTAAAAGGCGAGCGTTATGAAAGCCATTTGTCCCAGAGAGTCCTTCGAGTCAGTGTACACGACTTTCGTTCGATTTCGCTTCGTGATTTCCGGAATTAGAATTGCGCGCCATTCGTGCCGCCCGGACCCGTGCGAGCTCGATTGTTCCGCGCTGAGGGAATTTTTCTTTCAGCTCGATCACGCGGCGCGCTCAAGTTCCTCCCGATCGCGTCGAGATATTTGACGCGTGATTTTTGCTTATCTTTAGCTTAACTGTACGCAGCTTGTGTATATTTTGTGCATTATATACCTATTGGCGAAGGAGATCGAGATTTGGGATGGTAGCTGCACGGAGAGAATTCTAGGCTATCTGTCGAAACAGCGCTAGTATAGCAATTATCTCTTGGAAGCTCACCCGATTTCGGGCCGCTGCCGTACTACAATGTACGAAAATTTACAGAACTGCTACTGAAGTCTGAAGATGGCGTTAGTATCGTACCGCGCGTACCCGAATTTAGTATGGCAGAGCTCCTAAAGCCTATATTGGCGGCGGACTTGTTGTTTCAGCAGCTATAGCCTAGAATTCTCTCCGTGCAAACACTCGAAAAGGCCGATAAGGCCACTGGAAAGAAGAGGCAATTACTCGACTGGTTTTTACGACACGCTCTTTTAAGAAACAGCTAATTCTATCAGACTATCTATTATAAGAAACTAAACTCGCGAGAAATTTCGCAAGGGTAGAAAACGCCGAAGCGAAATTATGACTATTGGTGTAGGTGCGCTTTTATCCAAGAGCATCGATTGAGAAAAAAACACTTGTCTATTTGTATAAAGTGTAACAGCGAAATTTTTGTTCGCGTTGACGGCTTTTTTTCTTCTGCAATATTTATGTAAAAGTGCAGTAGTCAAAAGATACATTCATAATATTTTTTACTTCGTTGTCATTACCACCGGGTTGACAATAAACAAAGTTCAAGCGGAATACGTATGCATATACGTACTGCCAAATAAACGACGCGTATTGAAATGAGTTGAAATGTAAAGAGGTTTGATGCGTAATACATTGACAAATATCGTCACGTGCAAACTTAAATCAAATTTACACTACATTGAACATTAGATCTTATCACTGTCAACTTTTTAATATGTACGCTCTCTGCGATGAAATCGGTCTGTACACCAGGTTCAAGGTGACGCGTACATTTTTTTGAAACATCAATATTTTTTGAATATTCCGTTTCGTATGCATGTAGACTGAATTCAAATTGTTTATGTTAAAATGACTACCGCCCATTATGATTAAAATGTTGGGAAGAAGAGACGCGTTCTAGGCGTTCGGTGCATCTATTTATAGAGGCTCCGGGTTGCGCCGTCCATTTGATTAGCGCAAGACGAAGGGAACCTGATGACGCGTCATTGGAGATTGCGACGAAGTACGCTTTGCTATCCTGCAATCTCGGCGTTTCAGCGGAAGGAAGTCGATTGGTGACTCGGGGGTGGGTGTGTCCAGTTGCGCGCCGATGTGTCTTATTACAGCGAATGGCGATTATTGCTGAGGGTACGATTGCAGTGGATTACTTTAGCATTTACTTACGTTGGTAAATTTGCGGTTGCCGCAGCTTGCGGATTTTAATTGTACAGGATGAAGAGAAGAAATTTTTCTCTTCTTACCGACTGCTTCGGTAGCTTGTCATTAACTTGTTAAGGTAATTTCTGTAGGCAAAAAGGTGGACGGAGTGGAAAGGTCAATTTCTTACTACTCTGAGATTCTAATAATGGAGTTTTACGGTGACATGCATAACAAGTGTTTTCAATGAAAAGAAAAAAATATTTATAAAAAATGAAATGGCCAGTAGTACTACAATTGGATTGTAACAAGAGGAAAAAGGCTTTTAGATTGCATCATTTTAATAGACTTTCGGGTGCGGAAGAAAGCATTTTAAAGTTTGAAAACTCGTAAAATATTCCGTAAATCCTGCCGATTGCTTAGTCCGCGCAATTATGCCAGAGAATTGGACAGCTTGAGAAATTCGTACTCGAGGTGTTGAAAAATATTCTTAAGTGATAGTGCGTCGGTGCGGCGTCGAGATACCTCATGTTTATGCAAGTCAAAAAACCGCCCAGCTCATTGAGAACCAATCGACCAGAACAGCTAGGTATATAGTCATACCTAAGTGTCGCACTTAATTTATTTCAAGTCCTGAGCAGCGCACTGCAGTGTGAGGGGTCCGAACTAACGCTTCTAATATTTTTTGCCACTATTTTCATACGAGATCTTTTTAAATGATATAATAAAGTCTACAGAAATAAGAGCAATATACTATTAATTACAAAATATGTTTATTCGATTTTAATAACAACTTATAAAACAACTTTAGATACATTAGTATCGATGTAAAAATACGTATTACTAAATTTTTTATCTCGATTATGAAGAACCCAAGTAGCAATGAAAATGTTACTTGGGATTTCTTGGAATCAGCCTCTTTCAGTAGTGAATTTTCTTTGGTAGAGCATTGCCTTCGCTTGCAATTTATCTTTCTTATAAAACACTGAAACATTTTATTATTATTATTATTGACAGAACAAAATACACGCAGAAATTATTAGGTAAAAGTAACTTACACGTTGAACTCCTTAACCTTATCTACGTTGTGTGGGTGGGGCAGTTTTATTATTATGTGGAGGGTGTTCTGTGGGTTGAATATAATCCGAGTTAAGATCTGGAAAAAAATAGCTTATTAGTAAAAGAGAGGATTTTAGTTGCATTATATTTCATTCGCCTCGTTCTCGATATTACAAGTGTAGTATTCCCCCCGTTCCCCGCTAGATACCACAACGTTCAGAGTTTCAAAGAAACAACTGGTGGTGGCGCTGCTATCTACCACTTCTGATATTCTTTCTTTGGAGGTTAGTTCGCGAAATGGGAAAGCGTAAGCAGAATAGAAAGGTGATGGAGAGTATAGGGAAGAAATTGAAACTGTTGGAGGAGCAGATGGAGGAATCGAAGAGAGTATGAGAGGATGCTGTGTAGTCAGGAGACGACAGGGAACAGAGAGTCGGATAATTTTACATATATTGAATACATTACGGTGCAACCCCTGTTTAAAATAAGACCGTGTAGACCAAAATAAGATAACGCATGGGACGTGTCTATTTTTAAATTACTTAAGGAAATTAGAACCATTAGAAGATATATTATTAAAAGACTTAACAAAAAAGGCAATAACGCCTTTAGGTTTTAAGTACTGCTCACAGAGCACAAACTTTGGCATGTATTAGAATTAATAATATTATATCTACAGATAGAGTTCTAGAAATAAAAATATCAGATATTATAAAGACTTTGGCACCGGGCCGTTATCAGCCGTTATTAATTCTGCCAAAGTTTGAGAATGAACTGTGACTTTAAAGTATTTAGAGGTAATGGAACCGTTAAGGAAAGAGATTGATAAATTATTTATTGGTATAAAAAAACCACATAAAGCGGTGTCATCGCAAACGATTAGCAGGTGGTTAAAAGGAGTACTAGAAAGGAGTGGAATTAATGTGACAGTGTTTGGTAGCCATTCGACAAGACATGCAGCTGCGTCGGCATCGTTACCTAAGGAGGTTGATCTCAACACATTTAGACGTACAGCAGGATGGACCAAATAATTTTTTAATAGACCTGTATTGTCATAGAAAGAAGATTTTGCTTCAGCGATTGTTCTTAGGTAGTTTTGTTCATTATGTAAGGTTTATAAGAAAAATGTATTTGTATAATATTTTTGCATTGTAAAAAAAAAAATAAATAAATCGGTGTATGTTTGTTAAACAGCAACTCTTGTAATATCGAGAACGAGACGAATGAAATATACTTGAACGATCAAACAAACTTACCTGTAAATGAAGTTCGATTGCAATTGTATGAAGAAGCTTCGTTCAAAGAGATTACATCCCACCCGAAGAATCCTACCCTACATGCTCATTCAGCGATTTTTTAACTAAACTCTAAAAATATGAGAGACGGTCGTGCGAGCAGCGAGGAACAAGGCTTCTTCATATAATTGCGATCGAACTTTACTTACAGGTAAGTTCATTTGATCGTTCAAATATATTTTTATCATAATATAAAAATAGTAGTTTCTAACCTTCGAAAATCGGTGCACCTCGTGTAAAATCTGCCAGTGCCACAAGACAGATGAAGAAAAAGATCATCATTTTTAAAAATGTCGACATTCTGAAACATTACGGGAACATGTAGTCGATTTTAAATTAACCCATTTATCACGAAATTATTGTTTCTTCACAAAGGAAGCATTGTGATAGTAAAATTTTAGCTTATATGAAAAACGTATTTTTAGAATATGTATATAGCGATATCTTGGGACCTACACATCAAAATTTAACCTTAGAATTTAGTTTAATATTTTCGTTTTGTAATAATAAAGAATATAAATATCTTGGTTCCATAAAATTTTTTATCATATTTGATTACTATTTTTTGAGAAAAAAATGAAATAAAAAATTAAAAAATTAAAAAAATACACACAATTTATAAAAAAAAAACATATATGTAAATTTTATAAATTATTATGCAAACCAAATATTAATAAAATAAGAAAATATATAATAATATAATGAAATTTAAAAACGTGTTTGAGGAAGCAAGTCACAATAAATTGGCAGCGGTTTTTTTTATTGCAGAAGATGTATAAAAATTAAATTTACAAGTCCTCTTTACGTACAATTTTTAAAGAAAATATTATAATTTAATGTAAAAAAGTGTATTTCTCAAGAAATAGTGATTAGAAGTAAATTTATTTCCTAGTAAAATAAGTCTTACACCTTTTATTCTAACCGCGTACAAATTTTTACGAAAAAAATTAGAATAAATTTAGAAAAACGAAATTTGTAATTAAGTCCAATGAAGGAAACTATTAGTTTAGTGAATTTAAATAAAGTTACAATACGTACGTAAAATTATTCTGGGCAGTTCTCTTAGTGATGAGCAATTCAATGAGAACAGATGCCGCGAAAACGAAAAAGTGTATGAAAAAAATTTTGCGAGGTACATAAGTACTAAATTCCAGCCTATAAATACCACAAAATTTGAAGTTATCACGAGTGAATAATTACTCTGCATACTATAAAGTAATCTGTAGCTTTTGAAAAATTTGCCAAAACGTGTTATATTTGCTTTTCTGTCTGTGTAGCTCATATGCATAATTATTGTCCCATTCTTTTTTCTCTATGTCCACGTAATATATATGTTAGCTAGTATTTGCATTAAAAAATTCTTCAGAAGCATTATTATGTTTATATATAATTACTTTCAAATATTTGAAGGTTTTTAAATGTTTACATGTTTCATGATCGTCACATGTTGCGTTACATTAATCATCGGTTACATCATTCTACACTTGTCTGCTTATGATTATGAGATGAATAATCATAAAATATGCAAATAAATGTAATCCTGCTGAGACAGTATTACTTTGTTCACAGCTTGAGCAAATTTGGACCAATTTTTAGTGAAAGAGATTAAATATTGAATTAACATAATCTTTTTTTGTTTACTTTTCATTATATCAATGCTTTATGTTCACGTGTACACAAGTGCAAACAAATTTGTGACATTGACGTAATTTCAAGTCAACATTTGCGTTTCATTTACATTAAATAATTAATAAATGGCTTAACAAAATTCCTAAATACTCATATTAGTGGAGTGAATTATAAATTAAGAGTGCGTGTCAAATTTTTTAAAAATTTGTTTTTCATTTCTAAAATTTTAAAGAAATAGTATCGTACCTATTTGCTACGTACACATTAAGTTATAATCTGGTATTTTTTCTGTATTTAGAGCAATGAACCTGTATACTGTTTCTGTAAAAAGTCTATGTAAAGAGACATTGATAGATATACCATCCCATGGAGCAAAATGCAATTTTTTTCATTAAACTATTAATTATATAATTTGTCATTCAATAGGTGTACTATGAGAGTTCTTGCTCACTTTTCCAAGAACTGGAGAGTGGGCCAGAACACTCCTAGCTTTTTGCCTCCCTTCACCCCCCCCCTCCCCCGTGAGCTAGAACTGTCCTAGCTTTTTTGTAGGTATGTTTATATGAATAAGTATGCATATGAAGGTACATCTGTGTATACAGGTGTAAGTAAAGGTATATATAGGTACATATGTAGGTCTATGCATATATTGCATATGTGCAGGTATGTATGTATGGTTATATGAAGCAGAATGAATATATAAACGTTAAGGCACGTAGATGTATTTATGTGTAGGTGAATGTGTCAAGGTATGAGTTTGAAAGTCTATGTATGTTTATATGTGTATATATGTAAACGTTTAGGTATGTATGTATAAGCATGTATAAGTGAACCTATTATATAGGAATGAATTTAAATGACTGAATGTATATGAAAGTATATGAATGTGTTTAAATGTTTTTGAATCACCTTTAATGTGTGTTCGTAATGCACATGTAAGCGTATAGCTATATATGTGTATACAGGTGTAATAAACTTATACAGGATGAGCTTAAATGACCTAGAATGTGTGTAAAAGTATATGAATGGCTTTAAATGATTTTGAATATATGTGTATATATACTAGGGGGTACCCCCTACTCGTTCCGCTCGTCCACCCCCTATTTTTTATTTTGCGATACAGTTAAATCTGTTTACTTTTTGAGTCGATGACTAGAAACTCATTTTTCAATTTTCACTTTTTTCTCATAGACGATGCTTAAATTAGTCTACCCTTTTGCTTTACCGATATCTTTGAATCTATTTATTTTTTAGACGAATTCTAGAAAATAATTTTTCATTTACCCACTTGCTTTAGCGGTATAATTGAATATATTTACTTTTTCAGCCAATTTCCAGAAAATAATTTTTTACAACCATTATTTTATTTTAAAAGCATGATTTCAATTTAAATTTTTCAGTAACATGATAATTGCACCTTTTTTAATTTTAATTTATGTTGAAGGAACTTTCATGGTACACTTACTTCACTTCAAATAATGAAGAACTCTCCTATCAAACTCAGAACACAAAAGGTACCGTGTTCACCGGCGAAAATCCGACTACAAGCGATCCCATAAGGACGCACGGTGGAAATTAAATTTCTTCCCTCAATGGTCGTCATTGATGGATAGCAAGCAAAGAATGCAAATCGTAGATGGTTGGACTTGCAACAACGCCGAGAGCTTAATTGCAATGAGCACGGCGCCCCTCGAGCAGGTGGAGATTGCGTGGTGCTGTGCATCGATCGGCCCAACCATGATGGCGACGATCGATAGGCGGGCTTCGGGACTGTTGCAGCTGGGCCGAGTGTCTAACTCTGCTACTACGGATTATTCTCGAGGTCTGAATAAAATGGCGAGTGTGAAGAGAGAAGAGAAAAACGAGAGGAAGATTTTTATTTAGCCGAGGAGTGAGGAACAGGATTACAGAATCATAATTCTTTGGGCGCTGTTTTTCTTACGCCGCCGCGCGATAAACTCATTAAGAAAATTCCGATTGATCGACAAGACTTGTAATTACGGGGATTTCGGATTTTCGAGTACCGTTGCTGCTGGGAGTACATATCTCTCTCCCTCCGTTGCGGAAATTCCGTGAAAACAAATTTAATGGGAGATCGGGTGTGTAAGGTTTATGCGGTATATAATTTACTCGTTTGTTGGAGAAAAAAAAAGATGTAAAAGTTTAGAGCGACAAAAATGGAGGCAAGTGCAACTATTTACATAGGTTTAAAAATTAAACTATTAGTGTATTAATGAGATTATTTATGAAGAGATGTAAACAAGGAAAACTCTAAACTTTTGAAGTAAAAAAACTTAGTATTTCTGAGTTTGTAAAATGTTTCTTTTTTTACTTGTATTGCAAGCTTTTAATTTTAAACAAAATTGAAGAAAAAATGAAAAATTTTATTTATGGATTCTGCATGCAAAGAAATATACAATTCGTTTTATTTGATAATGGAATTTTACTGGATAAAATTGCGCAGTTCATTTGTAACACAACATTTTTATCTGTCGGATATCCAACAGCCTTGCTTCAGATCATTATTACACTTAATTAATGATAACTTTATTTTATTCAGCCAGTGCATTCGAGAAGAAATTCTATTGATTATATAATTAGTAAAAAATCTTAAGTTTCGATATAAAATTCTTTAATTGCTACATGTACCTAAACACATTAAGGTATTTATATTAATAATTTTCTACCATCACTTATTTTTATTGATTCTTGGAGAGGTATGAAAAAAAGTGTACTTTAAATTCATCTTTTAAGCAACATAGTGATACAGAATTTTAAAATGCCCATTTCAATAAATTCTTAAAATTTTATTTATAATTTTTACATTATTAAGAAATTTCCACTAGAAGTGAGAATAAAATTACAATTAATATAACAATTTAATGAAGCTGAATTATTAAATATGTGCTTCTAGTCGTAGTTTGTGATATTTATGTTATTTTCCGTATTGAATAAAGATTACTGCGTAGAATCTACAGGCGATTGTAATAATTCATCGGCACTCGATTGTAAAAGGTACTTTAATTTTCTTCGTCGGAAAGCACATTAAAGCATTGAGAACGTTACGTTCGTGCCGCTCGCCGCTCGGTCAGTAAAACGCGAAACCACCAGTCGCGAGCAAATTCTTAAAAGGTCAGCGACATTAACATAATTTTCTCACGAGACTCGTGCTCGGAGTTTCGAAAACGCCCGAGCCATTTGCGCTGAAATCAATCTGCTCGGATATGCAAGCAACGAGACGAGAGAGCGCCGGACGTCTTCCGCCGATAAGGCCGCGAGATACGTCGCGCAAAAGGCGAATCTCGCGTAATCCAGAAGAATTTCCACTTTCTATGGGCCCGTGCCATAACGCGCGCAGCTACTCACTCTTTAATTGATTCCTCTTTCCGCCTGCTCGGCTGTGCTGATATAATGCTTTTCGCGATCGTATATGTGTGTACACCTTTTCCTCTTTTGGCGATTTTTTTTTCCAGGTTCATTCATTTATTTTTTAAGTATTGCAAGAGGCGAGCTTTTACAGTTAGCTTTCTTTCGATGTTAATGGGGATCGCGGCTAATCGGCGACTTGAGGATAAAACACATATGAGCGGTGGGTTTTTTAAAACAGTCAACGGAGACGGATGGGAGCTGTTCGATCCTCGAATGCAAATGAGCCGGATGTGCGTTTTTTTCTAATGAGTTATACCTTCGATGCGAATATTTCTATTGCGCAACTTTAAAGATTTTTCGCCTCTTCTACTTATGTAACGTAGGCAATTTTGCTGCAAGGTTTATAAAGCTTTAGCACTGGTATCACGAAAATTATGAAAGAAAAAACTGTTAAAATGTTCGCCAATGACTGTACAATTAAAATAAACGTCGATAAACCGAAATAGACTGCAATCGATGTAATGTAACGTATTGAAAATGTAAATTCGATTTAAAAAAATTATTCGCTATCTATATATATAAAGATTATCACCTCGATGAGCGATCTAATAGCGATAATAATTATCGGCCGCACCGGCAACCTCAGTGCGGCATTAAATGGAATTAGCAGTAAGGTGGCTATGATTAATGTCATTTTTATCTTTACCTTTTGAAAAGTGATACCTTTAGAAACTAGCTCCGCGCTACCAATAATTATGAGGCGTAATAATGCTTCTCATTTTTACACGTCAAATTATTAAGATCCTAACAACAACTCGCATCGACTAAGCAGCCGCAATTATGCTAAAAAGACAAAAAGAGGGAAAGAAAAAGTGGCCGGTGCACTTTCTCACGCGGCGACCGGGGCAAGTAAATATAAGTTCGAAGGTAAAGCGCAGGCCGATCTTTTTGCGCGATCGCGCGTGGGGCTCTTGTCGGCTCGATCGGGAAACGCGCGGGAACTCGGTTGTTCTCCTTTTTTCGTTCGCCGTCTCGGTGCGAGGACACACGGCCAGCAGGAGAAACAAAGCCGACGAACTTGTAACTTGTCACGTTGCGCCTCCCCCTCCTTCTGCCCCTTGTTCGCTGTAACCCGGTGTGCGGACCATTTTTTTCTGCGCGCCGCGATTTTTGCTTCGCGAGTGCGCCGAGCCCGGCGGACTTTCACTTTTATATGCGCCGGGACGTGTGTGCCGGGCTGCCTGCGAGTATCGCTTTATCGAGCCGATGCCTCCTCGGCGGATATTCTTGCGGAGGTGGATGAGCAAATTTTCACACGAGTAACTTAAATACCCGCTATTAATGTGACAATCTTTATGGAAACTTCTTAACGAACCAAGATTTTTTATAAGAATAGAATTGAAAAAATCTGTCGTTACTCAAGGTACACCAATAACATATCTTTTCTCAAATAAAACATCACGAACTTATACGTTACTATTTACAATATAGAAATTTTTTTCGAAAAGGCCTTCCCATTCATTTCTTTTTATTTACTACAATAATCTTTTGAAAAGTAACTTTCATAAATATTCCGTAATTTATTCAAATGAAAGTGACCCAACGAGTCCGTTAAGTTTTAACGTTTAAAAAAATGAAGAAATGGAATAAATGAATTCGTATCCCCGCAGCTAAAATGCCAAAAAGCATGAACTATTTATCCCGTGATAAATACTCGGGAAATTTGGCGATTATAATCGAAATTTAGCCTCGCTACGACTCGCTACTAGATGACGAGCGAAAAAAATCTGCCCTGGAAAGCTGCAATTAAAATTCGATTTGCAAGCACTTCCGACGTTGCGTCAGCGTAACTCGCCGGGACAACAATGCGACGCGAAACTCCCAGCGTCCTGAGAGAGGCGCGGGTGACGAAAGCCTCTCTCTCTCTCACTCTTTCAATTCGTAGCCGAAAAAAGACGTCGAAGGCGCCCGGGCGATAAAAGCGGTTCTCGCCGTTCTCCCGGGCGCCGGCGCGATTTCACTTTCGGCAGGGCCGTGCATCTCTTGGGCCGGGAACCGAAGCGGCCTTGGGATCGAGGCGCTCGGTCGGGATGCTCGGGAGAAATCGCGTCCCGCCCGACGACGTCGTCCGCGATCCAGTTGACTTGACGGGTTTCGGATCCGTTGCGTCGAGCTTTGGCCGAGCGAATTTTTCTGCTCGTGCAAGGAGCGTTCGTTGAGCGCGTGAATGCGTCTCAGTGGCTGCCAGTTGCACCGATACAGCTAAATTCGTATATAGCTAAATATATAGTCACTCCAGATGCGTCAGTCACTCACGTCAAGTTCGCATTGGATTTTAGTTGATCTTCGTTGCTTTTATATTTATATTTGGCTCGTTTTTTATTTGAAAGGTAATCCGAAAGCGGCTAAGTAAATTATTATCAATATTCAACAAGTGGAAAGTTTTTTTCCTTTGTATACCTTTATTAATTAATTGAATAGGCTTTTATATTCTTAAATTGATAAGAAGGTGTATATACGAGTCGAACTTTGATTAATAGCTTCAAAGAAAACATTAAACTGTAAACTTAATGATAAGAAATTTTTTGTCACTTTTATTTGATTTTGAAATTCGAATGTTCCTTAAATACTCAAAATTATTGTTCTCTTTTGCCATACTTTAGTACCAAGTAATTTCACAATCTCGCGAGTAGCGTAAAGTAAATATAAACATTTTTTTAATGTTTGAAGATTAAATTTTGCTCGACTAAACTCGTTCATGCGTATTTTATCCAGTGGTTAAAAAAAGAAAAATATGACCGAAAGTCATGAATTAGCGTGGACGAAGGGTCCAGGTGATGTGTGATTAAAGCAAATGGAGTGCAGTTGTTATTTAATTCACAACTCAATTTGTCGATAATGCAGGTAAGGACTGGGGATAAGCGAGTTTCCAAAATTCGCCGTAAATTTTACGACCCCGCGAGGATGTGCCACCATAAATAAGGCCTTTAATGGCTGCAAGGGTAGACCCGTGGCGGTTGAATTTACCGCCCTTGGTACCGAGCTCGCCGCCGCCGACGCGCCGACTTGGAACAACGAAAACGAGCATTCCCAATTCTAATGCTGAAGAATTGCGAATTCAAAGTTTCTTATCTACCGTCGCGAGCTACCGTCGCGCGTCGAAAAATTTTAACGGATGCTTCTGGCAACCCTCGACTCAACTTTTATAATGATCGTAATGCTCCACTGTAAATTACTCCAGGCTTATTAAAAGTTGGTCGACGCTGAGCTCCGACAAGGATTATTAATATTCAGATCTAATACAGCGTGCTCTTTATATTAAAATGTCTTTGCAGTAATGTGACTTGCTAAAAAATTTAAGGAGGTACACGTCAATATATCAATGGAAATGGATGCTGATACTAAACTAAAACATCGCAGTTGCAAATTAAAGCTGGTCTCTGAATTTGGCCACGCAGTTGTGCTATATGCTACTACGTGGGTACATAAGGCAAGTGTCACACGGTGTGTCCTCGTGAATTAATGAATCTTTCCTGGTTCTTCCTCCGCCACGGCGGCACCACGAGCGAAACCGGGTCAGCCGAGATATTAAGAAAAGCCGGGCGCGCGCTGATAAACTTTTGTTGGTTTTACGATAGAATCAACAGACTGTAAAGAAAATCGAAAGTTCATATTTCACTTTTTCTGCCAGCGCATTACAAAATCACGATGACTCCGCTGGCAAGAAAAAGTCATTTTCTCAAGTGGTTAATTGATTGAGAAAACGCTGAGTCAATTCGAGCACAATCAACAAAACTGTCCGAGCTGATTGCATTTTCTATCACGAATCAAAAATCAAACAAAATTTTGTTAAATCAATGAAATTTCTACATTTCACTTTCACCCGGCCGCTTATTTCACCGGCTTTTCGTGTATTCGTTTGGAGCGTGACTTATTTGCTCATTTCTCGTCCACCTTTTTTTAAACAGTCATTTTCCTTAATAGTTAAACTATTAAAAATGGAATTCTATTTTTATCTGGATCTCAGTTTTCTGGAAGGAGTTGGCCAGTTACTGCGGCTCATTAACAATGCAGAAGCATCAACATTAATTTTTTCCCTTGAAGGAGGAAAGAAATGTGAATCATTGCTTGGTTAAAAATTACTAAGCCAACGGAGGTTCATATTCAGTTGAAAAACTAAGAAAAAAATGTCCAGATACATTCAGCATAAACATATCGACTAATGAATTTCAAATTAGATGCTATTTGTGAGTTTTTTGTTATCGACGCGACAGTTTAAATGAGTGTTTCATCAACTTGGAGTATCACGTTTCTCGAAGTATTTATAAAATTAAATTTCATTTTATCTTACTGAACGAAAATATTGAGTTCCCAAATTTTCTACCATCGTAATGTGGACCATTCGTTTCAATGATTTACCAAGGCAAATTTAAAGTAGATGACTTGCTTATACTCCAATTGCTGAGAATCTATCAGTTTCTGTGGCGCGGAATTCAGCAAGACTATTATTCTATTTCCGGTGCACACCTCGTCATCTTCTTGGAAAGACAAGCAAAGTTCTTAAAAATCACATGGTAAAAAAAGGCGCCCAATAAGCACGTATTGGCAAACATTCCACGAACAGTTCGGCTCCAATTATCAAACCGTTACATAATCCTAGCGCATTAGCGGCGCAGTATAGGTTCACTGCATCTCGAATTGAGCGCGCCGCGCACACAAGAAAGTGGCGAACAATCGTAGAGCTACATTTTAGAAACGCTCGGCCTATCTGTAGTCGTTCTCTAATTACCCGCACTGTCGATCGCGCCGCAATCCATAAATACGACAGCAAGCATGTCGACCGGTGCGTACATACAGGTATTCGTGTGCAAATGGGCCTGCTCGTCCGAGTTCGATCCAAGAAGCTAGACGTCGGGCTTAATTAAGAGGAGCGATCCCTAATGGGCCCGGCGCACGGAGAAGGCGCGCACATTATGCACCGAAGCGATTTTTTTGCGCTCCAGATTTGCCGCCGCTCGGAATCGAATTCAGCCGGCGTAATTATTAAGAATTGCGAATTGGTCGCTTTCTACCGGTGCGCGCAACCAGTGAGGCAATAATGGACCACCGAGCTCTCCTATCGGCTTGCTTTGATAAGCTGCCTGCGATTTTTTCTTCGAGTGGTGTGCTCCTGTCGGCACGTAGCACCGCGGTGCATTAAGAAGGGCAGGTAATTCTTTGGGATTATTAGACTGGTCTGCGGGCTTCGCTATTCATTTGCGCGTCTGTCCCGGGGTACCTACGCGATCACGGCTTGTAATTCGTTCCTCAAGGAGGAAGCCTCTTACGTAAGCCTTCGAGAGATTTCACCTAATTTATTTAATGCGTTTGTTTATGCGCACCTTTGTAACTTGTTCCTCCTGCGAATATGGCAATTATACCATTTCTAGTGCAGCTCTACTATTTAACGTTCACCCGGAATTCTTGCACTCCGACTAGGGATTGAAGAAATAAATATCACTGTATAATATAGAAAATATTGCTTTATCTGAAATGTGAAGCGCCGAATGTTCCAAGTGAAATATGCACGAGCAGCCAAATTCACTCGGTTATTGTTTTAATAATATTTTTCGCATAAGTATCAGGTCGCGATCTAATGATGGCAAATGAGTTTGCTGCATTAGCGAATTAATTAGTTTAGTACGAGGAATTTATTATTGCGCTCTCAGAGTGGAGCTAAGTATTTGTGTCTTTTTGATGAATAATAGTGTAGTTGTAATAGGGAGAGTAGCTTGAGAGTACGAAATTTGTAACCGCATGAATTTGGAGCCAGGCGTAGGTTGGAGCAAAAGAACGAGTGTACGTAAGGCCAGACAAACGCGCTCGCGCTGCCCTGTAACAGTTACACGAGGACACGTCGAACCGGCTGCGTATCTCGGCGCGCGGAGCGAAAATGCGGCGCCCGGGTGGACAGCCGTGCGAGAGTCCCGCTCGGAGAGACGGAGGTGGGGAGCCGCGCGCCCGCCGAGAGAGGCGGAAAAGACGCGGAGGCGCTCAGAGGGGCACAGCCGAGCGCAGAAATTAGGAGCAAAGCGTGTCCCCTTTCTCTTGCCAAGCCGACCGTGCCGCAAAGTACTTTCCCTCTCGGCGGCGGCGCGCGAGAACCGCGCCGGGACCCCGGCGATCGGAAAACCGGAAAACAATTTCCAGCCACCTTATATTCTCATTCTCGCACTAGCCCGCGTGATTGTCCATTTTCCGGAGGCCAGATTCAATTTTCATCGGCAATAACTAAGCGCAGCCTTGGTCCTCTCAACTTTTTCACAAATTCATTTTAGCCTTTGTACAGGCATAAGTTTTAAATCAAATTTAACTATATTTACTCTCGTGAAAAATCATAGTGCTCTATTCTCATGGTCTGGGATTGAAAACTTTTTAATCAACGATAAATATCGTATTAATAAAATAACAAATGCCTGCGCTTGAGCACCTGAAGCTGGCTGGATCTTACTGGATAATAAAATTTCATAGCTATTACCGATATATTTCTTTTTCGAGCTTGGCCTCACCAGTAAAAATTTAATGCAATTCCTTCGTACACGGGTTCTTTCTTCATTTACGGTTACAAAATCTCACTCGGTATGGGTGGACGCTTTTGTTAATTGAAAAAATTTAGGCTGCGGAAAATCCATTATGCCGCGAAAATCACCGCGATAACCATGAAATTACTCGAAACTAGTACGAATTATTCAAAGCGTGTTTTTTCTCTCCCTTTAAAAAAGTCTGTTCCATCTGAAAGTGCGGCTCTTACAGCGCGCGCATCGTGCTAAAAGCGTGCAACTGCGGTCACGCAAGACACACTTCCGGTAGCGCGAAATTTCGTTCTTCCCGATTCTCCTTTTTTCTGTCCCTCTCTCTCGCGCGCGTTCTCTTCCGCCGACGAGACTCGCGCCCACTGCGTGCGGTCACTTTATCGCGCGAAAGGAAGGCATTAATATCCGACCGGCTTATCTGATTCGCAGAAAGAAATCATTTCACTGGCCGGCGTTTAGCGAATAACTCTCGGATTTATCAAGGCTAGCGTGGCGGGGAAAGGCTGACTAGGAGAACATTAGATCCTTCGGTCACGGATTACGCTGTGCAGATCATTTTCTGCCATGTATAAAGGAGGCGGAACAGTTGACGGAAAATTTATGAGCTTTCAGCAAAGGATTTTTTTTAATACGCAAGTATCTCTTGGGATCTTTCAAGTTCAAAGCGAGTCTGAGCTCAAGGTTGCTATAGCTTTTTCCTTAAACTATCATCGGCGAGTCAAATTTTCCAACGAAATATACGATTTATAAGGGATAATTAAAAAAAAAATCAGTGAATCGCATTCAATGAAAAATAACGACTTTATTCTTAAATAACACATTCAAATATATATACAGAGTTCTAAGAGGGTATTACGTAAAGTAAAAAATTCATACCAATCGCGCTTTATTGAAGACAATTAAAAAGCGCTCGATCAAAGCTTGAAAATAGAAAGAAATGACGCGGAAAAATTCGTTGATAAATTTGATTAAAACTAGCATACATAATTGGGAAATAGAAACGGCGTGGCTGTGTTTGAAACCGGATGGAGGTGGAGAGCCCGGTGCTGGCTTATTTGGCCGGCACATAGGTTACGAGATCACGCGAGGTATAACGCTACAGCCAGTGCACATGTCTCGGCTCTGCAAGTATACCGACTCGTGGACACGTCGGTTATGCGTCGCGCGAGAAACAATAATTTCAACGGCGATATTGCGGCCTGCGCCATTACACTTCTCACGCGGTCCCTCGCCAAGGGGGTAGTAACGCGCACACTCCTGCACGTGTATTCAATGCGCATTTCTCTTTTCTTTCTCGCGCCGTATGACCTATCATTTAAAATCTTTCTTATGTAAAAGTATTTATGCGGCTGCTTGTTATTCCAATTTTGTCCATTGTGGGGGCGTTTTTTCGTTCTGCGGCCGAAGGGAAAGTACAGCCGACGGATAGCAATGATTAATCTCGCGTATAGGATATATAGTACACTTTTTTCAGTGCTTTTGTTGTCAAGCTTCTTTGGATTTGCAGGCAAGATCCTTCGGACAAGAGAGTTGGAACACTTTTATTTGAGGCGTGAAAAGTCGCGGTGGGAAACTGATGCTAATTGATTATTAATTTGATGAAATCGGTGATTAGCAGGGCTTACGAAATTTCGGGTCGACATAGGTCTACCTGCTACCAGTGCGAGGTTTTTCTGGAAGCACATAATCAGCTAATAACCCGGCAATTTGAAAAATGCCGTCTATATAGAGATCGGGAGATCGGGGATAAGGCTGGAGAAGGATCGATGACCTCTAGTGGGCTGAATTTTAATGAATGGACACTTGGCTTTTAACGAAACATCATCAGTTTTCAAATTTCCGAATTCTAGCTATGAGGCTGTGATGTGGATTTGCTGTAGAAAAAACGCAGACAATAATGGGTCGACTGTTGTTATAAATAAGTGTTGGAAGGTCCGCGAAGCGATAAAACAAGTAATGCCACTTATAGTCATGTTTCGGAATTATAATTTTAAATTGAAGCTTTAAAATTGACTTCATATTTGTACACGATGGGTTGAAATTACATTGTAGCACAGCGATGGGATGCTTCAATTTACCCATGTGCTATTCGCTTATTTTAAATTAATTTATTCAAATTTATCTTTTCAGTCGGAAAATTTTAGAATTTTCAAATTTTTTATAAACAGTTGACTAAAAGTGTTACAAAGTTTTTGTTCTTAACGAAATTGCGTTGTGAATAAGGGATTTCACGGGCGAAATAATAAGTTTAATTAAAAGAGATACAAAATATAGAAATGTTGGCTCATAAATATTTTGATTACTCCGTTGTCAAGCGAAGTTAGCATTTTGTTTTATCTGTGTGATTAATTTAAAAGTTATACGATATAACGCTCTTTACAATCTGACTCACTCTGTGAGTCAGGCCGTTCAGGATTCTCTAATGGTGGAAAAAATTACCGACAGGTTCTACGAATAAGATTTTCATTTGTTAAGAAACGAATTACTAATTTTTAAAAAAGTTCTTTCCGCTGCTTTTTATTTAAACAATGAATTGTAAGTTTCTCGCTGATAACCTCGTTAGATGTGCAGCGCTTATTAATGTATTATCCCGAACAAAGCTCGTACAGCGAAGCAGTACCTACGTGACCTGCAAAATGTAAATTCGCATGAGACATCAAGTTCGTGGCCTTAGCTCTAAACAAGCATGTAAATTTTTGACGAAGCAAAATTTTCTTCACTGCATGAATCCAAAGGTTTTTACTTTATCAGAATACCTGGAAAATTATGAGGCACTCCGAGCTACAGTTACAAAGTAACTCGCCTGCAAATCGTAAAATCTCATCCTCGTAAGCTACAATAAAAATCTTGCAGAATTAATTATTTATAAAAAAATCCTTGCGTAAATTTTCATAAGAATAGAGGCACGTTGTATAAGCGCAGAAATGAAAAAATAACTATTGCACCGATAAAATAAGAAGCTTTAAAAACAGAAGTAATAAAATAAAAGTGTACACTTGGATTGATCGTGATATATTCGCTCGTGAAATCCGATAAAGAGCCGAGCTTCCGGCTGGTCAGGCCACACGCCACTCGATTTTCCCTCCAAATGAAAATTCATTCCGCGCTCGGTCGTTTGCGTGCCCCGACGGTCGAATTGCTGCCGCATTGAGACACGATCAGAAATGGGACACCGCAAGTCCTTTCTAAAAAATGGGAAAAGCTCGCTAGAGGGCAACGCTGGATGGACACCGCGCGGACTCCGGGTAAGGTCTTTGTGGGCAGCGAAGGTCTCCGCGCGCTTTGCCGGTTGGTGTCGCCGAAGGTGAGAGGAACATTTGGTCCGAGGTGCAGGAATGCGAGCCAGCTTTTACAGGCACGCGAGGCCCGTGCGCCATGTGAATAAGCCAATTCACTTCATTTATATGTATTCCCATTGCTCATTTAATCTCATTCAACATTCAAAAATTCTTTTCAAAATGCTTCATTTTATTTCGCTCCTATTTTATTTGTCAGTAATTAAATAATCTAAGTATACATTTACGTGTTAATATAGAAGCTACCTGCGCGCAATAAGCAACTGCTTACAAGCTAAGATAAATCCAATTGATGTGCTCGTTATAAGAATTAACTTATAAACTTAATGTAAGTAGTCTCGGTGTTGTTTTTTTACTTTTATCCGATAAGTTCGTTTACAACTTCCTGGAATATCACTTTATGATTTCGTTAAGAAAAAACTCTTGAAACTGCATTATGGTGAGCATTGTACCGATTAAAACTTCGAGTCCTTTCGTCACGTCACGTGCGCTCTTCTATAAAATGTTTTATTGCACTGGTATCCGACTTGAGTAGTCCGAGAGAACGGTGATATCCCCATAATCAACGCGCACCTCTCCCACTTAATCTTTTTCGTCGATCCCCCATTTGATTTGAACAATGTAGTTATTGTCGTCGTTGTAAAAAAGGCGGATTTCTCTCTCTCTTTTCAACGAGACGAATAATTCTCATCTAAAATTGCCTATTGAAGTATCGAGTAGCGCACGCATTAGGGAAGTCAATCTGTGCTGCCGGCACTTTCTACTAAATGTTCATTAAGTCCGGTAACGTTTAATGTGCTCGCGGAGCTGCGAGTTGGCTTTCGCCGAAAATTTTAAAACGACCAAAATTAGTGGAGGAATGTGCTCGCTGACCTGGTCCCCTTTTTTATCTCAATCGACAAAGGATTCGGTTCGTAACTTCCAGGAGACACCGGTTTGCACGGTTATGAAAGCTATTGTGTGCTTTCGACTCCATTGTTTCGGTACGGTTACCTAATGATCATTTTTAACATTTTCACTGGGCTTTTAGAGTTAAAGGTTAATTGAATATTTTACCGGGTTTTTCGAGGACTTTGTAAGGCTTTAATAGCTTTATTGGAATAAATCGATGACTAAAATAAAATACTCTTTGCAGAACGACTGCTATAAAAATTATAATTTTAAATGTACACCTTTAATTATAAATTTAAATGATCTATTACTTGTAATCCGATTAAGTGTTACTTTATTCAGGAATTGAAAAAAATTACGATATAAATGTAAAAATACCTTTACAGACTTATTTAAGAAGTCTTTATTATTTAAATTTACGAATTATTAACAAAAGCAAAATTAGCTTGCTACTTTACTGTTCGTTTTATTTGACTTTTACAGACTTATCCATCCAAATATTTTTGTTAGAATTTGATAAGTAAAGAGTAAATCATCTTACATAATTTCATGATTTATTGGTTAAAAAATTTCTTTCTATTTCACCCGAGAGGATATAGAAATGAAAAGTGCGTGCTGTAACTATGTGTCAATGTTTACAACTTATGAAGGCAATATTAAAATTAAAAAATCAAGGATCGATAAATAATCGCCAGTTTAGAAGAAAGAAGCAATGTTTCCTTTAAATAAATTACATATTTAAAAAAATTGCATATTAATTATATAAGCAAACTTGAGGCCATCATTAAAAAAGCGTAAGCCTGTGGGTCATTGCCATTCGTTTCTTCAACTGATATCCGTAATAACATACGGAGAGCCACCCATCAACTTTAATTTTACCCAACTCAACTATTTCAGAATCTCTCGGTGCAATTAGAAAAAAAATTATAATAAGCCACTCTGTGATAATGTCTATACTTCCGATCAAGCCGATTACGAAAGAGAATTGTGACATGGAGCATATATTGATTAAGAAATTTAAAATTAGTTATTTAATAAAAAATTTAGAATAAAAATTTAAAATAAGCAAATCACGAATTCAAATGTAATGAATGCAGTCACCTGGACTACGCTTACAAGGGTCGCCTCTAAAGCGCGTCACTCGCTGCGCGGATATCAACAATGGAAATGCGCACTTCCGGCCGAGGATCTCTTATATTAACATCGTTGATTTGACGCAATTTTTACCGTCCACCATCGTTCGCGATTCAATGCTATCGATCGACTTGGATTTTCAATGGGGTGGACTCCCCGCGGGGAATTGTTCGATTATTAGCGCGGATGAATCACCTCAGCGAGATGCAAGATATTTCAGTGCACAATGGCCGCCGGAATGCAACGTCTGGATGCATCCTGTCTATTTAAAAAAATTGGAGCTCATTAATTTTATTATGATTAGTTATTTCTTCGGAGTATTTTATTTCTTCAAAGGTAAAATTTTTGCAAAAGTTTTTCATTTATACATTTAAATAATTTTTTCACGCGTTATTTCCTCGAGTTCTTATAAATGTTGCACCCCTTTAAATTAATGTTAGGATTAAAAGTGAAATATTCAATTACTTAATTTATAATGAACGAAGGGTAGAATATGTACAGGCAATATTTTGTTACGAATCATTCGTTTATTCATAACAAAAATGAGAATTCGATATTAAAAATGAATATTCGATTGGGTGCATGGCATGCACCTACAGATCGGATGAGCTTGCAAAATTCGCATTTATTTGAATGCATTGACACATTCATTTGACGCGGGAGCGAACATTCCATTACATATATATAAATATTGCCGTAAGTATGAAAATGCATTTTTCAATCAACATCGTGCCTATTAATTTGAACGTTTTTTATATCGTTACTAAAAAGACTACTGCCGACAGATGCGCGGCTATGTAACTTTCTCAAATTAAAATTATTACTATCGCCTATTAGCTTTTACCCGTATATGCCTGTACGTATAACTTTATTAATTATGAAAATTACATCACGAAGTAAAGTCTCTCGTGAGTTTCATAAAGAAGTAATTAGTTTCCCTCAGAGCCTCGAAGAAGAGCGAAAAGCTACTTTCTGACCGTAAAAGTCTGTAAAAATTCTTAATTTTTCAGAGACAGCTGAGAATACGCGGAATGAGAGAATTTGGCCGAAACTCTAGAAAAAGAAGCCAATTAATGAGCGTCACGATTTAAAATGGGTGAAAAGCAGGTCGAGCTTAGAGAGCGAGGCGCTAATGGAAAATCTATCGTTTCGTTCATGCCCGCGAATCCTCGGACGTGAAAGAAACAGAGGCGAACTCGCGGGTGTACCCAGACTGTTGGTATCGCTAGTGTGCACGGGCGATATCTCGGTCGCGAAGAAAGGGCAGCGTAGAGCGGTGGGCGAGTGGCTCGAGGTCTCTCTCTCGCCTCTCCTCTCCGGCGGCCTTCTCCTCGCTCTCGCGTCGACACAATCACTCTCGCGGCGGCGTCGGCGGCTCGAGTCCCCACCGGTGAGTCCCAGGCCGGTCGGTCTCGCCTTTCCCCACCTCCAGCCGCCCGTTCGCTCGCTCGCGAGGTTTTCGAGCTGCGGGGACTCGGGAGCAGCGTGGCCCACAGTTACACCGAGTCCGTTCGTGCATTCGCATTCAATTTTAAAAGCGAACCCGAGGCAGCCGAGCCCTCACCTGCGCTCGCCATCGTCGGGTGCAGTGCTGCAAGCGCCTCCCCTTGTTCTTTGCTCCTTTTCGTCCGATTTTCCACAGAGACGAGAAGCCAGCACTTTTAATTCCTCCGCTTTGCTTCGGTTTGCGCGTTCGCGCGCGAATTAAGCTTCGCGCTCAAAGTGCCCGCCGCAGTGAGAGAGCCGCAGGACGGAGCACTCGAGGCAGGCGGCGTTCTTCAGCACCGCGCAACACGTAAGTTCTTCAGAGTTACCGAAAGCCCGCTGCCAGCGCCAAAGAGCTGCCGCGAATTTTCGAGCAGGAGGGAACGGAGAAACCAAGCGCTTTCTTCCCCAGTGTCGTACGTACGTAATCGAGGGGGCGAATTTGGAGACCCGCGGAGGAAGCTGCAGGACGCTTTGATTTTCGCCACGGGGAAAGGCGCGCGCCTCGCTTCTATCTTAATCGGCCGTTTTTTACCTTGCTCTACGCGCCTCGTGCGCGCGCCCGGGACAATGAAAATGAAACTTCATAGAAAGCGCCGGGAGCGACGGCTAGAAATAAATAATTAACGCGTTTATATAATCCCGAGTTACGAAGGATGTGTTGGCGTGCAGCTCCTGCCTTTTTTCGCGCTGTCAAAAGCATATCTCGTCGATAGACGCGCTCGACACATTGCAAATATGAAAAAAATCGAGGGGACTGGTACGGCCGATCTTATACTTTTTCTTGTCTAGGAAGAAACGATCGAGACGGCAACTCGTTTATGCACGCGGACTTAGGTAATTCAAACGGTCTTGAGGAACTCCCCACGGCTTTTCTTATAAAATGCTCACAATTATAACGCGCGTTGCGCAACCGCGCCGATTTCTTCCGATAGCACGAAGCTTCTGCACGCGATTTTCACCATCTCGATCGAATTCCTCTAATCCGAAAACGAACCGCTCCGCTGAGCCTTGGGAAAAAGAGAACGGCAGCCGACTTTCAAGTGCACATATCCCCCTAAAATGCCACTTGGTACTTGCAATAAGTGAATAACTATTGACTTGAGTAAATTTTCGTCGATTTTATTATCTCGCAGCCCTTAAAATCCTGGAAAATGTGAAAACGCGCGATGCGCTTTTCACACGGCTTTGCGTAATATCCCGCGTCAGTTTTCGGCCGGCCGGAGGGAACCCGTTTCGAGGAGGCTCCCCGGCGGCAATTACGCGCACCGCGACGCCTTGCATGCCGAGGCGCTTTTGTGCGCAGCGCTGTGATGAAATCCCCGGCTCCGGCTTTATATGTGCGCGTAAGTGCTGCAAAATTCCGCAGCTCCGCCAGTTTTTCGAGGCGGCGAATCGCAGGAGCACGGCACCGTCCGCTTTCCTAACTTTCAGCTGACTCCCAATTGAACCGTTCGTTTCGGAACGGCTGAAAAATTTCTTCAGTAACGGTGATACGTGAGAGTTTGGCGAAGCTCATCCTAGCGGCGACGGAGACAGTGGCTTTTATTACTTCTTTTGCTGGACGCGTCATTTGCAATGCTTTGAGGAGGTAATTGATATTGGAACCGGTTTCCTCGCGTTTATGGATTTTAAAAAAAAACTCGAGTAACAACTTCGGTGTTAGCTCCCTTCTTCCTTCTTTCGTTCCTATCGCCGATTAATTTGCACATGTCGAAGCTCAAATTAATTACCAGTCACATTTTCCTCCGAACTTTTTCTCCATTAGTCGAGTCTATTTCCTTGGAAAAAAACTTAAGCAGCAAGTATTAGAGAAAAAAGCTCAGTCAAATTGGTTTAAAGCAGCGCGAGCTACGAAATTGAATTTCGCTGTTACGTACCCGGAGCGCCCAACTTCGAGGCCGTAACTCCGCGTCGCGAATTAACCTCGCGGCATTCTGCCCAAATTCAAGCGGCCGCGTACTTTCGTAGCCGTGGAAAAATCACTGGCAAAATAAGTAAAGTAAAAAGAAAAAAAGAGCGAGACCTCCAGAAAAGAGTCCATATCCAGCAAAACTGGAAGTATAATTCGAACTTTATATAACGGCGGTCGCGCAAAAAGACCGCCCGGAGTAATTGCATTGGCGAGGCGGGCGCGCTCGCACGCGAGCCTCGCGGTGAAAACTTTGGCGCTGGCAGCTGAAAATTTCGCAATGACCGCGCGCTCGCGCACACGCACGCTAAACGACATCCCGCTCATTTTTTTCTCTTTTTCTTGCCCAATGGGATTAAAAAAAGGTGGACCAGGAAGCGGCGGAGCAGGGAGAGTGGAGCGGAGCCTCGCGCGTCGCAGCGCCTGGAATTCGAGGCGCTTAACAGCGTCCTAGTGGGTGTTGGTGTCAAGTGAAAAACACGGAGATCCGCGAGAATCCGCTCGACGAGCGCCGAAGAGGAATAGAGGACGAGTAGAAAAAAGAAGCGGGCGGTGGAAGTATAGAGGAGGCGCGGGGTGCACTTTCAATCCCCTCACGGAGCGGCGCTCGATACTCTGAGCGAAAATCGGTCGTCGCCGAGCGAAACCGGACGTATAGACAAGCGTGCGCCTCGCGTCGCCATGACGAGGATCTCGTACGGCGCTACTATGGAAACATGAAGAGGACACAGGACGCCAAGCGGCAGCAGCACAAGCAGGTTCGAATTTTGCCCGCCGACCATACATGACGTAAGTCTTTTCTTCTGGACTGCTTTGTCTTTTTTTATTGCACCTGGGCCGGTCTGTCTTTTTCTAACTGTTTTTATCTATCGGACGACCCCTGGGTTTAGATACGCAAAAGGAGGTGGCTCACCAAAATCATAAGTCGTCGTGGTCGCTTTTTTTACTTTGCGGATAACACGGGAGTGCAGTCGACTGCTCGTTTTTCTTTTCTCGCTGAGGCGTCGCTCTTCGATTCGCGACAAAATTTATCACGATGAATAAACAATTTCGCGGAATTTTGGAGAGCGCGTCGTATATTTTTGTCGCGGTGCGCGATCATTATCTCGGAACTGGATTCTACTATTTTTATTTTCGTATTTTTGGCTGCGTCTTTATTCTTTTTTTTCTTTTTCTTCGCCTTTGGCTAAATTTGCATGATTACGCGTGGAACAGGCTTATCGTTCACTGATGTTCCTCCATTCGCGCGTGCGCTTTTTTTAAAATAAAGCAAAGACACAATTGTAAATTTATTTACAGTAAATATCGTAAATTTATTACAAGATCTTTTTTTGTCAGGGTCCGAGAAAAAACGTGATGTTTTAAAATATTCGGCTCTTGGTAGATTTTATAATTACGTTATAATAAATCTCAAGTTTTTTTTCAAATGGCATGAAAAATATTGAATGTTTTCGTAGCGATTACAGTGGTTGCAGTAAAATTTAAATTTTCAATCACTTCGTAAATTAGTTGGCGGTAGTAGGCATTAACAGTTAAGTAAAATAGTTCTTTTAACACGATAATTGTGAAATTTTGTTGAAATAATAAAAACAAAGGCATAATTTAGATAGTAGATTTAAGAAGAGTCGTGATAAAGTCATCGCTTTTTTCAAAGCAGATGTAAACAATTACATATTTACTCTCGCGTTATGCGAATAAAAGTATTTCCATGCACGCTGAATGACGAAGCATTTAGTGATTTGGTAGTAAAATCTCCTAGAGTTCTGCTTAAAAATTGAAAGCGTCGCGCCTGAAAGCGATGACCCTAGTTCGAACGCATTGTAGCGGCGAAAAAAAGGCGGCCTACGCAAAGCAAACGCACCTGCTCGCCTCGCAACAATAGTCTCGCGCCTACACCGGGCGAGCGTTTCCCCGTCACTCGTCGAACATACGGGTCGAAAAAAAGTAAAAAAACATGGCAGTGTAATGATTTGTAGCCGCGAGGAAAAAAGCCGGCGAAAGCCCCGATATAGAGTGTGCCTCGCTGATAAGGATAGTCGCGATCGTTGCTCTCTCGGCGCTCCGATCGAAAATTTCTCCACGGCGCGACCTCGGGTTCTTTTATTGGCTCGTTAATGCCGGGGTCTCGCCGCGATCTATCGATTGTCGCTTTCGACTTTCTTTTTCCGCCGACGTAATTAAACCGCCCAGAAGATTGATAAGGAATCCGCGGAATCTGCCAATAATTCGACCTTATCGGCGCACAACTTCTCTCAATCCCAGTCGACTGACGGCCGGCTGCGGCATGTTTTCGATGACCGGCGCGCTTACGTAAGCTCTACCGTGTACCTGAGTTGCAGCGCTCCGATCGACATTTTAAATTTATCTGTGCCCGAGCTGCTTCATTTAATCGGAGATTTTTTCCCCTTTGACGCAGCTTGAATGACAAAAAATTTCCTTTTATGCTTATTTAGACTTTAATTCCGGGATTTGTTTTGACTGCTTGAAAATATTTGCATTGTGTTGCTTCTCAATTTGTTTTACAACGATTGATTCAAAAGAGATATTTGGGTGCTTTAAGAAGGATGTTATTAACGTTTTTTGCGAGTTTTTAATTTGAGCAGGCGTTAAAGTTGATTCGAGTTCCGCATTTGCTTAGTCCATTGTTTCCTCGACAATGTGCCGACTGTTACAGTGAAAAAAATTGTATACATCCGTAAACAAGAGATTAAAGAACATATGATATACCGTTCGAGATGAATGCGCTTCGCTTTTGTCTCACGCAGGAATTCGCCAATGAAGACGATGAAAAATGTGTCCATTCAAAAATTGCCGCTGAATAATTATCATCGGCGGAGCCATTATTCCCTTGTCACTCATTTAATGGAATCAATTTTTTCTCGTTAAAAAAAATGCAGCAGCTAGATTTATAATAAGACACCAGTATTTTCGCTTATTTTCCACTGGTTGCGAAATTACGTAATTCTCCGTCGCTTTCCACGTGCGACTCTTCTCTAAAAGTCGGCAAAAAAACTTAGTCTGCGTTAGTAGATAGGCGAATGCCGGCAAACTTGAGCGGCGAGACCGCAAAAAAACTAATGTAGTTTGGCAAGGGGGTGGATAGGGGAGACGTCGATCCATTATCGGCCGCTCGAAATGCGCGCGCGGCTAGAGCCGGAAATCGGCGTTTTAGAAATAGCTCTGGTAGTGGGTAAAGAAAAAGTGCGTCTCCATTAGGTTCGGTGACAATTTTTTCTTTTTTTATACACTCTTGGTCGCTTTTCATTTCGATGCTGGAATAATTTTATGATGCTTCGGTTGACACTCGGTATGAGCAATCAACTGGTTTTGGCGTGAAACGAATCTGGTTTTCAGTTTTCGAAAAAGTGTGAAACTTTTACGATGATTTGACTGCGACTGTGTCTTGATTTTGTCATTACTCGTCTCGTCTTTAATTTACAGAATTTTTACGGTTAGTTTTAAAATGTTTTTCCCGATGGCTCGTAAAAGAATCAATATTGAAGAAAACGCCGTTTAATGAGTCTTTAATAAAAGTTTTTAAACATCAACAAAGTTTTATGTAATGATATAATATGAAAAAGAAAAGTATTCCATTTGGTCATTGTTATCTAACGTTACGTAAAATTAGTGTGTAATGGCATTTGCAAAATTTATTATCGAGGTCATAAAAAAACTGGCAGATTTCCTTACCACTTTCATTCATCCCAAATAAAAATAATTAAGCTACAATATAACTACAAAAAAGGAGGATTTTAAATTTTACGCCTTAAACGAGCATCGGATTACCAACAATAAATGGACGGTTGCACAATTCGGTGCAAGTTTAACGCGGGCAATAAGTTCCTTTACATAATTCGCTAGCACCCGGTGTGCCTCCAAAGAAAAGATTTTTCCTCAAAACACCGTAATTCCCCGCACGCAAAACAAAAAAGACAAAAGCATCTCTGAGCGCGTCTCGTTATGTCACGCGGAAAAACGCAAGCCGCCACTGAAAGAGCTGACGAAGGTACCGAGAAAAAAAGCCGTTCACCTTGCACGCTCCCTACGAACGACAGGAGAATCGCGCATGCATGCAACCGGATTGACTCTGAAAAAAGCACTTTTCGCGCTCGTCAACAGCTCCGCGTCAAATCGGTCTCCTCCCGCGGTGCGAATGTGAAAGTATAATATATATATGAATATCAGCGCCGAGCACTTTCGTTTCTCTCGCTCCTCTGACACAATCCGGCTGCGGCCGTTACACTTTCCTCGCGGCGAGATACGCCATCTAAAAAGACTCGCGCGCACAATACGCGCCGTCCCGCACAATACTCTCGTTTTCGGTGCGCGCGCGCACCGTCACGATCGTCCGATATACCTTCCATTGCGATCGTTACGTATTGCGCACCGATTCGCTCCTCACATCTTGCCATCTGTCTAACGTGCATTGTTCGCGTCTACCCTTAACCATCGGCTTTTCAAATTCTCCAATCAGTCACTTAATTTCGCATCTAACTTTCCTCGGCTTTCGTCCCTTATTCACGTCCGATTTTTAGTTATTAATTCTTTGTTGTGTCATTCGACTCGATGCTTTTGATCACTTAGTTACGCTTTATCGTGAAAATATTGATAATCTATCGATGAACTTTCGAAGGTTCGGCCAGCTTACACGCAGCATATATAACGCTTTAAATGCGTTACAAGCTCCAGCACTTTACGGTATCATATGTGATAGCGCGTGTTACCGGGTCGTTGGCTCCATTCAACGGAATTAATTTAATAGATAAAATCGTTGATAGCCAGTCTTTATAAAATCAACAGGAATCCCGTGGAATTGTTTCGTCGGGTTCAAGCACTCGGACGGCTACACAATTTGCCTCGAGCTTCGGATGTGGCTGACCACCGCCGACCTATATCTACTCAAATCTGCGCTGCTTTACGGACTCTCGTTAAAAAATCGAACGAAATTCTTTAATAATGCTGTAAAAAAACATTGCAACTACATGCGTATTACTCCCAAGGTCCCCATACATCACATAAAACTTTTGCTTTGCTCAACATTAAAATTTATAAGAAAAATGTCTCGGCGCGATACCAAGCGCACAGACATTGAAGGCTCGATTAATCTTCGCCGAGCGAAGGCAGCTCTGATGGAAAGTCCCATTGTGCAGGCCCCGGCTTCCCCGCGGGCTTTTTTGCGCGGCGCACAGCTGGAGCCTCGTCTCGCGGAAGAGGCGCCGCGGAGAATCGCGATCCTCCGCCGCGACACTTTCACGCCGGAGTCTAATTACTGTACTTCGGCGCGGAGAGCGCCCGCGGGAGAGTTTCCTTCCGTCTTCCGCTCTCTACCTCTCCCACTCCGCGGCGGCGGCGAGAGCTCCCAGCGGCGCCCGCGAGCCAGCTGTCGCGCACCCGCGACAGCGCCCGACTGCCTCCATGTAAACATTGGCATTGGCGAATGGATCTGACTTTACTTTGCCTTATTTATTCATTCTTTTAACAATAGCAACAGCCATTGTATTAAGTAATTAGATAGTCAACTTGCGCATTAATTTATGCAGTAAACCACAATTTATTTCATCATTTTATTTTAAATGAGTATAGAAGCTGGTCAATGAGCTTCGACTTACTTTTGTTTTCATTTTCCTGCGGCAATCGATCGCTGATTAGTCGGCTTCATTTCACTTTTTTACTTATATAAAAATTGAAAGTTTTATTTATGTGGAAGTAGCGTAAGAGACGTTTAACGTTCCGCTTGAGTCTTGCTCTTACTAATGGTTCTAATTTCTGCCTCGTGTAGATAAATCGTCATCCGAGTAGTCGGACATTTTCACGTTTTTCGTATTCCTCTAATTAAATGAACAGCGTATTAATCTGCTTGATTCTTTCAAAGCTGCTGTGCGCGTAGATCGATGCGTGAAAAAATTTACGTTTCACCGCCTGATTGCATAAATTGTAGTGATAGCGATAAATTTATTTCATACTAATAAACTCAGCCATTGTTTCCTCGTCCAATAAATTATGATAAATTATACGATAGAGATCGTTCAACAATAAGACAGTTCTATCAGAAATATTGACCAGTACGAATGACTTGGTAAGCGAGGCTAATAGGATGACTCTTGGAAAATAAAGTAACAGACACTTCTTCTCCCCTTTGCAAACGCGGCAATTTCACTATCGCGATCGAGAGCTATACAAGTTGCCCCTCGCATTTTTTATCGAGCTCTTTTTGCCGTCGATACGGATCGACCCGCGGGAGCTCGAAATTTTTATCTATCGTCCGGCGAACTTTCTCGGGCGTCGTTCGTGAAAAAAAGAGATTAGCCTCTCAGTGAGCTTCGACAAGACAATAAGTTTGTGCGTCACAACTGGAGCAGCGATTGCCTTTGTCTTTCCTTGATGGAGCGCCGATTGTCCGAGCAAATTAGTATCATGTGCGAAAAAAGCATCGTTAAGCAGCAAATTAAAGTCGCGGCGTAAGTAGATAATATCCGGAGGTGGCAAGACGCGCGCAGTAAAAATCGAGTCTTCGTTCTTCATTCTTCTGTAAATAAAGTACAGCTTGGGGATACCTTCAAATTACTTGCCAACTATAAAATAAGGAAATTATGTATTTTAGAATATAATTCATAAAACTGAATGATCTGTGTACAGGCTGAAAAATCTAATGATTCTATTAAAATTTTAATGTGACAAGTTACATCGTTGTTTAAATAAGAGTTACAACAATCTTTTTTAAACTGAATTTTTACGACTATATAATGCCAGTATAAATTTTATCTATCTGAACATTTTTGTCAGATAATTTTCTCACGTAAAAAATTGAATTGCTCTCAGAAACTGTGTGATAGATGATAACTAATTTTATTATATAGCAGTTATTATAATATCCACTCTCAGTATTCAAACTGTTACTTTCTGTAATATTTTACTCCAATTAAGATAGCGCATTCATAAGACGGCTTACCGTAGATTATGTGGAATAAAAAAATTCCATCTCGTCTAGTCATTATGATGCATAGCTAATACACTACTTTCTCTATAAGAATTTACAAAAGGTTAGCATAGAATCAAGCAATAATTACAGTTATTTAATTTTTATAACGACTCGAAACAAGCGTTTTATAATAAAACCAAGAAGGAAACGAGCGTCTGGAATAATTGGTCCCGGCCATAAGCCAATGTAAAATATCGAAACAGAATGGAACGTTCACAATGTTTCACCGTTCGTTTCAATTTTCCCGCCAGAGATAAACCGACGGCGACTAATATAAAAAATACGCAGGAAGCGCGAAATTGTCTCTTAGCGCTCAAGGGACCTTCCTGACGCGTCTCAATTACCGGCGTGTTACGAGCTTCTGAGAATTACATTCTCGCCTAAATAAAAAATAAAAGAGAAAAGAAAGGAGTGACCGGCATCTTAGAGCGACACGTGCCCATATGTTTTCGGAGTCTTATTTACAACGTCAACTTTTCCGTCGGCCCAGATTCGCACTGAATTAATTATTAACGGTTCTGTCCGATGTATCGGCGAACTCGGAAACTTTTCGATTTGCAATTCAGAAATTCACCGAGCCGTCCGGCGCGATGTAATAAAACCGTTACGGCTTACTTCATTTTTTATCCGTCGAAATGTTGCTGATTTTTTGCCTTCTTTACAAGAAACTCACCGTAAATTTTTTTTAACGCACGAGTGATTTACCGAGCATGTCGATTTGTATCTCGCGCGGCTGTACGCCTCTCTGTATATTGATAAAAACGACGTAATGCCTTTTTCCGCGAAGGAGACCGCTCAAAGTATCAATCCCGAGAATCTGTAATTGATAATCTTTTAAATTTCTAGTCTTGAGTGTAAAGGAACGACCAGCTTCGACATTAAAATAAAAAATTTCGGGCAATCACGTACTCGTAACCTTTTGGAAAGAACATGGCGGTGAAGAAAGTGTGAAATTTCGGTGGATTTAGTGATACGAAGTCTGTTATTGCTAGCCGAAACAATGTTCAATGATTAAAGAAAAAAATCTTAATTGCTAATCTAAACTTACACTTTCTACTTTCATTTTCTTTTTAAAGACATTTTAGAATAGCTCACCTCGGCTTTATTAATGATTACACAATTACCAAGGCGTAAGTGCAAGTGAAATGTTATGGAAGCGCACGAAAAACAATATTTTAGCCATTCGTACACATAAAAGCGATTTTCCTAATTAACCGCACTGTAATAATTTAGGAAAATAAAATGAATCTTATGATCGATATAATTTTCGCGAAGAGGCCATTTTCCGTGAGAAATATCACTTAACGATTAGGGAAAAAAGAAAAAGAGCAAAAGACTCGGACTTTATATTTACAAGCTGAAAGTGCAGGAAAAGGCATTTTCGTCGTGTATGGCTTTCCTTGGGAGATTTCATTGCGGCAACTTCCTAGTTAATCGTAACCGATATCCTTATGCACTTGTGCGTCGAAAGGTAACGCGCGATCCTCCATAAAGTCCCTCTCCTCCTATAATTCACTTGGAAATTTTCTAAACATTACCGCTTTATTGCGAGCGAAATCCGAGCTCGCGCCAATTCGGGGCCTGCCGGGGAAAATCGCCCGGATTATAGCAGCTGCCACACTCCGCTCTTAGGCTAATCGAGCGGCGAACGAGTTGCAAACGTACCGAGTGTGCATCGAAAAAATGAGCGGAGGTAAAAGAAAAAAATAGAATCGGCGCACGCGCGCCGCGGCGAAAACATAAATTTTCCGAGCGGTTGGGAAATTTCGTGCGAGCATCGGGGGAGACGTGTGCACGCGGCGAGCGCGCAAAAGCGGATTGGCAATTTCTCGGCGAGCGCTCGTGAAAACTGAAAGTGCAGAGGCCCGCCAGTGCATTATTTTGAAAATGCGGTTAGACCCGTTTCAGTGCAAAGACGCGCGCCGATAAAAGGAAGCGACGACGCGCGTCCGCCTATGAGTGAGAATTGGACAGGCGTGCGGGCGAAGTATAAATATGCGGAAGTTAATTGGCGCCCATCGGACTTTTTATCTCGCGAAATGACGGGCGAGCGGCCAATTAGTCGAGGCGGCGTTTTCATTTCCATCTGGCCCGGCGTGCGCTAAATCAACGAGGTTTTTTTCTTGGATCATCGAGGTACGGGAGACAAGTATTTAGTCGATGGCTTACGCAATCGGGCCTCGCTGTGGATTGCTTTACGATGAATTCGGCTAGGATTTATTGTCATTGCAACATTTATTTTTTAGCGGGGGTCGGTACTCGGGGCTGAATTAAACTCGCCTAATGAACGATAAAGCCGCGGATAATATTAGCTAATAGATCTGATATCGAGATAGCAGCTGTTTATGTTTCGGGTGCAGGTACCTAAAAGTAAGCAAAGGCTGAAAATTCGTGAGAGGTGCACCTTTGTTTTTAGAAAGGAAAATAATTAAATTTTAATTCGGTCAAGAAAGCGCAAGTCGCACTCAAGTATCGGGATAATTTGAAAAAAAAGGAAAAAAAAGAATCGAGTAAACCTTTTTTACGCCAATGAAAAGTGAAACTATGTACTCTCGGCGGCTGAATTTTGAAAGTTAACAGTCATGTAATTGAGACGTATTAAAATCAACAATTTTCATCGTCAAGCAATAATTATCATTCTAGAAGACAGATAGTTGTGATTTTTCGCAGACAAATCGTTTGCTCTACTAATAACAGTTGCAATCAAGAATGTCGTCAAATTCATTGTATAATCGTTATTACTCCCGCAGTAAATATCGCTCGACAACTTTACAACGGCATAATATCAGGTTCCACAACTACGTAAATCGATTATGTCACGTCCGAACACAAAAGAAAAATTCTTTTAAATAAATTTAATCAACAAAACGAAGCGAATCGACAGTCGTTTCCTCGTGTCGTTCCGCGTAAAAGTCTTGTCTCTACAATTTTCTCCGCGAGAGGGTCAAGAAACTCTCGCTTTTGCATGAATCTCAATTTGTATGGATTTCTCATCGAAAATCTAGCTGTTGTACAGAAACCTAGCTTTCAATTGCGATTTCCCAGAAAATGTAGTAAAAAAATTTTACGGTCAAAATTTAAGTGCGCGTTAGCTTGCACTTCCTTGGACGAGGCCTTTTACGTGCATTATCCGCATAAAAATCTTCGTCACGCCAGTCATGAGATAGATAAATTTTGAGGTACCCTGCGCAACATAGATTAAATTAAAACCCTGCTCTTCGTATTTTCTCATTTGGAAACGCGATCTCGCTGATCGTCCCGCGCCTCATTCACATTACCTTGATCCACGTTGCCGTTGCTATGTATATATTTGGCCGCCGAAGAAAAGGACTGCGACTCCTCGGGGCGGCACGCGTTTACGCACGTCCGACTCTACACAATATCCGTCTTTTTGGCAATCGTCGTGCTAAATATTCATGACGGTGGTCCTCGGGAGACTTCGAGCTATATATATGTACAAGTCGAGTCGACGTCCGAAGCTCTTTCACACCGAGTCCGTGGTATAATTTGCGGTGACTCTGCTCTTATCGTGCGGCGAAGAGCAACTGACTCGAAAAAAACTGAAATAGTGCCTTTACGTAATAAGAGAACTTGATTTCCGAACGGCGAGCGTGCAACCACCTGGACTTCGATCTCCGGCCTTTTGTGGTCGTTCGGGCAAAAATTTAGCGGCAGCAAAGAAGACGTTTATGCGTGCATTAAGCCGAGATGTCTGAATCCGGACGACTGTCTTGAATACGTAAATGCGCGTTACCGGGCGTTGAATGAATTTTAATACGCCGTTTCATTCATTTTTCCTTGAGGCCAGCGCACCCATACTTTTCTCTCTCCAATTAACGATCCTTTTTCCCGCTGATCCTCGTGCGTAAAAGCGGCATAAATAGAATTGTTGACTTCACTTCTTCATCCACCTCGACTCCGACGAAAGCGTAATGAAAGCGTACCACCAAAATGCTATAAAGGATAATTACAACAAATCAACTTTGCTCTAATTTTATGAATACTTGCGCGGGGGCTTTATTTATTATAATATCACCAAAGACATATGCAAAGCAGCAATTTTAGCTGCAAAATAAAATAAATACATGCTTGGATTTGAATGCAGCATTTTCTTCTCTCGGTAGCTCTCGCTTATTCAATTGTCCCCTCTTAGCGACGACGTATTTTCATCGGCGGTGCGCTCGCTTAATTAACGGTCGGCTCGGCCCGTAATTGCGGCATTCGGCGGCGTAAACACGCGCGCAACATTGTCCCGCGCGGCATTAAGACGCCGGACCCGCGCCTCTCCGCGCGTTTCGCAAACGGCACGGCCGGCGCACGTGGAATCTCAATTCGCATGAATTTTAAATTCGCCCCGTTAATCGGGCCGTTCGCGAATCCGAGAAATTCGCGCGATGGAATCCGACGCGTTACGTCAACGCTCGTTGTAACGCCGCCGGGCGAGCGCGCGAGACACGGGGATCGCTCCGAGGGATTCCACTTTTCGCGCTGTTTGTGCGCGCGTGTGCCGCGGTAGTATGTGTACGCCGCTTATCTGTTGTGCCGAGTTTTTCGTCGCTCTACGCGGCTCGATGGCAGCGATGTTTTTTGCCCCGCGGTCCTTATATCTCGCGCTCCGTGTTTCTCTAATAAGCAGCGTGCTTTCGTTCTTGTGTTTGCTGAAATTTGAAAGTGAGATCAGCTGGTGCGTGGTGTAACCGCCGAGTGTACGTATATTTATTTTGTTGCACTGCTTTTAATCGCACCCATTCTAATGAGGCGATCTACACTCGCGTACTCCTTATAATCGTTACCTCCCTATTCTCCACTTAATATTTACCGCGATTTATTATATAAACAAAACTATATAGTTGTACGGTGAGTCTTTTCACTGACTAGACATTTCGATTCGATACACTTACAATGTCCCGAAAATAAATCGTGTTAATTCATCAATTCCATTTTTCCGTCTCTTTTTGTCTTGAAGGTGTATGCAAAATCGGTATCCGCTTGACGTGCATACTAAATATACACGCATACACACCGCGGAGGTAAGAAAGTTCGAAATTGCGGACAAAGCGCCGGGCGATCCGCCCGATCGGTCCGATTCGCGCTCAATTAAAATCGCTGGAAAATACGTCTAAACTGTTTTATCCGGCGATCGCGCTTAGTTACGACGAAACCGCCTGGCCGAAGGCGAGCGCGCGGGGACACGCACGCGCAAGCGGCGCGAGAGCGAGAGTCCGGTTGCGCCCGCGGGGGAAAAAATTCACTTTCCATGGGTAACATTGAGCTCTCCGCTCACGCGGAGCTCCACGTGAATGTGGGTGGCTGCGCGCGCGCAAAAAGTGCGAATGTCGAGCGAAGGGGCTCCCCCCTCTTTCGCTCTTCCCGTATACTGTAGACTGTACTCCCCCTCTTGGCAGGGCGACACGTGGATCACTCTTCTTTTCGTTTATCCGGTGCGGCCTCTTTACTCGGCGATTCTCGCTCGGCGTCCCCTTGACTTTGTACTCGCGCGCGGCCACTTTTACGGAGCGCGAAAGTTTGGGCGAGGTTTGACGACTCAATTAACGGGCTTAGTACTGTGCGATCGATTAATTGGCTATTTGCAGCTGATTTCTCTGTGTTTGACCTTTTAATAACACCTTCTACCTCTTTTTTACGTAACATTTTGAATTATCTGAACTTTCGTAGAATAGAATTTCGTTTGTTAGACAAGGTAGAAAAAGGCTGATTTGGGAGAAATGCACGGAGTGTTTTAGCGGGCTCCGGCGCTTAGGTGCCATTTCAACTTGTCTCGGGCGAGCGGTATACATACGAAGTCCAGGTCGCGAAGGATCGGCGCTGCTCTCGGCCGCCTTTGCGATTATTGGCCGCGCCGGTAGGGGAAAGGAGCCTCGCTCCGCAAGCAGGCAATTCGTAAACATGCGGATGACGATCGTCAACTCGCGCATGGAACGGCGAGCGTACATACCTCCCGGGTACGCTCCGTATGATTTTGCAATTTGAAAACTGCTGCAACGGCGCTTTTTTCCTCCTCCACCTCCTCTTCTTCTCCTTATTCTTCGCGAAAATCCTTAACGAGATTTCTTTGTCAGTGTCTTTACGCCGTTCTGCTGAAAAAGCGAGGGGAAACATTCCGCGAGGCACAGCGACTTTCAGTAGCGCGCGCTTTGCATTCCAGTGGCGGGGAAATTTATTAATGCAGGCTTTCGGGCACGAGCGTTGGCATTAGGATTATCGCTCCTTTAACAGTGCTCCACTCCTTTTTCTTCCTTTTTATTTCTCTGGGGGATTAGTTGCTGGGATAAAAAAAGGATTTTTATATAAACTTTCGAGTGGCTCCCGCGTGCTTCGCTCATTTTTTATTATTGCCGCATTCAGCCCGTGCATATACGTATATTTATTTTTACGGCTTTTTCGAGTCGCGCCGATTCTACTGCTTGCGCAATGCTTGAGTAACTCGCATCATTTTCTCGGAAAGTACCGCTCAAACGGCCCGATAATTTTCGTATATATACTTTAAAATATTTGCTCGTGCGTGCAGCATAATTGAAAGAGTTACATTTTAAGCGGCGCGCGCACGATTATCGAATCGCATTTTATCCGCGAGGGGAATTTCTTCATTTGGCGTATCTCGCGGAAAATGGGCCGCAACTCACTTTTCTCGTCGCCGATCGTTACTCGGGCTCTACTTTGCCGATGAAATAAGTTACCGCAGCCGGCGATGCGTCACGCGGCCTCGAGAGTCGAAAAAGTTTAAAACTGGCAAGACGCCGTCGCAAATGGACTTCCGAAGCACGCGCAGACCCTCCGGGCAACCCTCTGAAATTTAGCGCCGGCCTCGCCGAAACCGGGATCGATCGGGCTTGGCTCCGTCTTTGTCGCTCTATCCGCGGAGCAGGAAACGGACAGCGTACGGCGGCGAGTTTCCCCGCGGCTTTTGCATTGGCCGCGCGTTCCTTCGCTCAGACGGAGGCGCGCGCGCGTACCTACCCACTCCAGCGTGTATATCGGCGCGCATATCGCCGAGCCGAGTGAGCGGGGCATAGTGCCTGATATGGTGAAAGCTGATATTTTGTAACACTCCTGCCATGCCGCTCCATTCCAATCGGCGGCGCTCGCGAGGCTTGCCTTCTCTCGCTCGCTTTTCGAGCGGGAGAAAGAGCCCGGGGTACACAGCTCTGTACGCAGGCAAAAATTTTACTTTCGTCGGTAATCACGGCTTGCAGGTGCCTCCGCGCGCCCGATCCATCGATAAGCCATTTTTCCGAGGAACACTGCGGCTCCCAAATCTTTTCCGAGACGGCGATTCTGTAACAAAGTCATACGCGACGATGAACTCCAGTGAGCTGTATCATGGCTTACCAGCGTTAATCGACCGACTCTTCCTGTTCTGCTTTATTTATCTTGGGCTTTTTAACGTGTCGCGGAGCCTGTATCGCGGAGTGTATAGCAACGATTCACTACTTTGCCGCAAAATTATTGGGACAAATGCAGGCCAAACAGATATAAAATGTAATATTAGAGGCCAAGTGAATTGTTCCATTTTTGCAAATAGATTGTGCCATTAGAATTCTTTTGAAGCGTAATTTACCAGAAAAGGCCAAGCGTAAGAAGGCGTAGAATGACTTGATAATTAAAAAGCATCCCATGCGAATATACTGCGCATGCACTGACTCACATATTGGATACAGAGACTCACACAGAGAAAGACAGGATTTGGCCGGTCAGAAAGGCGATGGAGCGGCTTATAGCACTGGGAATGTGCCGAGGTACAATGTGCGATACGCTTGTGTACAGAGGCGCGGCCGCGCGAGATTCTTTTTCGTCCTGCTCGCGGCTCGCGTGTTCCAGATCGCCGCCTCGAAGAAATGGAAAGTGGCCCTGCGCCGCGGCCGCGAGCAGTGCGAGGCACTGCACTCGATACGACTCCGGGGTGAGTCGGGATATCTCGTAATTTTACGGCTAACTTTCTTTACTTTCGTCTGATTCCAAAGGCCGAGTCGAGGCTGTTGACTTCGTCTCTCGTCGAGTTTTAAGCCAAGCGCGCTTTGGTTTTTTTGTATCGCGAGCCGGAATATTGCTTTGAGCCATGCAAGCTGCTCTCGATGGGCTGCGAGTCACCGGCGAACGGCTCTTTGGACGCTCAATGAGCGACCGGTGGCCTCGGTTTTTGAAAGTTTTTCGTCTGTGGGAAAAGTTGACTTTTTTTTAAATATGACAGTTCTTAATGAAATTGAAAGGCTGCTATTGTGGAGTTTTATGACCTTTTTAAGATATATAATCTGGGAAACTGCATTTACTTTCACTTGTACGATTTCAATTTTACGTGAAATTATTGAAATTTTACTGTTAAGAGTATAATAATCTACATTTTATGTAACTGTGCTTTTCTTTAAGATGTTTATTATTGAAGAAAAGGCAGCTGCTAGCCCGAGTCATTTTCATTTCAAAGTTTGCTTAACAACGCGAAAATTATGTTTTGTTCATTTCGCACTAAAAGCAAAGTTCATCTCGTTTTACATGCGAGCGCCGCAAAAGCCGCGGCGCTTGTTATACAAGGCGCACCTTTTTTGCGTGAAAAAGAAAAAAAGAAAAAGAGAAATATACAACGCCGCGGAGTGCAGTCAATAAAACAGTTAAAGGCGTAGCCGCGAGTGTGGTGCCCGGGCAAATTGTGTTTTTACGCCTAATTCGACGCACATATATGCTCGGATTAGCTCTAGTAAATCGCGAAGTTTTTAAAGTCCGCCTCTTTTTCTTTTTTTTCAAGCTCGCGAGAAGCCGCCTAAGTGTGGTCGGTGTGGTGCTTTCACTCGAGCGCGATCTGCGCTTCAAATTCAATTTTGACTTGGCTGTGATTAGCTTTCTTTACGGATATACTCGTTCGTTTTTTGTCTACTTAATACGCTGAAAAAAAAGCGATCGACCCGTGAAGTGTGCTATTCGAAATCCGATACCCTATGACTAATCATTCCGATGTAAAAATTCTGCAATGTAATCGTATAAAAAGAATTTAATGAGAAAGGAGTAGAAAACTTTGTAGCTACGATTTAATCTAATTACACAATTTCCTCCACCTTGATCCTAATTGGCTAATTTTTAGCTTCGAATGCAATTCGCCTTTTTTTTCCTCGCCGATACTTACACACGATACGCGTTATTCTATTCGTACTTAAAAGTAATTACCTTAAGTAATGGTTAATCTGTCTTCTGTACTGGGAGTTAAAAAATTTAAACTCTAGCAGTTTGTCCGTAAATCAAGAAAGATCGGAAAAAGGCGAGAAAACGGCGGCAATCTGGAAACTTTTGAAATCCATCAAGTCGAACTGCAGCAACTCCAATTAAGCGCACTCGGATATAGAGTCGGCCGGCGTCGCCGACCCCGGATTGCCCGTACAATGGCTTATCGCGCGCCCGACATCGTCGAGTCCAACGGCGGCGGCGGACCGATCGCGCCCTGACATTTTCATTCCCAAGCCCTCGCGGCTCGCGCGAAATTACGTCACGCCCGGGTATCTATCTCCCGAACCGCCCGGGCGAATTGAGAAACCCGCGCGCAGGACAATGGCCAATGGATACGCCTATGTAGGGCTTGCTCTCCGCCTCGCTTCCTTCCTTCGGTTCTTGAAAATTTAAACGAGAAAAATCGAGTTTCTGCCCGAGTGCAGAGATAGCGAGTTTGAATTATACAGTGCCGACTCCGTGTTTGTTTTTCTCTCCTCCTTTTCTTTTCGTCTGCGACACGCAGTCGTTGAGAGATCATTTGCATGTATTGGCGGAGACCTTGGCTCCTCCTTTCTTTCCTTCTTTCCTTTGCGGTTGGATAGTGTCTTGTTTTCCACATGGCAAGCATGACAGTGAATAGCGAATTTCTTGAGGATTTCAAAGTCACGCTAAAATCTTCTGGGGCGGTGATGCCAGCCGGCTTATGTAAATCGCTGATAACTTAAGTGTTAGTTCGCAATTGAGGAACATTTTCATCGGCATAAATTATAAGAATAATTAGACATTGCCACGTTGTTTTTTTAAACCGCCCCATAAAGTCCATGCGCAATACAGAATTTTCTTGCAACAATTAATGCGCGTGTCCCCGAACTCGTAACTCAAAGGCGAAAGACAGTCGTGAGCTAGAATTCCATTCGTCTTGCGCCCGCCTTTAAAATGTAAAACATCGCACAGCGAGGCAAATTGCTTTCCGGGCGGATCGAAAGTCGCAAAATGCAGATCGGCCGAAGCTCGCCGGGTGTATTCTGCGTAGGTGGCGCACGTGACCTTGACGCGCGCACGCATTCATCATTTCGGCTTCGTCGCGCCTCTTTTTTTCTCTCTCTTCTTTCCGCAGGCGACACGCGTACGAGGCGCGCGTCGCGCATGCCGTAAGCCCAGACAATGGTTTATACAGAGCCGCCGCTCTTGTACCGTTACACACCGAGGATGCAAGGGTCCGAACGATATTCGTCCTTGGCGAATCTATCAGTACTCGTTGCTCTGGGATAGAGATAAACATATATAGACGAGAAAAGCGACAAACGAAAAGAGTGCGCATGAGGCTGGAGTAATTGGTTTTACGGAAGCTTGTCGGATGATTTCTAGAAGCTCGGAAAATATAGTCGCTGGGGTCAAGAGCGCGCGAAGCGCATTGGGAATGGAGTCTGGAGTTCAGCAAGTGTTTCGACGGCTGGACGTTATATTGAGGCTCGGAGTATCCGCTCGGTGACTTGCATGTATGCAGCGGCACGATTTCAAACTCATGCTTTTCGATTGTGCACGCGTTATTACTTTCTAACGGATTGATTGATATTTCTTGCGTCCAGCTGTACAGGTACTGCGTTTTTATGATTATTTTGATGAGTCTTGTTGGCAGATGCAGTTTTAACGCAGGAGATTGATATTTTTTGTAAATCCTTTTCAAAATCACTCATTCGAGCTTTCTTCATTAATGAGCTTGATTCGTACAAAATAGAACAAAATACTTTGCTTGAAAGACTGTAATCCAATATTAACTAAATGCACTAGTTAAAGTTGATTTAAAACTGAGATTTTTTTATCTCTTAATATATTTTATAATGTGAAAATAGATTCATTGTCAATAGATTACCTACACACTATGGGGATAAAAGTATTATGCCTCAGTCCTTCGGTCCGGAATCGAGTTGTCAAAAGGTTTTCATGATATAAGATTAGATAAATTAAAAATGAGGTCAAATTATAAATGATGAGTTAGAAAGTTTTAAATCACAGTCTAGTTCAACTCCATTCCAAACAGACACCTCTTTTATCTACGATTACGACAATTTGTCAGTAAACATTAAATTCATTTCTCGAGCGGTGAATTCAAGATTTGTTGATGTAGAAAGATAAAGTATGGAATGGAGAATTGAAGACCGCACTGAGCTCTGCAATTAAAAAATACTAAATATAGTACGTAGTAATTTATGTCTAAAAATCTGTTCTCCACACTTGTTGAAAGTACTTTATTCGGCCTCAGAAAGAAATTGATATCCGATAAAGGCTAGAGATCTCAATCGATCACTCGCGACAAGATACGAAGTGTCCTCCAGACTCGCGCTCGGTCCCCGATGCGAAACGGCGCGTTACGGCTTTAGTCGCGGCTCCGAGCGCGACCTCCGCCAAGGAGCTTCCCGTAAAAAAAATCGTGAGAAAGACTCGTTACAACGAACGGAGAATAAAAAAAAGAAAAAAACGGGCGTTTGCTCAACGCGCGCGGACCAAGGTCGCGACCACCGGGCCTCCCGGTTGAAAAGTTGCAAGTAATGAATATATGTATATATGGGTTTCGCGCCTCATTGTCCCCTGCATCGATTCGTATCGCCGATTGCTATCAGCTCGGGTGACTTTTAAATGTCTGCCCGCAAAAGACGTCAGCAACGCAATCTTACACAAGTACTACAAAGAATCACCGAGGTGTTCGATTTCGGGTGGGTCATACGTTCATAGTAAAACTGGATCAATGTCAACTAGAGGGCGCGATATACTTTTTTTTCGCACTCTGTACCGACGCCTTAAGCGTTACCGCATTGTGTAAGCTTTCAATTTGCACCACCGCAGAAGACGATGTGACATTTTTGAAAATTCTCGCATTGCTAGGCATGAAAGCTGTTATGAAAGTTACATAAAGAGCTATTCAATTAAATTTTCATTGTATTATTGTTTAAGAAAGAATTGTCGAATCTCATAACGTTACAATACGTATAACTTGTGTAAACTACTGAAAAGGTATAATTAATGCATTCATAGCTCTATTAAATTTCATTTCAAAATTGCCGACAGCCGAAATTGCCTCTTGCGCCAAGCTCGAATCATCTTATCAAATGAAAACATCCAGCCCATCCGTGCCATTAGCCTCGTACGTCGACCCTGCCACGACTGATGCAAACCGCCTCGGACATAATCGCAGACGAAGATGACTGGTGCGCCTCTTTAAAAGCGGCGCATAGCGAATCCGTCCGGGGGATCGGCTCTCTTCGGGACGGCATTGCGCGACGCGCGTTCGCGCATTAATGGCACAAGTACGTACTTGAGTAATTGCGCTGAGTCGCTGCTCAGTCGTAATTAGAGTGTGTCCAACGACATCAAAGCGGCGGCGCTGCTGACGAAAGCGACCTAAAAACTAGCAGCGCCAGAGGCGTGTGCCTCCTCCTTGGAATCATCGCGTCGCGCATCCGCACCTGCGCTCCTGTCTGCACCTCTCTACGGCCTCAACCCAGCGCCTCTTCTCTTTTTCAAAGAAATTTTGTCTTTCCTTATTTTTTATTTTCGCTACTACCTTATTTTCTCTTTGCGAAAGATGCTTCCTTTTTCGCTCGTTGGAATCAGTCTTCCTATGTGGAACATAATAATTGGAGCTCGGAGTGTACGGTCGTGCAATTATTTGCGAGACAAATGTGGTTTCGAGGTGTCGGCAAAGGCATTTTTTAGCAGTGTATAATTTGTCCACGAGGAGGTTAAGCGCGTTCGGCTTCCCTGGAGCGTGTAGTAGATAAACGTGCGGACAACAACTGTGTCGATGTGATTTTTCACGCTAGAAAAAGATTTGAAAAAAAAGAAAAAATACAAAAAGTGGGTCGACCCCCGATCTCCGAATGTCTCATCCTAATCACCGTTTTATTTTTCAATATTACAAAAGCCGCGGCGCATAAAAGCACCCATCGTACATACACATCCAATTATTTACACTCGAGATGTAAACCGCGAGTGAAACACAGGTGCTACCCTCTTTTATACTTGAAGCAAGAATTTTATGCGTGAAAAAATCCACGAGGTCTGGGCGCACGCACTTCGCACGCATTTCGCACGATTTTCGTAAAGCATTAATTACAATAGAAAGTTCGCGGCCCGAAGAGAGCAGTGGTTGCTCGCTGACTAGATGCAAATCGCTGGCAAAAAAAGGCCGGACCGCCCAGATCTCGATCGTCATTATACAAGCTGCGCGAATTCCTCGAGTCCGCGGCGCAACGACTCATTATCTGCGATCTGGAAATTCCGCCGGGGATATCAAAAACCGCGACGCGTAAAAAAAGCAGCAGCGTTTCGCCCACCGCGGGAGCGAGTACACTCGCGGAAGTGTTGGCGGTGCACAATTATGCACCGGAGACCCCTGCTTTCTGGAGCGATCGGCCGCTCCGATAGACGCTTGTTTTCTGCCCGAAGAGCGGACAGCCTCTTGTTTCAGCGACGCTGTTACTTATTAGGTTATGCGCTGCGGACAGGGGACAGGGGAAGTTCAGTCAAACGGATTTGGAGTGTAGCTTCAGTGTCATCTCTCTTTTTTTTTCATTTTTTCATTTTTCAATTTAACTAGTGATGGAGGAAACAATGCGAGATCTTGATGGCGAGTAATTATTGGCTCAGGAACATTTGAGCGCGCTTAACTCAATTAAGTTTGTTTCAAAGAAACTTAAAATCTCAAAGCAATGTTTTCGCATAAATTTTACGTAAGTATTGATGTTTCTTCAAAATGATAAATTAGAGAGAGAGAGAGAAAAAGGAACGAGTGTCTCAGAAATGCGTGTGATTAAAGACAATCGTCTTTAATTGGCCGAGCTCGAGCGTAAAAGAAAGGACGACAATCAGAATAATAACGGATTATAGAAATTTGCTTCCTCAAAAAGAAAGTTGCATAAGCGCGTACGTTTTTCTAAAACAATGTAATTTCGTCTATTTGTAATGCAAATAGAACTCGTTATTAAAAATTTTCGAAAGTATTTTACGCTAATTGCTCGAATGTGCAAATTGAGACATTTACACTTTACTTATCAGATACCCTCAGTTGTAATTAAATACACCAGTTATAAAAAAATTCGTTTTTTTTAATGCATTGCAAAAATGTGTACTAATTTACGTTCAAATAATTACACCTACTTTTTTAAATTATACCGAAAAACTTTTAACTTGTTTGAACAGCGACTACTCGGATGAAAAAAATGAAAGACCAAAAGCCGCGTAACTATGAAAAAGAAAATACAGGTGTTTTGCCGCAGTGAACTGTTTAATTTTTTTAAACCATCGGCGCCACGGACAGTGAACTTATAAATCAACATCCCACGCGGCATGAAGCCTCGCTCGATGAAACACCGGGGCGTCAGAATCGTTAGCCGCAGCGCGTAACCGTCCGCCGAAAAAGAGCGAGCGCGCGCAACTCGAGTCTCGGCCGCTGATGACTGTACTTTTGCGCGCGTAACCCGCTCGTGATTGCCGTTTAATAGGCCGTCGCGTTAATTTAACACTCGGGGCCCGCAGCGCTGCGCTTTAATAACAATGGCCGTCGCCGACCGCAACGCCGTTACGTAAATAGAAAATTCAGTCGGGGCGAGCGGGTCCCCTCCGAATTTCCATAGGCTCTTTCAAAACCTTCGGCCGCACGATTCCGTCTGACTCGTGCCTTTTTTCTTTTTCTTTTTTTTTAAGTCGCCGTCATGACTGGCGCGGCTATAATCGCCCCGCAATATCTGTCTCCTCGGCGCTACAAGTGTCGCAGGCGCACGATGTCGCAGTCTCGCCGCGGGTCTATCGATGTATACGCTCGTTTCGAGCAAATCGTTTTTTGCACTTTGTTTTATTGGTCATTTTTGTCTGTGCCAACGGACAATGAGGGGGCAGGCGGTCTTGAGGCTGCCACCTCGACAGGATACTGCGAGAGCGCTAATTATCGTCATTTTCATAGTTTGCGCGATTGAAGGAAATTTTTGCGCTTTAACTTTTAAAATTTTAATGCGTCGCTACGTTTAACGGTCGACTGCTGAAAATTGGCGGGATTTATTTAGAAAAAACAATGGTTTGGTTATCTGAAATTATTAGCTTCCTAAATTGCCTTTTGAGTGGTTGTTAAGATAAAATGCTCGCCGTTTCTTTTCTACTGGTATTTTACGCATATAATTATCTTAAGGAATATTTACACTGTTGGGTGCTTCCAGACAAAAAAGAATAAAAGTGGTGCTTAAATCTACTGAAAAACATTGTAAAGAATTAATATAGTTAGATCTCACTAATGCTAATTTTGTTATTTCATTAGTCTTTTTTTTGTTACAGGTGAGTTCAAAAAGTTACGGCTTCCTAGTTCAATCTCCATAATCCGTGAGTCCAACAATAATATTTGAATTTAATTGCTTTTCAAACGGTGGTATAATCATATTTTTAAACGATCGATGAAATCACGTAAAAAATACATTCAAAATAACGAAAAGTCGTCAATCAAAACGTGCAAAAAGACCGAATCACTTGATGCTTCGAATGAAATTACAAAAACCTTCTTATAAATATTATGCTGTCACCGGTGAAAGACGCTGTTGACCAAAGTTCCTGGTTACACAATGCGGACTTTATGACGGCAGTCCATCGAAGCCGACATCGATTTTCACGCGCCGCTGTCGGAAATACGCCGCGGGACGTCAAGAAGGTCATCCCTTCGAGAGACACGTGCACTCTTGGCGATCGTTGATCTCTCGTCGAGTGACGTCACGCTGTTGATTAGAATTATTAGCTGATTATTATTAGCCGTACGAGTTGTAACAGTTTGTTTTGATTATTGCCAATTAATCGCTGTCGGAAGTAACTTTTTGTCGATGGATATAAAAAAGAAACTATTCGATTTGTCTAATTTTAGACTATACCCAAGGTTACGCAACGCCCCACGTAGCTTTGGTAATTTTATCGTTGTTTTCATTTCGAAATCCATGATTAAAGTATTCATTAAAGGCGAATAAAAGAATCATTTGATAAGCTCAGACAAAAGCTTTCCTTGCGCAAATATTCGTTGAGGTGAGTGTATAACGGGAAAGTTTCTTTATAAGAATACCGCCTTGGTGTTTAATAAAGAATTTTTTTCAAAAATTAAAAAGGCCCATGAAACATTGTTTGATTTACATGCTACGAGATTAGAGTGAGCCACGCGAAGGTCACACAAGCCGCTTATCTCGGCTCGTACGCAAATGACACGTCGAGAATCCGCAGGAAGTCCATTCATCTTGGGTCGACGTATCGTGAAATCAAAAAGTCGAAAAGCATCATTATTGATCCATCCGCTTACATCGTTTCCTACTGCTCGCCGCGAACCGGGCATGAGGAAAGTTTGATTTTATCAAACAAACCGCTGTAATACCTCTACGCGAACTATCATTATGTTTAATGGTTTCGCTACCTCTTTAATTGTTTTTATCGTTTTCTCGGTACAATGAAAATCGATCAATCGCGTAATGGAAAAAAGGGTACTAATTATGTCGTGTTTAAACTTATTTTATTAGCCCCACCGGCTGCAAGAAAAATTAATCTTCTCTAACCTAATAACCGGAAAAAATGAATGGATTAATTACTGAATAAATTTCAGATTTAATTACTTCAAAATTTATAAACGCTTTGCTGCGGATTTGATATTTCAATTAAGAGAGATAAAAAATTCTTTCGATGAAGATCAATGCAAGAATTACGAATTTTTTAGTCAGACATTGAGCATTGAACGTTTATGCATACCGTGAGCCAAAAAGAAACTTTGAAAATTTTCAGTCCCCGGCATCTACCCGTTATCCGTTCGCTCAGGTCTCCCTCGTGAAAAATGACTGCGAATAGCGTTCCGCTCATTCCCGGGGCAATTCCGCACGTCGTCGCGCAAAATAAAAGACCGGGACATTTAAAAAAGAAGCCAAAGAGGCGCGCGAAGTAAACGAATCGGCGAAGACAGGTCGAAGCGACGCCTGTCAATTGTGCCCCCTCGCGCAACCCTCTCACGTAGCGCTCGCGTCTCCTCGAAGAAAAAGCACCTCCCCAGAAGGGAAGAAAAAAAGAAGAAAAAATAGGCGCCGAGGGCAGGGCGGCAGATATCCATCGCGGATCCTCCACACGATTCGGCGGCGCTCGTCCTTCGCGACTAGCTAGTCTGGCGCGTTTCTCCCGGCGAAGGCGAAGCTTATAGGCTACGCTCGTTACGCGCAACGGAAATGCGGGTCAGGGTTGGGCGTCGCCGACGCCGCGAGAGGGAATTTCGCCTGCTTGGCAATGGATTCGCGAGCGCCGACAAGAGGTATGTCGGCCCCCTTGTCTTTGCGTATTCCGCGCGCAACGCGCGAGAGCCGAGCCCTTATTGTTGTATGACACATACGTGGCGGGAATTCGCCGCGATTGAGTTATGCGTGCGGCGTGGCCGGGGCCCTCTTCAATTTTTATCGACACTCCGCGGTGGATGTTCCAAGACATTCGCGGTTTTATTAATTCCAAGTACCTGGCGGGTTAAGCATCAGCTGTCCGTGGCAGAGAAAACGTATAGAGCACTTTTAAAATGCCGCACGGCTTGCTAATAAACAGTAAGCACTGTGGCGGAATTTCTTCGAGCCTTGAGCAAAATATGCACTTTTACGGCACGTTCACAGCGGTAACTTGGCAAAAATTAAAGATTCTATCAATTCATGTGGAAATTATTAGTTTTTGGTAATCTTTCAATCTATGCGTTATATCAATGATGGAATGGTGTCTAAAGAACGAATTCATTTACTCGAATTTTGTACAAAATGTAAAGTGTACAGCTGGTGAATTTCAGAGGGGCGGGGCTTTCGCTTTACGAGGATCGCGCTCGAGCGTCTAAACCGATTGTAATAATAGGTAATGCAAATGAAATGTGAGTTATCGTTGATGTAACAGCGTAATGAAGCATTAGAGAAAGACGGTATGATCTTATGTAGAAAACGAGGTAGGAAAATGTCACGTGACGCAAGAAAGTAACATAATATGCCTATGGCGCGCAACTACTATGCCCCGGCAGTTGCCTAAAACACTTAACAATGAGCGAACAAGCCTTTTAAAAGATCAATCAGCCGACAAAGCGTACAATTTAATTAGCAGCTTTTAGGGATCGATGAGTGATCACCGGTACAGTGTCTTTGTCTTGGATTGCGTCGCTGGGGGAGCAGCTGGATAACGCTACGAAATGCTGGCGCATAATTTCCTCGCGTCATACGCTGACTCGTTAGCCGTGCGCGTCACGCGCGACTCAAATTGGCCGACTCGATTGCGAGACGCCACTCGGAATTGGAGCAGCCGCGAATGCGGGTCAAGGCTGGGCTCCTTTCCGCGATCGATTTCTAATCCACAGTATCGATCGATCTATTGTTTGTCGCTGCGGATACCGAGATGCGTACGGGCCGGAAAGATCTGGCGTCGCTCGCGAGTCTCCGTCAAGCAGTGTGTGTTCGGCTCTAATGGATTGACGAGGGCGAAACTTTTCCCATTGTCCGACAAAAGAAAGTGGCCCGGTACCGTTAACGACGGGGCTTCGCGAAAAAATCGCTAGTAAGCGTCCGGTCGAGCGCTATTGCAAATCGATGGTAGTCGCTCACGTGCGGAAATCGGGCTCTCAGCGAAAAGAAATTAGCTTCGTTAGCGGGAGAATTTTTTATTTATTTCTTTATTTTGCTCGTTCACTTAGAGAACAGTGAGGGTATTCGTTTGCTTCGTGGGCAACGCTTACAATCTAAACAAAAAATTAATCTTGTTCGAGTGGTATGCGGGTGATAATATTTTTCATCGGCCGATCTCGATCTGGACGTCTTAAAAATCCATTAAAAACTTTTACCAGTATTTTTCCATTGGGCACATTGGATTTTGATCTCGCCCTTGCGAAACGCGTTTGTACGCACAGGCAGATGTACTCAGGCCGTCGGTGCAAAATCCAGGCGTCGTGTCGTAAGGGGAGGTACCCGCTGTGGAATCCGTTTTGCCATTGCGCTTGCCGGGCTTCGCTCGAGAATCCATTGATGCAGTCGTAAAATCGTGGGGCTCTCGGAAGTTTCGTCAGCCGGTGTCGCGAATGTATAAGTAATCGACCGGCTAATTTCGAAGCTTGGGCTCCTGCTTAGAGGCACGTAGGTCTTGTCTTGAGATACGTTTTTTCGCGCGCTTCCACTCGGATCGGCGCGAAGAGCTTCGGAGTTTCCGTGTTGAAGTTACGCGGCTGCCTGAGAGCAAGACGGTGATTCGTCTGTCGAGGCGACGGTCACGTTTATGCTAAGAGTTCAGGGGATTCCTTTATATCGCTTACCTTTCACCTGCTCCTCTCGCTGTACCATCACCCGCTGGTCCTTTCTGCCGTCGATCGTTTTCTACCGATTTTGCGATCATTATTTTCTTTCTGCTTTTCATTCTTTTATTTCTTTACAGTAATGTTTACTTTGAGTAATCACTTTTAGTTTGTTACTCGGAAACGATACGCACGAGTTGCTTGCAAAGCTATTAGTTTTGCATTCGAATCTCATTAATCGGCGGGTTCTGTAAATTTAAACAATCAATAACTCGGACGGATCTAGCTTTTTTTACAATAATTTATCAAATGTAGATGACGAAGAAAGTTCTGAATGAAACATCATGCGAAATAATCAATTGTCCTGCTTGTCGATAGCCAAAGTAAATGTAGCGAAATCATTAAGAAGGTATATCATTCTGATTCCCAATAAAATAACTTTTAGTATATATGTAAGCTTTAATTATTCCCGCACTGCGGCTAGTGTGCCGCACACACCCACAGTCCGCGCAGATTCGCGCGCACACAAGTGCACCTCTCACACTAGTTTTCAACATCCTTTTCATCGCGGCGCTCTCTCTCTCTCTCTCACTCGCTCGCCGTCTTTTGCAATTTTTTTCCGCATCGCGGCGGCCGTTCTTCGTTCCTCCTTTTTCGCCGCTCCCCTCCGCTCAAATCAGTCAAGAAAGTTGTTATCCTTGCGCCGCCGTCGCTTCGGATCGTCGCGAGCGTCTCCCGACGATAAGAAAGTCTCTCTCACTCACCTCTCGAAGTATCCCCCTCCTACGCCGCGTGCACAAGTGCACTCACGCACTTGTGCACGCGGAAAGCGAGCGGACTCGGCGCGAAAAATTCCGCTTTGCCGTCCTCCTCGCTGCTTCTGCTTTATTTATTTTTTTTGCAAAGTGCACCAAGGTGGGTATGTGCGGTACCCATTTTGCAAATGCCGCACGCACCCTTTCGGTCGCTGACTGAAATATCGGGAAGCCGCGCGACATCTCGCCAGTTTTTCGTCATCATTTATTTTTCAAGTCGATTGTAAGATATTCTATATTTTCACGTAGCTTCGCTGGTATACGAAGGAGATTTAATTTTTTTGCTGGCGAGTGATTTATACCTTGGAGCTGTTCGTTTTTACACTGCCCTGTAAATCTAAAAGTCTGTAAAAACTGTTTAAAACTTTTAATCTGATGCAGTACATAAATATATATTTTTTATGCAACACTTAAAAAAATATTTCGAAGATTACGGAAATGTTAAAAGTAGCTAGATGCGGATATGAAAGTGAGTTACTGTAGATAAATTAAAAATGTTGAAGGTTCCTCGTTTTGTCAATTGGTCAATTTTTACCTAAACGAGGAAATTTACTTCTAAAATGACTACTTCTTTAAAAGAGAAGTTTCATTTAAAGATAAAAGAATGTGCAACATGTATTTAGCATAATTGAAATTAGCCGCTCATTTTCCTGTGCATTTAGTCATTCCGCGAAAGCACGATATAATCTAGTACCACCATAGAATCCTGAGAAAGGATTCTATGTGCAAGCAAGTAGTAAGATGCAGGCACTACTCAGTGACGAAAAAAAGAGCTGTCGTGTACACGCACTCCGTAATACCCGATTCACTGTTATCTTCGCAACCAACTCCGAGCAAGCGTCGCGTGGGGCAATCGCGCACCTCTGCGGAGAATCGGCGAAAAATCAGTAAAAGACACTCGTCCCTCTCTCTTTCACGCGCGACTCCTGATCGGAAAAGATCCGGCTGATCGGCGATGGCGTTGCGCAATCGAAACCTCTTGCGAAAGGGGCGCGACGCTTCCGGCCGTCTCCGAGGATGTGTGCGTGTTTTTTTTTCCTCGCCATCGATTTAGCGCGCGTCATGCGTCAGGCTAGTTATAAAACTGACGCAATACGCGCGACGAGCGACCCTAACTCCGCGGTAGCGAGTTGTATAATAGCTTAATTGGACGCGGCGAGCCTTTTTACGTGCACACGTGTAGCTTTTCCGATGATTTTATGGCTAATTAGCGGTGATTTTACGGGCGGACGCGACGGTACCCTGGATAGACCAGCCGCACTTGATCGTGCGGGAATTCACAACAATAAGGGATTATATTTTCTATTTTTCTTTCCTTCGCCTTCTTTCGGCCGATAAGACTGATTTATGATTGGTATTAAGCCTCTTGAGGAGATCGAGGGAAGACATTAATTTGCAGTCGCCTTTATTTCATTTTTATCTTTCTATTTCGGGACGTATAGATAAACATTTTTTTCTTGACTGACAGTCAATAAAGAAAAACATGTTTTTTAGGCAAAATTTACGGGGACTTCTAGCTGGTCGCGACTTGCGAATTGCGTCTTGTCACTTGCTCCTTGTGCAAAGCAAAAGAGGAGTCGCTTCAGGTTGGAATAGATAAACCGCTGATCTTCAATGAAGTCTACGGGAGATCCGACAACGTGTTTGCACATTGTCCTGGAGATTATCGTTTAATGACCTAATCAGCGGGATGAGTCATTGAGTCTTGTCGTTAAGGGAGGCGAATCAGTTTACTATGGTTACTGAAGCAGTAAATCGCAGATTTTTATTGCCTCTGAAAAATTGATGATGCGGCGACTATTCAGTGCTTGTGACCATAATATGCGAGTCGCACGATTCACTTGAAACAGTAATTGTCTTTGCGCAGTGTATGATACAGTTTTTCAAGGATCGATCGCATCAATTTGTTTTTTTTCTGGATTCTCTCGTTGAATGCCTCCGGCCAGCAGCGATTTTAGTAAATATAGGACTTACTCATAGACGATTCATGAATTTTTCTACATCTAAGTTCAAAGATCTTTTTAGATTTTATATTTCCTGTCCTGAGAGATAAAATATTCGAGCTCCGTTATCGAGGCTATTAATAATTCTGATACCCGGACTGGTAATAGCGCTTTAAAATTTAAATATATTTTATTTATTAACTTAATTTGACGTTTTTTAAGAAATGAATATTACATGTTCACATCGGCATAAAATTTTGGTCAATTTACTTTTCTAATGAGATATTAAGAATCAAACTAAACATGTGAAACATAATTTAAATGGGCGATTTTTAATTATCATTGCGCGTACATTAAATATAAAAGGACTCGAACATTTGGAATTTAAATGTGTTATTTTTAATAGTATTTGTTCGATCCCTATACGATATAAAAATTGCATGTACCTCATCTCCGAAATGAAAAGTCACTATAATCCGCGGAAAAACAAATTTGTACCTATTATTGTACAATATGTACCTAAATTGTTTTGTTTCGCCTACAAAGTCCCTTAATTTATGCTTTGGTGCGTTCGTTGCATTAATCCAGCAATATAGAGTAACGAAACTAAATTAGCATCATTATTACAAAGCGACCAATGAAATTCATCTTTTTTCTCACAGTCATAAACGAGCAACGGCAACGGCCGACTCCGCGATTCTCAAAGATTGGGAAACGCCATGTTTTTTTTTTATAATTCTTTCTGAGAAGTCGACTGGAGTGTGCATATCTCCCTGTTTCCTCGATACGTCTAATTATCCGCTCCTTTTTTCAGCACTTTCAGGACCATTTTTGCGGAGACCTAAATCCACGCGTTGCGAAATCTTCGCAGAACCGCAGGCGCCGCGCTCGTTTAATAAAAACTCCTCCTGTGCGCCGTAGCCGTGCATTTTTTGCGAAGGATTTCCGCGCGATCTCCTCGTCTCGTCCAATTATCAATTCCGCCGCGACGAAATCGCCGATGGAAAACGCGCGTTGCGCTAGAATGCGACGCGCGAAGAAGAAAAAGAATGCGTTGGGACACTCGCGTATAACGCCCGAGGGAAAAATTAGTGGCCAGCAAAATTGGGAAAAAAATTAGTTGAAAATTAATGTGTATTTTTGGTTGGATCAAAGTTTGTCAAATGTCGATGAATCAATACTGTCAAGTTTTTCTAATCTAAATTGTGCTAATCTTCATTCAGATGGCAAATTCATGATAATTGTAACTTGAAACGTATATTTTTCTAACTATAAACTTAGGCCCCTGTTTCTTTATAGACCGTAATTTCAAAAATAGAAAAAACAACTTCGATATTTCAATAATCAAGAGGACTTAGAAATTATATATTAGAAATGATGCTTAATTGCTTGTAATAGTTCTGAAAATATTAGCATAATTATATTGATCGTTTGAAAATTGTTTGGCTAGTATTCGTTTGGATCGAACGTAAAGACCGAGAAAGGAAAAATAAAATTTAAGACCGCGACGACAAATGAAGTATATCCGCGGTAAGACGAAGACACAAAAGCGAGGATCGGCCGATTACGAGGCTCGAGCAGCAACGAGATGCATCGGACTTGTAGCGAGGCGGCGTCGATTTCATTCATTCACAAATCCACCGCATCTGCGCATATAAATACACGCACACATTCACTCATCTACGTGCACATCATCCAGGCTATCGAAATGCTTGGATTTCATTGGCGTCCTCAAGGCAGTCGGCTTCCTCCCTCCTTCTGATGCTTCTCCACCGAGTTCTGGTCAAACGCATCTTCGAGGACGAAGCAAGTTCCGGGACGATGAGAAAATCGTGACAAGCTCGGAGGAGGTTCTGGGATTTGGCCCACTCAAATCTGGGGCTATTATCGTAAAAATAATTGGTGAAAAAGAAAACATCCGATGTTTTTTTCGGTTGGCTACTTTTTCTCTTCCTCAAGCTTTTGAAGGCGCTTCTTAATGCGCAATCGCAGCAGGGGTCTGCATGCCGATTTTAAAGTTCTGGAATATTCATTTCCATTATTTAAGCCATTCTCCTTTGTTGACGTTTATTATTCTTTGATAATTTAGATAATTTCTTCGATCGAGGCGTTAAATAATCCACCAGCTTCTTTTAAATATTTTAAGCGATTTAAAAAAATTATTTTTATGCTTCGTCAATTTTATTATCATATTTTAGTGCAAACTCTAGTCCGCGTTGTTTGTCCAACTGTGACGATAAATTAAATTTGTCTACATTACAAGTGGTCTGCTTTTCGCTTTCAAAGAAAATGTCGTAAATCAATAAAACCTTAATTAAAATTAGAATGTATTGACGAAAAGTCCGTAGAGAAAAAATTAACTTCCGTATTGCGAAACCCGAATCAGTCGACTCAGTGCTAAGCAATAAAGTATCCAACTCCCACGTGGAGTGCTCCCGTATGAAAATATCGTCAAGGCATTCCGTCCGCTAACGAGCCTGTCGGAGGTAGCTAGTAAGCCCTAAGGTGCTCAAGGCGTCGACACACACCACCCCCACTCCACAAGCAGACTTCGTTATTCTGAGAAAGACTCAGAAGCGTATACCCGCGTGGCAATGACTCGGCTCCTTCGTCGACTCGCGACCTTCCGTCCGATCCTTTTTCCGCCGCCTGCCTGGGAAGCTCTCCCGTCACGAGAGTCATAAAAGAAGGCTCTCGCGGCGCCTTATTGTGCAGGGACGGCCGCGCAAATTGACACACCTCGCTGTACGTGAGAGCCGTTCGCACACTCTCACTGCGCCGCCGCGGCGTTTGTTTGCGCTCGCGCCGGGCTAATTGCTACATTAGGGGAGGTCGCGCCGGAAAAATACTCGCGATACTCGCGCGAACGCGCGAATTTCGAATCTGCCAGATACGCTAAATACCTCGCGGAGGTGCGCACTTAGACAATAGCCTCGTTAACGTTAAAAAGGCCTCCGCGGATTTGGAGGAGGGTATGTGTGCAGTGCGAGGCTGCCAATGGCGCGCTGGAACCAAGGGGGCACTGTTGCGAGGACACTCGGCTTTATAGGCAACTTGGGAACCGAGGGGCTATTGTTTGACGCGCGGGTATTAGCGTCGAAATTGAAGAGTTTCGACAAGCCGTGCGAGTAAAAGGTAGCCAAAGCTAAACTCGATTCGTTTATGCAGTAGAACCAGACGAGTTTGGCAAGACAAGCGTGGAACAATATTTCTGCTTCTTTCTACTAAAGTTTTAGTCCGTCAAAAACGCACGAGTGCAAGGATCCCCTGAGCTTTGAGAAAAAAGCTCCATCAATCACCGTCGACACATGAATCGCGCTACTTCCGCTGGCTCGTGCGATTGTATTCCAAATTTTCATCGCTTTTCGACTCTTAATTTCGGAGAAAGTAGGCGCTCTTTGGTGCCTGGCGCGCGGGGGGCGTTCGCGATCACAATGGCGCGATCGTCGCATCTCTTCCCTTTCCGCGCGGCGAGCTGTATATTTTTTCGCCGGGCGTGTAAGTACCCATGCGCGCGAAATCCCGTTCGCGCGTGTACTTACCTTTCGCCGGAACGCTCGCATTGTCTCGCTGTTACGTATCGCCCGGGCGGATTTTCTAAATTCTTTAGTAGCACTGATCGATTGCGACTGAGATCGAGTCCGACGATAAATGGACACAATGGTCGGCCTCTACAACTGAAACTGTCAACATTTTTCAGTCTTTTTAGGGACCCTTTTTTTAGACTCCAATTTCTTCAGTACTTGTAGTCGTAGTTTAATAATAAATCATGTGTAATTCATATCTGTGAAAAAAAATGACCAACTTTCTGGCTTGGCTCATCACAGACGGTTAAAAGAGTATAAGTACAAACCTTGGTATATAATTGAAAGCGTACGCTTAAGGATATTTTCTTTTAATAATTATTAAAGTAATTGTGTTTTTTGTAACATTACTTGAATTCTTTACAAACCAGCTTATAATTTTTACCAGTCTATATTGAAGTCCACTAGGTGGTGTCACCATTACCGTACATATAATATTTATTTCTCGCAAGTTAAATTTGGCATCAGTTTGTATATAAGACAACTGGAAAAACTCAATCTGGCAACTTGGTCAGGTGATGTTTAGAATGCGATGAAATTGTAAATAGCATAATATATGAGAAGCGGTGGTCATTACACAGAGAACGTGTAATATTTGAGAAAAATCATATCTTAAAGGAATGGTCCTTCAGATGACAAGAAAAAGACAAATTGTGTGTTGGAATAAGGTTATGTTGAAATCAAAATACTCGAGAAAATATCTTGAAAGAAAAATATTTATTTCCTAGTACAAGGAAGGAGTGATTCGAACAGCTCGGGAGACTCGAAGAGACTGAATTAAAAACTGCATATTTTCTAAAGGTAAAAGTACGGAGGGCGAAGCACAGTTAGTCGCATGTGCAAAATAAGTAAGTTTCTACTTATTTATAAGTTCACTTATATATAAGTGAAAACTTAAATTAAAAATAAGAATTCTACTTTAGAGAGAACATTTACTTGCTCAGATACATAAAATAATTAAAAGTTAGGTGAATAAATTTTTACCAACCTAGCTTGTAAAAATTTCCAAAAATTCAAATTTGCTAATGAGGATTTTTACCAATCTAATTAGTAAAAATGACAACGTGGGTAGTCTTTAACGAGTCAGTCCACGTAGGTAATTTTAATTTTTTCATTTTCCTTCCAAGTGAGCTTAGAGGACGGGGAATTTTGGAATTTTCAATTTCTCAGTATTTTCTATAAAAAACACATAATATGTGTCTCTAATATTGGGAAATACTCATATGTAAAGTGTCTAATCATGGTCGAGTCACTATAGCGGCTTTCCCGTCCCCTACAGGTTACGGGGGCTAGCCTGGGTTAAATTGAAAAAAAAATACAATTTCCAATATAACCGCCATAACAATTTTATTCATCACTATTTATACACTATGTGAATCAAAACAGTGCTCTTTATTTCTATTATTGTTCCATCAAAAATATCTTAAAATTTATTTATATGTCCACTTGGCGTAGCTTTTTTCAGTACGATGACTTTCGTGTCACCAAACCAGACTTAAATTACTCTTCATAACTTTCACCTCAGATGTAACAGACCACTTTTTTGAAAAAATTAAAAAAAAAATTCTAGACACTTACGTGCAAAATATTAGGCAATTACTAATAAATAGCTTAAATTATGTGAGTACTTAATGTGTAATGAGTTTCAACAATTAAAAATCACGAATAAAATTGTTATAGCTGTTATACTGGAAATGGTATTTTTTCAATTTAACGAAAAACTGTAGAAAATAGCACATTATACTTTATATTTAACTTTACATTTAACAAGAAAATATAAAATTTTTCTATCAATGGAAAAATGAACTTTTACCAATAATTCAAAATAATTAGCGAGTTTCTGTACTGAACTTCTGAAAAATAAACTTGATCGCATAAAATGATAAAAAGACTCGTGTCTCCGAGAGCATTTACAAGTCCCTCGCGGCACTCAATAAAAGTACGTCGTAAAATTGCACCGCTCGTCGTAAACTTCGACTTTTCCACCGCGATATACGTTTACGAGTACATGATAGCAACTGCGTTCGTACACTTCTGCCCTTTTCAAGCTTAAGTTTTCAGAGGATGTGCGCTTCTTGCAATGACCGTCGGCTTGGCGCGTGGCTGCCTGTTAAACAATGAGGCGATAAAAAGTTGGATGTTAACATTTGGGGCTTTTTGCTTTCTCAAACGATTAGAGACTTTGCAGGGAGCTTGTTTTCGTCGTGGAGAGGCGTTGATGAGACAAGTTCGCCGGGCAGCCTGTCGTAACTCAAAATAATTTGCATCTAAATGCAATTCCCTTTTTCTTTTTTTACTTGTCTGATGCTTTGACCGAAATTGCTAACCTCTCGCTTCGGCTCAAATTTATACTCGCGTAAAAATATTTGCGGAATTTCGGCGACAAATACGGCAGATTGTCGATGGTCATAAAAATTTTAAAACGAAGGATATGCTATATAGATTCTCATTATCAGCTTGTTCCATTGTACGACTATCAAAGTATCTAGCGTGCCTTGTACGAAATAAAACGAGCGCGCAGAAGCAAAAAAATACGATAAATTGTGCGCTGGTCGTTGACCGGCGTGGATCACCGTGGAAATTCCCAAATTCTAAACATCACACGATTCTTTCCGTGAAAAAAAATGCTTACTTGTGAAAAATGAGCGGGACTCGAGCTACAGTCACCTTGCATTTTCCTCTTCTCAGAATCTAAAAATCCGCGTAAAACGCTATGGCAGGGTGCATGAATGAATTAATAGCTCGCGGACGTGCGGTGTCGAATGTCTTCTTCAATGTGAATTCTTCGTTTCAAGAGTTCGTAACCGGTTGTCTCCGCACTTTTTCATAATGATAAATGACCTCTTCATTTTTGCTTCTTTTCACCATTCTAAAAGATTCTCTTCAAAATTACTAGCGTTAGATTAACTAAGAAAAATTTCGATGAAAATTTATGTTCAAACTTAACGGCAGGAGCTGTGTAACTCAAGCCATATTTGTATATTGTATAGTGGATTAGTAAATAATAGGTATACGCATATTATTTTGTTGTTTGATTAAAAACGTAATTTATAAATGTTAAATTTTTCTGACCGATCAAGCTATAAATAACAAATTCACGTTTTTCTTATAAAAAAATCAAAACAAAATTTCTGTAATCTTGGAAATTTTATAAAAGAAAAATATTGTTTGTTCTATCAACGTTATTAGCGGACGTCGCCTATCATCTTTAAAGGCAAACAAACCGACAAATAATCGTCCGGTAAATTATCAAAAACCTGCGCCAGCGATAATCGATTGTCGCACGCGTGTTATACTATTCTCTGGGAATACCAGTTTTCGATCGTCTTCCGAAAATCATAAATCCAGTGCTATCCACACAGGCACACAGGAACTTTGTAAATACCCGTAATTTATAGTATTTACATACATGTGAGGGACACACTCTGTGTGTTGCGTGTATATATACGCGTAGTAATTGATTCAGGCCTTTGTCGAACAGCGGAATGTTTAATCATCCGGGCGACGGATGTTTTTTCCTGTTTTATGGTGCGAGCCGCGAGTTCGAGATCCTAAAAAGTCTCCAAGGTCTGCGAGGTGCGCATCGATGAAGAGCTCTATGGTGTATCAGGGAAAAAAATGTCAAAGCTTTTATTTTGCTTGAGAAATCGGAGGCTGGATTAAAAAAGGTGGATCGTTCAAAAAAGGACATTAGGAAATCTTTGCCTATCGTTGAAAATTCATCGGATGCGAAAGTTTCGGACGAACTGTAGTTATTTTTTTATCGCCGAGTAACGGGACCGCAGCCTTGATTTATCGGCAATAGTTGAAAGTTCGCTCCTCTTATTTCACTATTTCGTAATGTCAGTTTTTATAAGTCTGAGTCCTACCGAAAGGGTAAAAGTAAGTGGAAAAATCTAACTTTTCATTCACCATCGTTAGTATGCCTATTACTCCTCGTATTGAATTACGCTCATTTAATTCTATGCACAAGTCCAATAGTAAATTGCGTGTCTTCTATCTTTTTTTTCGTCACACCGAAGTATCCGAGTACTTCATTAAGCAAGATTTATACCAATGAAACCCGAAATACATAAATCTCAACAGCTTTGCAATGACGGAATGTAAAAGAACGTTTTTAAGTATCTTTCAATACTTCGCTATTAAAATCTATCAAGTTAATTATCCTCGACTTTTAAGACAATCGTTCAAATACAAGATAAACATAATGACTATACGAAATTACGCAAATTCAATTTATCAACCTGCGACTTGTTAAAATCGATAAGCCAATAAACCACGCATTTGGAGCGGTATCATCGATCGAGGCATTGAAATCTCCGTCCTCCATTATAAAAAAAAAAAAAGAAAACAGACAAGAGTCCGCCTTGCGACATCATTAAAGTCTCGACTTGTTACTTCCGCCCCCGAGCAACCTCGACTCATTGAAATCGTCGAAACGTAATCGGCCTGATGCGCGGCGAACGCTAGAAAAATGCGAAATCGCAAATGCACTCGCGTTCGTGAAAACACTTTGCAAGCGGTACACAAGTTCTCCGAAGTCTCGCTCCTTTTTTTCATCCGATTGTTGTTACAGGCTGTCTCGAAAAGGTCGTTACAGGCTCATTGTGCGCACCAACCAGCGCTTTTCTCGCGCTGCTCACGCGTCCTTTTTTAGCGGACCTCCGCTGAAGTGTTTTATCGGTAAATGACTCTTGTAATGGGATTGTGTAAAAGTCCAGGCTGGAAATGAGCAGTAATTGAGACAACGTGTAAAGTTTTTCTACTGCTGGTTGTTAAACCATGAGCTGCGGAGAGAATGAAATAGAGCGATTGCTGCGATTTTTAAAAATTGATCACCCAAGGTATACATAGACACTTTGGCATTCAACAATGTCTTTTTATCGAAACAACAATAAATTACAAAGGGGAACAAATAAAAAGCTTTACTTGCTTCCATTGAAAATTGATGGACGAAACCGGTTAAAAAATGTAATAACAATAAGAAGGGATCCATTTGTAAACATTGACCGTCACAACAAAGAGTCAAGGCCGGCTGCCAGCTACAAGCTCGACAAAGCCAAGCAGATAAAACATTGCTCACAATTATCGGCATCGGCTTGCGACTGGCAGCTGGAAAAAACGCGGCTCATGGCATCTCACGCGACGCCGTCAAGGTCTCTCTTGGATACATAAAGCCACGAGTGCGAAAACGCGCCTCTTGTCCGGACGTTCATCTTCTCCTTTCTCCTTCGCTGATTCCCGCTTGACGAGTCGCAAAAAGCACACTGCAGACACGCTTCGCCCGAGTGAATAATTCGGAACGGACGGCCTGCAGCTTTCGTCCTGCGAGATTCCCCCCAGAGCCTAGTAAAAAAGTGTCCTTTCAAGCTACGTGTCTTTGAATAATTCACCGAAATATTGGAGGATGCGCTGCAGCGCAATTGGCCAGGAAACGCCGTCCACGGTAATGACTAATGGTTCACGCGGTTTACAATGAAAACTCACGCGGAGCCCCGAGGCGATCGATGCGGCCTTGGCGGATATACAGCCCAATCGGCCGCTGCCGGAAACTCCACGCGACATTCCTTTGTGAAGAGGAAAGTGAACAAGTAGCTTCTTTTCCTTTTTAAACGTCTTGCAGATCTTTTTATGGATGGATGGAGTACGATTCCGCGCAAAACAGCGACGAGTTCGAAGTGTCTGCGGCTGAGTAATTCAACCTTGATTCTGACTCTAAAGATTTGCTCCTTAGATTAGGGCCGCCTCGGCCGAATTGCGGGAGTGATGATTGAAGAGCTACTTATGAGGAGATAATCATCGAATGCGATGTGTCTATTAATAATTTTGAAATTCTGAACGGGTTTCAGGTGTTACTGATTAGCTGAAGTAATTTATAGCTAAGGATTAGGATTATTAATAGCTGCTATTTGTCATTTCCTTTTTAGTCCAATTACAAGAGATTTTTCAGTGGCCAATTTTATCTCCGATATGACAAAACAATCAAGGAGGTTTGGACAATTTTGCGGTCGACCTTCGAGGTTAATCCTACAGTTTAAAATCCAGTCCATTTTGCCGCATCAAAGATGTCGGCATCTGTAGCGTTTACTAATTCTCAGTTGCAGAAAAAAATAATGTATATATACAAACGACGAAAAATCTCGCTTTTTAGCTTGGCGATCAATTATTGTTTGGGAAATTTGTTCAAATCGTCACCCAATAACAATATCGAAGCAATTTATTTTTATTCACTCATATTTCTTAATTGACGCACACTGCGTACAGTCGAACGTACACGCGAAAAAAAGAAAACAATTTGTAATTCGATTAAAAGTTATTCACTAGCCTCCTTCGCGAATAAATACCAGACAATCATAATGGAATCCAGCGGTGGATTGTTTACGGTTCCTCGTTGTCGGATTCGAAAGAAAAAAAGAAACGATGACTCGTGTTGCAATAAAGAAAATTTAAACGTAATTTATCGACTGCGTGCACTGACGCTCGTAAACCGTCGGTGCGCATATACGCATCCCATTGGTTGAATGCGATCGGCAGAGAAAACGTTATTCAGTCGAAGCAACAAACTTTATGAAACGTCCAAGCATGACATTGGCTTGTCATTTACGCGCGGCGCGCATATTTTGTTACTGTGGGCGACGTAGTTTCCCGGTGCAACCCCTGTTCGCCCGCTTTTTGTTTGCGCGACTGTGTTGCTTGAAATCGATTCAAAGTGTACTTTTGTTAATTTATTTTATCTAATGAAATGGAGTTTTTTTTATGTCTAACATCAAATTCGTAACTTTTTTCAGAGATGCAATTGACGCGGGAATTTAATGAATCGAATGAACGATTTCGTAATTGATCCCTTGCGTAATATGGACGTTCTGTCGGAGTATCGCGCGTACTAAATTTTTTCCAGTCTGCTTTTAGTTTAGGGATGACCGCTACACCGAGTGCCTTATATTTTCACTATATTTCCGTTAGATTTTAACCGACTGAGCTAAAAATTTAATTAAATATTCGTCAGCATTCCAAACGGTCCCAATAAGGTTTTCGGCCCGTTTCATATAAAAGGGCGAGTACAGTAATACATTGTATGGAAAGAAAATAAAATCAAAAAATCATTTTTTGCAATAATTTGAACAAAACTATCTTTGGTGAATATTACAATGGTCAGCTTGCAAAAGTATAAAAAATACAACTTTTTTTTACAAAAAGCCGTTTTTTAATAAAAAAAACGCTTTTTTGAAATTTTTGAATGTCATTTTAAAATAAAAATTTAAAGACAATAGTTGTGCAGCTTTGAAAGATACAATTTTTTCATGTACAACATATTTTTCTACAATCAGATTTAGAAGCTTATTGCAACGGAAACCGGTGGCGTGTGTGAGGGAAGACGGTAAAATGATTAAATGGCGAGCATTGAAAATGGCAAATCGTCCCATTGTTCCTACGGAATATAGTAATTTTTACCATAACATTTCTCTTCGTGTGCAAAAGGATTTAAAATTCGAACGCGACACTCTCGAAAAAACATGGAAACAAAAGAAAAAACAAATCGCCAAGGCATGATCTGGCCTAGAAGACTTGAAAATCTCTGTTTTCTTTATTAAACCACGCGTGCACACATTGTATCCACAGCGGACACCTTGAGGCGAAAAGAAACTGACGGTGTGCAAAAAATCAACGAGCGGCGAACGAAACCGAACCTTTTCTAGGCGACGTTGCATTAGATGCGGTGGCCTTCTTTTCCCGCCTTTTTTTCCTCTCCCCGTCGAGCAAGTTAAAAGTTTTCCCAAACCCGGGAGGGGGTCCCGTCACCCTGACACACTAAAAGCAAGCGCGTGAAATTGGCGTCGTCGGTGGTAAGTACAAGCCTCTGACAGAGGAACGGGACTTAATTCCTTATAAATCAGCTTAACGAATTCGCGCGCTTTTGTACGCTCAATTATCGCGCTTCGCTTAATAAATCGACGATAATAATGTTTTTCTATTTAATTATTTATTAGGACGCGTTTCCGCGAAACGGAGCTCATTGCGACTTCGATTTGGTGATTTCAAATGTTTTCCCTTGAAGAAATATATTTGATCCTTATATTTGAACCTTACAAAAACGTGTCATTTTTTAACAAAATTCTACTGCGACTGACTTTCGAAATTTTGAAAATAAAAACTTGCTGCCGCTTAAAAAAATTGATCAATTTCTTCCAATTGATCAAATAGAATAATTAAGTGCCGACATTTTATCGATTAGTTTAATCTTGGCTTTGTCATCATTAAATAAGTTCTGTGCAAAGTAAAAGCAATTGCTCTTACAGGAAAAAGCTTTTGCAGTAGCATTCGATCATCGATCGAAAAAAATGATTCAATTACGTTAAAAGTCGAGTGACCCATTAAAGCAGCTCAAAAGAAAAGAAAATGAAGAAAATTCATACGTCGGTTAATTTCTCTGTTTCACATGCGCGTTGCGGTGCAGCTGAAAAAAGGCGAATTCTTCAAATTAAAAGGTTATTTTAGCACACCTGTATCCCGGCTACGTGACGAGATTGGCTCGAGCCGAGCGAAACGAAACTCCCTGACCCATTAAACGAGAGCCGCGATCTCCGAGTTGCAAAATAGCTCGCGGAGCCTTTTAAAAAAGTTTGAAGAATTACGAGGTAAGACGGGGATATACGCGGACAGATTTTCGCCTTTTAACGAGTTTCGCGTCCGCTAGCAATGCAGCGTCGGTAGAACCTCCGCTTATCCGAGATCGCGGCGACCGTGTGCGTGAAAGCCCGCTATTTTATTTATATTCTCTCATTTTTCTTTTTACCTTGCTCTTTACTGACCGTGCAATTGTCCGCTAGAGTTTTGTAGACTATAGGCTTGTTCAATTGTTAATGAGTCATCGAGCATTAGTTTCCGCGCGGTCACTTTCACTGTCGCCTCGCTGCGCCGCCTTTTTTTTTTAATTTTATTTTTGTCACTGGTGCTGTATAATGTGCGCAAAGTGTGTCGCATTTTTTTAATTTTACGAGCTTCGCTTTTCATCAATATGTAAATTTTAATTGAAATTTGCATAGTTGCTTTATAAAAGACGGAAAAAACGGTACGAAGAGCACTTGCTGCCAACCGGGGAGTTTAATAAAAATAAGAATTAAAATGAGACTGACCCAATATCGCGAAGTAATCAGGCTAGATTCATCGTAATCTGTAGCAAGAAGGCTGACGCCCTTAGCGATGTATATTAGCATTGAGGCGACGATGAATGCCTATGTAAATATACGGTAAAAATTTTTTATCACATCTTTGCAATTCATTCCTCTGCGGATTCGAAATAACATCACCTTGTACCACATGCGGGAATGCGCTTGAATCCTCTCAATGGGCAATTATATACCACACTTTTTCCACGGTAAATTCAATCCGTTACTAGACCATGGCGATGATATTAAATAGAACGATACTTATATAAATGAATTAGCATCTGAAGGTTCGTTACACGATCATTAATAATCAATTAAATGCAAAGGAGACGCACTTTTTTACCTTCCGATCGCCATTCTTCGCGACGGCAAATTTCTTGCGCAACCAGTGTACACCGCTTCTTCGCCCCCGCTGCGGAAAATTTCTATTTCGTTGAAACGAAAATTAAACGAGAATTAATATTGACGGGAGGGCGAATAAATCGCGCATGAAATTACGGAATTAATGCTGAGCGAGAGAAAACATTATGTCACGTGGAAAAATGAAACTTTCTCAGCATGGCCGCGTTACATCAAGCTCTCGTTGCTCTTCTTTTGAATATTTAACGTTCCTTTTTTTATTGCTGCATAGAGGCTTCAATACGCTCGAAATTAATATTTTTTTGGGAGAATACACTTACTGCGATATTTATAGAGTTGCACGATTCTTATCATACGCGATGGCGTCTACTCAGGTTTCATAAGAATAGGAAATATGATGGATGTAAAATTTGTAGGTGCACCTATATTGCGTAAGGGACCGTTGCGATGTGCGCGCGCGCTCGGCGTAATATTCGGAAAAACAAACAGCGAAGTGAAAATGCAAACAGCCACGAGCGGCGAAATAATTTCGCGCAAGGCTATTAATTCGCGGAGGCACGTCTCCGAGGCAGGGCCTTTCGTCACGTCCGCGGCTCGATCCATAAAATTAAACGGAAAATTAAACATCGTAGTCGCGAAATTGCGGCGCACGAATTGCAAAAGATTCGGATAGTCGCCGAGGGTCTGCGCGCCGCCAGTCCAAGTGCGCTGAATCGTAAAAGCCCGCAGATGCCGATTATCGGCTATTGTGAAAGTGCACAAAGCCGTCGCGGCTTTGGAGTTTTGTATGACTGACAATGATACACACGTGGAACTGAAGCTAATTTGATATCGCTGTACGTTGATACCACGACCGTCAAAAAAGCCTCTCTAGCTCGGTGGGTTTATAAAGCGATAATCGTGCACCTCTTTTTGGGAGTCTTTGGCGGGCGCTTTCAAGGCAAGCCTGCTGTTATAGGTGAGTTCTTAAAATGTAACATATAAGGAAATTCATCGAATTCACTTTTTTAAAAACATTCATTTCATAAGTATAATTTAACTTAATTTTCTTAAATATTTTTATATTCAACGCTCATAAAGAAAATGTTATTAAATTACCCAAGTTTTCAAATTTCATGTTATACTCATCATAAAAAAGTGTACCGTATATTTACATTTTAATTGGATTTCAAGTGGCAGTAAACTTGCGAGTACAAAATTTTACGTGCACCGATTTTTGTGTGTAGGCGCACGCGTTTGTAAATTAGAAGGTACGGTGAAAAGTATTTACTTTACATTCAAGTGCTTAGTATGAAGGTTCAGCAGAAAAAAACACGACGCGTATATAAGGCACTTGGTTTTCTTAAGACTGTGCGTTGCGCACGATTGCATGGAGAAACGTTGAATATTCGCGGCCGCCGATAATCACCGAGGCGAGGCAAGTTCGCTGTAATTTTCCCCCATAAATTCCGCGGAGCGCGTGTGAATGATGTGATTTTTTGTTACCATACCAACAAGCCGCGGTGACATTCGAGCGACTGACTGAGTTTCCAAGTCACACGGCGCTCGAAAATGATCCTAATTAATTGCCTTATTACCCGAGCGTTCGCACCAACAGCTTTTTGCATTCGGGATAAATCGCACTTTCTACCACGGATTAAGCCCGTCGCTAGAATTACATTTTTCCTATCAGAAATGGCTCAATTTAAAAATTCTGCAGTTGGAAAGGCGAGATTAGACTTCGAATGGAAAATTGGCCGCAGCAACGAAACCGAATGTACTTGGACTAAAAATGTCCAAGATAAATGCCAACTGGGACAAGTATACGCACTTATCTGAATACACTTAGCTTGGCTGCATTACGTCAATCGCAGCGGCTTATCGGCACCTCCCCCGACCGACATCTCGAGTCATTACGCACGCGATCGTATAGAAACGCGAATCCCATGCCAAAATCAGTACCCTGCGATTCAATTAGGCACAGTGGTTCGGCGAAAAATTAACTCTGGCGGACTACCATTGAATCGTCGAGTCCGCGCAATAAGGCCCAATTAACGACTCAGTGTAATTTCCGTGTGCGCCGCGCACAAAAGAAGCAGGACCGTCCGCGGTACCTAAGACTCGGCGCAACGAATCAATTGCACGTGAAGTGGAGCGCACAGAGGAAAAGAAAGAAATTAATAAAGTTCGCTAATCGAGCCCTAATTTGACCTTATCGTTGGACTAATCCAGGCAAGCGAGCTTATCGGCAGCTGCGGAACGCGCCTTCTTTTCTTTTTCGTAAGAGACTGAGCTAAATAGACTCGCGTGTGCACAGTGCATTCCGCAGTTAAACGAGCCGCTCCGATTTTACTCCATGTTTTTCATCTTACTGTTTATGCGGCCGAGGTGCTCGCTACGCGACGATTTTCCAAACACCGAGATTAGCTTGTTAGTAGATTTTGAAAACGAAAGCAATTGGGTAACGAGGCTACGAGTTAAAAAATCAGTGAATCTTTCTTTGATTCCGTGGCGAAGCGTTTAGTCTTGTTTACGGTCGATGCGAAGCGACGTACGACTTTTTTTTCGAAGATCCGAGAGGCCACTTTTTCCAGTCGAGAAAATATCGCGATGACTAAATTCTCCCATTAAGCAGTACTTTCGAGTAATTAGCTCGTAAATTCTGATTGCGAAAGGAAGTCCAATCAGCGTCAACTCGCGTTAGGCGCGTTTTACTGCAAATAAGAGGATAAAATTTTCATTTGAAAAAAAAGGAAGCGACGCGGAAGATCTTACGTGCCCCCTGACCTACGGCCGTTTATCGAGGGCGCGTCGCTAATTAACGATAACATGTCCATTCTGCAAGTATAGATATATATACGGCGTCATCTCGACGTGGCCGCGCGTCCGCAGTAATTATGGAATCGACGCGCTTGCTGGTGTATCTATCGATGATGAATGGAGCTCGCCTAATGGAATTTTAATGAGGCCACCCTTCCCCGAGAATTTCCGCGGGCCGACTATTTAAAGGCTGTGCCTTCTCGACCGCAGGCGCCAATGCACGCCGGATACGGTGACGCAAAAGGCGTCGCGAGGTCCGCGATCGAGCCGCGTGCGACGTTTTTTATCGCGCCCCGCACATTTTTACGAGCGAAATTTCGTCGGGCGGATGTGCTGTCGATTCGCCATTAAAAATTCGCCGTGTTGCAAACATCAGGTGAGACGTTAGTGCTTTTCTGACGGCTACCATTACAAAACGCGCCATACGTGATTTGCGAGACGTGCGGCTATAAGGCAGTTTCGCAACGATGGGTCTTGGTCATTCTTTTTTATTTTTAACACCGAAACCGCGCGTCCTGCTAATTATGGCTCCATTTTTATGGGATGCTTGGGCGCGTGTCTGAGGAGTACCGTGTCATTCAAGAATGTCGCGTATAAATTTTTAATTAAGCAACAAGGCTATACGACTATAAAAGTCTTTGTTTTGCTTTCGCCTCTTTTTTTATTTTGTTTTTAACGATCCCATTATGAGCTGATCCTGCTTGCACTCGGAATTGCAGAAAAATACCGTAAAATTGCAACGGAATAAAGTGGAATCGCTCGCCTATTGAGCTCAAGTATAAATACATTTCAACTCGATTTTTTGCGATTGCGAGGAAAGCGAGTTCCGTTATTCTGCAACAAAGATGTGTACACACAAATAAAAAAAAAATAAAATCGACACCGATAATAACGCGCGCGTCAATTGCACCGAACGGCTACGCCGAGGTGACGTTTACAAGCTCGTAAATTCGCCTCGCGCGCGAACGCGCTGCACGCGGTCCGCCGTGAAAATGGTTTTAATCGCCGACGACGATTAATAGAGGCGTTTGGTGTCGCTTCTCCTCTACGTACGCGATTACACGCCGGCACCGTAATTGGCGGTACTTATTGTTTTTTCATTCAGGAAGCTCGATCGTTTTGAACGGATGCGTAGCCGACGGCTCCGCGGCATTATTATCGTGCCTTTTTCTTTATGACGAGACTTCAAGTGAATTGCCATATAATTAAGTGCATAATTAGCGGCATGCGAATGCAAGGCTCTCGGAAGCTTATGGTCTATTTCATTAGATTCGGATGAAATGGAGTGAGAATTTCACGCAAGTATTCTGACCATTCCTTACGACGCTCATTTAATTGCTTTATAAAGTCGAATCTTTGTAAATCTCATTTATTTATTCTTTTAAGTTCATCTATGAAGATTTACAGTTACTCCTATTTAGGATTCGTGCGAAAAATTAATTTGCATTTTTTAATCTTACTACTAGTCCATTATAGCTCAAACCGCTGTTGTTTTTACGATGATAATTTCTGCGATGAAATTGTGTATTTATTTTTCTTGCTACTAACTACCAGCTCGAGAGTAACCTGACCTTCGAATCAGTACAAATTGCTTGCTCCTTTTTTATAAATATATGTTTTCCGTTCAATTGCAATTATCTTAAAGTAAAATTGACTTGCTGTTATAAATATTTTAAAATATGCCATATTTTCCAACGTACATTCGTAGTCGTATCATAGGCGAATTTAAGGTTGTAATTGATAATTTTAGTGTCAACTTGCAATAAGGTTGGTTAGAAACTTTAACTTTACATTGAGTAGTGACAGACGAGCTAGGCGGGACACCCGCGAAAAATATTTCTGCTATTTCAAATAATCTAAACGATATTTGATTATTATTACACGCGGATATATGATCGGCGCGAGAGTGAATAAGTAAATAAACAAAGAAAGAAAGCAAGAAATAAATATTTGTGATGTTAAATTAAAAAACCAAGGTAACTGTAGCTTGCTGTAGGCAGTTGAACGGAGTCCCGATTGAGCGAGCGAACTCTCGTTTTCGTTCGGCGCCGGAAGGGAAGTCGCTCAAGTGCGAACGCCACGCTCCATGGGCCCGATAGCGCGCGCTCACCACCATTATTCCTTTCCTTTTTTTCCTCTCTCGCGCGCGAGCGCGAAGGTTAACTTTCGATCGCGAGCTCCGGTCTCGGGGGCGTCGCCACGGCCGAGTATATCGTGTTTTGCACGCCGAAGATGAATAGCGCGCGGAATTCTCTGTTTACTCCACCTCGCTTCACTCGAAATCACGGCTACACTGATAGAAAAGATCCTTTGATCCAAAGCCAGTGTCTTTAATATAAAGCCGTGCACATTTAATATAGTCCAAAGGCGTCGGTATTACATGTAAAGAAACGGTGGATTAACTATTAAGCCATCCAGAGGATTTTTGTCAGTAAAGATGATCGCGCATTAACTATTAAGAAATATTTCTTCAATGCTAATGCATACTTCTTTATTTCAAATACCATGACAAAATTTTTTAAAGCCGCCAAGACTTTGGCTTAAAGAATCTTTTCTATCAGTGTATGGCTGTGATAATGTCATTTGCTGCCGCTATTTCTCCTCGAGATCTCCACGCAGGCTTAGGAGCGAACATTATCCCAGGGACTTTGCTACACATTTTTAATTCTTATGGGCAATTGCGCCGCATTTAAATACCGAATTCACTTTCAAAGGCAATTACTCTTGAAAGCTGATAGAACGCGTTCGACACATTCGCGCTTAATGCGCGCGTGTCATCAAAAGACAAACTGTTTTCTATACCGAGAAAGTGCGCTAATGAAGTTTGAACCGGTATTAATATGACCGGTAACTTTTCATCGAGCCCGAAACCAGTTGTTTATTCGACTTTCCCGAAAAAAAGAAGAAGGAGAAGCACGCGCGATCGAGGCATCATTACACGCGTCCCAAAAGTCCCGGAGCCGTTGCGTAAGCGGCACTCGTGGTCCTACAAACGAGCGTCGCGATTTATTGGCTACCAAAGGCTAATCCGCCGCGGATAATATTTTCACTTTTCTTGGGGCACCGATACCAATTAGAGATACCGCGTCGAGCACGCATCTGTGAATGGCCGAGAGTGTCGCCCGTGTGAGAATCGAGCCGCCCGCTCGTTCTCAATTACGTCACTCTCGTAGGTAGGCTCGCATACAGGAGCCGGGCGACACGTCGTGGGAATTTTTCCGGCCTTCGCGGGAGATGCACAGGTGATCGGGTCGTGAGTAGCCTCGGCGTTACAGAGAGACTCTGCAGCTTTTCGCGCGGGCTCGCACGAATCGAATCGAGTCTTCATTTTTTCTTGCTGTTTTAACGAGCGCGTATTAATCGCAACGTGCACGCTCTCGGGGTCGTTAAACATTTCTGAAAAAAGGCAGTTTAGCAACTGCGCCAAGATTCGTCCAAGTTGGACGCTCGGCTTTTCTCTTGTGCTTTCAACATCACCCTCTATTATCGTCATCCATCATTATTATTTGGCTTTCGCAGTTCAGGTCGGAGCTTTAGTCCTTAAACAGAACGCCTTATTATTAGTCCATTTTTCCGATGCTTTCATCATTGCGAAGGAAAGTAATATAGCAGTGTCAGCGATGTGTATCATTACGACTTGCAATGTATGTAATATTAGAGCTCATCGGCCTGTTGGTCAGCAAACGCACTCCGCCTACTATGGATGTTGTTCTATACTGAACTTTTATTAAAACAAAATTTATATTAATTAAGAAGAGCACTGGTTTGTTAATTTATGAGTTTTTATTTTAAGTCAATCCGCATTCATTGAATATAATAAATATTGAAAAGATCCTAATCGTTTAAAAATTAGTCAAAGGTGCCTCATGCCGCTAATTGTGAGATATTTGAGAAATTTCAAGTGGTCGCGACGGCGCAGCGCTTATATCCCTCGGGCGAAGAATCGATAAAAAGAGCGAGCGAGAGACGCATGGACGTAAAAGGCGCAGCGCGGTTATCGGAGCATTTCCTCATGGAGTGGCAGCTTTCGCGCGGAGATTTGGTTCGAGCGGGTGAAAAGCGATTATATGCACGGTAATGCCGGGGGGCCTTACACAATTGACGGGGCGGCCGGCCGCGGCGCATTATGTAAGGCCACGATAAATTTTAGTTGGGACAATCGCGATTGTTCCTTGCAAATTGATTTTCACTTTTTTTCATGCCTCGAGGAGCCGGGCGCCGGACACGCCGTAGGCTCGATGAAAATTCAGCGCGGTCGGTGGGGCGGCTCGTTCAATTTCGGTAATTCAGCGGGCCGTACTACTGGCGGGATTTTGAAACGGATTGGGTAAACTTTTCGAAGCGTGCCAGCGAAACAAGCATAATTAATTTCTAATGGCTCGCGTTTATAATTTCTTTATTTTCATATCGGAGTGAAAGCTTTTTTAAAATTAACCGTCAAAAGTTTCTCAATGCGCCTATATATAGTTACTGAATCTGTCGATCCACTATGATCGGTGTACCAAGCATTCTCTTCCTGCATAAAGAAGTAGCGCAGTTTATCAATTGAGAAAAATTCTTTCACTGCTACAAGCTATAACGTTTGAAGAAACATAACTGATGCTTTTTACGAGCGAGATCGGTATGAGCTAAATCATCGATAAGACTTCCTTATTTCCTCTAATAGGCGTCAATTAACTGTTAACTAAAGAAACTATAAATTTGCAAAAGCAATAGATTGTCGGCTCTTAATGCGATTTGGCAGATCCTCCCAAATAGCCGGTCTAGTCTCTCACCTCGGGGATCGAATTGGCGCCGCATGTGACCCCGGCTGACCCCGCTTCTTCCTCCGATCGGCCAGACTCTCTCCCTCGGCGGAGATCGGCGCGCGTCAGGTGCACGGTTCACAGCCTCCCCGACGGCAGTCGCTCGCGCGCTCGCTCCGCGGCCGTCTCGTCGATCCTCGCCGCGGAACGAGAGCCGCCGATTGCACGCGCTTTCCTTCCGGGGTCGACACGCGCCTGCCTCTGCGTCCGTGCGTGTGTGCTTTTCGCCTTTTCCCTCGCCGATTTTTCTAATGCGCGGGCAAGACATGACCTCGGAGGCCGCAGGTGCTCTTCAGGGATTTCGTCCGCTCGCTTTTTCTAATTTCCAGGCGCTGTGAGGCAACCCAGTTGCGAAAACTGGAATTTAATACAAACTGCCAGGGGGTAATGAAGTGCCTGTTTATTTAACCTTTTCTTCTTCTTTTGTTTAATTTAGTAAGAGCAATAGCCGGGTGAATTTTTGCTTGCTTAATGATTTTTTTTAATTAACATGCAAGCGTCGCGGCTTGTGGTTGAGCAAAAATTTTCCTTCGAGTCGTGTTTTGTCGTAACTGATGCTTTTTTCACCTAAAGTGTCGCAGGTATAATGATTCCTGTCACGCGCGCCTGCGATGCTAATTATGCTTGTGCTACTGTAATTATTATAATACCATTAAGGACCTTTTCTAACGAGTTCTTCAGACAGTTATCTTTCTGGATAGATTCTGTTTAAATGAATTGTTCGGCATTTGGAAAGTGATGCAAATAATAACAATAATTATTGTTCTCATTCCGGTCGAAGTTAACGGTACTCCGTCGGCAATAATTGTTAATTTTATAAATAAGCAGTAAATTCAATAACTTATTATTAGACAAGTTATATCAATCGCGGCAATAAAGTTTTTATTGCTTACACTAAAAAACCAGTGAGGAAAAGTGTGTTTATGCCTTTTTTGCCTTGGGAGAAAAAAGCGCAACCGATTTACATTCACTTTGTGCTATTTTGTATATCTGTCTGCTCAATACAAGAAACAAAGCAATACCGCGAATAAATCATAACGATTCCCTTTTTCTCAGTCACTACCCGTTTGATTTATACGATGACACGTCAGCTTGGACTAAACGCTCCGTTGCCGCACGCAGATTAAATCAGTGAATTAGCTCGTAGCACTGACACACTGGCGCACCACCACCCAAAGATGATATTCATTGATGAACGAAAAAATAAAACGCTTTATTATACAATATTAGGTGAGACAAACTTTCTCCTGCCGGGCAAATATAATTTCTCAAACTTGCCAAATCACTACATTTCGTGTCCTTCCCTTACTGCTTCTAATCAAGTCCGGTACTGTTACGAGAGTCGATCGGCTGCGACAAAAAGCTTACGCAATACCAAGCTTTTCTTATATCCAATGGCGAAGGAGCTCCGGAAGCACCGTTAAAGCACAATTCTATTTCTAAAAAAGTAACATTTGTATTGAAGAGCGCGTGATAAAAAAAAGCTACCGATGACCGAGAGAAATACCGCGAGACAATAGAGTAGAGCCGCGGAGAATGGGAAAGCCGGAAGAGCGTCGTAAACCTTGGCTAATGGAGTGCGCACGTGTCTCGATGCTCCGGCACATGTCGCTCGCGCGCTCTGCCTTCTCCGCGGCAATTAAGCAGGTATTAGCGTCGCGGCCCCGAACAATGCCGCGGAATAATAATCGGCGCTCTCCTCGCTGCGCCGATCGAGATGCACCGGTCGCCCGAGCGGCTTTCGATTATTAATTGTCGGGACTTTGGTGCGCGCGCGAGCTCCGAGTGAACGCTCGTGAAAGTACCTCGCCTCTCCGCTTGTAATTGGATACTCGGCGAGTTTTGCGCTAAACCACTTGGGGAGCGATTCTTTTCTCTCTCTTTTTGTTTGTTTTCAAAGCGGTGAGCTTATCGCGCGCGAGTCGAGTAATACACTCCAGGCGACCATTACACACCTGGGTATATATATAATACATATAAAGCGATCGGAGTCCTAGAATTTTAATTGACTGAATTGTGCTAATTGGACAACGCTGTTCATCGATTTTTATGGCTGTTTTCATTACGCCAACTTGTTATACGCTGCTTACGGAATATCTTCATTTTGTAGTTTAATTCCTGCGCATCAGTGTGGATGAATCGTTAATGTGTTTATTACATTTTGCCTTTGCTCTTTTAATCTTGTGTAATATTTTATCCGTGTCTCGAATTTTTGTACACTTTGTGCAAATGCTATACGTATATAACTAATCAATTTGGACAAACGCTAATTTTGTACATTTAACATCTAAACTAATATTTCATAACAAGTTTTCTTTTGAAATTCTAGAAATACGCCGTTGCACAGGCCAGGGGTCACAAAGGCTATAAAATCGTAGAACAGAGCGGTATCTACACGCGTATAGTCTTGACAGTATTAATAACTGTCAGGTGGAGCGGGTGCGATTTCCTCGGTTCGAGCGTGTTAATAACTATTATGCGATAAAAAAGCAATGCGCTCGTTTCGGTATATTAATTTTTTGCGCTACAATGCGTCTTACATAAGTGCCCGAGATTGTGATCTGCGTGATTTATCCCACTCGGGAATTTCAATGACATTTTTAACACGATTTTACGGTCTTGCCGACGACGCCGGTAAAGCCATAAACTAAATTGGTGTTCCCCTTCTTATACAATCGTAATCGCTTATTAGTCTTGCAAATCGCAAGATAAATTTTTACCATTCGTTCATTCAATTATTTCAATAAATATTTGAGTCTGAAACGTATATTTTTTGAAGTTTTTAATTTCTGAAACTTTAGCGTACTACAATGTATACTATTTTGAGTGGAATGCAGATTTTCGTTTCTATGTGCGAACGTCTAACTAACGTCCCTGTTTTCTTTGTTTTGCAGCGATGTGGCGCAACCCATCAGGAAATCTCTTCTGCAAAATGATTCGCATTGTTGCCTTCCTGTGTATGGCGATTCTACCCTTCGCAAGATGCAGCAAGGTAAGGCCTTGGTTGGCACATCGCTAAATTGACGCTACGCGGTTCAATTAAAATAATTTCCGCCTCATAATATCGTCGGCAATGAAGCCTATCCCGGATCTCAACAGCCTGCGTACGACGCTGTTTTCAGAAAAAAAATGTTGCATAAATCTACACCTGCTAGTATAATTATTGTTAATTCAAATAGTCATTAAAAATACTGGGAATCAATTGCCTACAGGCCTTAGGTGGCAAGGTTAATCAAATGAAATATCGAGCTATCAAAATAAATTCTACTTTCTAATATTAATTGAAATCAAAACAGTCTTCTTTTCTATTCATCGGCCTCAATATAGATTTTGTGTTATGGTCAATAGCAGTGCTTTGTACATAGCCAATAGGATAATAATCAATCGAGTTGAACGGCCTCGCAAAGTCCTATTATAAAAACGAATTTATCAGCCGCTCGCATTGCGCAATAAATAATTCTGAGATAAATGGAGTATATAAGCACGCTTCCCACCGAAGCGTCGTTTTTCATAAAATTTTGAATGACGACTATTTTATGAAGTTGACTCTCGCACAAAATGAAGTAATTACTATCGCAGCTCGTGTGTATTTCCTTGCAATAAGAAACAAAGTTTCACCGACGTGCCTTTTTGCGCTCGGTAAATGCAAACAGCAATTTAGGATGGAATATATCGCCGATCGGGTCAGTCAGAAAAATTTTGCTCCGCCAACCCGTTCATTACATAAATACGACGAGAGCTCGACTTATCGGCGATCCGCTGCTCGAGCGCCTATTGGTCGTTGCTCAATAGACGCGCGCAGCCGAGACACAATCGAGCGCGCGGCGCATAAAATTCAATTTCACCGCGGGGCGCATCTGCAGCGGCCGCGCGCGATTTCTTTGTTGCGGGGCAGTTGAATCAGGGGAAATGCAAAGCGGCCGAGTGTGTGCACCGTCGATCTCCCACCCTTACCCGAGAAAGCTATGATTCAGATAATTCGTCGGAGTGTCGGCGCGTGTCTGTCAGGCGGCCGATCGATCGAGTCCGCCTATATCTTCCGCGCAGCTTGTAGAGACAGATAAAGTTTCGACGGTACGTTCGCTTTCATGGGCTTTTTCTCGGCTTTTTTTTAAGCATAGGCTCGAATTAACTTCTTTTGCGAGGGTTTGTTGGCTTATTTAGGATGCAGGAAGGGTCGTTTTATATGCAACGAGGATGAGGACGATAAGATCTTTAGTGTAAGGTGCAAGAGGATCGTGCAGTTTCTTACTTTGCGGTAATTTAAATGTAGCACGAAAGTTCTGAACAAAGTTTTCTGGTGTACGGGGGAAACTCGAGGGAGGAGCGGAGAGGGGAGTTTTTTCCCGTCGAACGAATGAAACTTGCGCTATCACTCCAAGTCCGAAGTTCTAATTAATTAAAAAAAGAGCGGAGGAGTCGCGTATTAAGTAACAGCAAACTTTCAAGAGTCAATGGTTTTTTATCTTGAATACAAGTTTTTGAACTCGCGCAATTTTCACATTTAAATTCATCGGTAGAAACGATATCTATCCGCAGTTCGCTCTAGAAAACTCCAAGTAACATTATTCATAAAGTGTAGAATTTATTGGGTACTATTCTGCAATCAGTAGATACAGTCGTAAACGGTCAGACGCGCGCGTATCAATTAAGACGAAACGGAGGAAAATGCCCAAGTGACTTTCTACTCTATGGAAATGAGAGTTTTGCAAAAATAGAAAAAATCACTTTCATCCGGAAAATTGTGGCACTTGTAAAAAGAGAAACATGAAAGACACTGATAAAGCTGCGGAATACTTTAATTATTGCAACATTTTATTGGGTTTCCGAGCGATCCTTGAACGTTGCGCCACCGGCTGAACAATAAACGTGTAGCGGCACTCCCAGGGCGTCGCAGCAAGACCGATAAAAAAGCCGCCGCCACGATCGCGAGGAAAAAAGAAGAAGAAAGATTACCTACAGAGAACCGAGCTCATCAATGCGGCAAATTGACGGACGCGTCGCGAACAATAGGCTGGATCCTCTGCCTCGCCGTCCGCTTTCTCGGCAGCTGCTTCTAGAATCGCGAGTCTTGGCGATCTCTTATCAGTGGGCCGCGATCCAAGGGGGCTATACCCTCGGCGTGAAAGCGATCGACCTTAGGAGCTGATCCAGCCGGGGACGAGGGGCCGAACGAAAGGGAAACGAGCGGGGCTCGCTCGCGCTCGGCGGCCGTAGCTCAAAGCGCACCGGCCGAACGTTAACGGCGCCGCGTGAGTTATTGGGCACTTAGGTGGCCGGGGCGGGGGGACGCCTTGGGAAAATTGCCGGTTCGGCATGGGAACAATTATTCGCGTAGGAGGCTGCTGGCGGGATTTTTCTACCGGTAGCCGGGGTGGCTGTAAAAAATAATAAGAGCACCGGTGGGCTGCATTGGAAGACGCTGTAAAAAACGGGGAGGGGGCTGCTACTCGTCCGAGGCAATTCGCTGGCAAGGTGCAGCACCGGTGTAATGCATACCTAAATGGACGAACGAGCAATAAACTTTGTACTGGGAGGTATAGGCGAAAGTTTAGCATGTTTACGACGGTGTTTAACGTACTAATGACGTGGATTCATTTAAAGTCAAGGGCGGATTGCCGCGGTGAAAAAAAATTATTATTTACGATCCTCGAGTATGTTGAGAGCCCGGATTCGTAAACATTTATGGTTAATTAGGATTTACGGTGGTAATCCGATAAATGAGATTTTTTATGAATTTTAATTCTAACATTAAATTTAATTATGATTGTTGGAAAATAGCCGCGCGACTTTTTTCTGCAGTTTAGTCAGTGATTTTTTTATTAATTCGTCTGATTTTTCTCATCCAAATAGTGTAAATGCAGCGATTTAAATATACATGCTTCTTCTTTAGAATTCTAAAAAATAATCTTCAAATTGTGACTAATAATTATTCGCGTTTCGCTAACGAATTAATTAACATTATTTTCACAAGGCTGACTTAGCAATCGCTTTTAACGTGCAACGCTACTGCTAATGAGAGCCATATCTAGCGAATTACACGCGCATAAAACAGAAAAGGGATCTTTCAAAAAACAACGATTCGAACAAACAATCGTCGGATATCTGCAAATTTAAAGAGACGATTAGCATAAATGTCAGCCATCCGAATTTTTCTGAACAGACCCTCGATTGCCACTTTGCCTCTCATCTCGCACAAAACCGAGCCATGTGCCGATATAATTCATCATTTCAATCCGTGGAGGAGCGTTTCATCGCCGTTCCCTCTCTCCCCGGATCGCCGTACCGTCCGTTCGAGCCTCGTCAAAAAAGAGAAAAAAAGTTGCAAAATCATTGCCGGCAATCAGCGCCACCACTAAAAGGATTGCCCCTCCTCTCGGCGGACAAATCGGCGATTTCCGGTAAGGAGATTCCGGCGATTGCCCGAGGCGAGCTCCGAAATACTAGTCGCGCGGGGTGCACTTTCGCGCGCGCCTTTTGTGCACCAGACGAAGCGAGCAACGCGTGCTCACAAAAGATCGAGTGGCGCCTTTGCGGGTCAATGCCGAGCGAGTCGCTGTTTTTTCTTCTCTCTCGTACAGCCGAACACTGTCGGCCGGAGGTGAACGGTGAAACGCTCGCCGCCGCGTATAGAAAGTCGAGTTGCTTTGGGCTGCGATTTTTAAAACGGCCAGTCTGTCTTTTTATTTATAAGCTTCTTTTTTGCGCACGCGCACACACACCAGCTGCGAGATTACATTTATTAATCATGCGAATAACATAAAATACAGCGGGTGAATTTTGAACCTAGTGTAAAATGATATCGCCTTGGCGCGGTGGGAGTGGAAGGATGAAAAAAAATTATTGAGCCGTTGGTAATTGAGATGGGATTATGAGGGGATTATGAGGGTATGTTTTTTGGGAGGAGGGCTATTTCATAATTGGATAGGATGCAGAAAGATTTTTCCTCGCGACAAGCGCGATCGTCGTTAAACCGCAGGCATTTTTATAATTATTATCGTGGCCGTTACGTAAAGGGGAAAAAATTCACTAGTACATCCTGATTTGCGGTGTTATTTCTTTTTTGCCGCCAGGAGATTTATTCGAATCATTAAGCGACGCTTTCTTCCTAATGTTTTGTGCAGCGTGCGAATAATGCATCTCCTTCCGTTTCGCGCAGACCCGGCACATACGCCATTACGGCATTTGGCCAGTTTCGAAACAAAAAGAAGTGCCCTTTCTAATTGATGACGTCCGTGAGATTTAATTGACTATTAATAATTTGCCTCCAAATCTGTGAGGTAAGGCTACGACGTTTTCTCAGCTGGTGAAGAAAAACATGCGCGGCTGGCGATTCAAGTCTGACCGATACGATCGGCTGTATTTAAACTCTTTCTGAATGGATAATTTGACAATAAAAACTGTGGCCGCTAAGAATATATATACTTTTTAACTTTTGGTGTTTATCTTTTTTGTAAACATCAATAAAATTTAGATGTCATTAATTATCGCATTGATACTAAGTATATGTTTATTATGGTTAAAGCAGATTTCCTGGTAATAGTACATTTCGAATGTGCGGTTAGACGTTAGAACAGAGACTAATAAAAATGTCAGCGTAAACATGACGCATTTATGGGCGGAAAAGTTTCGATTTTTTTCTGTACCGCTTTAAAATCATTCCACATGAATAATTTTGTAAAATTTTACGATCATTAGCCAAAAGTACAGGTAACGACGCGATAATTGTAGAAAAAATTTCATGCCGAAATTCGGAGCCTCAGAGCAATTTAATTGAAATGAACGTTCCTAAAATTTGAGAAATACCTGAGGATCTTCCATGCACGTGCGGCCGGAAAGTCAGCTTGTAAATCACAAGGCATAATTGTAACATTATGGCGATTTCTCGTAGAAAGTGACATTTCGCCGTCTTGGTCCACTAGATCATTGCCAGATGCTTATATAATGAAGTTGAAATTAAAGGCGAAAAATAGCGAACCGTCCGCATCGATTAGTAATCGATTTTTTTAATCTGTTTTCCAGATTCACGAACACATGACGAGAGAGGAGATGCTGAAGGTGTTCCAGGCGGGCCATGATTCCGGTGAGCACCTGCAAGAAAAAAATATATATCGTTTTTGCCGATTGCGCCAGATAAACACCCGATGCTCTCGCGCTCCACTATTTTTCTTGGCGATTCCAAGCTCCTTCATTTTTCTTCTCTATTAACGAGTCATTTAAATTGGAAACAGTTACTTTTAATTTTTGAATAACAAATCGAGACGGGACTGGCTCGTTTTTATTGTATCGTAAAACCAACCGCCACGGATTTTATCTCGGGCATTTCTAGGAAGAGCCGTTTTCTTCGCTAAACTCGAGGCTAACTTTTAAAGTATACACTTGTAACTTTTACACACTCCTCATCGTATTACGATCTTTTAATGGTCAATGACGAGCTTCACTTGAGCTACAAGATATTAAAGGTAGCAACGTGCTGAAAAATAATAAATATTAAACATAAGAACACACCTAGTTTCTTTGCTCTTTCAAACAGTAGACGTTTCTTAATACCAGTGATTTTCTATACACCAAGTCAAAAGCAAAAGTTTACTTTTCACTAGTCTTTATCCTTTCTCTCGTAAAAGAAAAGCCTTCGGAAATTTGTGCACAAAAAATTCGTGTCATAAATTGAGTGACAAATCAGTATCTTTTCGACTTATCATAAATATAAATTTGTGAAAGAAGAAGAGTGCGATCCATTTTTATAAAATTCACTACTGTTGCAATTGTTGTATTATACTCTTCAGGCCTTGTAACGATAAATCCTTCTCCAAAAAGAGAAAAGTGTTTGGCCTTACAATCCTACCGGGGATGGAGTGAACCCCACGCATCTGACTTTCACCCCGCGGACGCGCGCCAGTCCCGTTGTTGCGGTCAGCTGTTGCATCATCATAACCGGCGGATGGAAGACTCGCCCGCGGCAGATAAGAGAAGAAGGAGGAAGCGGTCGTTGGGAGTCGCGACAGGGTCACCGACTCCGTGACTCAGACGGTCCGCATAATATACGATCGCGAAGGGAATCTCACGAGCGCACATTTTTCACGCTCGCGAGGATGCCGCGACCGCTTAAATCCTTATTTATTGCCCTGAATCACCGGCGTGAATATTTTAGCGGAAAGAGTTGGGCGCGAAGCGCAACGAATTCTGCAACGCGCTCTTTCACCTCGTCGGCGGCGTTCGTCGCCGGGGGTTATCGGCTGGCTGCGTATCACTTTACTTAGTTTCCAAATTGACCATGGCAACAATTCTTAATTAAGTTAAATAAGGATTTATTTAATCGCTACCATTGAGACTGAAAAGAAAATATGTAAAAAAGTACGAAATGGCAAGTTAAATGTGAAAAAGTTTCGGTATTCGTGGACTGAAGCGATAAAACGTTTTAGAGTCGATACTTGTCCATTTGATAACTAGCGTAGATTCGATAATTTAAGCTCTTCCGCGAAAGATATGTTGCACGTATGACTATATTTTGGCTGACCGCATAATCTAGCCCAAGTGCTTTGCTCGGACGATCGGGGCTCTCTCGATGATTTTTTTATATGGAAAAATAGCGTGGTGCGATCGTCGTTCAAACACATCCGCCGTCAAGCTTTTTATTAGCGTCATTTTTTTTATCTCGGGTCGTTAAATTTTTAGTACACCTCTGCGGCTATTTGTTTTTATTTGCCGCACGCTTTAGGGAGAAAAATCAAATAAAAGTCAGACAGGATCCGTTTTTGTAAATGTCACGATGACGAAAATATACCGACAGTTCACTTAACTCTTCTTTTTCCTTAATTAATTGACAAAGCAAATGCCGTAATTTATTCATTTTAATCTATTAATTTGTTTAATCCTGAGTCCAGTTAGCGATTAAAAAATTGAACCGACGTCGCTGTTGCAGTTCCAGCATACGAGGTGGTACCGGTGCTGCACTCGCTGCACAGGCGGAGCCCCGAAGCCAATGAGGAGGTGCACCTGAAGGCCTTCGGGAAGAGCTATAATCTGTCCTTGAAGCCGAACGGGGGATTATGGTCAGGCAAGAATTTGGCCATGTGGACCGTCGATCGAAATGACTCGCACCTCGACGGCTTGCGCTACGAGAGGGTACCGGAAGTAAGTTGGTCAAGTGTTTTCCCTCTCTGATACCTCCTGCGTCCTTTTACACTGGCTAATTTCATTTCGTTGTATTTTTCGTGCATAGTTTCTCATACTTTGAAAGCGTTCGTTTCAAAGAGTATAATCAAAGTTAGTTTTGATGATGAAAAGTGACCGCACTGAAATCTTTAAAAGTCAAATAATTGTTTGCGCTTTTGAAAAAATACCCCTTTATGAATGCCAGTCAACTAAATTACAGCCTGCTGCACCGGTTAAGGCTTTTGAAATATTGGTCATTTTCCAGTGTAAAGCAAAAATTACCTTTGACGTTCATTGTTTCTGTAATTTCTCTGACATCACTGCGGGCTGCTTAAACGCGGCAAAAAAGTATTACTTTTCTACTCACTTTTGCAAGAAATTGTACAATCGTTATAGGTTACACACATGAGTGCAAAGCGCTTGGAAAAAGACTTGAGATAACTAAGAAGGAATGCCAAGGTTACAGTGCGAACGAACGATCCTGGCTATCGTTTTGAATATATGGAAATGAATTTTAATTGGCTTAGCTGTCGACAATAAAGTTCCTAATTTATCGGAGTAAACACCGATTTTTCTGAGCAACTTCTCTCGACATGCTGTCCGCTGTAATTATGAAATTACGCATTTCTATATAAACGTCAGAGTTTTTTTTATTTTACTTCACCTCCCATGATGCGAGTAGAATCTTAATATAAATATTAATTTCATATGTCCATTTTCTCGCTAGTTACTCTGCTTCCTTTTCATATGATCGCTTCCTATATTCATAAATAAACTTGAATTTCTGCGTAATATCATTAATTTTTCTACATTATTGGCCAACAAAGAAAAATTACGGCAGGTAAAAAGTTATTAGCGATCTGCGCTCGTCTCGCACAGACTTATCCGGACCTTGACCAAGTTACGTCACTTTTTCAATCCGTCTAAAAAGTACCGAGATTTGAAATCCGCGCTCACCTCCCACGGGCGAACAAAAGCCGCGGCCAAACATAAGTCACAGTGGCTGCGCACGCAACGGCGTTTCATTAAACGAAACAAAAAGGCAACTTTCCGCCTGTCCTCCCTCGAAAAGCTTCGGCTGCGCGTTCGCTTTGCACTCGGTGCACACCGAGTAGATCGGACTCCCAGTATCAACTGGCGAAAAAAATCGTTCACATCTGAATCTGCCCCGCAGGAGGACGCGGACATCGGTGACATCTACCAGGACACGGAGAACATGGCCTCCATCCTGATGCATCGGGACTCCAGCGGGAAAGTGCTTGTTGTAAGTATAACATCGTTTCTCAATTTCGCGGCCGTTCCATTTTCGGGGTGCGCTGGTGTACACGCGCACCGCTCGTTTGGCCGCCAGCCTCCCTGCAAGCCAATCGGAGATCGGAGGGCCGCGATACGCGGGCTACTCCTTCATAATTTGCCGGCGGTGTTGCGCGAGCGGCGAGGTTGCCTCGAGGAAGTTGGCGCGCGTCGTTGCCCAATGGATTTCCGCCGGCGCGCCCGCTTTATTCGTCCATTTTCCACGCCATAGAAACGTCGCTCCTATTCGGCGCTGCAACCTCCCCCTTTTGAAGACGCGTGCTATTTCTGGCCCGGTTCCGTAATGCGAGCGGCCCTCGTAATCGCCCGGCATTACATCTCAATGGAAAATTCCCCGCGGAAACGACGCGGAGTTTATTGCGTTAGGTCAAACAAGAAAATGTCGGAACAACGCGCCAAATGTTTCATTAGGTAATTGCAGTCGTAAGGAGAGATTGCGGCCCAATAATTCATTTAAATAATTCCTCAGAGTTTCGCCGTGTTTTTGCTCGACTTTGTGGAAACTCGTCGAATCACTGATGGCGGCGCTCTTAAGACCGTGAGGAGAGGTCTAACCATTTACAACGGGTATTGCAATAAATATGTCGTGTCAATAATACGAGTATACACATGTGGAAGCGATTGGCAGATAAGCAAAAAGTCGAGCATTTATCGTATTTCCATGCCCGGGTCCCTCTGTCAATTTTGCGCAACAACCCGCCGATCTCGGATCCTTTTCTCTTCGTCGGCCCCTTCATAAGGAGACAATGGCTTTTTGTGAAATCCCACGTGTAATATTTACATGAGCCGTGGAGAGCATTATTGCCTTTTGCAGATCTCCACCTCCTAAGCATCTCGATAGCGATCGGCTACGCTCGTTTCTTAAGTCGCGCAAAAACGGAGAAAAGAAGACGCCGGAAGCTGCAGACGAAAAAAAATAATGCAAATAGGAAAAAAAGTCTAGCTCCAGCAGAGCGATGTACATATTGGTAGTAGCAGCAGCGAAAAAGATGCGCGTCTTGCGATAACTAGTTATGGAAATGGCCGAGGTTGAAGGTGCGCTGACGGAAAACTGGACAGACCACCGAGGCCGCGAGGGAGGAACACTCGCGAGGGGACGCGGGGATCAAAGCAGAAAAAAGAGCTAATGGCCGCGAGAGGTCTTTGATCTCCGCTAATCGTCGTGCGACGAGTCGCTTCGATTTATTGCTTTCGTCGGTTACACGTGCGGCTCATTCTCGGGAAACTGGAAACGCCGATTACGAGCTCGATTCTGCGCATACTTTTTAGGCACCGCTTCTTCATTTCCCGTCCATCATCATTTACTACTCGCTTGTCTAAGGATTAAATTGCGGCCTCGCCGGTAATCTCCCAAAAATCTAAAATAAAATAAAATAAAATCGTATGAAATAAATTAAATGAAGAAAGTTCAATGAAAAAAAAAGTAATTTCCAGCAGATACGTTGCAGCTGGATAATGTTGATTCGCGAAGGCATCTGCGAGGAGATATAAAGGAGTCGCCGATCAATTTGGGTCGCGAGCGCGCGTCGCTTGCGCAATCGACTTGACGGAGCCGACCTTTCGGCTTTCACTCTCCGGGATTCGGGACGATGCATCGCGTCGGTTTCGCGGGGAGTGTCGCTCGCGGGTCATCTCCAGTGCCCCGGGCGGACGAAAATCTCGGCTGAACGAGTGGCCGCCGCGGGTCGTGCATTATGTAAATTCGCCTATGGTGCAGGCGGCCTTTCATAATGCGCGCTGGGAGGGGCGCGATGTTGAACGATAATAAACTCGCGGCGCTGAGAGGCCCCGAGATTTTTGCCCCATTCGAGATTTATGCTTATTTTCACCAGATTCGTATGCCAAGCGTTTTAATGTAAATGAAAATTTCGTAAATTATCACTATAAATTTATTTGTTCGTCAATTTAATGCGCTAAATGCCACAGTGATGCGAAAGTCAATTTGAATTAAAAAGAAGAACTTAAATACACTAGACAAAATCTGCTGTATATGATAATAATTACATAATGGTCTATTTGCTTACGTTTTAATTTTATTTATTATTCTTTTGAGAGCACGAAAATTTCGCAAAGCTCTATCGTAAAAGTGTTTCTCCTAATAAACTTGAAAGAATATGTTAACCAAACGCAAGTTGAAAGGTGCAGGTGTATTTCGTTACGAGGACTTATTTCGCTGTTTTCTTCCCTCGTTTCATCTTGCTTGCTCATGAGACGAGAAGCTTTGCGAAAATAATGAGGATTTCTGCACGAGCGTGAGAGTTTAATAATTGTTCGTATGTAGGACGGAAACATTGGGTCGGATTTGGTGATCCGGCCGCTTCCCGAGCGCGTGGTAAAAGAAGTCGTAAGTAAGAGGCGGGAGCTGCACGAGCCACATTTACTGCCAAACGTAACGAGGACAAAGCGAAGCCTCGAGCATACGAGCCACCACGTCGTGTACAAAAAGCAGCAGCTACCGCTGGAAGACGAATATAGTGATTTCGGTAAGAAAACGAATGTTTTTGTAATATAATTTTTTTTATCTCTGACTTATAAAAAATTGCCATTCTTCAACACAAACGTTAAGTTTATCAACTTTCTAAAAATCGGTATGGTTACTGTCGGACAGGGCCACCGATTGTTGTAGCTCGGAAAGAGCATAATAGAATATTCAAAACGAACACGCCCACGCCAACTTTTAGCAATACGTATTTTTTTTATCTCCGAAAAAAGAAATAGAAATTACGCATTGTTTTACAGTTGGTCGAAGCGACAAAAGTGTTGGTTTAAAGGAAAAGTCAACGGAAAGTGAAATATTTTAATACTTTCACTCGCGCGAAATCCGGTGTATTATTTCTGAATTGAATGTATTCGAGTCGTTGACGGAATTGAAATTTTAAATATTCACATCTCCTGTTTATCCGGCGGTTCCGGTGGAAATATATTCTCGACTTTTGTGTAACGCTCAGTACTGCGCTCTCTCAATCTCTTAAGTAATCGCCGCGGCTCGCGGTCATTTTCTGGAAACCCGACGGTTTGAGTCATTCGTCGGCTTTATGAAAATTGCGAATAATCTTTTTTCTTTGCTTAAATTGAAATACGTTCCTTGGCCTCCGGTTATTGTAAAACGTTTATTAGCGTTTTACTTTAATAGAGCTGTATTTGCGAAGGGTAAACAATAAATACCGAGTGCAATAAACATTTTCGAAATATGTGAATGTCGTCACCCGCGCATAACTGCAATAACTTTATGACATTTATATTTCGAGCGAGCAAATAAAATACGATTCCTATGCCTCGTGTCGAAACGAACAATAACTCAATGAAAATCTTTCAGCGTACATGGAACCGGATCACCTGTCGAAGAAATTCAGATCGAAGAGATCAGTTAGTAGTAGGTCAAAGCGAGAAGCGCCATACGTAATTTATCCCGAAATTCTCTGCATCGTCGACTACGACGGATACAGGTGAGTGCTCTAAAAAGTGGAAAAAGAACTTGCTCTATATTGTTAGAGGCAAACTGTAATGCCACGGTCGCATCAACAGCTCGGAAAAAAGGCCCCACGTCAATCTGGCTTTAACGCCGATTTCATGTTATGCTCATGAGCCGTAATAAACGCATTAAGGAGGGCTTGGACCTAAACATTTTCAAACAATTCATCAATTTTGTTTCATTGTATACATCATTTTGAACTTACAACAAAAATTTGGGTCAAAAAGATTCAAAATTTAAAATGTTAGATGACAAAAAGAAAAAAAAGTGAATAAAATCCATTTTTTATTTTTCTGATTAGGACAAAACTCATTGTTTCTAACAGTACTGTCCAATAAGTATCAGTAATAATATTTGAATATAAGCGGGCAATATAATTCCGAGTGTGTCGTTGGTGGCGCTAACTCAGTACACTATCTATGTATTTTTTAATCGTTCTATAAACTCATTTTCAATGCAAGCTCTTGCTATTTGCAGCCATAGCGGAGCATAAAACAACCTTAAATACTTCCTTCTAAGCTCATTTTGTAAATAATCGTTAATATTTCAACACTATTAGTAAGATAGTTTATTTAATATTATGCTTTTTATTTTTTAGATAAAAATAAAAAAATATATATAGGTCCAAACCCCCCTTAAGCGGTCCCTCGTTGATTATTCGCGGGCGCCAAGTGCCACTCCCGTGAATGCAAGACCTGCAGTCATCGTCACGACGTTTATGTTGCAATTTCCTTTTGTGCTTTTCTCTGCGGGCCTTTAACCTTGATTTTCGATAAATCCTCAACGTCACTCAGCCGGTATAAGGGCAACTATGCGATATTAGTCCAGGCGTTATAGAGAATTGGTGACATATATTACTACCTGAAAATGAAAAATATGGGGGCATAGGGGATCAAATTTTAATGTGAGTTACTATTTCGTTGGTCAATGACCTAAGAGGCGAACCTTGCGAAAAAAATTCGCAAAGTGAAGGTTTTTTTAAGATACCTCAAAATATAATTGAGACATCGCATACTTTAAACACGCCAAGTATATGTATTTTAATACCTATGAGTTTCTTCTTTACTTATTTTCGATAGCACGCACACTTTCTGAGTTATTCTTAAAAAACCGATTTTGGCAACTTTGTGAATTTTTTTCGCAAGGTTCGCCGCTTAGGCCATTGACCAACGAAACAGTATCTCACATTAAAATTTGATCCCCTATACGCCCACATTTTTCGTTTTCATGTAATTATGACACTTTAACATGGGGCCAATCCTACTATTTCTGGACTACATATTTTATTTTCACTTCTATGCGGCATGACTCGCCATCGTGCGTACATTTGCAATTTAAGTATTTCTCGAGAAATGAGTGTTTGCATATTAGCGATTATACTACAGTTCCACTCAGCTTTTTTCTCAATTCTCAGAGACTTCTTTGTTTTCTTTAAAATTAAAAATATTAATTTAAGTGTTGGTGGACTCGACCATTGGACATTGAAAAAAAGACACTGACTCACAAAACAAAGAACAAACACAGCTCGCGAAATTGAGAAAAGCTTTTATCCGGCAGTAATTGTTTATCTCGGGTCCTATATGTCACCTATCAGTTAGCAGGGCCATTTTAACGAGAAAACCAAAAGACACTCTATCATTGTCACTGATTATCGAGTGCATGCAAGATTTTCGGGAGTGCCCGTTTAATTCGCGACTGGCCGAGGCCGCCGTCTTTCGACGCGTCCATCGGGAGGATTCGCGGAATAAATCATATCGCGATGCTGCGTTATCCACCGGTCCCCTCGATTTCCATGAAAGCGTCATTTTATTACTGTATTTTCCTCGCAAGCGGACTGAGCTCTTTGTATTTCTCGCTAATCAACGTCTTTTTCATCTCTTGTCTCGACAGATTGCACGGCGGCGATAATGTACAGATCAAACGATATTTCGTCTCTTTCTGGAACGGAGTTGATCTTAGGTACAAGCTGCTAAAAGGCCCCAAGATACGCATTAGCATCGCCGGCATCATCATCTCGCGCGTGAGTAAACAATGCCTATTCTTCTTGGGATTTTAAGAAGTCTTGTGGGTAATTTCAGACGCGACTGTTGTAATAGATGCACTTGGATTTATTGACCTCAGGATAAAATGGGTAAAACTTTGTTTTTCTCAAGAAGGTACCTTGGAAATTAATAATGTATAATATTGAATAAAAAATCGATTGAATATTATTTAACGATCACTGTTGGAAATAACCCAGTGGAAGAGACTTAATATCATGTGATGCTGATGATTTAAAATTTGTCTTATTTTAGGGAAGAGACGCCACGCCGTACTTGGAAAGAAATCGCGTGGGTCGCGACGCGATCGATTCCGCAGCTGCGCTGACCGACATGGGCAAATACCTATTTCGAGAAAGAAGACTTCCGGTTTACGACATTGCCGTTGCCGTTACAAAGTAAGCGTGTCTTAGTTCACTGCGATTAATGCAATCCTATTTTATAAGAATCGATCAAAAAATAATTCAATCGTTGTCACGGCCTTCCATTTTTAGTACCAAAATCAAATATTTGCAGAAGAAATTTATTTTCACTTTGTTGCAATTGCAGAATTATCGTATCTTATCCGATAATGCTTCTTCATTCTCTTCGGTTCTCTCTTTTGTTTGCTTTACCGCGTTCATCATAATTAGAGTATAAAAATAAGAGTAAAAATTTATAAGCCATTTATCATTTCTTTTAAAATCGCTTTGATTTGTCAGTGAAGAAGCTCATACGGAGGTAAATGAAAATCAATATTAATCTGCACCCGAGCTTTTCTTTTTATTGTCACTTTATTTTTCAATCGCACATGTTTATTTATCATCGAGTACCAAGAAGCAAACGAGTACGTAGAGAAAAAATCGTACAAATGTCCTTTAATAGTACAGTCACGCAGATACTTTTATAGCCCTACTCTCGAAGCACTCTGATGACTTCATACTGTCCATGTTTTTTATTTCGTAAAACAGGTATGATATGTGCCGTCGTAGGAAAGGCGGTCGCTGCACTAAGGGAACAGCCGGTATGGTTTATTACATAGCGATCATGCTTTATACAATTGTTACTATTGTTGCCATTTATTTATTTTTTATAATTAATTTTTAATTCAATAACCAAGCAATAGTTTGTGTTTGCATCTCTTACACATCGTATTAATTATATACTATATGACCTATTAGTTTGGATCACCGTCACTCATCCTGTACATAGCAATTCATTTATTTTATAATCCTCGTCTCACCGCAAGGTGTGTAGTCAGAGATGAAACGGATAAAAAAAGTGGGCCGGTGAAAACGAAAACGGAGCGATTTTCATTTGCGCGTGCGAAGCGCCTTCGCGAGTTTTGCTTTCCTTTGTGCCCGCTCCACGTATAAAAGTGGATGAAGCGAGAGAGCGAAGAAAGAAGGTGCGGGATCGCATCGAAATAATGAAAATCGCTTTTCACGGAGTAGAATTTTCTGCAGTCGAATCACGCGCTGTGAAAGTCCACCGCGTGTACCCATTAGTATGTACGTACTCGCCCAGCCAACGAGAAGAAGAGCGCGCTAGTTTCTTCTTATTTCTCCATTTACTTCGCATTGTCTTCATTCCTGTCGACTTGTCACATTTGTTCTTTTTAAATCATGAAAATATTTATCTTTTCTGCAAGTCGTTAAGTGAAAGGCGTAGAATATCTTTTCGTTTTTAGAAATAAAACTTTTTTATTCGCGATAAATTGGCCAAATTCAAGTGGACGGTAATGGAGGATCGTTGAGGCTAATTTCACGCGTTACTTTCACGGCGCGCCGTTTTCGTTTTGGTGGATTGCATGCAAGAGACTTTGCAGGTCACTGGTCGGTAGCGTAGCGAGGTCAGCGGCGAGGAACACGCGGCACGTGACTAATTGACGCTGGGTGTCTATCGGGGAAACTTTTTAAAGCTCCTTCGGAGGGAGCCGCGGCTCGCTTCCTCCTTCCATCTCCTTTTTTTCCCACCTCGAATTACATTTCGGTCACGTGCCGCCTGCACCTCGCTCGCGCCTGTATTTTATGCTTTAGTAGGACGTAAAAGCTGTGTAGTAAAATGGCGTATAATCGTAATGGAAATGTTCCTTCGAAACACTCCCGCCGTTTTCTTATATTTTCTTTTTACGCCGGCCGTACGCAGAGACGCTCGTCTCGTTCGTCTCGGAGTGAATGAAAGAAAGAGAGAGGGAGAGAGAAGAAAAACGCTAGATAAGCCTGGTACGGAAGTGTGGCTGAATATGCGAATACGTAAATCCGTGAAATTTGGAGCGAGCGGGACGAGTGGGGAATCCCGCGGAAGTGCCCCATTAAAGCTTCCCGTAAACTAGCGCATCATCGCTTTTCATCGGGAAAATCATGGCAGCACGAGCCCCCTTCCCGCCCGCACACCGTATTAATTTTATTTTTAATCCTGATTAATTGCAGCCATTAACAGCCTCCTTAACTTGGTCGGCAAGAATTTCGAGAGAGCCACGAAGGATCGGCCAACTTTGCCACGACGTTCAACTTGTTCTTTTTTTACCATCAGTTTTATATATTTTATTTTAATTAATGAATTCATTTATTTTTTTATTCTCATTTTTTATCACACTCTCTTGCACCCAATGATTTTTCGCACGAGAAATATGCTTGAATTTCGAATGTCCGAATGGAATGAATAATTCTTGTTTTACACCCGAATGTCGCTCCTGCAACGTGATGTCCTAATGTGGCAGATGAGTTGTTATGTGTTCGAAGGAGGACGTGCGCACGCACCCACCCTTTCTCAATTGTCCCGTGTGGCACGCTGAGTTCCCCCATACGAGAAATGAGTAACGATGATAAAAGAGGATTTTTTTTGTTGTTGCGTTGCAGATTAGATATGTGCAGGAGGCAATACGCGAATGACGTGTGCAATAGAGGAACCGCAGGTACGTTTGCTATATGAGAGAACAACGAAAAATGAAAAAAAAAATGTTCACGTTCGGATATGTCACGAGACTACACCACCGTTCGATCTGTCGTTTTTTTACTTTCTTTTATTCGCACTCTGCGAGACACTTTGTTTCTTTTTTTTATTAATTCTTCCGAATCCACTGATTCTCATGTTTTTTCAATGCTTCACAGTTTCTTCACGGTTTTACAGCAATTTTTTTCTATACTGTCATTTTCTTTTTTTTTCAATATTCGCAAGCAAGACTCGATCCTAAGCTTTCGTTACCTTTTGTGTGTCTAATTTTATTCTGTTTCAAACGTTTTATTTTTTTTATTCATTCATTTATGTGTCTTCTACATATGTTTATCACTTTTGCACGCGCGAAATCTTTGCAGCTTTCGTTCTGACACTACACTTATGATATTTTTTTTATTGTCTACTCCATCGTCATGTATGACGCGACATGAACAAACATTATTGTTTCGCATATCCAACACACGTGTTCAATTAACTGCCTATGTGTGTTTATAAAACAAGTTTATAATGCGAATGTCAGCTCAATGTGTATTACAATTTATAATATAACCTTTTGTAATGACAATAGTAAAATATTTTATTTGAATATTCATTAGAGTCGAACAATAAAGAATAATCGAAGAATTTAATTAATTACTAAACGTTGGCACTGATTCTTAGAATATTGGCGTTCTGAGAAAGTTAAGTAAAAGATTTACTTGAATATATAGAATGCATGGAAAACATGAGTGCAAGATGATGATTTTTTTAAATATGCGAAATGAGAGTTATTAATTTTTTTATTCTAAGATATTCTTTCACTACATCTACTACCTTGATATTTATTTCTCGTTTTCTTCCTTACAAATGTCTCTGTAAGACTTTTTTTGCTCTTTGGCTGCCTTACTGACGTGGAGTGCGGTCGGTAAGTCTTTCAATAAAACGGAAAAAATGAGAGGTGAAAATTTCTACGTGAAAAGCGCTAAAATATTTACGCAATTTTTATGGGTTTTCCGCATTCTCTGCTATTTGAAAAAAACTAGAGATTTTTTACTTTGGTTAATGTAAATAAATAGCCGCTCGGTTAAACGAAACATAAGAGTTTGCTTAGTTTCTTCAATTTTCTCTAAATATACATACCGTACGATAAATAATTTAAATACTGTTTTTTGTGTTAGCACCGTTTCCTTTTTGTTTGTGAATTAATTTAAGTGTAAATTATGCAGTATGCAAAAGAAGAAACTTAACTTTTTAAAATAGGATTTTAGAAATTCTGGCGAGTAAAGTACCGTAACGATAAAATTAACACCAGATGCATGCACCCACGTCTGGCTTAAAATAATGCAGTGATTATACGCTACAAAAATAATAATGCCCGATCGGATTATTTCCGCTATCGAAGCTTCGGCTTATAATAATCTTATTTTCGATGTTATTAATAATCATTTAAAATGCATTAATCTAACCGATTTATTAACACAAAGTGCTTTCATTCGGTCGTCAATAAAAAAATTTCTTTTTTAAAATTATTTTTTCCAATAAATTTCTGCAAATGGAAGAATGAAGGCATTTTCTCGTAATAACTACTTAACTATGTATAATCTTGCTCTGGTATTAATTTAAAGTCTAACCGCATCAATAACGAGAGATGAGCTTTTAACTGTTGAAATATAATAACCGAAGTATTTAGTTCTCTTAACCTGCTAAAAAAGCAAAATCAGGAGACGAAGCAGGCGACGAAGGAATTGGCTAATAAATATTCTCTGCATAGGTTTCGCGTACGTGGGTGGAGCTTGTGTCGTCAACAAGAGACTTGAAAAAGTCAATTCGGTGGCTATAATAGAAGACACCGGCGGCTTCAGTGGCATCATCGTTGCTGCTCACGAAGTCGGTCATTTGTAAGTGAATTGCTCGTCACACTCAACGTACAATACGTTTCCTGTAAAATATAAGGTCAAGGTCAAATTTAACAGAACAGAAGGTTGCCTCCCTTTGTCGCGAACTACTTTTGTAGCAATTTTCTATTCGCCTATTATTTTGAAAGATATTAATTGCAGAATGGTCTACCCTGCAAAATTTTTAACTTCATTTTAAAAAATCATCTTACACTTTTAATAGTCGTAAAATGGAATATTGTTGAATAATTCTTTCGCATATTAAATAAATAATATTTCGAAAGAATCGTACGCCTGTCACTGTCTAATTCTGCAGATTGGGTGCTGTTCACGACGGATCGCCACCGCCTAGCTACCTCGGTGGTCCTGGAGCTGAAAAGTGTCGCTGGGAGGATGGATACATCATGAGTGATCTCAGACACACGGAAAAAGGCTTCAAGTGGTCTCACTGTAGCGTTGCGTCTTTCCATCACTTCTTAAAGTACGAAAACTCAAAAAGAAAACTTTGTCCTCTTCTGTCAAAATTAATACTTGCATAACGCAAATTTCTCTTTTTATATTGAAAATAATAAAATAACAATGGAATAATTTTATGTTAAAGCATAGTAAAACGAGAGATCGTATAATATTTTTCAGCGGAGACACAGCGACGTGTCTTTATAATGCACCTCACGAAGATGAAGCACTTCCAAGAGTCTTGCCAGGAAAACTGTTGTCGCTTGATGCTCAGTGTCGAAAGGATCGAGGAACAAGTGCATGTTTCGTAAGAAATTCTTTAATATTTAATAAATAATTTTTCTTCTTTCACTCAATCTATATTGGATCGATCAATAATTCACTCATTCACTTGCAGAAAGACGACCGAGTTTGCGCCCAGCTGTTCTGCTTTGACGCCGGATCGGGTTACTGCGTAGCATACAGACCAGCGGCTGAGGGGTCGCCATGTGGAGATGGTCAAGTAAGATTTTAGTCTTCCACTCATTCTTTCTTTACAGCCCGCTAAAAGAAGCTAAACGAATTTTATTAAAAACGTTTATGGCCGTTACCCTGTCTTCTTGCTACTTTTACAAAATAACACCACTCAAGGTATTATGTTAAGCTAAAAAAAATATTCCCAGTGAAAGTCTCTCGCGCGTTCCTTCAATTTGGAAATAATTTCGCCTTTGTTCCTCCGCGCCGACGATTCGAAATTAGCCGTTATTAATATAGTATAGTACTGTAACAGCACTGCGTGCTTTCAACGGAAGTATTGCCCGAAAAAAAAAACGAAAAAAAAAGCGAAAAAAGAACGAAAAAAAATGCGTATACGCAAATCTATTATCCGTTTGCGGCAGAAACACATTTTGACCATATTCTTCTTTTTTGTAGTACTGCCTGAATGGAAAGTGCGTTGCCGAGCACGAGAACATCATTCCCGATTACACGCAGAATGTGCCGACGTACGTGCGACGAGATAACATTTACAACGCCGCGACGCAAAGTCGACCGTTGTACACGCGATACAACACCAGCACGACGGAGTACAGGTACGAAGTGAAAGAGGGAAACATATCAGCGCAATTTGCGACAGATATGAAAAATACCTCAAGTTGAATTCAAATAGCCGCGATTAATTTTAAGTGCCCGTATACTGCCTAGAACTGGCTAGAAGCCTTCATTTTGCCTAGAACTGCGGTTTAAAAATTACTTGCGTTTCTCATTCATTAAAGCGCTCGAAAATTAAATTCTTCATATAGAGCATACATTTTTCTTAACTTATTTTCTTTATATGCACATTACAAAATTTAATAAAATTTAATTTACTATTGAAGATCTGAATTAGTGACGTTTATCTTCAATGAGTAGTCGACGAAATTAAAATAAAATGAATTTAATGAAAAAAAAAAACACTTTCTCTTTATTAAGTTGTAAAAATTCTTTTAAAAGAGGAGCTGTCACTAATTGAAATTAAAAAGATGAGGAAATAAAAGGAAATGTACTGCACAGGTATCCATGGGATGGTACGACGCGCAGCACGTATCAATCAAAGTACTCGTACGGCTCGACGAGCGCGACGACGCCGCCGAGTCCGTCGCACTACACTACGGCGACGACGCCGTACACGCGCTACACGTATTCAACCGTCAGTAATTTCATTACCGACGATTACAATAAGAAATACAATTACGGTTACTACAACGACCTTCACAACAATAACGCATACACCACTGCCACCTCCAGGAAAACCAATCCCTACGAGTACTCGCACGCGTACAATTCGAAAGATAACAACAGTCCGAACGACGTTACTTATCCCAAAGTAACTCCCTACAGATACAAGAGTACCGTTAAAGCGACGCTCGCGAGTACGAGCACTACAGCCGCCCATTACGCCCCCCAGGGCTACGGTCATGGTAAGGATGCAGAATCCACCGAGAGGCCTGCTCGAAACTTCTGCCTCTCCCTTCTTCTTCACTTCTTCGAGCGCCTTCGTCACTCTCTTCTTCTCTTTTTATACCCTTCTTTCTCAACATTAATCACTTCTTACGGTGGACTTATTTGGGCGCTCGAGCAAAGTCTATTTATCCTTCGTTTCTACCATGTTTTCTCACTTATTCTTTATGTATACTGTATCCCTAATTTTCACATCTACGGGACTATTTATTGGCTACTTTCTTCAAAATCAATGTTTTTTCACGTCGTATAACACTTGGGTCCTTTTTTTCAAGAAAATTCCCATTTACGATTTACGATTCTTTTTCTGGTCTACTTGTGTTTGTATTATTTCTAAATCTTTATTACTAAAGCTTTCGGCTGTACGTTTCAACATTTAATTCAATACTGCAATCCATTCTCTCCGCTCTTTTTAATTTTTCAGATATATTTACAAATTCTTCCACGTTTCGTAACTTTGCTATTTTCTACCTTCGCACATTTTTCATCTGAAATGTTAGAAAAATATCTCTTGTACAGTTAACGTCATCTTTCATCGACTTAGCTCTTGCACTGTGTTAAACTGTGTTTCATCTGGACAGACATTATTACGTTCCGGTTTCTTTCACTTTAATTGACTTCCATCGAATCTCTTCCATTTTACGCCACACCTCTTTACGAATAATTTGATTAACACCAAACGCAATTCCCGATTGTCGTAAATTCACTTAAGGCACTGTTTCACGCCAGTTCTTTTGACTGCTTATCTTATATGATTTAACCATTCATCTTGTCAAGTCCATACATCACATGACTCAATACTTTTTCTACACTTATACGCTTACAAATTCTCAAATATGAGACTATCAAACTATACTTGTGTGTCACACTAATTTGAATACTATTTCTCTCTTAGCAAAAAATTCTTTGTTTTTGTAAAAAAATAGTCGTGATTTGATTTGATTTTTCTACAACTGACGAAGAGTGATAATTAACTTTTTTCCAGTCAAATTTTACTATAAACTAAGAGCAAAATTTGACTCCCACCGTTTTTGCATGTAAAAAATAATATTTATAATGCACTTTTTTAAACAAATATATTCTTCTAATTTTTATTATTTTAATAGCATTACTTTTTAATTGACTAAATTATTTATTTTTACTATAAGCTGAAGAATTTTTACACTCACTTTGAACTATTTGTATATTACATATTTGTATCTTATTTATATTCTACGTCATATATACACATATGTAAAAATTTTGTACACTCATTTTTTTGCTTAGTTTTAGCGATTTCATAATCTATTTTGATCGATGTTAAGTAAACTCTCTCCTTCGCTTTTAATTATAAAACTTTTATCTATTCTTCGATGCTTAAGACGTTTATTTGGAGATTTATTTATTTACAAAACGTTGAGAAGATTATGAAGTCGCAATCCTGCGAGCAGAAGAAATTTGATGGCGAGGCTAATTTTGTACTGATTTTATTTTCCGGTGGCTCGCAGAAACAGAGGCCGGTGAATGTCAGGACGTGGGGACGGATTGCGCGGAGCTGATCGACAGGCTGAGGACATGGCTGTGCCATCTGCAATCAGTGAAAAGTCGCTGTTGCGCGTCCCTCAAGACGATTTGCTGAACGAGAAAACAAGAGAGCGGCTCGAAAACGCGCTGAAACATGGAAGAGAGGAAAGAAGCCCGGATGAGCGAGAGCGAGAAGAGCGGAGGAGGACTCACAAGCGAGCCGAGGCCGGGGACCTCCCGGTTACCGATAAAAGGAAAATCGACTTGTTCACACCATCACGCGTCTACCTACACTCACATTCACACCCATAAACTTGCATACAGAGCAAATGTATGGAAAGACGTTCGAGCGAGTTGCCTATGTATTTTTTCTTAATAATAAAGAAACATTAGAAAGAGCGAGAGAGGGCACAGAGTGCTGAATGATTGTAAAAGACGAAGAAAGAGAGAGAGAGAGAGAGAGAGGGAAAGCAAAGCGTAAATGGTGATAAGGACACGACCGATGCGAGCCGGAAGAAGATGCATGGAGATTTGGTCTTCCCTTTCGTTCCCAGTCGGTCCCTTCCTCTCCCAACTTCTCGTTCCATTCTTAATCTAGCACTGGTTTATCGTTACTTTTCCTCCCGCTTCTCTCTCTCTCTCTCTCTTTCTCTATATATATATATTTATATATATCCTATTCTTTCCGCTCTACGTCGCGCCGACATGCAGCGCGTCGATCCGTGATATATTTTTCAAGAAAAGAAGAAAGAAGAGAGTGCAAGAGAGAAAGAGAAAAGGAAATCGTTCATCCGCTTTACCGGACTGAGCTCGCGACAGCTTAACGCATCTTTTTTTCACATACAGGAATCGCGAGGAATGCCCTCCCCCTTGATTCTCAATGTCCCTTCCCCCCTCTATACGCTCTTTTCTATACTCTTTTTTTACGTCTGAGTCTGTATTTATGTGCGATATCGTCGAGATTTGACTCGGCGCACGAAAGCGTATTTCCAATTTATTTTATTTTGTTTTTTTACTGTAAAGTACGTTTTTTGTGTCGATTATGCGCACAACGACGACGTTGCGATGCGACCCCGGCAGTTTAATACGTTTGTTACCATCGGAACAGCTAAAATTACCGGCGAATAACCTGTAAACGAAATTTGTAGAATAAAAATAAACTGTAGTGTGTGATTGTATAATAAATATTGTTTAAATTATTTTTTCGTGCATTACCTGAATTCCACAATTCTATGGCTCGAAGAATAGAAATGACTATATCGTGATCGGTGTGTCTTTTTGTTTTTTTAAATTTATCGGTTAAGTTTATTGTTTAAGTGATAATGAAATCATGTAATCGTTACTTAATAGAAACTCATCTTCGTTCGATTAAATATAAAAAAAGTCTGTAATTTAAAAAACTCAAGATTTAAATTAAAAATTAGTAGAAAGTGACTGCGAAAAAAATGTACAGCTTCAATCGTGGGTTATACTTATTTGCAAGCTTAGAGCAATGTCCACGATCGTAAGCTGACAAATAATGTACTATAATTAATAAAGACAGAAATTTGAAAAGCAATTATTATTTAATATATCAAAATTTTTTATGACACTACTTTATATTTTTCATTAAAATATATAAATGCAGAAATAAAAAATTGTGTGGCAATAGTAACAAAATTTAGAAAAAAAGCGTAAAAAAGATCTGTTATCAATTTGGAAAAATATTTGTTTTTAATTAGAATTTTTCTTTGAATGTTTATTAAATCAATTTTTTTAAGAGAACAATTATTTTCTTTTTTATAAAATTGCCTTTCCAAATTAATTATTTGTTCCCATAAAAAAAGAATGTATGCAAAAAGGTTATTTTATTTCTTTTTAGCGCTCATAATTTTTAACCACATCTTTAAGGCAAGAATTTATTACTTCACTTAATAGCTTTACTGATAATTAATTATGATTTATAGACTCTATTAAATTATATAAGTATCTATAATTCTGTATATAAATATTAATTTTAACTCCATATCCCGATTTTATATATTAAAAAGTAATAAAGAAACACAAACTCAATATAAACATTACCTCGTACCATGTGTATATACACAAAATAGTAGAGGAGGTCCTGCTGTTTGCTCCGCTTGTCAATCCTCCATTTTAAATATAAATTCAAAAACATATTTTACTGCCAAGAAGGGCTATAATTCTCATAGAAAGTACCCAAACCATATCACTCATCATAGATATTACCTATTCCGCATATGATCACAGATATACCCTGTAATTGGGTTTCCCTTCATCACAAAAGTTGAAAAAGAAATTACAAATTTTTTTCACAAGTTAAATTGAAAAAAATACACTTTTCAGTGTAATAAGTATAACAATTTTATTCGTCACTTTTAATTACTGCAACTTTTTACACTTTGAGTACTCATATAGTTTAAGATATTTTATACACTATTAGGATGTAAACAGTGTTCTTTATCTCTACTGATGTTCCATCAAAAATATCTTAAATTTTTATTTAATTATAATTTGTCCACCTTTGTGTGTTTTTTGTATATTAACAAAATTTCAGAGGGGGCTAAAGCGGAGTCGGAAGAGGAGAAGAGGGGAAAAATTTGTTAGAACTATATAATAGAAGAAGATACATACGGTAGGCCTATGCAGCAGATTATATAATCTTGACCTTCAAATAACCTTGAAAACTAAGTTCAAGGTCAAATGTAACAAAACAGAAATTTGTCACCCTACGTCACGAACAATTTTTTTTCAACTATTATTTTGAAAGATATTTGAGTGGATAGGAACCTTCATAAAAATTAATATTTTTCTAATAACATTTGAAAAAATAGGCAATTTATTACTTGCCATTAGTATTCTCGATATCTTATTTTCCGAAGAATATAAGAAATGATTGATCACAAATACGAAAGAAATACTTTAATATGATACATTAATTGGATTAACTCGGCCGTCAAGGTTTTACTATGACCAGACAATATTTCTAGGAATCATAAAATACCCGACGAACTCCATATTGTTTAATTTTTGTAAGTACAAGTGTTCTACTGAATATTTGTAAACTAATTAATATTTTAGTTCAGCTTATAATGTTTCCTCCAATGATTTTCCTACGCATTTTTACAACGCCGTTGAGACGCCTGCTTACTCATACGCTACTGGTAAGAATCTCATTTTTAATTGGCATCCATGCGTGAAAAGAATAAAGTTAAGCAAGAATTGTTATTTAAAAACAATTTATAATTAAATATTATATTAAAATTAAACAAATGTTTTTGTAAAATTTTAGAAACCCAACATTTTAAAAGATGTTGATATTTTTCATTTTCTTTGTGGTGTTTATCGCTTCTACCCATGGTTCCAAGGTAAGACTAATGCGGAATTTCCTTTGTTCTAAAAGTTTTACTTTCTATAAATGCAATTATTTACAATTTTTAGCTTCATGAGCAACTGACACCCGGCGAACTGAAATTGTTGTTTAATCAGGATGAAGGTGAGAACTATTTTTTATTATTCGTTTTTAATTAAATACATTGGTAATAAAATATTAAATATAAACTGTTTTAATCAGTTCCCGAATATGAGGTTGTCCCTGTTGCTCATGCCATTCATGAAAAAAGTCCTAAAAATTCACCCCATCGCATAGTACAATTAAGAAGCTTTAAAAGGGATATAAGATTGTACTTGGAACCTACTGAAGGGTTTTTAGTTGGGAAGAAAACACCGGTTTGGACGGTAAAAAGTGATCCGTCTTCACCTTTGGGTCTAAAATATACAAGACTACCCAACGTAAGTTCAATATTTAATTTAACATTATTAATTCCTCCATTAAAAAATGCTCTACCCGTACATTACTATTTTAGGCATTAAAAAGTGTGAACTATTTTTACCAAGATCCTTACAGTTTGGCTGCGATATCCAGTAGCTTTGACGATGATGGGGAAATTCTTTTTGTATGTAATTGAATATTGTCTTAGAATTAAATGATTTAATCGTGAAATACATTAGCATTAGAATAATAGAACTTGAATATTGAATAATAGGAGGGAACTATTGGAGACGATCTTGTTGTTCGTCCTCTACCAAAGCGATTACGCAAGGAATTTTCAAGGAGTAAACGCAGTGTGGAAGAAGATTTTCCATTGTTGAACCGAACGGTTTATCACCCCAATCTCAAACACTCATACTATCATGTGGTTTATAAAAAGAAAGAAACTCCACTCCAGGGCATTCGACAAAGTAAGTAGCTGCTTTTTTAACGTAATCAAAAGATTTCACTGAACTCAAATTTGCTATCATTAGAAATTAATTCATCTAAGGGCAAATCCTGGCGGCCCAAACGCGCAGCAGAAGATGCTGCTTCGGAAATTCCGAAAATTATTTATCCTCAGTTATTAATTGTTATCGACTACTCTCATTTTCTGTAAGTTGAAAACAGTGAGTTTTATCTTACCTATTGTCATGCAAAAAAAAACTGAATTAATGGCACGTGTCTGTTGTTTAGAACTCTGCAGACAATTGATGAAGTGAAGCGGTACGTTATATCATTTTGGAATGCAGTAGATTTAAGATATCGAGTTTTCCTTAAGCCAGAGGTCCGCATAAATATTGCTGGTATTGTAATAGCAACGGTAAGACTAGCAAGTGAACATTCACATTATTGATCTATCGAAGAGTAGATTTGAACGATTTTTCAATATGCAGGAACCAAATGGTGTTCCTTTCACTCAGAATCACCGAATTAGGCCTGTAGATGGCCCTATGGTAGATGCTGACAAGGCCATTGATAGTATGGCGCGATATTACTATAACGAATGGATGGATAAGAGTCTACAAAGATTTGTTTTCGAAAAGCATTTTGATATGGCAATGCTGATGACACAGTGAGTATCATTTACAATCATTTTATAGCTAATAACTTGACTATTAATATTAATGCAGTTGATACTGTAGGCTAAACTTATGTAACCTTGAACCTACTGACAATAATTTTGATTGCACCACTTTAGGTAAGATATTCATACTCATGTTTTACATGCACCTTCACGGGAAACTAATAGGATTTGTTTTATTTTTAGGATACGCCGTCCGAGGAGGTGCATGCTCAGTAAATATAAAAGCAAAAGCAGTGAAAGCTGTAGGACTTGTAGAAGATAACGGTGGATATGTCGGAATACTTCCAGCTGCTCACGAAATTGGTCACTTGTGAGTCTTCCGATTCTAAAAGATTAATTCTTTCAAATGTTTTTATATCATTATTTTTGTTGTATTATCTAGATTGGGGGCACCGCACGACGGAGATCGCATACATGATGATGACGAAAAAGCCAAGAAAAGGTGCCCTGCCTATGGAGGATACATTATGAATGGCATGCTAATGCTTACCGAAAATGTTTTTACCTGGTCTTCCTGCAGTATCCAACACTTTCAGACATTTTTTGAGTAATGACTGCCTTCAATATACACAATTAAAGATCACTTAAATTATTTATTTTAATATTATCATGATTAATGCAGGTCACAAAGGGTTGGGTGCTTAGTAAATCCACCTAAAAGGGGTATGACGTCCGCTCTGCGACGTATTTTACCAGGAGAAATATTGTCTCTCGACGAGCAGTGTGATAGGATACGAGGAACGCACGCTTGCAATGTAATAACCATGGACAAATGGCATATATTATTTTTTTAAGCAGTTAGGCAAGTATATTTGAAAGAATTTGATGTAGTTTGATTTACTTCTTGTGATTGCAGCACGACGCCACTGCCTGCATACATTTAGATTGCTTTGCACCCGGCTCTGGGGAACAGTGTCTACCAATAGCTCCAGCTGCGGAAGGATCCTCCTGTGGAGAAGGACTTGTAGGTTGCTTCTATCCTCTCAATATGTTTCTTTTCATATCGTAAATAAAAAGAAAATTAAACGTTTCAGTATTGCATAAATGGAAAGTGCGTGGACAAGAAAAATACAACGGAGATCACTTTGGAATTCGCCCCACCGCCTGCTCTTGACAGACCCCCTGAACCCTTTTTTCCAAGTCAGATCGACGAAAAAAATGAAGACGAACAAGAACAAGACCCCCCGATTCTCATCGAAAGAGACTAATTTTCCGCAATTCAAAAGAACATTCATCAAAGAAATAAAAACTGGAAACTTTTTTTAAAATGGAACAGTGATCAAGTGTGTTTCTTCGCGTCAACTTTAATCGAATGAAAGCATTGAGTAATAATTTAAATAGTTACGTAGCTTGACGGCTTGTCAAGGTGTGAACAGCTGTGTCAAACGCTCAACACTGCGTAATATGTTTGATAAGGTATTTTCGACAGTGTCGATTTCAAGTTAGTCAATAAATTACGTTCTTCACATTCTTACCATCATGATCCACATAATTAACCTATTATTCACTGTTGTTGACTAAGGGGAAGTTTGCAGAAAAGCAGAAAAATTGCCGAATGACAAGGAAACGCCAAGTAAATAAAAACGTACTGATCGAATTGATTGAATCGGAGCGATAAGAAGTGACGCTCGAGTAAGCAAGAGTGCGTAAGTGAAAAATAATTGTATTAGTCCGTGAGAAAAAGCGTGGGGCGCGGGAGACGCGAAGCAGAAGGAAATGAAATCAGGGCATCCCCCAAGCAGACCGGCTCGGGAAACAAGGAGGAAGAAGGATAAGGAAGAAGGAGAATTCGCCGGGGTGGAGGGACGGGCGCATGGCATTTGGTAGCGGAGTGTTCCTCCCTTAAATGGGATATGTGAGGCGGGGAATGGAAGAAACAAGGTGTACCGGGGGAGGCGGGGCTCCGAATTATTAAAGGCCAAGGGGCAGGAGGAACGTCTCGCGGAAAATAAGCCCCGGGCCGAGGTGACATCTGCCTGAGGCCGGGTGCCTTTTTATATTCAGCCCTCGCTCGGCGCCGCTCGTATACGCGCCGTGTAACGTCTCGGGAGCGTAAGCCGTCCACGGCGCGCCAAGATGAAGGAAAATGGATAATATTCGCGTGTATGTGCGAGACGCGGCACGGCGAATACGAACGAGCGGCGGCCGCCTATCTCCCCGGCTACGATGCCGGGCGCACCTCCCGACGCCGCTTCGTGCTGATACTTCTTCCTCTTTTCCTTCTTGCGAGCTTTCAAAGGCCGAGGTGCTGCGAGATTTTCAAATACTTTTTATCGGAATTCATGGGGCTTTTTTCGATAACGTTCATGTTCCGCCCGTACCCAGTGACGTGGGATTAAAATTGCCAGATATATACTCTACCTGCGTAAGAACTTCTTCCCTTTTTCTTTTTTCATCACCTATCGTATCTGCGCTCTAAGCTCGCCTTATTGAAATATCAATTGAACTGTAACGGGAGGTTTTGCTGCGTATTTTTCCGCTATTCATCCTAAGTATTTTTCCGTTTACCTTTGTACAAGCCGAGTGACAATTTGAAACTTTTCATTATTAACTCGCTTAAAATTTACACGTTGTAAATAGCTTTTTCGAAAATCAACATAATTATACGTGCAGTAAACTCTTGATTCTACACTAAATGTGCGCGTCGAGTAGTAACAGACGAGTACGGCAAGACATTCATTTGCAAAGCATTGTTGGCTTCTAGACCATCAGCAAGACTAATTACCTTTTCTACGGCTAATATGAAGTTTAAATGTACAGTAACCGTGCATAAATATCTGCAAGCATCGAACGACCTAAATATTTTTAAATACTAAAGTTCAACATAGCAATTGATAAAGAAAGTCCTCGAATCTCGAGGTGTCGGCGAAATACACGGGCGCTGATAAGGACTTTACTAAATTATTAGCGAAGGAAAGGCCCAAGTCGTGATGCTTAATTACCTACTTAACAAGTTGCCAGTCTCTGGCGCGGGATCCTCCGGGGGCTGGCGCACGCGCGGCAAAAAGACGGGGGCTCCGACTTTTTGAGGGCCGGCGCTGCAGCGGCGCGGAACAAGTGCCTCTCGGCACGGGGCATACGTTTTCCTATTTGCGCCGTTAAAAGTTAATTGGAGTTGAAGTCCTCTTCTTCCGCTTCTTCGCGAGAAAGAGAGAAGCGCGCCGAGGGTGAAAGAGCGTAAATCAGGAGTTATCACCTCGAGGGCAGCCCACTCGCGCGCAAGCTTCTCCCGCACCTTTCGCCGCCCCGACTATTAACTACCGCCGCCCAAAGAGCGAAAGTCTTCATTAGGCGCTCGCAGAGCTCACGGTCGCTGACAAATGTAAATTTGATCGGCCGACGGAGTGTTGCTGTCGATTATAGGTATTAGATAGTACTTGTCAATAAAACGTAAAGCTAACTACTCTTGAAAATAAAATGCCAGTCGATTTGGTGATAAGCGCAGTTTCTAAATATTTGACTTTGAAAATTTAATCGATTTAATAATTTTAATCGAGATATAAAGTACTGCTAAATACTCAGCAAAGTACGGTGCTAAAGACGCCTGTAAAACTTATACACTTTTTTCACGGCGCAGAAAGTGCTGCTACCTGCTGGCTTTAGATTTAAGCATCTTAAAACAGAATACCTCGTTACCAACAATTTCATGCAATTGATTTAAAGCGCGTTGGTTGAATGTATAATAAGCTGAGAAGTTGGAACGCTGTGTAAATAAGAAATTAATAAAAAACTTAAAAAAGGTGGATTGTTGTGCGCCTCAATATTTAGACAATTGAAGCAACATATTGGTCCAAAGGATTGCTGCAGATTCATTTTTGATAGGTTGATCCGCGCGAAATCCTGCTCGGATGGGGGCAGGCGCGGGGTGCGGCCAAATTACATGATCGCCCGTCGTGTCGCTCAAAGTTGGGCGCCAAATAATTGATAAATGTCGGACGTTGTAGCCGCAGCGCGGGTCAATACTCACCGTGTGATTTACTGCACTTTCGGAGAGAGTGAGAACTGTTGCGACGGCCGCTGGACAAGTATATGGTCGTCGTGCCGAGCAAAAAGAAGCCGATGATAAAACCGACGCTGTGGGCACGCGAGGGGGTGGCGTGCGAGAGAAAAAACGCGAGGAGTGAAAAAGCCACGAGGTGGGAGAGAATAATAATTGTTTCGTTGGGGCGCGGGGGAAAAAGTGTAGCACTCGGATGCGTCGTCGCCGACGCCAAGCGCGCTCGTCTGTCTCGCCCGTAAACGCGCATACGCGATCCCCGGCTCGGCCGGAATTATTACTCTCTTTTCGCGCTCGTTGCACGCCGGCTGAGGCTGGTTCATTAAAAACATTCTCTTAGTTTGAAGCGTCCCATTGAGCCCCTTTTATTCCGCCGGCTTTATTCTCAAAAGCGCACATGCCTCGAGACCTCGATTGGAGTTACGCCCGCGTCGCTCATCTATTTTTAATAAACTTTTATAGACGAGTTATGCTTGCGTGGCCGATTATAGCTGTAGTTTGCAATATACATATTTCACATTTTAACTTTGCCAAAAGAGTCTACGTACGCGGCGAATTTACGCTTATTACAATCTCGTGCTTATTAAGCCCTTTCTCTTTTACGGGTACTGCCGAAAAATGCTAATAAATATTACAAATGTGATTTTTCGGAAAAATGCGAAGTTAATGGTTAAATGGCATTCTCCAAAGTTTTATTATCGCGCAACTGATGTTCCATGAGAATTTACGTATAATATCTACATGCTGAAAAGAAAGCAAACTTGCTTTCTTTGCTCACAGTCGTTCTTGGAGCCCGCTCTGAGATAGAAGTGATTTTTTGCACAGCAGCTGATATTGAAGCACGTAAAGCATCTAATTTATATGAGGAGGAAATTACTGTAAGAAGGACGGCAACTCCATCGTCTTGAAGTAGACGACGCTGCATCTTGTTCCTCTTTTTTTTCATCCGTGCTTTGCTCCCCTCCTCCCAACCCCCGACCCCCCGCTATTGTGCTCGTGTCCCTTTCTCTCGAGTCGAGGCGCCTCGTCCGCCCGGGCATAATTGCTCACGTACCGTACGGAGAGGAAAAACCGAGAGAAAGACAGGCAGAAAGTAGGCAGGACAATGTGGAGGAAGGAGGGAGGAGGAGGGTGGAGAAGCCGAAGCATACTGCAGGGTCAGCCGGAAGCTAACGACCTATCGGCAGCGCCCAATCACTGGATGTTAATTGTTCAGACCGCCGCGGAAGGCGAATCAACGATTCGCCGATCCGACAAAAGTAATCGCACCCGCCGTCTCTCTCTCCCTCGCTACGTCGTACGTAATAAATGTGACCGAGTGCCTTTCGCCCGGGCCTCCTCCCCTCTTCCGTCCTCTTTTTTTTCTGGGCGGGAACGGTCGCTCGAAGCTGACCTTCCTACAGATACGGCGACACGTAATGCGGAGTTTGGACAAACCAATAAAAGGACGCAGATTTAGCTCGCTATTCAAGCGGTTTACCTGTATCTTTGACTCTCCATCTACTGCTTACTGCGAAACTTCTAAATCGTTAAATAACTTTTTTTAAATGTCTTTTTTCTCTTATTATTTAAACACTCAAAGTAAGATTTCTTTCCTTTTACTCCGGGACCGTTAATTGAAATTAGACGCTCAAATATTTACCACCTCAATGCGCTCATTTGCAATCGCATGTGCGATTAGAGTGGAAATTCAAAGAGCAATGCCCAGCACCTAAAAATTATTCGCTCCCACTCGACATTCGGTGGACCCCAGGCTGTTTAATTAAAATAGCTCGGTTGAAAATTCGAGCCGATATTTCATTTTCGTCGCATTACCTAGGCACCTATACGATCACACGAGCCACCACTCGAGCTCCGCGAGCGAAAAATTGAAGAGGCGGACATGCCCAAGAAGGAAACATTTTTATGAGGCGCAATCTGCAGGTGCGCCCGTTCGCCATTACCCCTACGGAAAATGGAAAATCTATAATTATGCTCGGTCTTGCGCTCTTTCCACTTTTTTTTATTTTTATTTCGTTTCGTAAATTCTTTACTTCGGGCGCTCTTCGACTTTCATTTTGCTCATTGGAGAGAGGATTGTTTCGGTTGAATGGTGGAAAAATACTCATAAATTAGAGAAGTTAATTTATTGGGTATATAAAAGAAATAGTAGTAGTTTCAGTAAAAATAGATGAATTTGAATATTCAATCGCTGTACAAGTATAAGCTGTTTGTTTAACCACAGATGCGATAAAATATTTCTTGAAATTTTATTTATCTGTGTACCTTATTACTTTGAGCTTAAGATTTTAGAATTGTCTACAGGCGTTGGAAAAGTTTTCAGAATCAATGAGATCCTTTCGCAATGAATAAGAGAAAAACTAATGATTTGACAGAAAGTTGCTTAAATACTTACTCGAATATATGAAATTCCATGAAGTCGATGCTTCTTAAGAATTTCATCATAATAAAAGTAATCAATCGAAAATGAATAAATTTTATTGCATATTACACAGTTTTTACGATGTTCAACATTTAAAAGCGTCGTTCTTTTATTAATAGCTCTGTTTTCTGTTAATAAGTAATAACGATAATTTTTTTTTCATACTCAATTAATTTAATGAGGTAAAATTGAATTTGATTTAGTAACCCTACTTGTTAAGTATCTCCTGATTGAATTTTCCAAAAAACGTAGTTTTTTAACGATACAGTATCTCGTTAAACGATTCACTTAAACCCTCCAAAATAATCTTCCGTAACATCATCAAAGAACAGCACGCAGTCGCAGCACTGCTCGTAAATTAATTCAGGGTCGTGGATAATCTTCATCAATCCTTTCAACTTGGATCTGCAAATTTTAGAATTCCAAATAGTGCTTTGCAGTAATTCTAAACTATTTTTACATATTGTATGTATGCAATATATTTAGTTAATAATAGTTAGAACTTTGAATAACTAAAAAGGATTTGCATTAACTAGTTTAGTAATAAATTTTCATTAGCATTCCAAATTAAGCTTCAGTGAAAGGTTGAAGGTCGACTTTGTTAAGGAAAAGTTATTTATCGTTTAAAAGAAAATCACATAACTTTTCATTTAAGAACGTATGCGATTGTTACTAAAAATGAAAAGTGAAAAAAACGTAGGTATAGGCAAGCAAGCCGGTTATGCAACGCTCAAGATATCCCAACGATTTTTATTTGTAAAAGCCTGCATAATGAGGAAGAGCCGGAGGAATGAAAGCCTGGCGTAGGAGATGAGCGCAAAACGATTTCGTTAGCGCAGACGATACTTCCGAAGGTCACTAAAAATGCCGAATTTCAGGCGAGGATGAACCGGTGGAATTGCGAAAAAGGTGAATAATTAAACGCCGCGTAACCTCTCACGACTATATAATAAGCCGATGACACTCTGAAAATCATCAGTTCGCCTCCGCACCTCTAATTCGGAACTTCTCGGTTCACATCCCACAAACCTCAATCACCATGAAGATGGTAATTACAATTTTCTCGTATTTCTTTGTTAAACAAATTATATAATAAATTCATTTCTCATTGGAAACCATAGTATTATCATTGATATTTTAGCTCTTTGTGACATTTAAACGAAACGAGGATATGAAATTTTATTTCTTTTTGAACAAACTTTAACATTATATCAATTGAATCGAAGCAAACTCGTTGCACTTGTTGACATTTATTAACTAATTTTATAAATAGACTTTGCAATAGATTTACAATTGATTATACACTCCGTTAAAATGTAAAAGAACTATTTTAATCCAAATTATTATTACAAAACGAAGTTATACAACAATGAACAATGCAACTAAGAAATTTAATGATGTAAAAAAATGTTGTAGTTGATCGTTCTTGCTGCCTTCGTGGCCATGACCGTTGCCGCTCCCCAGCAGAGGCAGCAGCTGATCGGAAACGAGGCGGTCGTCATCAAGGAGACTCTCCACGACAACATTGGTCTCAGTGATTACAAATACAACTACGAACTGTCCGACGGACAAAAGCGCGATGAGGTCGCTCACATCGAAGCCCTCCCCGTCCGCGCCGGAGAGGAACCCACTGGCATCCTCCGCGTTCATGGATCCTTCTCCTGGGTGAACCCCGAGGACGGCCAGGTCTACTCCATCAGCTACATCGCTGACGAGAATGGATTCCAGCCCCAGGGAGCCCATATTCCCAAGGCAGCTTAATTCACTAGTCTCTTTTTGTTAAATAAACTCTTTTCTTCTTTCTACCGTACATATATTGCCTTTCATTTTTTACACAATCAATTCACCCACTATGCCTTGCTTAATTCTTAAAGCTAGAGTTAATGAAATCCACTCACGATTCCATAATTTTTACTATTTATTTTCTATAAAAAGGAAGTAGCATCGTTTTTATTTATAAGTCACTATTATTTAATTTTGCAAGATGCATCAAAGTGATAAAGTAGTAAATATTAATCGGAGAATAATCTCGGATTACAATGGCAAAGATGGCCGAGGACGTCGCACGTCGGACGAACGTAAGACAGCGTATCTGAAAAAACTTTCACTTTGTTTTCTATCTCTCCGCTTGATTCCACCTCACGCCCCGACGCTTCATCTCGCTCCTTCCCTCAGCACGCATGCTAAGACGCTCCCGGAGCTTTTAGGGTCGTTAGCTGCTAGTCCAATGCTACTAGCAAAGCTCGCCTGCACGTGCGGCACTCGAATAAAGAGGCTATATTAGATGCGCTTTAATATACACTTTTTTCTTTATCTTGGAATAAATAACATTATTTTTTAGTAAACATATGCCATTATTTATCCAACGTCAATTACGGTATGCGTAACATCTTGTAATTTATTTTTATTTATTTAAACCAGATAAATTTGCAAAGGGTATAGAAGGTAAGCTATACCTATAGGCTTGCGTAAAGAACTAAACTAAAACTAGAGTATAATATATAAATGTAAAGTTTTTAACAATTGCAACATTATGCGTTATAATTCAATTTAAAGAACTTTCTATGTTTATTTAAATTAAAACATTTAACTAAATTTCGCAGACTATTGAACAGTTTAATTACAGTTTTAATTCATTTTCTTACTGATTGAAAATAAGACTAAAATACTTACAGAAAAATTGCGCTTTTTTCATTACAAATTAAAACTAAAACATGAAAATAAAAAACCTGCCAAGTGCTTTGGCATTGTTCGATTTCTCTTAAAGATTACTGTGGAAACTGCCTATAAGGAAAAATTCCTTTAAAGTTTGAATTTTTTTAAAATTATTTATGCGACTTGCTCGAGTCTAAAGATACATGCAATAACTTCTACATGGAAAGTTGAAAACATTTTTATGTGAAAGCCCGCAGCATAAGAATTTTACGATAACACCCCCTCCCCCTCAATAAGTTTGAATAATTAAGACGAAGCGTTTCGCAGCGTCTCCCTTGAAATTTTGATCAGATTTGATTTTTCCTTGAAGCATGCAAGCCGCGCTGCGCAAAGATGAACACCAATACACGCAGAGCGCGGCGTATTTGCGGGGCGTGACACTTAGCCCGGGCGTCCCTCCGCAAACTGTGCGCGCAGCTCACCGCGGCCCGATAGCGCGGGAATCTTAATTGAGACGAAGTTTCCGAGGCCGGAAAATTGCTCGCGCCGAAAACAGAGCGACGGCGGCGGCGCGCGCGACAATAAGGGAAATTTAGAGGAGGAACGCCACTTTAGCTTATACATAAATTATGCGCGCGCAGCGCGGGCGGAGGGCGATTATTTAATGGCGAGCTGAAGAAACTTACGGCTCGCGAGGGAGGCCGCCTGTAGAGCTCGTCGCGCGCGAGTTTCACGCTTGACGAAATTGCGCCTTGCTGTATTCGCGCGGCGCCGATAAGATTGCGCTGCCTTCGTCGCTTTCTTCCTTTCTTCTTTTTTTCTTTCGAGTTTTGAGGTTTAGCGTAAATTACGGATGAAGCGAAAATCCGCTTGCTGTTCTTTCAAAGTGCTTTTTTGGCACGCGAGATAGAGACTCGGATATTTCTTGCAGAAAGCTCAGTTCGTATTGATTCATTTTTCTAAGTCGTATATGTTAGTAATTACTTTTACGTAGAATTTCTAATGGAAATTTATTAACCTTACTGATAGCTACTCATACTTAAAACATCGCATCATGTTCTATATAGTGGAAATAAATATTAAATGATTAGGAATTGTTTGAAATTGTTATTGTTAAAGGTATCGTGATAGTTACAGTGGGACTATTTGAGAATACCTTAAGCTTAAATAGTTCATAATTAATCAGTTGATGAGTACTGGAAAAACGTATATAGTGATGTGTGAGCGATGATTCCTGGGGATGAGCAGGTTAAAGAGTCGAAAACTCCTTGGAGCGCGTAGAAATGAAAAAATGTGAATACAGCAACTCAATCAGAGGGTTTTGCGCAGATCGACCTCTTTCACCTGCGAAAACTTAAATTCCTGTGGATATAAACGCAAGGCAAAGGAAACGGACGATCGAGGCGTGGTGGCTCTCCCGAGACCTTCGCTATTCTCTTTCAAAGGCCCCGCACTTTTCATCTTCGCGCACACGCGTCGGATTAGACGCCTACCTATAGGGTAGGGTCTCACATAAATCCTTGTTTGCGCTCTCGCCCTCATCTTTCTCTCTCTCTGTTTTTTTTCCTGCAAAGGTTTTGTGAAAGAAGCTACTCACTGACTGCCCGCCGAGTCTACCATCTTTGTCCGCAGCGTTTGATGTGACCTTTTCTTAGATGAATAATATATACATGAGCGCGATGCGGCTCAATCGGCTTTGACATATTCAAAGGTAGGTCGATACAGAAAATGGAGAGCAGTTGTTTATATGAATATTTTTTATATCGGTCTTGGATATTTTAATTTTTGAAATATACATATAGCGAGGAGATTCCAGATTCATGTTTGCGCAGAGATTATCAATTTTTAATAAAATGATGTTGAGATTTGTACAATTAATATCCATTAAACGGAAAGACTGAAGGCCCAATAGAGTTTGTGATCTTTCCGCGCAAAAAGGACGTTTCCTCGTGCGCGCGTACAAGCATTCTCCATTAAACTACAGCCATTATCCACGCATTAGCCTCGCCAGCTAGACGCACTTGCTAGTATCCGGAAAAAAGAGGGACGATGAATAAAACGGTCCGAGAGGACGCCAACATCTTGGCTGCTACCCACGGCGCCGGAAGAAATATGAGTCAACGAATCCGCGACGACGCGCTTCGAGTGGCTTAGGGCTCGCATCGCGTATATAAGATTGCTCCTACTTCCCTCTCCCTCCTAATTTTAGGAGTCCGACCATCTCGAGGGTCGCACGCGCCACCCTCACGGTCTTATGACCCATAAACGCGATAAACACAGCGAGCCTCGTGTATCCGCGAAACCTACCCTTGATTAGGCTTTTACGACTCTTGCTCCTTCGTCCTTTTTTCTCTTTCGCGCCTTCTTTTCTAGCTTTCTTCTCGCGCTCGGCTTTTTACGCTTTTCCATATCGAGCGGGAGGAGCTGCGTTTTTTTGCACGCCCACCTCGCGTATCGTAATTCCTCGTTGCTCGCGCATTTTTCGCGCTCTAATGTCTATAGGACCCACATAGGATTCCATGAATATTTAACACTTAAATATTGCTTTTATCGTGTGACGTTTTAGCTTAAGAGAAAGATAACGTTCAAAGTTTATTCTTTTGCTTTATTGTATATTTTCGTTTTTTATCTTGTTATGACCAGAGTAAACGGCAACGATATCGCGGCTCTGAATAAAATACTAATAAAAGAGAATAGCATTCGCCAGAGTAAAATCGCATGAGACTTGACGCAGCAGTTGCAATGGAACCCCCTCAAATGGATCTTCACTCGAAGTGAAGTGGCGAAGGCCACTTGAAGGAGATGATTCCGAAGTTGAAATAGCTATAAGCGGATGATTCTCTTGGGCGTCTAATGAAAGCAGCCGGATGGCGCAGTGCCTCAGCGGGTGTCGGGGAAACAAGGAATAAAGGCGTTAATCGAGGGCCTCTTTCACCAGCTATACACCTCGGAAGCGTCAAGTTTCTTCCGGACGTGGACGATCGGGGCACGCGGGAAATGCGCAGTGCACTGGAGAAATACTGCGCGCACCAGGAAAGCAGGAGGACGAAGGAGCGGCTTGCTATAATGACGAGGTGAGATAACTAATTAGTCATACTTCAGCCTAAGTCTGATAAATTGTTCCAACTTTGCTGATGAAAGCCGTTTAATATGGGCCGGCCGCTCTCTCGCTTCGCCATTGCAGCCTGTGTAGCCTGAATAATTTCTACTCACGTGTCGACTGATGTTAACGATGAGGACAAAATGAGTTTGCGATAAAATTTTTGTCTCAACTTGTATATATTTTTCTTATAATTGACAAATCTTTTTAGTATGGATCGTAGCTAAAGCGCGACAGAAAAATTAATCGATTCGCTTTCTTTTCGTTTTTCTCAAATCTCTCCAATTTTCCAAATGAACAATGAAAAGGAAGAAGATATTATATGTACTATGTATATTATATATATACAAGTTGATTTGAATTATTGAAGCGATCTTCTACTGGTGGATCTAACAACCTCAGGAAATAATTCCCTAGTTGGGTGGTCTTATACCTTAAAGATAAAGAAATATTAGTATTTCTTTTATATAAGCGTTTTATATCCATTTTCTTTCCATTACATGATTATGTTCGCGAGAACTGAACATGTACGTAACCTTCGCATATGCGTGCATCATGGGGGAGATTTTTCAAAATGAAAATTCACGTTAATTCTGTGTTCAACTGATAATTTGAATTCCGGCGGTATTTAGTGTCTCTCTCTTTAGTGAAAGACTATTTTGTTAAAACACCTCGGTAAAAAAGCGAAAAGATCAAGAGGCATTCAGCGGCGCTTATAAAATTTCCTCGCTCCCAGCTCGCTTATAAAATTTTCAGAGCGTACCAGAAGCGAATGATATACCTTGCGACGTTAAGCCAGCGGCGTATAGGTAATCGGATAGCACTCTGTGGGCCCCGGGTGGTCGTCGGCCGCGGCAAAGTGCCGGACAGCGGTGCGCTCGTCGCGCAATATGTAAGCCGCACGTGTGCACCGCGGGAATAAATATGGCGCGTCCCCGCGTCATTACTGTTCACTTGATTATCCGAGGCGGGGCTGCGACCAAATGGCCATCTCGCTGGTTAGTCCACGCGCGCGTCACCGAACGCACGTCCGCCGACCCTTTCTTATGCCTCTCCGTACCCCTAAACGCGCGGCCTTTTACATATTACTTAAATTCAATAAATATTCCGCTCGTTGAGTTGGCCCTCGCGCAGAGAAGGAAAGCAAATGAAATGTGGAAACCTGCAGCGATAATACAGTGGTAAAAAGCATGAGATTTTGCATTGCAGGTTAAACTTGAGTTAATGGACAAATGGCAATATCGAAAGTGTGTAGACACCCGAGATAAAAGGCGAATAATTGAAAACTCGAGAAGATTTTGCATTGAACGGACAAACGGCGGAGGCAAGTTGGCGCCGTAGTGTCCCGCAACTGCAATAAAACGATCGTAAAGCTCGGGCCGTAATTCGCTCCCAGGGAAGTTCCTTATACTTCGGCTAACGATAAACGGCCCGTAACAGCTTCTCACGCAGCTGCATCCGTTCTAAACCCGTTGGATATTGATGGCGATCCCGATGCGCTCGCAGAAGGGCCTGCGAGACACACTGCCCGGCCGACGACCCGCTGCGCGGCCTCTGCGTACACCCTCGGCGGAAAAAGCGAAATATGAATAAACGATGAGACGGGGATGTCGAGCGCACGCGGCTGCGGCGAAAAAAGGCACGCGCAGAAATAACGGGGCACTCGTCGGGGCGCCACGGTGAATTTGTCGCAAAGCCCGGGCGATTAAGCGCGCGGTCCAAAAGTCGAGCCTCGTTTGTTATCTTTCGCACCCTCTGCACTCTGTTTCTCTGCAAAGCTCGCGACTCACCCGTGGAAAACAAAGGTGAAACCGCTTCTTTTTATGGCCTTGTCAAATGATTTGCGTCACTTGTTTTCAAATACTGACTTTTTATTTAAAGATGCAGTGTACTTTCTGCAAATAAGTCTTCAATACCCTGGTAGAAAAGTTAGCTACCTCCTTAGCTTGGTTAATAACAATAAGCTACAAATAAGCTTACGCTACGCCTAAGTCATTAAACATTATAAACCAAACGTTTTTCCTTTTTAGAGATAGGTATTTTTTTATTTGTAAATGAAGTTTTTAAATACAAATTATCCGTTAATGTTCTTTGGATTGCTTCCAACTGTTTAGATATTAGATCATCGATTGACTTAAAATTCTCTTCTTTAACTAAAAAAGCATCGAGTTCATCAAATAGTATGGGATTATTTGTTTAAGGATAGTTTGTCTTTTCAAAAGCTGTCTTGCGCCTTATATTATTCGACCATTAATTGCGATCATTCTACAATAGACAAGATAATGTAATTTATAATTCAGATAATTTTAGCTCAGTACTTAAGGTTATCGTTTCAAGCGAATAAAAATTAAGAAATCTATATAAATTTATCGTAAAATTGCAGTTAACAAAAGTGTAATAACTTATTTCTATACATTCGCATAAAAAATAACTTTGATTTTAATAGTTTTGAATAAAATGTTTAATAATATTTTAACATCTGAATTACTTATATGGAGCTATCATCTCTTCTCTTAAAAAAGTGATGACCGGATGTTGTGAAGCCTCCAAAGCGGAATGGCGCTGAAATTCAAAATTTCTAACCTCAAAAATGAATCCGAAGTAAACAGTAAAGAAAGGAAATTGAGCGCTGTATTTCGCTTGCACGTTTTAGTTACTTTTGTTAGCTTACGGTAGCTAATTCTGCAACGATTACCTAATTCGCAGCCAAGAATTAGTTGGCTTTTCTACCAGGGTAAGAATTAACTAATCAATTGTACTACTTTTTAGATAGTTATAATTCGTTTTTTTTTAATATAACGTATACCTTATTGTTTGTAATTTTGTCATGGATTGATTCATTCTATTAAATTTTTATTTGTTCGTAGCTTGCCTCTGCGGAGAGCCTAATTTCTAATTCGCAACTCGTAACAGTTATGGCCAACGTCCCAATTGGAGCGTAGGTAAGGGACAGACAGTTGGTCGAGCGCAGCGCCTTCCGACTCTCTTTCCTACCCTTTTCGTGGTAGTCTTCGCTATACCGAATTCAATTCAATGCATAGAAAATGAATACGGACTGTCCTGGGTCGTAACGCGTTTTGTCGAAATAAAAGTGCAAATAAAAATTGTAGAGAAGACGTTAGACGAGTAGTACGGTACATACTTAATAATGCACTGGAGCATACCGTCCAGCCTGTCTTGAATTTCGCCAAAGCAGATTGTCTTGTAAAGTCTAAAAGATCCTGGAATTATTACAGAATTATTGGATTATTAAGAAAAGAATTTTTCTTCCTTCTTTTTACCATAGAATAAATAGTTGATGTAATAAAGTAAATATAGGGGTATGAAAGACGTAGGCGTGTACGAGACGTGGATTCTTGTATAAAGGCCAACAAATTTACATATACATACCGCGCGAGTCGTTTTACAGGACACCTATAAAAGCGAGTCCATTTATGCGCACCTCCACGGAAAATCCGTATTTTCACTACGGGCAACATCAAATTGTTCAGCACCAGATTTTCTAAAATAACATTACTTATCTGAAATGAAGATAAGTCAGAGGTTTAGCACTGAGAAAAGTAGATAACAAGTGATAAGTTTTTATGCGAACATGGTAAGTTGGTATACATCGTAGACACTGCGAAAATCTTTTAAAAAATTTAAAGCTAAGATAAAAAATTGACTTTTAATCGGGCGCGAAAAGTAAATTTATTGTTCACGGAGCGATACACGTTAAAGGCAAAAGCGAAAATTTCTAAATCACTGCGAGACTCTGCGCTTAAAATACTCGTTGTTGGATGGACTTTAATCTCTTGGAAAATTTCAAGCAAATAAAGTAAAAAGCGAGGGCCATAAGGAACACCGATGTAACCATTACTTTCTCGGGGATCCCAACTACTTTCTTGTCATTTTCTGCCGGGGAGCTCGAAACGGCGAAATAGCTTCTTGAATTCCCGGCCGAAAAGATTTACGGCAATTATACCATCGTCTATACGTACGCGCCGCCGAGATTTCCCTCGCTTTGCACGCTGTATCCGAACAAAAAGCAGATTCTTTATACGTATGCCTTTCGTTTTATGAGTCGCAAAAAGAAAGTACGCAAGTTAATAGCGTCCCTAAATCTCTTTTCAGTGCAGACGCGACCCGAACTCCATCGAGATTTATCTATGGCCAGGCGGGAGGAGCGAGAGCGAGAGAGCGAAGCCCCAAGAAAAACGGGGGTGGAGGCGTCGAGCGCCGTTGTACGTAAGGAGGCGAAAAAAGGGGGACACACGGAGGATGTAATAGCGCGGATATATAGCGAACGCGGGTGTCGCGCTCGAGAACGGCTTAACGAGGAAACGAGGCGTTGCAGGTGGTGGTCCGCGCCGCCGGCGTCGGATTCCATCGGCTCCATTTACGTCCTGCGTCGCTCGCGAATGACCAATAACTCCACGCCTTATCCCCCAAATTAGACCTAACTCACGCGCGCCCTCCCGACCGGGGGGTCCACCGGCGCGGATAAAAAAATATAGAGGAGAACAACGTCGGAGTCAAGAGTAAATTAGAGGAGAACATATAATAGTAGAGGACCCCGAGGGTGGATCGCCAAAGTCTGCAGGGAGATCGAGTCATTATTTCCTTATTGTTTACAACGATCTGCTAAATACGTAAATTATGTAACGACCTTGTCGAGTCATCTCATTCAATTTTATTAAATCAATAAAATTTTATTTGACTATATAACTAGGTGATACAAGCTGAATAAACGAAAAATTATTAGCTCATTTTCGAACTTGCCCAATCGTTTTAACAATATTTATTTATCTATCTAATACACGCATAAAATTTTCTAAAATAACATAAACTAAAGATAAATTCTGCACTTATTCTTTCTTCTTTTACCAATATCTTGCTAACATTGATCTTGCAGTAGTGAACATTTGTGTTGAAGTATTTCTGCATAGTTTGTAGATTTCTTTTTCCATATTGTTAAGTCTGACTGAACATTTTTTATGTTGTAGGATCGAATTACATTTGCATGTCGATGTAAAAATAATATCATCTAGAACTATCAAATCTTTGTGTTTTGCTTGAAGTTTTAATAGGTGCATTGAATTTATAAAAGTTTGTATAACACGTTTTCCTCTATAGAAATAGAGAGCCTTATTGTTTCTGCGGAAAGTTATGTCTCTGTATGACATAAGTACGGAAACAATTAATATTCTTTATTTTTTCACCTGGTGGAACTGTTTCTTTTTTTTATACGATTCTTCTTGCATTTTAATAAATACCAATTCAATCGGTTCTGTTTTACTATTCAGTTCCACCCTTTATTCGTTTTGTTCTTTAACAAAATGTATATGTATAATACTATTTAGTTTGGGATTATAACAATGTACACAGTTTTCATTGTGGCTTTGTTGTTTTAGTAATTTAGTTTGTATATCAATATTAACTTGATTATTTTTTGTTACTGTGCTGATTAACCTTTTCACGAGATTTATAATTTGGTTGATATTATTAGAAAGAATTAGCGATAATCGTTGGTGAGATCTTTTGTGGTATAATTGGCAATATCCCTATGTACATACGTAAATTCTAATGTCTTCAATGTGGAAAATGTATTAGAGTATTATAATATTTGAACTGTTTATCTCATTGGAACTTTTTTTTTTTTTTTAGAAGTTTTATCTGGTGAAGGCCAATTTTAGTATTCATAGTAATTTTCTTTTATCCATTGTTTACGGATTTGACGCAGAAATAGCAGTAGTTCTTTCTTTTTTTTTAATAAAATCTCCGACAAGGTTTTTATGAAACCTTGACTATTCTTCCGGTCTCCAAACTCTTCTCTTTTTATTATTACTTTAACTTAATGCAATGTTGTAATCATCAACAAAAGCATAATGTCTGCACTGGCATTATTTTAGACAGTTTGTAGAAAAGAAAAATGAAGTATTTTTTCCTACTATATATTTTTTGTACGTGTCTTCTTTTATGTTACTATCAAAATCTATTCCAAAATATATTGTATTATCAACTTTTGCCATTTGTTCATTTTGTATGATAATATTCAAGTTTCTGGGCGTGCTGTTATAATAATTTCTAAATTCCATGTAGACTGTTTTATTAATGTTTAATAATTTAAATTAGTTATGTGGTTAAGAGCTTCTTTTGTACCTAATTCTATATCAATTTATTTTTGTTGAAAAAATCAATCATTCTTTTATGTATTATTTTTTCTAATATTTTTTTTCTAAGTTTGATATCAAAGAAATCGGTTTGTAATTATTTAGTGGATGTTTTTCTTTTAACTTTTGCATTGGTGTATTTCTGCAATTTTAGTATCCGGCCAGATTTTCTTTTTAATGCACAAACTGAATATACATTCTAATCAATTGCTTACGTTATCAACTATTGATTCAAGTGTTCACCATTCTTATTTTTCATGTTTAATATTATTTCTTTTATTTCCTGTTGCGATACTGATCCTAGGAATTGCAGTTTGACGATTGGCAGGCTTTTTACAATAGTAAAGAAATAGTTGTTAAAATTTTCTACAATTTCATTAGGCTCATATGTGAATTAATAGTTCCTTTGTTTTTTTATGAAATATAAAAAAAATGAAGAATACACTAGGGTCGACTCGTATAAGCAATTCTTCTCTACAAAATAAAGTTTAAAGTTTTAATAAAAAAGAGTCTTGAAAATAGAAGGTAGTGTGCAATTATATTTTTCTAGAAAATGCGAAAAAATAGAATTTCTCAAAGCCGAACTTTTTTCCGAAGGCTGGGCGCGCATTTTCCATTTGGAAGTTTCGGTACTCCGTTCACGCGGCGCCCGGGCGCTCCTCCCGAGAAAGCCGAAATAAAATAAAGGGTCCCGCGAGAAAGGAGAGACACGGAGAGCTCTCCCGCGCGTAGGAAGCCGCGAGGGCGGGTACAAAGGCGAGGGAAAGGCGGAGAAGCAGGGCAAAAAATGTACGAGAGAATAAGAGAAAGGAAAGTCAGGAGCGTTAGTATCGCGGACGGCGCGCGGCGTGACTTTATTTCCGCGCCGGGGTGGCTCTGTAATAGCGCCGGGAAGAACATAAGCTAACCTTATGGACTCGGGCTCTCTCGCCGGCGGCTTCATACCCATCCGCTCGCTGTCACTTTTACGCGCCCAGATATACGCGTATTTTTATATCAGCCTGACGAAGCCCCCCTCTCTCCAGCCTTTAGCAGCGTGGGTGCGCGCGCGCGAAAAATTGAATTTCCCGCGCGCTCGAGTGTCCCACACAAAGAGCTAGTTACCGCAGACTCACCCCGCCTTGCGGGGGGGCCTTACGGCTGCCGCGGCTTTCTTTCTTTTCTTTCTTTCGGTGGAGGAGGGCCGTGCCGAGCCTGTTGAACCGCTTGATTAATTAAGAGCTTGTATTAAAGCTGCGTCAGTAGAAAAGAGTCACATTCAATTAATAAATGACTAATTCGATGAAATTGGCCTGATTTCACTCGTTTCACCAAGTAAAAACTTGGATTGTTCCACTGAGTTTTATTCTCGTGGACATACTTTTCGGGGGATGACGTTTGTTGCACGGATGAGAGGCATGGCAAAAGCATTGAAATGATGTGCATCGAGGAGAATACGTTTATAAATGCTGGCAGATTCTCAACTAGCACAAGCTACGAATTGCGTTTTGTCAGTTTTCCAAATGTTTCATATACTGGTTAATTCTGTACTTTGCAAAGAAACGATTCGTTGTACGAATTTACGCTTGGAAAATTAAATTACAAGTGTTGCCCTTTCGATGGTCAAATAATTTTGGCTTCGAAAGAGTTATAAAAGGAATAATTAAATAAAATAGCAAATAAAATCGATCTGAAAATGGTATTAAAAAAAGAAGATTGTCCGATAGATGGGCTAAAATAATTGAGAAAAACAACGTGATTAAATTGAGAATATTATTTGAATTAATTGGGATGAAGTTGAACGGCATTGTATAAATAGTGATTCCGCAGCAAAATTAGACGGAGTAATATAATCCCTTCTCCTCAAATATCATTCCCTTCCTCCGCTCGCTCGAGCACAAGCGTGCACTGCAGAAAAGGCGGTCTTGCACTATTGATCTTTTCGCTTGAAGCTCTGCCTTAAGGTCGGACCAAATAAAAATAGCTGAAACGAATGAGAGAGAAAGAGAAGTAGGGAGGGAGACCCGAGGACGGAAGCAGAGCACCGGTAGAAGGAGAAAGGGGAAAAGGCGAGACGAGGAGGAGAAAGACGGATAGAGAAAGCCGAGTATTATCCTTCGTCGGGTAGGAGGAGCACGTCGCACGCGCGCGCGACTCGGGGGTTCCGCCACCTACGGCAAGCTCCTTTCAGTGCTGCGCGCGTCCTTTAGCCTCCGTTTTCCTCCCCCGCCGCCGCCGACTCCTACGACGTCCAGCTATAGGACTGGCCATTAGGCTTTTACGCCGGCTACTGCCACCGAGGGCGCAGGTTTAATAAAAGCCGCGAGTGCGGCTAAGAGGATTCGCCAGATATTTTTTAAGGATTTTAACGAGGTGTCGCCGCGGAATGCATCCGCGCAAGTCGCGCGCTCACGAAAAACTTGCTTTTCCTCAAGCGAGAATTTTCGATCATTTTAGTTCTCTCTCTGACACTTTAATGTCAATCTCCATTACTGAGAAGAATATTGCTTGCTAAAAAAGAAATTTTCGCACTACCGATTTTTTGGAACGGAGCAAGTATAGTTAGTACCACATGCATTTCATTTTAAAACGGAATACGCACCGAAATGGGGAAGAAGCCTCGTGAATTCCATTGAAAAATAACGAGTACAAATGGCCCTGTGTATACCCAAATAAAACGGCATAATTGAACGGCATTGAAGATACATACACAGCGGGGTGAAGAGGAAGGGAAGGGAAGGGAAGGAAGCAGCGGCAAAATAAGAAGTCATTAATGCAAATGAAGCGCGGCGTAAAACCGCACAACTGCGAAGATGTGTGATAACGGAACGCCGGGGCATCGGTGGCGTGCTTCATGCGCTCGTGACAAGCATCGAAATAATCATAACCCCCTCCGATCGTGTCCGCTAAACAGCCGTTTAAATACAGTCACGAGCTACCGCGGGAAAATCCATTTTTTACTAAACTTGCAGCCTTTTCTTCATAATTTTTATTTTAACGCACTTTGGGAGAAAAGACACATGCAATTTGCAGCTAATTAACAGTTAAATTATGCAAGTTGGAGGTGTGTCTTGGACGCGCGGATTAGTCTTAACTACCCGGCGGGATCATGAGCGATGCGCCACGGCTATGAAAAACAAATGTAACGGCCGGCCGCAACTGCAATACTAATTTAGGGAGAGGACCTGGGACTGTAAACACGATCGTCCCGGCCGCTCGTTTTCCGCAATGTCGCCGGGCGAATTCGCCCCATGGACTCCCTCGTACTCTCGTAACATTAGCGCCACTCTTTTTTCCCCACTCCGCCGAATTGTCTGCCTCTACGCTCGACTCCTTTTCCCAGCACGACCAATGGCTGTTATACCTACGGCTGCAGTCCTCCGTTTTTGCACGCTACTTCCACTTTAATTGGCACGGCAAGTATCACTTTCTTAGTATTATTCTACATTTTTTCTTCTTAATGCCGTCGTTTGGTTAGAATTATATTTGGCTCCAGGCAGCTTGCAATTTGTGCAGTGGCGAGTTTAAATACTGCTAGATATTGAAATAGACCTTTTTAAATTCCGTTTCTTCGTTAGAGAAATTTAAACAACTATTTATATTTTTCCGATGCCCAATATGACTGAGGACACGTTTACTGCAACGACAGCACTAAATAACAAAAGAGAATAATTATTTTTTCGAATTTGGAGGATCGAGGACGACAGCTGGGCAGATTTTGGCTTGCAAGTTGGTTCCATTTGCACGCGGGCGCATAGTCGCCGTGCGTTGATGTCGCGTCGCGCTTGCAAAGTGCCGACTCGTACGAGCTTGGGCGCGGACCTTGAGTGCGCTCGAGCTTTCTCTCTCGGGCTTGTTTATCAAGGATGCTTATTTAAGACGTAAGTTTCCGCGAAAGCCCTCGGCTGCATTGGGTGCGCGCGAACGCCGCGGCGCGATATTAATTGTGCGCCACTGAAAGGCCTCGTAACCAGGCGACGCCGGCTTGTCTCCCGTTAATTTCCTAATATCGCGCAGTTCCAAGCTACATTCTGAAGGTGCACATACTACGCCATCGAACTTACTAACCAAATTGCAGCGCATCTGATGAATTTTCGAGAATTGCGTCTTATCGGCTCGGCATGCTACTATTCAAAACGAAGGAGGGGCTCTTCGTTACAAAATACACGCTTTATTTTCCAGCTGCAGAAGCATCGCTTAAATAAAGCGACAAAACACAATTTTGCTTCAGGTGTTATCTTATCTTTTCACCTTGCTAATAATCTGCTACTGCAGTGTCCCGCATCTAACTGACTGAATTAGCAGAATCCTTTCTCAAAAAGGATTCAAGCTAAATAATAATAATTAAGTTACATTAAATATACACATTTCTCAAGGAAGTTTAATTTACTTTTTCTTCACAATAATCAATGAATCCACCAGGCCATCACTGAGTCCGCCAGTATAATACAGTAATAAGAAAAGTATGTTGAAAAACGGAAAAGGAAAAAGGCAGCCGGCGGACTGTTCTGTCGCATGCGGAATTTACGCGGCCAGTGTACTGCTTTGAAAAGCTATTTTATAAACAGGGGCGAATTTAGTTAGAAAAAAAGTTTCACAGAATGCGTATGATATCGATGTACTGGAAAATCTAATCAGATCTAAGTTGAAACATGTGTGCCGAATTTCAGGCAGTTCTGTACACGCGCTCGAGAGTAACAGCAGAACCAATTTGCTGCACATACATAAAATGGCATTTTTCGATTCAGAACCACTGAATACATTGAAGTTTACCAACATTTCAAATATGAAAATTGACACCGTTGTAAAGCTTTCTGTTTGAGAAAGGAAAAATAATAATGTACAAATTGTATTTGCTCATCGCGATGCTTCGTGCAGTCATTAAGCCATACATCTCGTGGAATACACTGAGAAAGAGCGCGAGCGAGCAGGATTTAATCAAAACTTTTTACCTAACGTCATAAAAGCAATTTTGATTTTTCGCCGAGACACATGTTACGTGCGTCAATAAGTTAATATAGAAGCAAAGTAAGAAGATGGAAGAAAAGTTGGGCCGAAGAAGGCAAACTCCTCGGCGGACGGGAATATGCGCTACGCTCGTACCGCAGGGACGAGCAGTAGTAGCAGTTCGGGGGTGAGGGTGTAAGGAGTGTGGGGAGGCGTTGGCCACTTTTCGTAAGCGCCTCACGACGATACGACGCGGCGGTAATGTGTCGGCGGGTCGCGGTAATAGAGGATCGTCGGCGGGCTCCGTTTAACGAGCTGCCCGTTTAGAGAGTCGCGCATGGCCCCCGCGCACTTTAGCTTGTCTTATCGGGTCGCGCACCACGAGCCGGACACGCGTCGCGCCGAAGAACGACTTGAAAGGAGCCGGACGTGGGTACGCGGCGCGATTGCCTGTTTATTGCGGGCCTTTGCAGCGGGACGGCCGTCGTAGTCAGCTTGATGCGACCACTTGGCGGCCTTATGAAACGGAAGGTCCGATAGGCTGATGGCGCTTTGCTAACGTCGACTTTTCAAACGTGGTCGCTTTACGATCCGTAAAATTCATCTAAGCTTCGCGAGTTTTCCTTATTTAAGAGTCGTTTCGTCAATAATGGAAAGTTTTTAGTTTTTATCAGCCCTTCAGTCATTCTACTTTTTTTTAAGTGTTGAGTGGACAGATTCTATAATAAATTTAATCCAAGTACTGTACGTATATTCTGAAAGCTTTTGTCCCAAATTTTCTAATATTGCCCTACCGATTGCTGTATTTTAGGTAATAGAGAAGAGGTGAAATTTTTCTTTAGATTTTCTTGCGAGGGCTACGCGCGCTTAATAATTTACTTTTAAATTTTCTAAATTATAAATTAAAATATTATCATTTCAAATTACATTTTACAATTCTATCTTTATGGTTTTCAAATAAATCCATGTAATAGTAAATAGTAAATTATAAGAGCCATTATTCAAATAAAAACTTGTATTAACCGAAATCTTATTACTTAATTAAAAGTTGAATTCTGAACTCTGTATTTTGCTTGCGCGCAGTCCGATACAACAATATTTTATGAAGGTTATACAAATTCAGCGCTCTTCATGAAAGGCGTTATTTACTTAGCGAACCATTTATCAGCAAAACTCAAAGCGTTATTTTTTTTATAAAAGGATTTTGTAGTACTCCATTATTTACGACCTGTAATACAACAGAATGCTTTCACAGCCAATGGTATTTCATTATCGTTCTTACGTAAAATATAGTGAAAATAGCTTATTTTTTCAAAAAATATAATCTGTACAGCACTGAGAAAAAAAGTTAGTTGGATCAAAAGATTCGTGGCCAACAGAATATTCTGTCAATTTGACAGACTTTGGCTTAGCAGATTTCTCACACTGGTAGATTATATAGGGAGGTTGATATTTGATGATTTAATTGCTAATTTAAAGCAAAGGCGTAAAACCTAAAAAGGGAAAAATAAAAAATAGGGGGTTTGAATAGCATAGTAATAAAAATTATAATGAAATTTCCAATGCTGTAGAAAAATTTTAGTTCATTTATCTGGTTATAGTGAAATATTTGGAGGGAAAGAAGTTCTTGCATCAAGAGATTTTTGACATATGTTACCAATTATTGTATCGAGCTTTAATTATAAAAATTTTTGAATGTATGTCATTAAAGCATAATAGAATTTTGGAGAACGATATTGAATTTAAATTTTGGCTTTTAAATGTAGACAATGGTAAGATTTTACCAAAATATGATAGAGAAAATAAAGTAATAAAAATCCCAAAAACAATTATATCAAGCGAAAATATTATAGATGAAACTTTTGGATTCTTAAAAACATGAAAAATCCAAATTTTTATGAAAGTATAATTTTTGCTCCAAAAGATGTTGATATTATTGAAATTAGCAATGCATTTCTTAATCGTATAGCGATAGTATCCACGTATACCTTCGAAAAATTCATTTGAGCAGCGTTAAGGCGCAATCAGCGTGAGAGTACGTCGATGGTGACAATTCCAGCAAGAACGAGAGGTCGTGGTCGAAGACTGTAACGAGCGGTCTGCTCTTGCAGGCGTTGCGGAAGCGGCGACAGCCTGGCGATGGAGAAGGGGGGCACCTCGCGCAGTTGGAAGTATAATGTTAAAACGGTACCAATAAAGCTGATACTTTAGTTGGAATTCCGTTGGATGAGGAAAGGAGGAGAGCAGGGCGTCAGGACAGTCGTCTGGAGCCCAAAAGACTTTATGCTAATAGAAGTTGTAGAACGCAGTCCCTGTAGTCAACTTCCCTCTTTTCCAGCCACCCCACCCCTCTTGGCCTCTCTTCTCTCTTTCTGTTTTTTCCAGCTTTTATGCCCTCCACGTCTACATTCAACTCCGTTCTCCTTTTCCTCGCTTTTTCTCGCTTTTTCTCGCTTTCGAGGGCAAATTGAGAGGCCATAATAGCCTCTGACGAAAAGAAGCGACAATCCTGTGGGAGTCTGACAAATAATTAGAGTCTTTCGCGAGAGAGTCGGTTTTAATTTTAGAAATGTTTTCCGCGAATGCACGATACGTAATTTTCACCGCTGACGGTATTTAATGCTTTGCAATCTAAAACTTTTTACAATATCTAACAAGTTACTTTTTCTTTTCTCTTAATTTTTAATTTGATTTATTTATTATTTAGCAGCATTCTGTTTATTGCGGTAGAAGATGATGACTTGGTTGCCAGCGAATCACATTTGTTTGCAAAGTACTTATACGAAGCAATATGTAACAATAGCAAATGGAGTCTCATACTCTAAGCAAATACACGTCTAAACACATTAATCAATATAATGTAGTTGATAAAATGAACGGCTAAATTTATTCTTCTCCAAATGTTTATCTACAAAATGCATCCGCACGTAGGAAATAAAATGAGAGTGACTCTAGCGAAAGTCCGAATGCAAATCAAAAGTAAAAGGCGCATTATTCAAAAAATTAATCTTCTTAGCTGACGGGGCGGTGCTCCCCACCCTCGAGCTCGGGATAAAATTTCGAGGATTTCCGAGCGAGCACAGTTGCTAAAAGTTAATTTAAACATCAGCTTTTCTCTCACCCCGGCGGCCGGTGGAATATCGCCGAGGTCCACCAATAAACACGAGCCGCAGCGAAATAAGAGGCTACTCAAGCTGGAATCTCGAATTAGTTTCGAGCTTACGTCGGAGTACTTGAGGTGTGAACTTCCCGTCTAACTTGCTCACCCTGTAAGAACAATTTCGCAACATTCGCCTCGGCCTCTCCCGTCTTAGCCCACCATTTCCTTTCGCATCATCTTTCTAACGTCTTTTCCCTTCTTCGGCTGCGAGTTTCTCGTGATATTATACAACGCCGCGCGCGCCGCATCAAAACTTTCCACTTCCACCCGGCACTGAGCCTTCCCACTCGGCATTTGATACAATCTCTTACGTGCTTGCTTTTTAGAAAAATGTTTTTCTCCACTATTCTTCTCTTTTTTTTATTCTGCACATAAAGTACACGATGAGTTTACTTCGAGATCTAATTTAAACATTTCTTCGCGCTCGTATTGCACGCGAAAAATCTAATTTCGCGGTGTGCTACGAAAGCTTGCACTTTTTTTACTTGTGTAGTTCATTTAATTAAGGCTAACTTCTTTTCTTTCTTTTCTATGAGTTTCTTTGCGTTTGAAGGCGATTCATTATTTAGGGTTAGGTTTCAGCAAAAATTCGCCCATAATGTTACAAGCTACTCATTTCCTCCTGTAATTAATTCGAATTCTGTGACAAGCACTTTTGGCATTAACTCGGGCGGAGCAAGCCCCGGGGGCGTTTAAAGCATACTCCTGCGCAAACTAACTGCTTCTCTTGGAAATTCGTTTACTTGATGCGTTACCGGTAAACAGGCACACTCGCGAAATCATCCACGATTATAATATTTTTTACATAATAATTTATAATAATATTTATAGAATTCAAAATAGAAGAAGAGTGAAATGAAGATGCTCTTGCTAGAGGCAAGTTAAACGATCGATTTAATTATTATTACGAACGATGGAAAATATGGAAAGCGAAGAAAATGAGCCGGTGGGATTTACGAAGTTGGCGTCCTCGAGATTCTTTGATTAAAGGCGATATATATAATGCATTAGAGGAGAAGTCTCGAGGAACGTCTCATTCTTTTTTCAGCGTTGAATTTGAAATAAAGCGTCCGGACAGTTTATGAGGTTTATCAGACTGGTAAAACACGGGAAAGTTGAGCCCTCGCGCGCGAGAGGCGGAAAAAGCGCAAGGGGCGGGAGGCGGTGGCAGAGTATGCAAAGCGAGAGGTTGAGTCGAAAGAGAGAGAAAAAAAGGAGCGACGCTCGCCCGGAGGGGTCAAAGGTACGAAGGTAACAAGGTACGGAGGTTGGAAATAAATTCGCTAAACGAGACTAAAGTTTGGTACTTACAGCAAGTTTTTATTGCGCGAAATACTATTTAGAAAAATAATGTCGGCAACTTTGGGAGAGCCGCCTTACCGGTGTCGCACGTGCGTCACTGCACCGGCGGCGGCCTTTACGAAGTCGTGGTATCGCGTAACGGCTCCGAATATAAGGCGTTATAAAAAAAGAAAGTGTTTTTAATAACGGCAAGGATAAACCGAGGGGTAAACCGAGTCGAGCGGTGCACCATTTTGAATATTCTAGATATTTTCAGTACAATGAGCTACGATATTTTCGAGATTTTTCTTCAAAATAGTTTTCTTCAATTGCCTTCTCCACAAATCTATTAGTTTCTCAAATATCAGCTTAAACGTATTTGTTATTGAAAAATATCGGAACTGCAGAGTGACTGTTACACTTTTATACTACTTTATTGACTGAATGGCGATATGACTGCGGAGATAAAATACTACTTTACTGCATTTCCTAAGAATTCTCCGGAGAATTTTCAGCGACGAGAAATTATTGCTTTCTGGAAGGTAGAAAATAAATGTGTATTATATTGATAGATACAATTTACAACACTTCTCCTGCTACAGATGTTAAAATATAAAATAAAAATTGCATTTCTAAAAACGTATTTCCAAAACGTCTATTTGTTCAGATCCAATCGACGAAAGCGCAAAACGTTTGAAATACCTATGCAGTTTCTTTTAAAATAAAAGCAGAGCGCGCAGCTGTGCTGCACAAATTGGTATTTGTATTGTTTTTGAAAAAAAAGTCAATGTTCCTAGTTAAAAGTTATAAATCACAAGCAACAAGATTAATAAAAAAAGAAAATAATTGACTTTCACGCATGGTCAATAATGCAAGCAGCTTTCTCGAATCAAATCAATATTTTCAAACTAAGTATTTACGGAGCGACAGAAGAAAATTTTCTCCGAAGAAAAAAGGCAAAGAGGATGCGAGGCGCCGATAAAGTCGGGATAGGAGCGGCGTGCGCGCGATGGGAGGAAAAAAAGGAAAAAAGTCCGGCGGCTTAACGCGGCGCGGGCTCATTTGCGGTCTAACGAAAGTGTCGATCGCTTTTCAACAAGGCCGCGCTTGCGAGCCGGTATCGGGGATAATTTAATTTCCGAAGTGGGTGGGGAGAGGCGCGCCTGCGAAGACGATGGAAAAAGACGGGTAGGGGCGCCGGGAAATGCACGCGGGCGGCCCAAGTTATTATTGGGGCGCGGCGGAGCTAATTTACTTTTTAAATAAATCCTCGTACCTCGTTAAGCGCGAGCGAACTCCGCCGCTGGCAGGACGCGGGTGGGATGAGGAGGAGGGAGGAGCCGCTGCGCAGCCTCTTGCCGGGACAAGCCACCCCACGAAGGAGGGAAAAGCACGTCGGAAGCATCGAGCGGCTGGGGTGAGAGAGGAGAAAACGCGCGAGGCTCGCTCCTCGATTAAATGGACACCGAAGACCACTAGTCGTCAATTTACTTCGATATTCGATAAGTCCTTCAACGACTATCAGTCGAAATAATGGCGGAATTCACTTTAATCGAATATCTTGATTAGCTTCCGTCTAAATAATAAATCCTCGTGAATTATTCTGATTGCGCTGGATTATCTTATTCCGAATTCATAGAGACTGCTCAATTTCTCAAATTTTCTCCTGCCACGGACTGTGAGAAAAATTCATGAATGGAGGTAAAGTCTAAATAAATAGAAATTACATAAAGGCTCGCTCACCTGAAAAAACGCTGTTGTCATCCACTAGAAGTTGGAACTCGACGTTAAACTATTAATAACTGGCGACGCGTCCGAGCGACAGTAAATTATTTAAAGCGTTGAACGCGCTCATAGCCGCGGCAATTGAAGGCGTCGCGAGTGCAGCCTCCAAAGTTATTCGGACCAATTACGCGTCGTAAAATTAGAATGGCGATCAATCAGCGGTCGCGGCGCTCGGATTTCGCGCGCTCTCGCCGACCGGACCTCGGCGCGCGACATTTTAACAAGGCGGGAGAGGAGAAGCGCCGGGCGTGCAGTGGAAAGATAGCGGCGGGCGGGCGAAAGCCGGGAGGCATTTATCGGCCGACGAGACAACTCAAAGCGACGACTCGAGCGTAATGAACAAGTTGCAAGCGCACTCGGTCGGCCCCCGTTAATTGTGACCGCCTCGCACACTCGTATTCCGAGCGCCTCGCGCGCTCTTTATAAGAAGATTTCGCGAGGGCGCTTCAACTCTCGGCAACGAGTGTGCCCGGGCGCACAAGTGCCTACTGGAAGCCTGCGGGCCCCCACGAGAGACCTCGTCCCGTTAATTCGCGCTTAGACGTCTTTTCTTGGCATGCGTTAAGCGCCAGCCGCGCTGCTCCAGCACAAATCTATTTTCTTACTAGATTTGGCTTGTTTGCATGTGCACTCTTGCGGCTCTTAAAAAACGCTCTACTTTTCTCTTGGAGATGGAAGAAAAATAAGAGGTGACCGGCGGCCTCCGGAAGGATCCGGAAGGATGGATCGATGGAAAAAAAGAAGCATCGCCAAAACGGAAAGCAGGAGCTCTCGCAGTCTCGTCGGAAGACGCAGGCATGCGTATACGAACTCGGTTAACGCCGGGGTGGTATACGTGCCCGGGGTCCGGGGCTTTCGCTCGCGCGCAAAGAGAAGGAAATATGTGCTGCTCCGGCGGCCGTAAGGATACCGCACGCCTCGTCCCTCTTCGGCGCGGCCGCGCGAACGCCCCGGCGAGCGAGCCACATAAGTTTGTTAGGTCGGCCCCAATTTTCGCCTTAGCAAAATTTACGAGCGCCTAAAAGCCCGCAGCTTTCCCTCCTCGAACGCGAAGCTTAGCGCGGCCTCCGCAGCCTCACCTTACGCTCCACCTACGTCCCACCTCCTTATACACACTGCTCTCCCTTATTCTTATTCTTATTCTTTTGTCTCGCGCCCGGGATTCAAATCATTGTCTTCCGACTTTTAAATTGACTCCCCCTCTCTCTTTTAATACATTCATGCGGGGATAAGTGCTTAGTAAGAATAATGCGGAAACAGATTGCTATAAAAGTACATTTCAATTGTTGGCTGTGTACGTGTCACTTGCTCTCCAAATGAATTTATAGTAGCTTCTATTTTATCCTGTAGAATTGAGACGTTTTTCGAAGCATTAAAATGCCTTAATTAATTGCAGTTACATCCCTAAATCGCCATTTCGCTACATTCAAACATTTATCACTCGCAAGATTTATCGCGTGCAAGACGGGCCAAGTGTTTAAAAGAAAGAACCGATGAAACAAAGAGTTTGCAGTGTGGGGGTGTGCGAATAAAATGTTAGAATCCGGTAACTGAGGAGGTAAGAAGATCGGGAAAAGAAAACGACAAGACAAGTAAAATGAACGAGCGAAAAAAAGGTGAAACGGCCGGGTGAAAGCGCCGGAATGAGTGCATAAAAACAAGAGGGGGAGAAGAGGAGGAGAGGAGGTGTGTGCGCGAGCACGATAGAATGGAAATAATGCAAAAGGAGAAAAAAGAGGGCGAGAGGAGAGCGGAGATAAAGAAGCGCGTGAATTTACGTGGTGCGTATATAGGAGACAAGGTTTGCAGAAGAAGAGAAAAAAGGGGAAGCAGCGCGCCTCGAGGTGCTGGAAACTTTCGATAGGATAACTTAGCGTTACGGGAGCAAATCGAAAAATGTGTTTCCCGACGTTGAGGGAAATGGCCTCGTATCAGGACGCCATTATACGGAGGATTTCGCGAGTATGTTGCACACGCCCGTATATTTCTATCCTGAAAATGGGTTAGCAGAGTAGCTTGTACATGTATAAGCAATGCGCATCGTACACGCGTAAATGTAAATCATCGCGTTCTTTATTGTCCGATTACAAGCTGCCAATTTTTAATGGAATAATGCAGATTCACTCGCGGACTTTTCCGCGTGCAAAGTTCTTTTATTCTTTTTATAAATCTTTAATATCTATGCATTTTTCCGTTAGACCTTAATTAAATGATAATTAAAAAACCTACGATATCACAATTATAGTCTTTTAAATCATTCAAACGCTAGTTGGTCTGGAAGTAAAGAGGTCAATTACACCAGCATGCACGATGAGTACATTCAAAAGTATAGTTTATAAATTATCAATACTCAGCGCAATTCATACAGAAACATTAACTTTTTCAACGATAAATTTTCCATGTGAGTTTATTAAAAAGCTAATTTAATTAAAACAGATGTATTTGGAATGTACAAAATACGCGTACACACCGAGGGCCACCGACGCGTTATAATTCATTCCACCAATAAAATGAGTAATTGATAAGAAAAAGAGGGTCGACGTCGATCCATTGTAATGCGTCAGAGAGGTTAAAACGGCCCTGGTCGAAAGCGCTTTTTAGCGCTAATTAGAGCAGTCCATAACTGCGTGGAACTTGCTCATATAGCCCACAAAGCCTCGAGAGGGTGAATCCGCGAACGGCACGCTAAACGCGAGCAGCGTGGAAAGAAGGCAAGAGGAATGCGAAGGGCTAAAAGAGCACAAAGAGTAACGACGAGGGGAGGGAAGCCAAGGGGAAGGAGAGTCGAGCGACCGAAGCGATAGCCGCGCGTAATCCCGAATAGTGACGATACATCGGGACGACGCGTAAGCCGCTCGGAGAGCTATTCGCCGGGGCACGAGTGTGGCCCTGTACGCGCGCGCCCCGGAAGACCTCGGGCTTCGGGGGCCGAGGGCGCTGACAAAATGTTGTCATTTGCAGCTTATCTGTCGAGTGCGTACTGGCTGGCCGGCCGCGGAAGCCCCTTACCGGCGAAAATCACGTGCGCAACGATTGCCGATCTTGTCCGGGGCCACGACCGGGCGCGACCGCATTACTCTCCTCCGCACTCGGCGTATCTGTCCTCCCTCCCCCTCCGCCTACTCGGACACGAGTGATTATGCTGTTTACTGCTCCGACGCACCCCCCGCTGCACCACATCCGCGTTACGTGCGAGTGCCATCCCTTTTTTCACGAGTGTCATTCTTTTTGCGACGCTCCGTGCCCCTCCAGCGCGTCTTGTCCTCTTCATTCGGTGCACTTTGTCCTCGAGGAAAAATAAGGGACTATTTGATTCCATCCGTGACCGCGGCCAGCGGAGCTGCCATTTCTTCTCTGCTTCGAGGGCGCAACTACAGTATGTTCGTCCAGTGAATTTGGCAAAATCGATTGACTATTTTTGGAGGACATTTTTAAAACAACGCGTAGAAAATCTTTTTTGCCCAGCGGTCGGATAATCGGCTTTTAAAATCAATTATTGTTTTATCGATTGATCCCTCTGAGCCCTGCTAATTTTCCCCGCAATCATATAATATCATCGAATATTGAATATTGTATTAAAAAATAATAACAAATAAAACACGAGAGAGCATGTCAATGGGAAGCTTTTTGATTCGGTAGAAAGGATACTCATAAATAGCCTCATTGCTCTTCGTGGCATGCATGTATGCAGCCATAACGTAACGCAAGAACGGGCACACAAAAGGGCACATAGCAACCTACTTGGACAGATTCCCAAGTAGCGCCGACGCGTTCGCCGATGCGAACTAAAGCAAAACATCTCGCTCATTCGCTTTATACGACAATGTCGTTTTGTTCCTTTTACTAATTCCCTTTTGCGCCTTATGCGAGGTTTAACCGCACAATCTCTTTGTCACTTTGTTTGACGTAAGAGTCTTTAGTCGCTATTAATCCAAGTCATTATTGCAAACATTTCAGGTACTATAATACAATTTATTTTTGCTTTTATGGCGATCCGCACTATTCACTCGCGGAAAATAATAAATTGTATTTTTATCTCTAAAACATTGCAGCCGCCCCTATCGTTTGAAGATCATCCCCACTCGCCCCCCCTCCTCAGGTAAAAATACACCTCTTTTTAAGGGGTAGGTGACTAAGAGTACACCTTATTAAAGGTTGTACCTCGACATAATTCCTGGCACGGCGGCGGTGGCAAAGTATGAGAAAATCCAATGTACTTTCAGATTTTTAATAAAAAAAATAAAGTCTTTAGCGCAGCAGAAAACGACTATTTTTTGGAATCAGGGTTAAGTCAGACATGCTAAGTCGTAACTGTGTTTCGTCAATGCATCAAAAAGTTAATATTAAAAATATTTAAATTTACAATCACAGCGCAAAAATATGTCCTAACGAAGCAAATTGTTATAAGTGCGCTGGCGAGCATACCGCGATCCAATGTACAAGTACAACTTTAAAGTGCCGGAACTTCGAATTCTATAACTAGAAATTTAATACTAACTGCAATACAGAACACAGTGCTGTAGACATAGAAATGCGCCAAGTGTTAAAAAACAAAATAAACAAATTTATTGAAACTACAGATTATCCGATTAAGCCAACATACTCAAGATACATGTAACTTGAAAAAGTGACGACGCAATAAGTGTGAAAATTTGAATTTATTTTCTAAATAAAAAACATTGTATTAGCGACACGTGTACGTGACACTTTGTTGAGTAGTAATATTTATTAACTTAATAGCTGTTTATTTAGTATTGGAATATTTAAATTTTATGAAAGTCGCCTTAATGTTCATAAGGCATAATAAATGAAAAAAACAGCACGGCTATAATTGCTATGTTTGCAAATTTAAGGATCGCATACCTCCTCTCCTTCATTTTTTTGCTCGCGAAACTCCAGTTAAATACTGTAGCAGAGAAGAACAAAAAAAGGGCTAAATGAGAAAATTGCGTCTTTTCTTTCCAACTAAGCAAGACCGCCTCCTCTGCAACGCATGAATATTTATTCAAAATTTTCTACCACGCACAAGGCACCAACCCTCCACTCTTACAAGCTACATGCATATTTAGCACCCCTACGAAGAGAAGATGTTACGAGCCAACTACGTTTTCCGTCACTCACAAATGAACCTTTTCAAGAATAATTAAGGGGAAATTTTTTAAAGTCGAACTAACAGAACTGCTTTTTTACAATTCATTGTTTCTCTTTCACTATGTATTATATTTATCACGTTACTAGTAAAAAATTGCAACTTCTGTTAGACAGTAATTTACGTTTTTAACAAGTTTACTTAACAATTAATGTAAAGATTAATAAGAAACTGGCTGAAGAAATTCAATTTAAAATTGCATCCTTTGCCGTAAAAAATTCAACGAACTCTACTTAAAGCAAAAAATAGATTTTGGAAGAACAATTGGAATGGCAAGTGTATGCATTGCAGTGAACGGTACGGAATTAGAATCAAAGCAATAGCGTTTATTTAATGAAGAAGGTCAATTGCAGAAAGATAGGGACAGAGTAAGAGAAAGAGTGAGCGAGCAAGGATTTGGCGATCCGGAAAACAAGTCCTTTATCCGCATTCGAGAGAGGTTTTAAAAGCTCAGCAAGAGATCCGACGAAGCACTTACAAGGCAGAATAAACTTGCGCTCGCTCGCGAGGCACGCGACGGGGGAGGGGGTGTGGAGGACGGGCAGAGGCAGAGTGTCACGGTAAACTTTAAACGCCATTAATAGCATTTTCTCGGGGCGCGGTAGCGACGCCTTGGATGTATCTAAATAAGAATCTTGATTGCGACGAGGTAGGCAATATTGCTCTGGCAGGTATCGCCAGGTACGGGGACTGCCTCGCCACCTCGCGCTTTAGAGCGACGGCTTTTACGGCTAATAAACGGTGATAGAGTTACTATGCCGGATCCTCCTCCATCGCCTCCCCCTCTTTCCCCAATGCATCCCGCCCTCCTACTTCTGACTCTCAGTATTCGAGAATTCGCGACGCGAACACGCCCGGTATACAAATTACTTGCAAACATACGACGGCGATTTTAAAAGGTCCCAGGTATTCTCGCGTAAATTCACTTAACCCCTTGCCGAGCGTAGCCTTCGATTTGCCCTCTTGATGCTTATAAATTTTTACGAGCGCAATGAGTAATCGGCTTATTGTTTCATTATAGCTCATCCACTGATTTCCTTTGTTCTCTTTATCGCTTTAACTAGGTGGGAATTTATAAAAAATTTTAAGACATTTAAGGAATTAAACAAGAAATAAAATAAACCATAACCATTTGTTTTTCAAAGGAGCCTTTATGCTCAGGGAGAAAAGCCTGAAAGGCATAAAAACTCCCGAAATGTTTATTTTGAAAACAAAAAATGACATAATAACAAATCATTAAAAGACTTTGAAAATTATCGGATGACGACGGTACAACAATTGCAAACAAAATTGTAAAATACTTGCTAGGCACACGCCGGATCTCTGTGCTCAAAAGATCTCTCGATGTTGAGAAACCCCGGAGGACTCCATTACTACTCTCGAGTTTCCTCGTACACGGTTCACGACGCGACGACCGCTACCGCGAACTATTCCTCTCAATGCGATGTGATGTGGAGACACGCGTACGCATACAAAATAAATGAGAAGGAATAAAAAACGACCTGACCGTCATAAGCAGAAAAAGAATCGCTCTTGGAGAAAGCTGCAAAATTTTAGACTAACTTGGGGAACTCGTCCAATGGACTTCTCTAAAATAACGATGCTTACCCGAGACCCAAAACAAACCAAAAAACACGTCACCAAGTATTCTTTTGTTTTTAACCGAATTATAAATAGACCAGCGTCAACCATTTTGCTCCTACAATTATTTTCTTGTAAATACTACTGAAATATTGATTTGAAAAAATAAATAATACAAATTAGTTACGTAGGAAATCTTTGAAATACAATGATGCACGAAAAATATTTTTTTATAGCTGAGAAGGTGTTCTTTGCGCTGGCAAGCTGATCGTAAAGAAAGGACCAGTTTTTCCGGCAATTTGTGCAGAGGCAGCCACGGCACATTTTGCCCATTTTCAAGCGCCCGAGAGATATGCCCTTACTAAATCCTCCTCTCCTCTTGCTCATCAAAGGCATTGAATAACGTCACACTACTCGCCATAAAAAGCACGAGCGTCCTCGACAAAGAAATATCGTAGAAAGCCATAGAAAAAGGTCGGCCCAGCCGACATGAAGTACGAGAGAGACAGCGATTGAGCGTTAAACGAAACGGAAATAAAAAAAGAAAACAGGTGCCTCCGCAAATCCGGCGCAGCTTCTCGTTTCGCGGAACGAGTCGGGCTGGGCAGAGTCCGCCTCTCGAAGTGCGCGCATTGATTCGGCGCTTGGCCGCGGTCCAAGCGACATCCGTCCGTTCGGGCCTGTGCGCCAGTGTAGTCCCCTCCGGGCTGCTACAAGCCGGTAAAGAGTGCGTTCCCGAGGGGATGATTCGCGGATTCAATTCGGTGGCGGGCTGCTTGGAAATGCGAGTCGGGGCTCGCGTGCGCGCGCGTCTCTGCGCCCGGGCGAATAATTAACTGCGCGGACTACGTATGCACACTCCGGCCTTCCTCGCCGACCGCCTGGCACAACTATGCCGATAACGAGAGCCGCTCTCCAATTCTAATGACGCGCGACGTTCTTTGCTTAACGAACTCGGCGACGATGGAAGATTGCGCCGGAGTACGTTTTGCGAGATTAATTTATGGATCGTTAATAAAATCAATGCCGACAGAGAAAGATATTTTTCTTCATATTGACTGGTATTGCTTGATGGGCAATTGCATTCCTTGCGGACTAAATTTCGACCTCGAACAAATTTACTTAAATAATACGTAAAAAAGTTAGATACTATTTGCAGGTAGACCAAAGTGATGAACAGGAGATTGTTCTGAGCGCTTCTGGGGGTATCATAACCGTCTTCCATAAAAGTGAAATACTTCTCTGAGCGAATTTTTTTGCCTCGAAAAGCAGTGCAATTTCCAAGTTTATAAAACCATATAATTACGTTAATATAAAGGACTTCTATGTAAACACAGCTGTCGGTCTCGGTGCTCTGCCACACAATACTGTTTACATTTTTATGAGCAATGAATCACTAAATGAAATTTATTTTATCCTCTTCTTCTGTTTCACATTAACGACTAGTTAAATATTTAGCCAAGTAAACATTACAATTAACCCTTCAAAATTATATTTCACCTTACTATTTTTTGAAAAGGTAACCAGATAATATTTTTCGCAAGAAAAGTATGCGTAACCGAAGAAAGTCCTGAACAAATAATCGCAATGTTTAAAGACACAGAAAAAGGGTGGAAGGTAATTTAGTAGATATTGCATTGCAACTGTGTGGAGAAAAGCCGATATGATAAAAAAAGAAAAAAGCGAGGCAGGGGGTGGAAGGGGGCGATTCCTCTTCGGCTGACGGCGGCGGCGACACGAGTCATGCGAAGCAAATTTACCTCGACGTCGTAACAGCTCGTAAATTGCACTGCGTTTATACGATTGCGTTTTCTGTCCCTGGGGTTTTAATGCAATATTGCGGAGACTCTAGCCCTGGCCGGATGCCGCATACCCCGCACGACCAGTAGAAATAAATTGGAAAGCTGGATTTTTAGATTTTCAACTTAGGTGCGTTTTCCCTCTAAATATTAATCTTCTTACTGCGGTCGTTGTTTTGGTCCTCTCGCAGTCGGACCCTGCCATTTTCTGTCGTAGTGACCTACATCCTTTGAATGATGATTCAGAATATGTCCTACAAAATAGGTGAAATATAAAATTCCAATTAGCCTAATGGTTAGCTCGGCTTCTCTGGGATGAATTTAATGAAGAAGAACATGTGTTAATGTACATTTTTAACAGATTATAACTGTTTGAAGAAAATAAGTTGCTTACTTGATCGTCTGGCAACGTCGCTGAATGAATACAGTTTTGTACCGCGTTAAGGACACTAATGTCCATATGCCAGCACGATCGGGAGCACGCGAGACACACGAAGTTTAAATTACTATTTTTATATTTTTAATACTCAGTTCATAAGTAAGGTAAGAAATAATGTAACTAAATCGAAAATAAATGACTTAAAGCAATTCTAACAAATAAAGAATAAACAAATTAGGTCTTCTCGAATCACGACACTTTTCGTTACAATGGCAGATTTAAATACAATTCATCAGAGCTAAATTAATATTACCATTTTCAATCCAACTTATAATTTTGTAAATTTTTTATTAAATTGTAAAGTCATTCAAAAATTGATTCATATTAATAAGTACCCTTTTTTATTAATAGTTTTTATTTGTTTGAATTAACGACTTTTAAGCTATCCTAATAAAAATACTTGCATAATCATAAAGCAATGAAACTTCCGGTAAATATTTGTGATAGTGAGAAAAGAGAAGTCTTGGCATCGACGCTTCGCTCAACAAGTCGATGGTCCGGACAGATGGTCAACGCCATCGAAGGGATGGGTATGCCGAGAGCGCTCGTTATTTGCCAAGGGATGCGTGGAACGCCGATATTTTTTACGCGCTCTATTCCGCATTCCCCGTCGCAATTTCACTCGTTAAGCACCGCCACGCGGCGCAAAAAGCATGGCTCGTTCGCCTTTTTTTCCCACCGCTGCTTTTCATCGCGGCAAGCTCGTACTTCTCGTTACTGCGACTGCGATCATATAGGCGTGGCTTTTCACCCTTTTTTTATTTATTCCGCTTTTCGCGTTTTTTTCCTGTAATTTCATTTGGAATTGTAGAGGCGTTTTATTGTATTGGTTACGAGAATAAAGTTCCTGGCAATATGAAAATAGTTCCGCGATAAAATAACATAGCTCTTGGGTAATGAAGTATTCATTTTGTTCCGGGCTGAGTTGGAGAATATGACATTGTTTTATGAAATAATTTAGTAGTATACGACTGTTCTTGTCGGCACTGCAAATTTCCTTCCAACGGTCTTCATTCGATCAGTTGAAGAAAGAAGGATAACGAGACACATACAATAGGTGTGGACGGGACAGTGCCGGGGGGACATATAATGCAACTTGAGGGCGTACTGGCGTTAAGTTCCAATTCGTTCCAATTCCGGGTATTGCAATATTTTTGTTGAAGTAAGAAATATGATGGTCGGCTCTCAGATGACTCAGGAGTCGCGAGTCGAGCGACTCGGCCCGCCATCGTATGGCCCGCTCGCGGCCCAGGTGGGCGTGTGTCGATAGGAGGTTATAATACTCCCATTTTAGTGAACGTGTTTATCAAAATATCGAGTCGTTGCTCGATGTCAGCCTTGTCCAGTCTGTCGTTCGTGTGCAGCTGTTTGCAGAAATCTGTCGTAGGCACGAGATACAACCGAAGCTCTTACGCCGAGTCGTTCACCAACCTGCCGATGAAACAGAACAAAACATATAAATACTAAATATCATCACGGAAGGGATTTGAATCCGACTGAAATTATGCTGGCTGATCTATTAACAAAGCCGCTTAATAAAATTAAATTACAAGAATTAAGAAGTCAATGCAATATTATCCATGCGTATATGGGGCAGTGCCCCAGCCCAGAAGGTGACTCACTTTTTGTTTTAAAATAAAAATAACTTTTTACACCAAACATTACGAATTTCACCTTTACTGTCGTTTATTATTCTCTTATTAAGAAATTTAAGAAACACATTGTATGAATCTACGAAAGTATTTGTTCGATGTAATACAGTGTAATTCGAGAATGTACAGTCTTCGTTGAAAAAATAGAATATAATTATAGAAATGTTAATAATATTTATGATTATGTGTATATTAAGAATAAGGCTCTGCCGACAAAAGCTCGAAAGACAAACGTCCCTGTACATTATTAATTTCCACTTAATTCTGCAACACCAAGCGCGCACCCACTCCCTCTTAAATCATACATTTCACTGACTCCAGCACAAGGAATCTCATTAACTCCGTGGCAGTTTATTCCGCTTCATTGAGCACGCAGAGCGAGCCCCTCGAACGTACTCGGTCACGTCCTCCCGGTAGCCCGCGGCAAAAACAATTAGCCGGCTATTTCAAGATCCGAGGGCCATCAATCGCGCGCCCGCTCGCCGCGAGATTAATCGCAGTTTATTTCGCGCAGGACCTCCGCTCCTCGATACCTCCCTTGGCACGAGACTGGGGTTCCGGGTGGTGGTGGAGGGTCGCTCGTCTCGCTCATCCCCAACCACGCGCGTCTTCCCTTTTTTGCCCGGCGTGGTCCCCGACGCGCACAAAGGGAGCAGCGAGCAATTAATCACGCGTCCTCGAGAACGCAATGCAGCAACCGACGCGGCGCTTTTATGCGGCGCTTATAAACGCGATACGCTCTTATGGCGCGAGTTCGCTGAACCCTTTTAAATGCGTAGTTCGAGCCAAGAGTGAAGAACAGAAAGCCGCCTGCACCTTCGGGATGAACATTCCGCGGCTGCCAGTAAATTTCTTACGATAAAAGCTACAATAAGAGCCGCGCTCGTTTCATAAGTACGGAAAGAAAGGGAGGTGGCCGATATTGCGACGACGCGAGCAGGGAAGGACAGATAGGAGTGAGAGAGTGAGAGGATAAATCTTGGCGCCAGCCGCGGTTGTGCGAGCTTGTATGCGGCGGCAAAGGGTGGGAGGAGGGGGGAGGGGAATCACATCAGCAGTAATGGTAATAAGAATATTCGAGCTTGCCTCTGGCGTTCGACGAATTGGTCTGGATGCCGTGTACGAGGCTGGCGGATGTACCTCGGTCTGTGTTAGATCGATGAGGAAGATCAAAAGAAGAGAGAAGCCGGAATTATTAAATGTAAGGGAATTCACCGGTTCACCCCAACCTTGCGCGCCCGGAAGAAACGCATCGAGGGTACAAATGAAAGGGGTTGAAATTTGCTATATTCACGATTGTCAGTAGCTTGCAAAGGTATACCTCTGCGTTTCTTTAAAAAGTATCACAAGTATATGTAAGCTTTATTTTTATCTCTTAGAAATACTTTATCGTTATTTGTTCTTCCTACTTCTTGATCTTGAAGCAGCTTTAAAAACCAATTCACTATTTATTTTTATGTTGACGCTGATTTATTTAATTTTAAATTAAATGGAGTACCAGTTAATTAATTAAACGTGTAGGTCATTCTACGAAGTATAAAGAAGCTAGTCAATGTAAACCAGCAATAAAAGAAGTTTAGTATCACATAAACTGTTGACCACATCTCCATTACTCGTTAAAATTACAGGAAGCAACAAAATAAACAAACAAGCTTCGAATCAAAATCGGCCGATGATATTATTGCTAAATGGCGCTTATACGGAATTTTCGTCATAATATCCACAGCGGCAATAATTTCAACACGGTCAATATTTGAATATATACGTAGGCGCACAGAGAACCGCATTACAACCAATCAAAGCGCAATAAAAATTTCCTTAATGGCTGAGCTTTCTTCTCTCTCCATGAAGCGCACATTGCGAGGCAATCAGATTAACCGCAAAGTTGGTAACACTCGATTCTCTGGTCCGTGCAACCCCCTCCCCTAACAAAGCAATCAATATTTAAAGCGCATAAATCCCCAGCAGGAGTTAATTACGAGCCGCTCGCGCGCACGCGGGTCTAACGAAAACAGACGAGCGAGAAAATAATGGCAACTAAAAAGTACACCTGCGGAAGGAGGAAGCGAAAAAAAGAGGGGCGAGAGGCTATGACGAATAGCGCGTGTGTGCATAGAATTTACAAATTCGTTCGTCGGAGTATGGGTGGGGATACGCGACACGGCGCTACAGCGAGAGGAAAAACGGCCGAGAGAGAGAGAGGGGGGGGGGTTTCAGTGAAGTATACGCTAGTACGCGGAGCAGTAAATTTTCCGCGAGGCAATGGCAAGATTATTAATTACGCGACGTGCGCTCGCTCTAAAGGGGAGCTTTTGTGCCTGCCAAGTAGCTTATATAAAACATTAGCCCGTGACGCCTGGATCGCCTCGTCCCCGCTCCTACCAGCATGTAACAGGTTGATGAACAAAAATTATGCGAGGCCGAGACGAGAGCTACTTTGAAGGGGCCGTCGATCCTTCCTGCCTCCCGGCCATTGTGTTAGCCACGCGGAATATGAAGACTACCTCTACTTTTAGCGAAAATTTTCCCGAACTCGCGTTTACACGACGTGATTTTTAGTCTCGCGGATTAATTAGTTTGATTCGATTACGGCGGATAATTAACTCGTGGAATATTTCGGGGAAGGTAGGAACGGCCACTGCACCGTCAAGCCAGTTAAATTCAAAACAGCTGCGCGCGGAAATTAATTAAAGGGCAATTGTATATTGTGTTGTTGAACATTTTTTTATAATTCGCTCGGCTAAGCTTTCATTCTTTTACTACATTTTATTAATTATGTATGCGTGTACGCGATTTAAATACGAAGATTTTTCGATGCGCGCCGAGTTTAACGCAACCGGGTCACGGAGAACAGGGGCTCTTTTGCTATGCGAATTTTCACTTTATCCCGAAATAATCGCATCGCTACATTGTAATGTGTTGGAATAAGGTTATGTTTTAAAGAAAATACTCGTGAAAATATGGAGGAAGGAGAGATCGGACCAGCTCGGTAGACTCAAAGACACTAAAAATTCACCGCATATTCTAATACGCAAAAAGTATTGAGGGTCGACACTGTCCCGTTACTTGGGAATTTCCCGATACTAGACGACTGTCTGGAGGCAATAAATAATGCAAGATTACAGTGGGCCCTATTGTAAAGTTGCAGACCCGTTTTTTACCTCTGATTTCTAACAGAATGCTAAAAATATAGCTCAATGAATTGAAAAGTTTACTCAACGTGGAACGCACAATTTTCTTTGAATGTGTTTTTATTTCTTTCAAATAAGTCCTTGGAATTTAGAACTTCTCCCTCCCTCATTAATATTCGTATTCGATCTGGTCTTGTTTAAAATTTGCAAAAGATTTAACAAAGATGAGCTTAACCCCAGTGAATGGCAAACGCAATGGACTATTTACGTTAAAAGACCTTCCACTAGAGAGCATTAGACCGCGGAATTTACCAAAGCCCGGCACGTATACTTGTGCAAGAAAATTTTACCGCTAAAGATGTTCAATTGAATAAAAGTATGAAGTAACCTTAGCGTAGTGCCGTTTTACTTGAAGTTAACGCTGGCTCGATAGTTACCGTTCAGCTGCGGTGCGGTGGTGATTTTTATGGATACACCTCCTTCTCCCACCCCCTCAACCGAGAAGGTATAGGAGCCCACTTAGCGAAGTGCGCGCAGCCGCGATATCGTTAAGAACGCGAACGGCTCCGCGAGAAACTGCACCTTCCAAATGAAAATCGATGTGCGTTAGATAAGAGCCAAACGAAATTTAACGGCCTTTGCAATTTACCTCCTTGCAAGGTATAGACACGACGAAGCCCCGTGTACATTGTTTATATTTAGATGAATTTAGTAGGGGAGCTACCGCTGAACATATTCTCATAATTTCACTTTTCATGATTTATAATGACTTAACGGCGCACTTTTATGACTGCGATCTTTAGAGCTAATAACTACAATTTTTACATACAACCCTTATTTCGATTAAGAGCTTTTGAATATGAAAGAACGCGGACTCCACGAGACAGCGCAGCACAAAGACGTTGAAATACGGTCAGAGGGTACGGCTAGCTGGAATTACGGTATCATCGCAGTTCGGGTACGTTCGGCTGGTCGGCGCGGATTGCGCGCGAGCGGCTCGCTACTAAGAGGATTACACTGCGGTCCTCAAAATCCCGACGGTTCCCACTATCAAAACGGAGCTTTCCGCTAAAATTGTGCCGGCCGTTCATATTCATAGGAAAAGTTTGAGCGGGCGCTCATGCGGAACCAGCGATTCGTCATTGAATTCTCCGCCGCTTTTCCGCGCCCTCTTATTTATAGCCAAGAAAACTGCGAGCGACGATCATTGCGACAACTTGAAATTAAAGGAAGCGCAACGTTGTAAACTAGAAAAGTCGATAAAGCGGCAGCGACAAATTTCCATGCACATTGTGAGGAAAAAAGGGGACTAGTCCTCCCCGAAGGATAAAAACTTATCGCTTTCATAAAAAGCCCCAGTTTAAAATTCAAATATCCGCCTCGCAAGTTGAACCGCGAGTAAGACACAGGCTAGCGTGCGCGGTCGCGACGGGAAACGCACGCGAAAGGGCTGGAGTTGTGCGTACTTTGAGAGAAGGAGAGTAAAAAAAGGAACGGAAGGCGCGCTCGAGTCGATAACTCGAGGAGAAAGGGAACGGCGACGCGCAGAATATCCGGTGGACTTATTGGCGCGCGCAAGTGGGAAATCGAAGGAACATGGAGAAGCGAGTTGAAGAAAAGTGGTGGAGAAAGGTGTACTCCCGCACGCAACCTGACCTCAAAGGGTCGCGCCCGCCCGGCTCCTTGGTTCCCCCCCTCCCGGCAGTAAAACGACAGTAAAACCGTCCGCCGGCTAGAGACCTTATTTCGCTGAGAAAATGCAAAGCGAGCGCGAAGGGAAAATAATGGCGGCGTCGTCGCAATCGCCGCGAAGGCGTGCGCTACCCCTCTGCGGGCGCGGTCGGGGGAGGATAGCGTCTAAGAAGGCGGATGGGAGGTGGTAAGTATTCGCCGCGCGTCTTCCTGAATTATCGTGCGAGTATTCCTGGGAAAATGCTCTTAAATCAAGCTTACGCGCGCGAGCCTGCGACCCTCTGCCCCCGCTCTCATTCCTGCTGGCTCTTTTTTGCGCACCACCCGCTTCCTTCTCCGTCCTCCCTATTTCGCATCCTTCTTTATTTATTTTTTGCCTATTTGCGCTCCTTCTGCCCGACGCCTTGCTTATCTCCCTTCCTCTTTTCACTTTTGCCACGCGAGCCTTTTTTGCCTCGGCTTCCCTTCCATTCTACGCTCTTCCTTCTTATTCGCTCCCTCTCCGCGTCGCTTTCGCTCTTTTTCCGCACTTGGCGCAAAAACTTGTTGGCCGAGTTATTGCTTGAAATATTGCGGCGTAAATAAGTAAAGTGAATTTAGCGAATGAGGTCGCGCAAGAAAGAAAGCAAGAAAATTTTGCGTGCGCAATTCTTTCTCGCCGTCACGAGCTTTCACTGTTCGACGGATTGCTTTTAATTTGCCTGAAAAGATTTTGAATGAAAACGGTACAGAGAGAGGACTCAAAGTCGCTTGCGTATCTTTTTAATTTGAAAATAGTTCAACAATGCTCATGTGCGTCTGCGTAAAAAGATATTTTCAAAATTAATAAAATTACACCAACTATTGCAGCGAATGTGCAAGTTTATTTACGTTCATTAAAGAAAGATTAGACTGCGACCGTCGTGTTAACTAGACTTTATTCAGATCAATCAGAATTATTAAATGAAAAGTCGCATTACCTTGCGTTTTACATAAATAATTAATTCATTCATTTGATGAATGTCTGCTGCGAACGTGGCTGACAATGCAAAACGAGAAGAAAAAAACGTTAATTATATCTATTTATTTGAGCACCGCGTCGTTATTTACTCCCATCGAGCAGCGGCGCTCTCGAAAGCCACGAGCGACATTTGTTTAATTTTCGTCGACGAGAAGTTTTAATCCTGGCGCATCCCGCCAGGGGCGTCTCAAGAGCCCACTGCTCTGAGCCTCGTCCAGCGCCGGGCGCCAGCGCGAATCTCGTCGACAACGTAATCCATTTTCGCGACGACGCTTCCTTTTTTTTCACCTCCATCCCCCTCCTCGTTTCTCATTATCGCTCGCTGGCTCGACGCGCACACACGTGCCCACCCCGGCGATCGTTCCTCCTCGTTCCTCGCGGAAAATCACGGAGACTCCGGCGACGGTCTGATCCCTTCCCCTGCCCCTCCCCCTCCAGTCTTCGTATTTCATTTCGCGAGAGCTACCCTCCTTTTCTTCGGCCAGAGCTCCTCGGGAGAGCGAGGATGCAAATGCGAGGAGAAGAGACGGCGCGTGCGGGAGTCGTTTCCTTGAAATATCGTTCCTAAATAAATAACGAACGGGTGTAATATGCGAAATTACGAGCGTGCCACCGGCGCGCCGAGGGGGCCGCACGCGACCGCCTGTTTCTTCTTTTTTCCTTAACTTTGCCTCGGCGCTCCTTCCTCTTTCGCGCCCGGGCATCGCTCTGGAGTTTGCTTTGGGGTGACTTACGCAGATACGCGGCGGCATGTCACTTCAGAATACTCGATCACGCAATTATTTTTTCTTTAAATTTTAAAACTTGTATCCGTCCGCTTTCCATATTGATAAAATGTTTACGATTCAGCTCTAACGTTTAATAATTTACTGGGTCTTGAGAGTTCCAATCTCGAGTATTTTAAAATGTTGTCAAAATATTGTTGTGTAAATAAAGAAGTATATTTCTTATAAAAAAGGAAAGCTGCTGAAAGGATACGGTCAAGAAATACAAGAATTGAGAAAGGAAATGATGCGGGAGACAGTAATAAAAAGAAAGGGGATATATTGACTGTTGGGTACAGTCTGACTTGTACATAACTCATCTACTCACGTATAAATGATTACAAATATATGGATCAGAGACATACAACGGGAGCAAAGCTTCCCCATGATTTATTCTTATTATTTTTCTTCCTTTACTTAAAGTAATGAATAGATAGCAATTTTTGCTTAAGGGGGCCAGCCTGGGTTAAATTGAAAAAAATACACTTTCCAGTATAATAGCTATAAAAATTTTATTAATTACTTTTGGCTAAAAATAAAATAATTAACCCAGGCTAAAAATAAAAGCAGTCATAGCTGACGTACTAATAAATGTCTAAAAACGTCTTAGTGTCTACGTGAAAAAATGTCACTTACCCTATAGCTCATTTTTTAATACCAGCGTAATACACGACGCAATTCGATATGCAGCGACCGTCCGTCGGAGGCACGTCGTTAATACTACCACCGTCCCGACGAGCGCCGCTTCTCGATTTCGTCGTAAATCAACATAATTATTTACGAGTCAGGCAGATGGGCAAATACCGGCGGATCGGTAAGATGCGCAAGAGACCGGGGTAGAACGGGCCATCGCGTGTGATCGTCCCCGTGGCACGAGCGTCGTTTGCAACGACCTTGAAATTGAGATCTTATTTCAATTTAATTTACAGACCTTTTCATTATTTCTCCCGTTGAGAGTTGCGGCGAACTCTCGTTCTCCTACTTCCTCCTTTCTCTCCTTCTCCATTTCAGCCGACTATGCGATTGTTAAGGCCCACTATTCACCTTAATAGGCGGAACGATATTCCAGGTGGAGTGAGTGCAGTGGTGACTAATTTTGCTTCTTTCGAAAGTTTCGTAATTATGAGAAAATAAAGTCACAATTATAATACGAATCTTTTATTGTATTCCGATGCTAATTATTAATCCTCGTGATACGAGCCTTCTTTATCCATTGAAAAATTGTGAAAGCAGTTTACTCAAAAATAACTCGTGTTATACATTTATTTACTCACACATAATTATTTCCGTAAATACACTATTAATATTTTCGGAACAATCGCATTGTTTCGGGAACAAAAGAAAATCCGTATCGATCATCTTTTGCAATCGGGTCACGATTCCCTCCAACGTATTATCTCGTTGCAGTATTTCTCTTTAAAACCTTACTTCACCGACCAAGCCACAATTTTTTTGGCTTAAACGTCAGTCTAGCAAAAACTGCTTATTTAAAATTCATTTCCCTCAAACTTTAAATCTATTTGTTTTAATAAAGAGCAACAAATTATGATCAGTGAATTTATAAAAAAAAATCAAGAAAAAGAAAATTATTTATTGCAAAATTTGTTTATGAATTATCATTAACAATACTACCCGCCACCCCGGGCCCTCGCCTCGGAAAAAACGGGCCCCGGGAAAAGCGAGCCTCTAGACGCATTCTCGCTCTCTCATCTCTCTCACTCCCACTCGCCACGGGCGTCTGGAAAAAAGGGGCCACTTCTACTAACGCCGTACTGAAAATACTATCAATTGGACAGTTTCGGTAAAGCAGTCTACTAAGAAGGTTCAGTTCATGAGATTCTATGAAGAAAAGAGAGAGTGAATTAGCGGCCTGTTAGAGGACAATTTATCAAGAGTACTGGGGTGAGTCGTAAGTCTCATAGGCTGAGAAGTATACTATCGGCCGATGAGGAGTAGCGCACGTTTGCAAGGTCTTATCTTTCGCGAGGGCAGAACTCGCTCCTCGCGAACTGCGAGATAAAAGCTTCGCGGAAGAAGGAACCTGGGTCGCCAGCACCTCCCAAGCAACTATATTCGCGTGGGAAAAGAAAAATATGAATTTACGATCTTCGCTTTCGACGAAGCACTCCCTTTGCCACATTCAATACCGAGAGAAGTTTATTGTAAAAATTTTGACAACATTTGAGTGCTTGCAAACCGGTTCTTTTCTCTCTTCTTTTAGGGAGCTTAAATATTGCTGCGTTTGAAATAGACTAATAAAAAAGATTTAATACGAGCAAAGAAACTGCAAGACTTTGCATCACTTTATAAAAGCGTCTCATGAAAAAAAAAAAAACAAATAGATAAACAATCTCCAATGCGAAAGTTAATTACAGCTACGGGGGGCAGGAGGTAGCCGAGCGTTTTACATAGCGATTCGCGATTAATAACTTGAGCGCGACGCAACGTCTGAAATTGCCGCGCGCCAGGCCCGCGACCGTGTAATTTGTCTTGGCCGAAATTACGGGTGCTTTGCGCGGCGCAAAGGCGCCTCCGTCTCCGAACTTTGCAGTTTACAATACACAGAGCGCGAGCGCGAGAGTAAGTAGAGTTTCAAGCGACGCCCCGGTCGCGGCGTTTATTTTGTTTACCGCGTTTGATGCACGCACAAAGTTCTCGCGAGAGAGGCGTGTGCAGCCCAGCCCACACGTCAGGCGCACCGACTGATGCTCGATACTTTACCGCCCTTAAAGCGGCGTCCAGCTCCGAAATCGAAGTCGCGCGATAATTGTTCGGCACGAAGGAGCTTGCGGCTGAGGGGAAAAATGCGGCGTCGGCGGCGCGCTTCGGGTAACGCGATACTTCATTAAACAAAGGCTTGCAAGCTCCTCTCTGTCTGCTTAACCAAGCGGCGCGTCACTATAGAATTACGTGCGTCAGTCACTCGCAAGTTTGTCGGCGAGCCTCAATTCGCAAGTTGCGCAGGAAAACAGCCCTTCTCCCCTTAGCCCCCCCGGACGCGCGCTGAAACGTCTTAGCACGCGGATACGTTTAAGTGGCGCATCCGCGTCTGGAATATCTATAATCCGCCCCGGCGGCGCGCGAGACGTCTTAATTCTGGGGATGCGCTCCTCCTAAGCCTGTCTCCGTCCCCCCTCTCTGTCGCGGGCATAACACCTGTACAGAGGCTGAGAGGGGGGTGCAGTGCCCCTATTTTTCGGGGTGCCTTTTTTTCTCGTTCCACGACACGACCGCTGAGGTGATGCGCTCTTGCCATTTACATGGATGAACGGCGCCTTGGCGACAAGAACTCCTACGCCTCGCTCCTTCGTGCTCACGCGTATATACCCGGGGAGGGCTTATAAGCTGTCTTGTGTGTCTTCCTCATGGCAATTTACGCGCTGCTTCTAAAATTTCTGAGTCAATTATTTTAAGCTACCTAAACTTATCTGCGTATGTAACCTTCATATACATTTGTTTAAAGTCACTTCTGTTATTTCTTGTTAGATTATTCACACTTATTTTGATTTAATAATACTGGATGCAAAAATCACTCAGAACTTTTTCTGTTATTGTTTTGAGTCTCGAATACGAGAGCGCTTGGGACCCTATCATAAATAAAGTTTCGAGGAAGTGCAGTCTCTAGACAGCAGTCCTCGTGGACAGACGTTCCTTCCTCGTGTTTAATAAAGTCAAATAGTATATAAAGAATATTTGTTATTTAATTATTATTAACCTGCCTTCCATTCCAATATCTAGTTTACCGCTACCTGCTGTACAACTCTATGTTAATAAGGGAACCAAGTGTAAATACTAAACCGACTGACTTGAGGGCGCAAAATTCAATAACTCAAAGATTCGCATTGCTAACGGACCATTTATCGCGACTGCCATTTCTTCGATTAAAAAAGGTTAAATGGAATAAAATGTAAAGATCTGGAGAGCCATCGCGAGGCAGCTCGCGTAGGTAGAAAAGCCATATCTTGTTTGGCCTCTCGAGCAGGAGAAATAGCGTAGAAACATCGGTTTAGATGTTGGCTCGGGCGTCTTATGCATACGCAGACGGATAATGGAAAGTCGCAATGCCAGCCGTGGATGGAGCATGGGAGAAAGGCTGGGAGGGGGGACAAAGTAGAAATTCTCGCTATTCGGCATGCAAGCGCGCGATTTCCGTGAGCGCGCCGGGAGTCCCGCGGGATCCGTGCTGCAGCCGGGGGACACGCGTCGCTGCCATTAATCTTGATTCCACGGACCGATGGAGAACGCGCGTCGCGCGCGTCTTGCGCTCTCTTATCGTCGCGGGCGTTGAGGGGGCTCCACAACCCCCCTTCCTCTCCCCTCGATCTGTCTCTCATCGGTGGCAAATGGCAAATGGAAATCGCGAGCGCCGGGCGTTCATTTGAACATTGACTCCGGGCGAACTTGGCTGTCAAGGTAAGAGGATTTTCCGCGCCATAGATTGAACGAGAAAACACAAATAAAGCGTTGAATTATGCGCGAGGGGAGGGGCGCTAAGAGCGCCGGGATGTAGCAGCGCGCCACGACGATGCTTGAAATATGTCCGCTGAGCAAAAGGATTTGTATCAATTACGTTCTTCAGAGCGCTCTCTTCCCCATCGTTCCTTCTTCTTTTTCCGGATGTTGGGGCGGTTGCACGTTTCTCGGGAGTGACTCATGGTAATGAGAATTGGAGCTGCGGCCAGTTCAAATTTTACAAACTCTGACAATTGATTTTATTGCCGAGGCAGTAACAGCGAGTCTCTTTGTAGCCGCTTTTCTTTTTTACTTGACTCTGTTCTTCAACTGAATATTACAAATGACCCAGTTGAAGTACGATGAAAAATTAGGTGGTCGGAGAAATTTACCATTTTTTAGCATAATCAAGATAGAATAATGTAATTGCACGTAATTGCGAGTACTTAACTGTAGCAATCTAGAAAATGGAATTCAGGTTAACGAAGTTTAATTTCCAACAGTTGTAGCAAACTGTAACATTTTCCGGGAATAGTTGACCAAATACTTTCACTTAAATTACACAGCTTAGTTGTGTGTAACTTAAAACTCAATTAATAATTCAAATTACGGTGTACATCGGACGTTTCTAATTGCGCTAAGAGGCAAAAAACTGTGCCTCGCACACATTTTTCAGATTCGCTTATGAAGAAAAGCTTTGGGGTTCGCTCACCTCGGCCAATGCTAATTAAATGGACGAGCGCGAAGAGGAGCGTCGTCTTATCTCGACCCTCCGTTCGAACAGCGCGTGTACACGCGGCCTCCTATCTCCCGAGGATTTTTCGACCTCCTATAGAAAGAGAGGAGGGCGACACGACGAACGTCCTCGCAGTCTCTCGTAAAGTAGCGAGGAACTAGCTCGCACCGACGGAGATAACCCCACTTTATATGCACGCGACGCGGAATCTGCCTCCATCTTTCCGCGTCGGCGGTATTACGTGTCAGGCTTTGCAGACGAGCCGCGACGCCTCCCCTGCCCTCTGCCCCTCCCCACGCCTCTTACCGACTCGCCTATCTGCCGGTGCTTCTGTTGTCGCCGGATGCGTCTTTCCATTGCCCATGCTGCGCACTCGACTTTTCCTAATAAGCTTGTGCTGCGCAATAAACTTCGCCGTGCGACTCTCACCATTTTCACGTCGTAGACGCAGACTTGGCACGTCGATTCTTTTTATTATTCATTTTTAATACAATGAGAAAAGTATTTTGCGCATAGAAGTGCCAAAGGTACCTCGTCCCTTCTGATTGGTCGGCGAGCCTCAAAAAGGAGCCTCTAATCCGGTGCTCGCGCAGAAAGCGAAACCCCCGCTACTTTTCCGCGGACCACTTGGCAGCGAGCCCGCGCGACACGCGTGACCCCGGCTCGACCGGTGCGCTCGTGGAACTTGGCCCTAATGAAAACGTTACGCGAGGAATATGCGCCGACATCTGGCGCAACATCGGCTGACGCCGCGCGCCTCCAGAGCAAAGGGGACGACCGACCATTCGATTGTTCCTTGCTCGATTCTTGCTTGTAGCAATCAAACGAGGCTTCATTTTTCAAGTACTTTCGTTTAATTAAGCCTAAAATAAATGAATCATTTAATTCGTTGCGCAAGTTTGAAATAACATTTGTGAGGTTGGAAACGGCTGCGTATCGTCGCAAACGCCTGCGCGAGTGCTCCGCGGGCGCAGCAATTTGCGAGGCAACGGAGAGCTTATTTGACGGGAGTGAGACAAGCCTGTAGAGCAAAACTGGCGAGCGTCAGTCCTTAAGGCAAACGCCATGCAAATTATCCGGCTCATTTCCTATTCGAAGCTTGTTACTTCGCCATCGCGGGGGCCACTCGCGAAAAGTTCAAACTCAACACGCGACAACCGCGACATATCTAATGAACTTCCCAGCCTTCCCCCTCCCTCCGAACAACTTCGCGCTTCGTTCTTCTTCTACCTCCTCTACTTTCCCTTTTTTTTTCTCCTTCTCCTCCTTACTCTCCATCCACTACTCTACTCCTCGAAAGTTCGGAATGAAATTTCGCATGCGATGATATAAGTTTAAGAAACACGGCTAAGGAAGATTAATATTCTCGGAGCTTTGAATTTACGAGTTGATATGATTTACGGGCTAACCTGGCAAGTGTACATTTATTTAATTTCGACGATGTGTTTTCTAAAAATAAATGAAATCTTTGCAAGATTTTAAAATACTATTTTTTTTAAATAGTAATTAATTATTGTTATCGAAAGATTACTTCAATTATTTTTGGTGAAATATTAAGATTAAATACGTACATTGTACGAAAATACCGTACAGATATAGTTCAAGTCCGATTTTTCAAATTTTCAGTAGTAAAGCTTTCAGTAGAACAAGTCGGATGTGGTAAGACACTCGGTTTATCATTCGCGCAATATATAATTACGCTAACGTTTATGATTAAATTGGACATTTTCATGAGTTAACAAGACGAAATCAGTATTCAATGATGAATCTTTTAAATGATTAAAATAAAAGAATAACATGGTGTCTGCAGCCCACGTCAGAAGTGAAGCTGCAATCTCTCGGAATTTTAAAATGAGCCGGCCCCGCGACCAGCGAGCCGAAAGAAAAAAGCGAACTCGTCGAGGAAACCGCCGGGCCGGTATTGAAATTGATGCCCCGCGCTGGTTAGCTCGTGGCGAGCGCGTCAGTGTCAGCGGCAGCGATCCGAGGCATCGCGGCGGCCGCGTTTGACTTGGCAATTACCGGGGAATCGGCAATCGGTTCGCTTTAATCCGGTTACGCGCCACGTGCCGGGGCTGCCGCGCTCTCGGGTAAACTGTGGGTCCCAACGTCGTCGCGAAAGGGGCTAATGGCTCGAGAGAGCAGACGAGGGCGCGCGCGGCTGCTCGCCCAGAAATTACTGTTTGATGTCGCAACCCACGCCTCACCTGTTACGATGTCGGCCCTTGTTTTCTAATAATTATCCGCGGTTGCGTCGATTCACCTATCGTTAACGTTTTTTATTTAAAAAGGCGCTGGCCGAACATTCTTTTTGTGTCCTTCATAGAACGGATGCAAAGTCAACATAATTTTTTTGCAAAAACATTGTATTGCACAAATTTATGTACCGTGTGCAAGTATAGAAAACGAGTATATTTTAGAGCATATAGAAATATAGAAAAAAGAAAATTTATAACAGTGTAAAGTTAAGACAGTCAGCTCTCCATTTTGTCAATTACATTCATTTTTGTTACTAACACGGATTAAAATACCGAGGATAGTGTTTACTTTTAAGGCCGCTCAACGAGCAGTATGAAGATTAAATTATTGTATTTAATTATCCCTTCCGCGCAGTTGACAACTAGAGTATACATGGAAGCGATATACATTTCACGACGTTAGAGGATCCGTGGAATTACACCTGCAGAAATGAGATACTGCGTATAGAACTTTGAGTCACTCCTAGCAGATCCGTCTACGTTATGTAATGAATTACCTCAAATTGATTTATTCATAAGTTTTTATCTATCGAAGAGTGTAAAATGACACTTGGAAAAAGAACTTCTTTTACTTTGAAAATGTCAGTAGCGCGAGTACAGGCGAAAGTTAAAGGGTCGCTAAAGCCATTCTCGCTCATTAAACGCGCCAGTTTAAACTACGACGAGAAAAATAATTTTCTCTCGCATTACAGCGGGTTCTCGAGCGAATCCAAGCCGACGGGCCGTTTAATAAAGCAAATGCGAAAGTTGCAAGGGAAAGCGGCCCTCTACGGGCGCGGCGCGTCCTGAACGTCGTCCTCGTCGTCGGCAGCGCGCATACTTTAATCCTCAACTCCAAAATGAACTAATTCAATTTAATTAAACGTGGACAATGCCGGGGAGCCATTCGCAGGTGGCGCCCTTCTCTCGCAGTCGAGCTTGCAGCCCGCGCGATGTGCAGAACGCCTAACTTGAAGCAAACCACATGTTGCCCGCTCTTATCCCCTGCTCCGTCGCGCTTTCGGCAGACAGATGGATTAGCCGCGGCGACGAGTGATTTCCAAGAAGCTTCCGCCCCGCTTGCACCTGGCCCCTCTCTCGGCCCAGCTGTTTACACAGTCTCCTCGATACACTCCGCCGGGGGACTCCGAAATATAAGGCGGGGCGAATTAATTGAGAAACTCGCGCTAAGCTCCTCCGCTTTGCGAGCGACAAAGAAAGAGAAGACTTTTAGTTCGCTTGGTGACGCGAGCTCGATAGGATCTAGAAGCACAGTTCGAAGCCACTGGCGGGGTGTAAATTGGAGCCGGGGCTAAACGGCGCGCGAGTCGCTTATCGGCCGGGGCGGAACGAGCGCCCGGGCGCCAGCCCGGCTGTTTATCCAGCCTCAATTTACTTATCTCGGCAATAAGCACGCGCTCGAGGCCCCAGCCCGGAGCGTCGTTTGTCCGGGGCCGCGCGCGCGCGCATTCGCTTCTCAAGGAGGGGAGGCTCGCGTGCCCTGGGCGCGTAAGCGCCGCGACGACGCTCGCGTGATCGGCCCGACGAGGATCGGCCGCCGATATATGAACGCAAACATTTTGGAAATTTCACTCGGGCTAAGAGCGCCCGGCGCCGCCGCTGTCGATTGCTATGGAAATGCCTGCTGCTCGCGGAGTCTCCTAAGTGTTGACGCAATTTATTTGCGCTCGGCTTGTTTAGCAGGTGCCCCCTATCGTCTTTAGGCACGCAAACAATTGTAGAATTCTGATTTTTTATTTGAAAAGGCTATAGCAGTATACTCAGTGAACAATGCAGTATTCGACTGAATTACACAGGCGATGCAGTGTAAGAAGGAAGAGAGGATTAAAGTTGAAAGCGCTATAAAAACTGGTAGATTTTGCAGAAAGAAGTTTATTATACTTATATTAAATTGTGATTTTCGCCGTAGCTGGTAACCAGGGCGGCACCCTCCTCGAGGCTCTTCCTCGCAGCCGAGCCAAGCCAGCTGGTCCCCCTGTTTCTGATAAAGCTTATAAAGCTCAATTTCCTGCGGGCAAGACGAAAAAGGGTAGCCCCGCTGCGGGAGAGAAGAAGCGCGGCGCGCGTCCTAATGTGCCGCCGTGAGAAGGAAAGGAGAGACAAAAGGAAAGCGAGAAAATGTTGGAGGAGACGCCGCCTCGCTGTGCAGCACTGGCGACCAGAGAGGGACGGGAAAAGGGGCTCGTGTAAGAGAGTACAAGAATAAGATTTTCATGGGATATAACGCGATCATAATGTGAGAAAGGCTGCGAAAACGACCGAGTGTCTGTATATCTTGATGCTATTAGTAAACTGCAAGTAACGCACTCGGCTCTCGTAATGTCTTTTGAAAAAAAAGCTTTTTTCGCTCGCTATTATTCATTGCTGCTCATTGTTTTTTCTATATTCTTCATATTTTTAGTAGATTTTTAGTGGATTTTCAGTACGTTTTCTTACAAATCATTATTAATTCAGATTGTTAATTTGCAGCCGGCGCAAACTATTGCGGCAAAACGAACGGGAAAGGGATTATGAGCTTACATGCTTGTACACTGCGGTTTGGTAATTCGCGCTGCACGCTAGAAAGTTTCATTTCAAATCCTACCGTCTTACCACCATATTCATTTTGTTTAAACAAATCTCTCAGCCTCGAACGTAATATGAATAAAATTGAAAAAAGATTGAGAAAAGATTGAAAAAAGATGAAGCAAGCTTTAATTGCTATTTGCGAATAATTTGATTAGAATTGCGATAAGCTAAATAAAAGAAAATTGTCCTGTCCTGAAGCAAGAGACTGTGCGCTCTAAGCATCCCGCAGTTTTTATTGAATGTAAAGAGCAAAAGGTGCGACGGGGAGAGAGTAAGTTTGGGCCGCAGTAGTAGCCAAGACTCGGCGAGTTGGCTGGCGTACTCGCGAGATTGCGAGTAAGACGCCGGGGCTCGTATCCTGCCGGCCATATCGGGGGCGACGCGAGACTGCGAATAAAATGAAATTAGCAGCGAGCCGGCTAACGCCGCACTTCTCCACGACCGCATCTCGTGACCGCGGGATCTCGTAGGAAGGCCGGGCGTTACGTCAGAGGCAAGGGGGCAGCAAGAGGTCCCCGGAGGTGCGAAGGGTTGGAACATCCGAGACGTCGGCACGTCGTTGGATTAGGACTCGAATTGCCATTGCCGCTGTCCTCTATCTTGTCCTCCCTCGTTCTCTCCCACTTGTTAACTCCTATCTCTTTTGCTCTATCTCGGCTGAGTCCTGCTGCCTCGCGGCCTCTCCGCTTCACATTTGACTCCCGCGACTCCACTGCTCTCTCTTCCCCCTCGCGCCCGGGTGCCCGCTTACATTATTCATGGCGCTCCTTTTTTCGCCCCCGATGCGCCGAGTAACGAACGTTTAATACTCCGGAGCTGGCATTCCGCTGGGGTAATTTATGGCCAGCGTCGGCCACGAGATTTTCATAATCATTCAAACTTTCAAGCGCTCTCCCGGACATTATCATTCAATACCTTTAGCCGTTAAAAAATTTATCGATCGTAATGAAATTTTTGCCCGGGCTAAACCGGAGGCCCAACCTTCTTACACTGTCTGCAACATCAAGGCGCTTTTTCCGCATTATTTTCATTTTTTTATGCGAGAAAAATGCAAAAGTCTGAAAGTTAATATTAATACGGCACAAGCGGGGGCAGTTTATGACTTTAATTCGGAGAAAACGAAGCCGTTTTCGCAAGCTTCCGACACGCCCAAAAGAGAAATAAAGAATGCGTTAAGATACGCCTAGGAGTAGGTAGTTGCGTAAGGAAAAAGCGAACCCTCCTTTAGAGCCTGCAATATTACCCTGGATGCAGTAGACAGCAGCCTGCTAAAACTCAGATTAATCCGGCTGTGCTTCCCTCTACTCTTCACCCTCGCCGCTGGCGAGCCATTCTCTTTATGTCGACTCGTTCGCCGAGCGATATTTCGATATCTTTCCCCAAAAACCACTCTCTCTCTCTCTCTCAAACCCATTTTCTCCTCTCCTTTTTTAGCGCACTATAATACTTTTTCTTTTCACGTCCTTTTAGGAATTCCTTTTCGAGTTTGTCCCTTTTGCTTATTTCTTTTTTATTTTCACGTTTTATCACACCGTGTTTCTCTCCTTTTCACTTGTTACTTTTTTCTGCCTTATCTTACGCTTTATCTTGTACCTCGTTTTTTCTCGTGCCGTTCCTTATCTCGCACTCCTATATCATTTTCTCCAGTTACTTTAAGTATTTATGCACTGCGGGCTGTTTAAAAAAAACAAACCTTTCCGTCCATAAAAACTGAAGCAGACTTTATTTGCAGCAGAATTTAACAATTACATGCTGATGAAAATAGTTCTAAAAATGGAACGCCACAAATTTTCGTAACTCCCGCGACGTAGCGCTCGAAGAAAGCGAAACGCCGAAAAAAAGAGATGACGGGGATGTCTCGGGACCGGAATCTCCAGCGCTTTGTATGTTAATTTAAAACATTTAGCGTTTCTCAACTGTTATTTAGAAGCAAATATCCCGCGTCCCTCCGCCGCCCCTAGTTCCCCTACATGTATTTAGTGTGTAGGTATGTGTGCGCGCGGCGCACGTGTCGCGAGATACAAAAGATAGCGCTAATTCCGCAGGTTCGCTCCGTCTTTTCACTCAGCTCGAGGCACGTCGTGGACGAGAGAGAATGAGAGAAAATTGAGGGCGGGAGGGGGGCGCAACGAGAACGAGAATTTTATTGCATTTTTAGCGGGAATTTTCATTTGCAGAACCAACGCTACTTTATACTCGGCGGATCGTGCAAGCGCCTCGCCGAGCTCGAATAATTTTCTGTTATTTTCGCGTTTTTCTTCCGGCTATTTCTACCCCGCGGCTCCTACTGGGCTTTTTGCTCGCCGATTGTAGTGGCGCGAAATATGCATTAAAGATAACCCAATACGATATGCGCTTTTCTTAGCCAAGAAAATTAGAATGCCTTTATTTCACTTTTTTTAATTAATAAATTTTGCTCTTCTATTCAATTCTATTCAATTTTTCACCTTTACTTTCTACGTATATTGGTCTTACGATTATTTCACAGCAATAAATTAAATATTCAAGGATTATTGCGTCGATCTCTTAAAATTTCTGATAGGCAAATTAACAAATATTGTACGAACATTTGGCGTAGTTGTGAATTGGCAAACGTTATTAGGCTGTGTTACAGGGTCACGGTATATATACTGTAACTTAGACTCCTCTCAGTTGTGTTGGCGCGAATTGCGCTTTATCGACCGGTGACGCCGTTCCCCGTTTAATTGGAGTAAAACTCCACAGAGGTCAGTCTGTAACGAGAATTTAAACTCCCACGCCTGGTTTACAATTGTCGTTAAATCATTAACAAACGACGCAACACCTTCGCTTTTAATTTCAGTTTTTATAGCGTGCGCTCATTTTATTTTCATTCATTTTGTTCAACAAATTATCAATCAATTCACTCACAAACAAAAATACCCATTCGTGAAGGGTAAGAAGATTTACACGACAAAAAAAGCTCTATTTTTCATTCTTCACGAGTGGTGTCATACTTTCGCTCGAAGTGCTTTAACTCGTACAGCTCTTATTAAATTAAAAAATTTTTTGAATTTCAACTTTTTGAAAAACTTTTATGAATAATGTGAAACCCCGGCGCCTGCCTTGACTACTAAAGAGTCAAATATTCCGGTGACTGTAACTCGAAAAATTTCGTAATCAACCTTCCAGCGACCACCAAAGGTGTAGTAACAAGCGTTTAACTTGGGGCAGCGTCGGAAATTTTCTCACGTCGCGTGCATATATCTCCTATATAAAAAAAAACTAACGCAAATAAAAAAAAACGAGGTACATTGTGCAATAATCCGCGGGAAAAGAAAAAGCACCGAAAACGGTCGCTCGGCCAAATAAGCGGGAGGAAAAGTCGCTCAATCCGGAACGTAGTACACACACCCGCGCGCCTTGCTCTTCTATACTTTCCACGCTCGGCCACTCCTCTCTCTCTCTCTCTCTGTCTTTCTCGCGCTGTCGCAGCCGAGCTTTTTGCGCGTGTAGCACGGCCGATAGCGCCGGCGGCGCTCGGGGGGCCCTAATCGAAACCGAGCGTAAGTGCAAAGCCCTGTTCCGGCGAGCGGAATGCGAAAGGTTACTTTCCGCTCGATGACCGGCTCGCGGCCGCCGACGACCGGTTCCTCCCGATTTGCATCGATTTCTCGAGCGGCGGCGGCGTGCGCGCCTCCTTGGTCGCAGCCGCAGGGCCGTGCGCCCGTGCACGAGGCACAGAGGGGACTCAAGGGGCCGAAAGCCAAGGATCGACGACGCCGCGTTACTTTCACTGTGCGCGAGAGGCAAATTTTCAGACCGCGTTATCGGTGGATTTTAACACGCCCCTCGCCGCCCAAGGTGTTGGCTATCCGTTCCCCGTACATATTTTTCTAACGTCGATCTAGCGAAAGGATATTTTGAACGAAAAACGCTTTACCTTTCGTTATACTTGTTTGTACAAAGTCTCCAAGAAAATTTAAGCAGTGATTTGCAAATTTTTAGATAAGCAATCGAACGACTTTTAGTCGACGAAAGCCTGCGAATTTTTGTAAAAAATTCTTGTAAAAATGTTAGCGATTAACATCTGAATTTGTAGCTAGTAAATTTAATGAAAAGGACGTTGAATGGTATTTTTTATTAAAGAAGAATGGAATAAAAGTAGCTGCTAAGATACATTGGCGACTTTCTGCTAAATTAAATAAGACAAAGATCGCGTCTAGCAATTGAATAAACCCGTTTGCTTCTTAAAATAGAATTGCCGTAGCCGTGCGTTTATAACCGACTGATTGCGAGCCGTTCCCAACAATAATCCCGGCGCCCTTTCTTCGATTTTCCATTCTCCCCGTTTTAAGAAGGCCGAGGAGCCAAGACCTATCGAAATTTTCCCAACTACTGATAAAATCCCTCCGGTCTCCCCTCCGGAGAAGCGCCGCAGCGGCAGCCGCATCTATTTCCGCTAAGGAATATAATTAAATTCATTAATTTGGCCGCGAATCGCCGTTTCTCTGGCTAATTAATAAAAGTAATCGGACGAGAGAGAAAGAGAGAGAGAGAGAGAGATGAAGAGGCGGGTGTGGGTATACGACGACATCGAGTCGGCTGCCGGCTACAGGTGAGCAGCTGCTCTGAGTGGATTAAACCGAGGTAATCAACGCAAATTGATAATCCTACTTTCCCGGGCCGCGTGCACGCGCCCGGCAATGGCTCCCTGCCCTCGCCGTGTGTACGGCCCTCGAATGGCCTCGCCGCCCGACTGCCCCGTCCTCTCGATTCCTTCCTTCTACAGCGAAGAAGAAGCAGGGTGCATGCAAAACTCCAAAACTCACCCCGATACCTCCAACTTTCATCGACCGTTTCCGCTTTCTCCTCCCCTTTCTTTGGAAAGCAGTTCTTTCTCTGCGTCGACGATGACGTCTTCTTTTTTGCCGCCACGGGAAAGAACCGGCGCTGATGAGTTATTGCCACGGCATCGATTTTTCGAGCTGCATTATGGCTGGCAAAATGCTACGAGGAAGATGAAGCTTCGGGGAACTTACTCCACGTCCCCTCGAGTTTTCTTTGTCCGGGAATTCCTTCGTAGTAATTATTTTCGCAGATTACGCGAATTCTCCTACCAACTACTTTTTCCACTTGTGCATTTCTGCGCTCGTATCGCTCTTTAATTATAACAGAAAGATTATTTATTGTGGCATGGCGGCATAATTAAATTGTGCGCATAGTTTCCCCGTCGCCCCTCAATACTTTCAATTTGCAATAATAACGCACTCGTGGCAGTAAAATCACGTCTCTTCAAAAAATAGATCAATTTTTCTAACTCAATGTTATCTAATTCCATACACTGCAGTTTCGAGCTGAAAATTAAGGAGACATAATTTTTTAGCGTAATTAGTAACATTGAAATGGCCACGTCACTCGATCATGCGTAAATACATAATGAAGAATTAATAAGGGATCATAAATAATTGCGTAATACCCGTGAAAAGCGGAATAAAACTGGAATAAAAAAGGGGATCGTTTGCAGCTGTTAAATAATTGGCCTTGCCCCGACAAGAGGCAATAATAGCAATCTCTCAATGCGAGAGAGCCCCGACCGAATGATAAAACGAAACGAGCGACGAGGAGTATAATTTAGATAACGACGCGATTGATCGCATTATTAAATCAATGCAACATCCTACTGGCACGAATTCTGCCGATATTTTCTGAGCGAGGCATCCGCCTGAATGCGAGTCAATTTAGCGGGCGGGCGGAGTCTCGAATCAAAGTAAATAATTAGCGGCGATTGTCGAGCGGCGTCTCTCTGTGAGCACGTCCCGTAGCGTCGACTTGCCTTCGCAGCGAACGAGATATAAAATTACTCGCGGGGGCCGCACCTTCGCTTGCTTTTATCCCGGGCGCGCCTACCGGTTTTATGTGCTCGCGGAACTGCGCGTGCGATACCTGCGACGGTGAGTCACTGCGCACACGCCGCGGCTAATTTCCGAGCGATATTTTCTTCTTAGTTGGGCGCACAATCCTCGGAAAACAATTTCTTTCGCGGGCCGACTGGGGGTTCAGGGGGTGAGTACGCGAGTCATTAATTGCGCCGACAAATGCGTCTTGGCGCTCCCGACGAGACTCTACCCCTCTCTCTTTCTTTATCTCCTTCCGTCGCGCTCGTTTCGTGTTGCGACGGGATTAAGAAATGAGAACGACTTTACAGGCGTTATAAAATGTTCCGAGCGATTCATCGCTGTTGGCTTTGGACGAGAGTCTTACTCTACGAATTGAATCGGCTGACAAATGTCGTCTGTGTAACGCCGGTGTCATCAGGACTTTATCGCAGTAAAACCTTTTCTCTAAATATCCGGCGGCTTTAGATGAAAAATTTATGTCCACCGAATGAGCGTTCAATTTAAAAAGTTAATATTTGGCCGGATGTTCATTCGGTCATTCGGAAAGGAGTCACAAAGAGTCTTCATCTAAAAAATTGATTTGTTCTTGTACTTTGTTGAATAAAATACCATTTACTTTGCTAAATATTCTATTAAACATGACATATTTTTATTTACCGATATAGTCAAAATGTTAAATTTGAATTGTTATTTGAAAATATAGTTAGGAAAAACTAACGCATTAACTATTGATGTGTTTGGCACGATACCGCTTCCAAAAATGTTGAGCAAAAATAATAAAAAAAAGCAGCTTTATCACCCAAGAGAAAAAATAAAACTTATCCTCAATTAAATTCTCCGCGTTCCGCAACACCAGCAATTAATTTGAATAATACCTTACAAGCTGCTCACAAGGCTCGCCAAAATACCCCGGCAGCTAACACGATAAAATCGCCGATAGTGCAATAATTACAATGGGATCTCGCAAAGGTTCGGCCCACTCCGTCGTCAACGTAATTACCGCGCACTTTGTACATAAACTTGCTCATTAGTCAGAGAACTCGGGCGAGTGCTCTGCGACACTCCCTGCCGGCAGCTTTACCCAAGACATCGCGAAGAAAATCCCCCGTCGCCGTGAGCGCGCCCGGACTGCGTAATTGAATGGAGCCCCTCGCACTTTCATTAAATCCATCGGGCGCACTTTTGAAAGGCCGCCGGTAATTTGGTTAATCGCAAGATCAGCCGATCGATCGGCCTAGACTATTTCGGATTCGCACACGTTCGGGCGTTGATTGCTCCTCGCCGCGGGGAAGTGAGGTAATCGCATTACATCCGGCGGAATGCTAATGCGACATCTGTCTCCCTTCCTCGCGCGCGCTCCCCGCGGCGCGGAAAATTAGACGGTGGGAGGGCGATGGTATACGGATTAAAAAAAAACAGGGATGAACTCGCGAGCTGCACTCGCTTGGCCTTTTTTTCCTTGGCCTTTTATAGGGCACAAAAGAGGCAAGCGCTGGAAATCGTGGAGGAGTTGGATAAATATAGAAGCCAGGAAAATGAGAGGGAGAGGAGATATTTGCCGCGGGTAAATAATTCGCTGGATCGGCGAAAAAAAGCGGAGTATGAAGCGAGCAGGGGGTGGAGAAACAAATTTGACGAGGTTCGATTTTCCGATCGGGTTGGGCACCTGTAAGAGAGCCTTTTCTGCTGGCTTTTGTGTAGTTATACTCTCGCGGCGAAAGTGATGGCTCCGAGCTTTTTCTCGAATTGGCTAATGTTTCTATTTTGGATAGCGCCGGTGTATTCTTTTCTTTTTTTTTTGCGAATCGGGGTAATGGTATTTCCAATGGCAAACAATTCAACAGGCTCTATGAGCTGCGTCCACACTTTCCCTTCTTTTATGGAAACGCATACAGATTCTGATTCCATCGACACCGATAACTGTGATTATTCGAAAAAACGTAATCGAATAGTTAACTGCGATGCCTGCTGAATGCGGCCACAGTGAAACAGCAGGTTGCGAGGTAAAAAGTGACTTAACTCACTTGAAAATTTTAAAATTAAAATCTTCATCAACTTCTAATACAAATGTCAAGATGAAATACTACCTTTTCTTCCATTGATTTATGTAAGTGCGAGATAAACAAAAGGCAGTCCCTTTTTTCGAAACAGATAATCTTTTAATACATCTTAATAACTGACTCAATTTACTCATCACAAGTAATCAACCGCTATTCATGAAAGTTTACTAATTTCATAAATCTACCCGATAAATATTTAAACACAACTTAAACCTAGTAATTACATTAAACGAGTGTCAAAGAGAAATAAGAATAATAATTTAATTCGACAATTGATACCCATTAGATCAGGGGATATCAATTAGTGTTTATTAATAGTAAAAAAATTGCGCAATTGCGAAAAACTGCGTCAATTGTTTATGAATTATAAACAAGTTACAATTATAGTGCTTTAGTCTTTTAGCTCTAGAATGCGGCAAATTTGTACCCTACTAATTTGTCGCTGGTGGATAAAACCGTGAACGTTGCATTCTGCATTAAATTAAATCAAACATAATATTATAAAAGATTTGAGATTTATTTTAAAACGGCACAAAGATAAAATCAAGGCAAAGCTCGCCGGCGCATAACTAACAAAAACTTACGTAGTGCATCTGGACGAGCGCGTCAATTTGTTAATCGGTCTGTTTCGTCGTATATTATACAACGATAGTAGCTGCATATTGTTTTTTGATTGGCGCGCTGCGAGGGGAACCACGCCACAAAAATCTTTTGAGTTACAACAAGTGGTCGTCGCGGGGGATCTGCCCACGGCAGCCTCTTCTTTCTCTGTCTTCCTTTTCTTTCCTGTCGCTTCGTCCGTTTCCACTGCCATTACCGGACATTATACTCGGAGGATCCTACCTTCCACTCTGAACCGCAGAGTATTTTTTCCGGCGAGTTTGCCGCTCTTCCTAAGGTTCCCTTCCTTTTCTTTCGATTTGCAACGGTTGGCCCGTTTATTCTTGCTTACTATCGCGAATGAATTATTCGCTATCATGAGAGATTATCAATATACTCAATTTGAAAATCCAATTTATGAGCTATCGTTTAGTGGAAATGAACAAACTTTTATAACGGGCTATTCATTTATCTTAAGAGTGCACCTATGAAGTTTTAAAAACACAGTGTCTAATTTACAATGGTTTACAAAGTCTGTTATGAAAATTGCTTACTTATTAACAAATGAAACTTTGTACAATAAATAATTAATTATTAAAGTAAATTTAAAATGTGAAATATAGCTTGGAATAAAATAAAATGTTGTTCTACTAATGATAAAAGTATCCCGTTTATAATGATCATAAGATTAATTCAATTGCTAAAAATCACACGAGAGTATATGCATTACTTTCTTTCTTTACGTTATAAATTTGCATATAATTGTATGCAGTACGTGGTACCTGAAAAGCTGTCTCAGTAACTGATGGAATAGTTGATTTAACTATTTCGCTCTGTGGTTTATGCGGGTCTCGTACGTAATATGTACGTGCTTAGTTTGGCTTCGCCTTCAAAGAGAGGGAGAGCGAGAGAGAGAAAGAGGAGATTTGATAATAACGGCGTGGGCGATTTGACTTGGAATGCAATCGAATTCCTATGAATAATCCATGCGCCCGATGCGCATCTTACTACATGACTGCCTCGTAAGATGTTACGGAGTCATCGTTAGTAAGTCAACTACCTTTTTTATTCGTGTTAAAACGCGAATTTACGTGGCTGCTTATTAAAAATGTCACAAGCAATTCGTCGATTTTCTCGAGAAAGAAATAATAAATAAATAAAATGATGCTCTCCTGCTTAAATCGTTTATCGAGCAGCAGCAAAACTGGCATTCCATAGGACAACGGCTTACGCACGACGCCGTTACGCAAAAGCCCGCGTAACTCCCCATCGCGGATTACCGCTCGCTCCACGAGTGAAAATAGCCTCGGCCGAGAAACGTCTGCTCGCGCGTCTTTTCCCGGGAACACCCGAAGAAGAAGGGTTCGGAGGCGTATCTCCGGGGGTACACGCGGCGGAGCCTCTTACTTAGGCATGCGCGACACGCGACGCCAGCCGATGAAGCGACAATGCGCTACGCGCCGACGGCAGAAAAATGGCAGAGCGCGAGAGCGAAACCGGCGATCAAGGGAGAGGGGCAACTGCAGCATCGGCGCCTTGTCGCTCCTTCTTCCGACGCGCAATGCCAAGAAGCTCGAGCTATGCGCGGCATGCCGCAGCTGCGGCTTGCTCTCCTCCGTTTTTTTAGCTGGGGGGTCATTCTCGTGCAGCAAGCGTGGCTCTCGTGTATTTTTTTCTCCTTTCACACTTTTTGCGCATACTCTACGTATACTCCAAAGCGAATTGGCTTTCCGATCAGGTACTAATTGTTCCACATTTTTTGCAACCATTAGTTAGATGTTTTGCAATTGTTCGCGTGCTTTATACAAATTTATCCAAACCTTTACCGTTCTTTTCTTAAATAAGCGCTTTGCCTTTTCGAGGAATAATCCTTCCGAACAGCTCGTTTTGCAAAAAGTTCCAGAGTGCAAAAATATAATCCACACTGGAAACTTGAAAATGTTACTTTTGGATGAATTTCAAAAGTTTCCGAATCGAAATATATCCTGTCGACTTTACCTTTTCAAGATAACGAAAGTTTTATATTTTTCGAAAACTAGGAAGTAAGGATTTTACTTTTGCAAATAGTTTTCTTTATTCTCGTGTATAAGAGTTTCAAGAATTGAAAAATAAATCGATTCGCTAAATGTAAAATTAACGATAAAATAGAGCGATTAAATTGAAATGATTAGAAATTCAAGCAAACCAATGCCGCAAACGCCAGTTACAATATTTCCCCCATTTCAATGTTCGTAAAAAAAGCACAAGCGGAGCAACGCGACCGAAGGAGGAGCTGACATAATTATCACCAATCGCGCTATGAAATAAAAAAGGCACGAATTAAGGAAAGAAATGGAAAGTGCATATTTAAGAGGGTAGAAAAGTCCCGAGGCCAGGCTTTGTCGGCTCTGCGGCTTGGGCACGGCTCCCTTTTACTGTCAAATTAAAAACGATGCGCGCTTCAAAAGAATGATCACGAGATTATGGGGTAACGAGCGACGGCATCAGCGGCGCGTGCAAACGGAGCCGATGCATCGGTGCGATATTCCGCGAGAGGCGCACGCAGCCATTTTCGAATTCATCGGAATTCAGATCATAAATTTTATTGAAAGTTTTTTAATCTTCAGTCACAACGAAAAATTTCGAGCCGCCGTCTTTATATTTCATAATCTCAACGGACGCGTTGGATTTTTCGCTCTGAACTCCCTCCGCCCGTTTTTTTTTTTTTTTATGTTTTTACTTCATTTTCACGCGGCTCTGCGTTTTTGATGGGACGCGTGCCGAGCGTGTATGTAGAAATTACTGCATTGAGGAGCGAAAACCGCGCAAAAATATGAGTTTCGTTTCTGCGAATTATTGATGCGAAAAGTCATTAGTTCCTCGGAGCGAAAGACGATATTTGGATTGTAATCGTATTATGAAGTAGGTTATTTTGAGTATAGTTTTATTAAAAATAGTTATCGAACGTTGACAGTTTTATGCAAATATTATTTGAAAGGAGCGCAGTTACTTAACAGTTTGCGCAACGTACTTTTAATTTTCGAACGTAAACGACCCGTCAAAATAGCTATTTTCAAAATTTGGCGTTTGAATTAAGTAAATGAGTCTAGCACGGTGCCGCAATTGGCTTTTTCTAAAAGGATTCTAATCCTGTGCATTTAAAACGCAACAAGTTAATGACAGAATTGAAATGACAGTGACATATTAGATAATTGCACAAATAATTTGCCAAGAGTGCATAAAAGTGCCGAAGGAATATGAAAACCGGCGAAAATCGTTGCCTATTAGCCTCTGATGATCGTAATAATCGCTAGAAGATAATTCGGTACACGAAGGCGAAGGCGTCCGCTCGAGACATTTACCTCGATAGCTCCGTGTAAAGAGAGAAGGAGGAGGCAAGGCACGTCGCCGTTAGACGGCGTCTGAGCGCCTCTTAAGCGACGGTTTACGTCATTTTTCACGGAGGCTCGCGCGCGAGAGACTGGGCAAATCTAATGGAATCGGCGCGACGTGAGTTATGCAAATCGAGGGGGGTCAGCGGGTTCATCCACTTACGGATTTATCTCGGCGATGCCAAGCTGCCCCGGGCTCTCTTTCCCTCTCTCTTCACCCTGCGCGCCAGAAAAGCACTCGATCAATGAGCTCAATCGCCGCTGTCACTCTGACTCAGCTCTCCGCACCTTGCGCACAGCGCGTACTCCTCGTTCACTCCTCGCCGCTCATTAGGTCACGATTCAACGCTCGCAATTTTCCTGACGATGCGATCGAGAGGCATATACCTTACCGCACTTTCGCCGCACGTTAGACCACATTTCTTTCTCTTTTTACGGTTCTTCAATGGAGTTCCCCTTTTATTTTTATTAATAATTGCATTCAGATTGCTTCGGTGCTTGAATAGCTGCGACACATTCATCGCATGCCCGAGTAATAGTTGTTCCAACGTGAAAAAAATAAATATTTAAAAATTTTACAAACGTACATTTGGAAAAAAGGGTATATTTTGCATTAGCATAAGTCGATCGTTAATCAGCATAAAAACGACTAATTAAAACGGCAGAACGTCGTTCGAATGAAATTGGCCGAAAAAAGGATTTAGCATGAAAATGCTAGCGTTCGTTAAAACTGACGCTAGCCAGGCCGGAGCGAGGCTCAGACCACGCGCTCCATTTCCGTTAGTTAATTTATACATTCCCGGATAAAGCGTCGATTAGACAAAGAGAGCGCTCGGACTGCAGCCGCAGTATCTTATTACGCGATCCAATCATATTGAAATGGCGCATTCACTGGCGATCCTCGGGGGAAGAGCGGCCAGAAAGCCGAAAAGCCGCGCCCGGGCGTCGGTTCAAATTCAAAATTCGCCGCGGCCGACAGGTTCAATGGGCCATGGAGTCCCCTGCCCCTTCTTCTCTCGCCTGTGTGTGTTTATGTATACGTATTTATTTAAACGCAGCGCTCGCTCGCACTCGCGGCAGGTGCACTCGAGCGATTTTTGCGCGCCGGCAGACGGGCACGTAAGTGCGGGGGGAATTTTTCGGGGGTTAATGAATTCCTAATGCGAATGCGGCGCGATCGTGTTTCGCGGGCCGCGGCGGGCCCCGGGAACCGCAGAGTATCGCTCGCGCGCGACGCCATATATGCCCGCCCCGGCGCAATGCAGCTGCGTTTTTTCTGTCACACAGCTGCTCTCACCACCGCCGCCTCCTCTCTCTCTCTCTATTTTTTTACCGCTCACGATTTTTTGCGCGGACGAGTCCGCGTATTTTTTCATGCATAGGCACTTTGCCTGGGCTGTTGAACATTTAACCGGGCGCACTTATTTATTTGCGTCTACGGTACATTTGTAAATGGGAGGGATAGGGCGCAGAGAGTCCGTAGGGACGGGAGGCGCGAAACGGGGAGAAAGAGGAATTAAAAAAAATAACGAATTTCCCGCGCTCGATTGCTCGCTTCGTTAAAATTCTGGAAAAGTAATGACGTTCTCTTTTAATGCCATTGTCGACGGGCTGGCGGAGTTAAGTGATTCGATCGATGGCACTCCATGCAAGCATTCGATGATTGGAAAACAGTTTTCGATAGAACAGTAAAAATTTTCTTTTTTTCGCCTCGCTAGCGTCGTACTTTCCAATGATTTTAATCTTTTTCCGCTGCAGTTTTTTCATTCGGAAAAAATGTCGAAGATATTGGAGTCTCCCCATGGAGCATTCTAAAGAGATGATTGAGAATGAAATTGCACTCAATGGTTCTGAGATTGAATCTGGAAAAAGACTCTATTTGTTTAAGCATGCAAAGAAAAATATAATGTATAAGTTACTACGTAATTCGGAATAAAAGTCTTAGAAGACGGTATGAGAGTTTCTCTGCACAACGATTGTAATTGAAATGAGCTCGTCGCATTAAATTATGACGCCAAGATATCCGTTGGTGCATAAGTACGGCGTCTGGGCGGATCGATGTAGTAACGGTTAGGAAGCTGTGTGCGTGTAAGCCATCGAGACCGGGAGAATTTGACGTAATTTCAAGGGTGATTGATGCTGGAGTATTGACTGTACGTTTGTGTTTCGAAACTACTCAATCCCATAGTCTGCGAGCTTATGTGCGTGAGCGCACCGTCTCTCTCGGCCCATTTTCTGTCAAGTGTCAATATTTGTTAAATCATGTGCAGTCGTCCTTTAGCCGGTGTCAGTCCCAATTCAATTATATGCTTTACAGCGAACTTTTAATATTCGCCAAACCACAAGCCTGCCAAAGTAATATCCGTCGGTTTTTTTCGTAAAGGAAACTTATATGCATAGGCAAAGAAGAGGCTTGTGTGCTTTAATAATGTTTTCTCAAAATGTTTACTCCGAGCGCTTTCCAAATCAAATGATGGCGTGCGTTTCCGCTTCAATTATACTTTAATCAGTTTCATTAACCGCGACAAAACGAGTCTAATATCCGGCGCGTAATGACGTTTTCGTAGCGGATGAACGGACGATGGACGCCGAAGGGAAGCGCGACAGGTATGTTTTTTTGCGGAAAAAGCTCGGCGTGACTCGCCGCTATCGCGGGGGCTATGCGGCCAGTATAGATCGACGAGAAAAGACCCCCGAGACCCGGAGACGCGGTGGGAGCGCGTCGGACCGATCAAACCGATCCCGGAGGCGGTGGCAGCACATACAGCGTTGACGGGGGGATGGGGGCCGCCAAACCAGCCGGCTGAATGGCATTAATTAGCCGGGATATGCAAACAGGCTGCGTGGGGGAGGAGAGGTAGAGGATTGGCCGATCGATGGCATGTGCGTGCGTGCGCGCTTCAAGTCGCTCGGGCGAGCGACCTTTTCGAGCGGCATTTTCGTCGCGCGTTTCGCGCAAAACGAGCGGTGTGCTGATCGATTTATCGGCCCGAAATTATGCTAATGACGACGGAATATTTTCATCCCTCGGATTTAATGGTTATAAAGAGAATTATAATGGTCAAATCCATGTAAAATCCTTTTGTCGGTTTTACGGCCAAGGGCACGCGCGTTTACCTTTTTGGCAAATCGTTAAATTTTAATGATTTTACGCGAGTGCTTTTTAAAATGTCAACTCAATTTTACATAAATAAACAGTTGGATTGATTTTGCTTACCTTTTCTTACGATTGTTCATTTTTAAATAGTTTTCGTTCATTCAATTTCAAATGAGCGATTAAATAAATTTTTTATTTCACGAAAAAACAATGGAGCAGTTTGTATAGGCAAGAGAATCCCAGCGCGTCTACTATGCGCTTGTACGAGATGAAAGTCTGCGAAAAACAAGTGAGCAATTTTCGAGTCGCATATGTCTGGGATCTGAATATGACAGAACTGCTTACCGGTCATTGACTATTGTCCATTTGTTTTCTAATGTTACGACGTATGCGCTCGGGTACAGCGGCGCTGGAGATTGTTTGCGGACTATTGGAACTCTAAGAGACTAGCAAACTTTCCTTCGGCCCGCTACACGGATAACTGCAGATTCGAAGGAGAAATCTTACATTGAACTTTATAAAAAGAAACTTTACTTTTAAAAGTTCAAAACACTTATCCACTTGCGCGGCTTATTTCACAATCAAACAATAAGACTTTCTTGTTAAACACTATTTCTTCTAATTCGGGACTGTACGAAGGTATAGCTTTATGAATAATACATTTTTTATGATGGGAGGACGCTTAAAATTGATTGCACCTCAAGTCAGAGCTTATTGTATAAAAATTTTAAAGACATACTTTAAAAGAGATAACAAACGTGATATCATGAATATAAAAGATTAATATTACTATAAAGCGATAAATCTGCATACGCTTGAAAATATGGCTTTATAAATTAATTGGAGAAATAATTTTTTAATGCTCCTTTAATTTATACGACAATAAAAGTTCCATTATGACTTTCGGATTTTAGAAGTAAATACTGCATAATAAAAGTGTATTTTCAAAGAAAATTAATTTTTTACATAAATTCTCCATTCAAGTGTACAGGAGTACCCCGATGAAAATTAATCGAGTTAAATTTTGTTTTCTCGCCACCCTGTACATTGAAATAAAATTGAAACGTCGCAAAGTTAATAAACGGAGCTTGGCGTGTCGAAAAAATAAAAATGACCAAATGAAATTTTACGGAGCGAGTAATTCGCAGAGCCAGGAAAAAACGAGGCTGTGCGATTAATTAAAATTATACGCAAAGGAGAGAGAGGGAGAGATAAAGCGACCGTAGAGAGGCAGGGCTATTTTAATCCCTCGTTTGAGCGGGCCCCGCGCTCTCCTTTTCGGCCCGGCCAAACTTCATCCCGCGCACGTCTCTATCGCTTGATTCGCCTCGGCATAATTTCCTCAAAGTTAGCATGTGCGCTTCCTCCTCGGCGGCGTCCGCGCGGCAAACGAGATTCCGCGAGCGAAACTGACGAGGAAGGAGAGAAAGCCCGAAAGAGACAGACGCGAAACTCACTGCTGCGGCCAGAAAGACGCGCGCGAGATCATTGGACGAAGAACCGCGGAAAGAGAAGATAGCGGAGAAATACGGAAAGCCCGTTTTATACCGGAGCTTTGCCGGGGTCTCGCCGTTGCCTCTCCCCCTTCGACCCCTCCTCCTCGGCGTGCTTTAAAGTCCGTCCCGTGGGAGGCGGGTGTGGCGAACTTTCCGGGAGTGCGCGGTGCAGTTCACTCGCCTCCTCGCCGCCAATGTAAACCGTGTCCCGACAATCGTCACGTGTACGTTCGGCAAACAGTTGGCAACATTACGAGAAGGGCCAAGTGGCTCGGCCGCGTAGCACCAGCCCTCCGCCCAACATGGGAAATTGATGCCGGCAGGCGAATTTCCCGGCCAACGCGCCAACTACCCAAATTTCGCGGTGTCTTCCGAGGTGAGCAGCTCACCCTTTTCTTCGTGGGTCCCCGGCGATTCCGACTCCTTCACCCACGGAGTTTCGCCTGCGGACGCAGGAATAAAACTTGATGTCTTATTTTTATATCCGCTCGGTGTGGCTACATCTGCGAGTGGGCGAACGGCTCGGTTTTCGTTGTCGACTCTAAGCTACATCAATCTACTAATCTGATCATTTCTCTTTGATAATTAAGTAAATTTATGTCTATTTAGCGAGTAAAGTTCACTTGACGTCGAGTCCATTTATTATGTAAGCTCAATCAAGTGACAAAGTTGAAAAACGTGCTTTGGAGAGGATTACCCTCTTCCAAATAGATCTCCCGCAGAAATAGCCAGGCAAGAAAAGTATCCCGAAGCGTTGGAGTGGAGGTCGCATGAAGCGAGCGAATCGCCTTAGTGAAACACGCCCGAAAGCCAGTTGTTGGCGCGTACTTAAAGCCGCGGCAGCTTCGATTGCGCTTCCGCGAAGAAGCTCGGAGCCCCGTCTCGACGCTCGGATAACGAGGCGGCCAATCCTATTTTCGACGTGTCGACGACCACGACGACTTGACACGTACACAAGTTTGCGCTCGCACACAAGAGACGGACAAGCGACGAGCTCTCCCCGGCCGAAGCGCGCGGGCGGTTTTTGTATAAATGGCGTAATTTGCCGAAATGCGCCGCCCTTATGAGTCCTCCGGGGTCGCGGCGCCGAGCCCCGCGCGCTCCTAACTTTCGTATACTAATGATATAAATAAAAGATAGCGAGGTTGTTTGAGGTAACGACGCTGGGCGTGTCGGAAGTAGGGAGAGGGGGTACCGACGCCCTCCCTCTGGTCGCTCCTCGCCCTTCCTCTCTCAGTTTTCGCCGAGTGCTCGCTCCTGCGAACTCATTTTTCCACCTCGCGCCAGTCGAGTTCATGTGCGAGGAGTCCGCCTCTCCTTCTCTCTTGGCCGCGCAGGGACTCGGCGGGGTCAACTCTTTGTTCTCTTCGCGAGCTCCTCCGACCTTTTCCTTTACTTATACGCCATCCCGATTTCCTTCCAGCTCGGCGGTGCCAAGCCGCTGGGGAGGAAGAGAAAGCTTTTCCTTCAGACCTTTGTAATTAGTATTGCGCGGGCTGTTTGTATCCTCCTCAGAAAACGTGATTAGCTAATAAAACCTCCTTGGTCGTCGGCTTTTTGCCGGCAAATGCGCTTTTAATCTCGGCCAAATTTTTCTTAGCTTATACGTAACGTATAAATACTGCTTTTGCGACTTGCAGAAAAAACTTTAGGTTATTCTCCATTTTTTCAGCGTTACATAACTTTTTCTTAACCGCTAATCGAGCCAGGCCAGCGTACAGGAAAGCTTTTCCTCCGCTGGGTTATATTTTTCTTACAACTTGTATATATATATATAAACCAATTTTTGTAATTGACAATATATGTAACAACTGGTATTAATAAATAAAAAAAAAATAAAATAATCATCGCTTCAATTATAATTGTGAGAATGAAACCGGTCCTGCTTGGCTTACCCACAAAAATATGTCAGCATAATGATCCATCACACATCAAGTAAACTGTTCAACTAGAACGTCGTTGAATTTTAAAACGTCATGATTATTAAACGGATTTTTAGTAACTCAGTGGAATGAATGAATACACGTGTAGGTAACTTTAATTAAGATTTTTTATTTTATAATCCATAATAGAATTTTGGAATTTGCATTTGGTAATTTAAAAAGAATACTAAGGAGTTAAAGTGCAGCCGAGAACGAAAGCCCCGAGACGTTGAAAAAGTGGCGAGAAAGCGGAGGATGATGAAGAGCCTGGGAAGAGGCTCGTTGTTTCAGTTTTATATTCCAGATGAGTTGACGCTAATGGAATAGCCTTATCTTCCTTTTTGAATACATTCAGGCTGGCCCATTCCTTGCCTGATCTCCCACGGAAGACGGAGGTGATTTTCGCAATTTTCGTCACTCGCGCTCATTCCTTGGCCGTGCTGCAAAGTGAAAGATCACGACTGGCTGCGGCAGCGCAGCTCCGTCTGCCGGGAGATAAATCAAAATCGCCGATGAAAGTCAAGCCGGCGCCGATCGCGATTCCTCGCAGGTAGTCCGGATCTCGGGACGCGCAATCTGAATCCCACGAGAGGGCCCCATGCATCATGCCGCGAGCGTAGGACGCGTCGCCGCTAGAAAATCCGTAAAAAGGTTAGCCGTCTACGTGTCCCGCGGCAGGATGCCGCCCTGCGATACGCGCAGAATACGAAACGGCCATCGCGGAATCGAGGCCCCTCGTCGTCCAAATTTTCACGCGCCTCGCCCTGATTGCGCCTCATCGATCGCTTAACGAATATTATCCCCCTCGGGCGGTGGCATAAATTCAACGTTGGGACTCCGGTGAAAATAGCCGCAGGCGAGAAGTGGCCTGGCGTCGGCCGAGCCAAATGAAAGTACGCGCCGGCCGCGGCGATAATTTCACGGTGACTTTCGGGAAGAGACTGCGACAAGACGCGATGCGCGCCTTATGCGATTCCTCCGAGAGCGACAGTTTCGTTAGCCACGCGTCCGCGCGCCGAGACGCGTGAAAGCGCCATGATTAATGCGCTCCTCGCCATTCCCTTTCGCCTGGGCTCTGTCAACGACCAACCATCCGCTCGGACATCAAGCCAGTTTCGCTCTTACAAATTCGAGGGCCACCAAGTGTATATACGTAATCGTGCGCTTCTTGTATTTATTCTCGGCAAGTTTCAGCATTTACTTTCGAGACGCAACGAGAGAAAAAAGCAGTAATGTAAATCTTACTTGTTAGGTAAGATCCTCAAGATGACTTTATTTATCGGCTAATAAATTTCCAGTTTATAAAGTAATCATTAATCGAGTAGAAGAAGTAGTCAAGTGCATAAATTTATATATAAAAAAATTAACGAAAATTTGCCGTGAACAAATTTTACAGTGAAACAATTTAGCTTCTACAGCGCTTTTTTGTGAAGCTTAAAAATCTTTGCTATAACAGTCCAAGTTTTAAGCGAATCCTAATTTATTATTTTTTTAAACAATTACATGACTTTTGCGTCCCGCGAGTAACAATTTTATGTGTTTTTTATACTTTTTAGTAAAATTAAATTATCGTCTTTTAATATCGCATTCTAATTTTGCAATAATAAATCACTTAACTTGAGAAACATATGAAATAGTTGGTAATAAAATTAATATTTCCTCCACGTATCATCTTCGAGTCAATGGAAGAAGTAATAAAAACTAAAATTAAATTCCTATACCTTGACCGAATTTAAAGTACCTTTATATTTGTTTATCCAGTATGTTTGAACAAATAAAAGCTGTCGAAGTAAAGGAAGGGGAATGGGAGGGTCAATCTTAACGAAGAGCGTAAAAGACGAGCGTTTTTCTAGGACGCCGAAAAAGAAGCGCCAGCGTGACTGGTGTACGAATAAAATTGGCGCGAGTGTCGAGTGAGGACTTCGTAGAGTCGATTCGTCCTCGCGGAATGCCAAGAAGGCCAAGGATGCACCGAAAGCACTGGCCCTCTTTTTTTCCTCTTTTTCTCTCTCTGCGCCCCTCTTTTACCCCCAACGGCAGTGGCCTTTTGTCAACAGCGTCGCGCACGCCGAACTCTTTAATATCGCCCGCCGAATTTCCGCAGCGCTCGCTTCGCCTTTCCTCCCCGATTCATCTATCTTCTTTATTGAGACGGCGCACGGGAAAAGCAATTTGGGAGAATCCAAAGCTTAGAAATGATTCCGCGCTACCGGCCAAAGTATTTGCTGACATCGTGCGCATGACAAATTGCTGCCTGCCGAATATGGCCGGAGACCTCCGATCGTGCGCTTCGGATACTCTAAGTGGACGCTAAGGGGGCCACCTCGGTTAAATTGAAAAAAAAATACACGTTCCAGTATAATAGCTAGAAAAATTTTTTTCGTCACTTTTCATCACTGCAACCTTTTACACTTTAAATACTCGCATAATTTAAGCTATTTCTACACCATTAGGACCCAAACTAAATTCTACCTTAAATTTTTATTTATTTCTCCACTTGCCGTAGCTATTTTCCGTATCATGACTCGAATAAGAAAAAAATTATCGTGGACCCTTACGTGCAAAGTTTTACACAATTATATTGGAAAGTCTATTTTTTTCATTTTGCTTGAGAACATCGTAAATTACAACAATATGAATTCCTTTATAAACTCCGCGTACGAAGCTTCATTGCGACATAATTGATATGCATTATAAATATCATTCCGCCTTTTGCTATTATACATTACAGGGTACAATCGTTTGTATTCGAATTGAATCATAATTTAAATCTTTCGTATTAAATGTATAAATCATGTTAGAAAATAAATTCTTAATAAATAAAACTGCACAACAGCCGCGCGTGCCGAAGCCATGCATTTATCGCATCCAATATCACGCTCCATGTAACGTTCCTTTCGTTCTAGCCGCTCTATACGTTTTCGATAAAGCGGTCACTTTTAAACGAAGCAATCCAACTTATGCGGCGCCAGGAAAAATATATACCTACATGTATACTAAGGTATAACCGGCCCTCGAGAAAGAGCAGCTCGCTTAGATTCGACAAGGGCAAGCATCGGCTAAGTCAACAGCTGCAGTGAGCCCATCCCGATGCACAACGGAGCGCGGGCTATAACGCGAGACAAATATGTAACGCGCACATTCAGACATTTACGCTATAATTGACGCTTCCACGAGGATCATCCGTAATATTCCAATATTTACGTAGTCATCTGGGCCAAGTTCCACCGGGCACGGTGCTCCACCTCGAGAAACCAGCCGTACTCTTGCACCTATACACTTTCGTGGCTACGTAGGTGTGCACCTACACGTTTGCGAAGCTCGCCGGGTTCTATTGCTCGTGCCCCGTTCGTTGCCTCGGCGGGGTAGGCAAATTATCTGGGTCAGGCCTTAATTGGTTTATACAGCTCCACTATCTATCCGTGCGTCTGGAGTATATCCGATTCTCGCGTAGCTGTGCTCGTTCAAATCGGGGAACGAACGGCCGATTCGCCCTGCGGCAATTCAACAAAAAAAACACTCGGTTAATAAGAACATTTTCAAATCTTTTTTTCAAATGTAATGCCTTTTTCTTAATTGACTCTATATTAAGTACTCGAGCAATTGTTAATACAACCGGGGGTGGTAAAGAAAAATAACGGAGATAAATTATCGACTCCTTCTACATTTTAAGTGTCTACTTACGTATGGCATTTATCATGCTTGGAGCACGACAATATACAGGACAATTTAACCTGTTCAGCAGCCAATATTGGCCAACTAAAGCCTTTCAATGAACAAAGACTCGTGACGTTACAATGCGCCGGCGAATATGCAGAGGGAGCCGCCAGCACAATGGGCTCTGCGCGACTAGCTGTAAATAACGGCGAATAATTTATAAAATCACTGATTTTATTTCCCTCCACTCGAAGGGAGGAGGAGGAGTTCGCGAATCCGAACTCGATACCTCGTCTTGCCAGTTGCCTATAAATAGGCGACTGGACGCGAGAGACGAGCCTGCCAAGATCGTCGGACGCTCTCCTTTTCGACGCGACGACAAGCAAGCGCTAATTTACGGAACACACACGCTGTGACTTTATTATGCGGCTCCTTAACTCTGCCAGCGAGCTAGGCGTGCCGAGTTCACTCCGACGCGCGGCTTCTTACTTTCGGACAACCGTTACCGAGGGCGGTACCACTTGGACTTGCTTTCTAAGTAGTCATTTTTTATTATCTGCAGCTCACGCTTATGGATTTAAGTCTCCTTTTTTAAATGGCTTTTGCCATTTATACCTTAATAATATTGCTGTCAGAGGCCGTGGCAGATAAATCAAAATAAATCTGGACTTGCTGTAAAAAAGTAAACACACAAAATAATCATAAAATATTATTTAATTCATACTGAAAAAAAATGAAACAAAGGCCACGCGCGGGTAAATACCGAACATTATTTTATTATGGGAGGTTTATAGACGTTCTAAATGTTGCAGCTCCTTTCCATACGAATTAAAACATATTAAACTAACGAAAGCACTGAAATCACTCGATATAATAAAGGAGTCGAGTCTTATCTTTTCCAAGTTATAACTTTTCCACAAATAACAAGTTATACTCGTTTCAGATAATTTAAAAAAAGATGATTTATCAAGCGTTCTTTTCGTCGTAAATTAAAATACTGCTTGCAAAATTTATAAAAGACGCCTGCAATCAAAAATGATCGAGAAACAACTGTTTTTGTTTTCCCAATTGTAACTAAAAACAAGCTTTGATAATCCTGAACATTTTCAGTTGTCAACTTCGTAATCTTTTCCCGTCGACATGAGATTAACACTTCCGTTATTAAAATAAGCTAAAATAAAAATTTAATAAATACATGTGTCGAAATAAATTAAAAGCCAAGATTGTATTTTTTTAATTTTTTGAAATGAACTAGATTTACGTTCGCGTTATGCAATGGTTGTTCTCTTCGTTTTTTACCAATTAAAATTATTTATGGAAAAAGCTAACTGCCTATATATTGGCAACGGTTTTTTTTTATTTAAGCGGAGGACCCTATTAGGCGCTTGATAAGGTCTTGATCGTCAATCTAAGGCAGCTTATCCGGACCTCGTTATCGCCTTACTATTGCTTTTAGTACGGGAGCCTTATACTATTTAGTTATAATTAATGTATTTTAACCGTTAATGTAAGTTTTCTGTAATATTTAAATTAATAAGCATCTCATTCAATTAATCAATTGTGTAAAAGAGATTTGTAAGAAAGCGTCCTGACGACTAACCACTTATCTAAGAAATGCAAATTTCTTATTTTTATTTTATATTTATAATTGTACCCACATCCCATTTTTGTTAATCTAACATCTTATATCCATAATTTCAAATTAACTGGACCGGATTCTTTGAACGAAACGAAAAATTTTAACTGATTTTTTTTCTCAGTGCATGAATGTTTTCATAATCTAATAAACACTTGAATTAATACATAGAGTTTTAACAATGATTTCTATTATATTTTAAAATTCATATTTGAAAATTTTCTTATCCGAGTGATGAATTTAAAAGCTTCGAATTATAGAAGAAACTATAATAGTAATCATTATAGAAGCTGCACTTACTTTGATTCTGCTGTTTAGAATGCCGAATATATTAGTCCTAAGTAAAAAAATTTGCCGGACGTACTAAATACAGTAACCTCGTGCGCACACATTATTATACATGTGTGCGTCATGATCCATTGCACAGGAGGGTTAGAGCGCAGAGACAACGAATAAGAAGTTTGAAAAGGCCGTTAACGTAATCGTAAAAAGTTGCGGAATATTAAGAACATTAAATAAAAACAGTTACTTTATTAAAGCACTGCAGCGCACAAAAGAAAATTAGTGATAAAAAAGGCGTAGGAAGCGGGTTATACTACTTTCGTTAAGCCATGAGCAAGATAGCGGTCGGACAGCACGAGAAGCTCTTAAAATTAGCCGAACAAATCTCGGGGCTCGGTCTCGCCGTTCGAACGAGTAAGTCATAAAAATTTCTCGTGCGATTGAATTGGCGCGCGCGCGGGAGAGCATCCACACACGCGGCCGTATATATCCAAGTGCGCGCGCGAGCGAGGATCGACCGACACCTTGTAATCCCTGATCGTAAAACTCATTTCGGCCGGAGGGAGAGAAGAGGCCGCCGTAAAACGCCGGAGGATAAAGCCACCTGGCCTCCTCCTCCTCTCGAGGCAGGAGAGGAGAAAAAAGAAAGAGGAAGGGCTCGCGGTCGGAAAGTCTCTTCGAGATTGCGCGTGTCGGTAGACGCAACAGTTCGCGCCCCCGACGAGCGCGCGCTTTCTCAGTGTGCGTTCAACCCTCCCGTGCCATGTCTTTAAAGCTTTTCTTTCCTTTTGTCCGAGCACCACTGCTATAACTTAACGCCTATACAAGCTTTGTTTTTTCAAGCATTTCTGCCTTTAATAGAGGAGCCAATTCGCCGGGCTGTCATTCTCCTTCGCCGAGCATATTGGCCACGATTGGGATCGATTTGCGCGGGAGCGGAGCGAAAACTTTCTTAGCTCAAGTTCTCGGGGGACTGGCAATGCGATGATCCTCGGACATCGAGTCTTACGGGGGAAGCACTCTTACGTCGCATCTTAGCTTATTCTTCATGGATTAATTCTGATAAGCGCTAAATAAGACACGAGGACAGGCATCTTCATCAGAACAGGCGTCGAAAATTGTTTAGTTCAGTTCAACTCGAGCTTGAATAATAAGAAGCTTATTTTGTTTTATCCGGATTAAAATAATTACTACACAGAGAAGCCGCATTCGCAGGCTTATTAAATTATCTGAAAAAAATTAAAGAGGCACTGCAGAAATACAATTTTCTCCTTTTTGTAAGGAAACTACGTTAGCTAACCAATATTTTTTATCTTTTGCGCCAGGCTCCGTGCGTGATAAAATTTATTTACAAGTGGCCCCTCGCGCGGCCAGGCGCTCGAAAGTTTAAAAGTCGGTCGATCAATACGTTGAATCGTTGAAAGATAAAAAAAAGGAACGAGCCGACCTTTCGGCATTTCTACTCTTATCACAATTAAAAGCTCAAGCGACCCTGAGCGTCTAAAAAAGCACAAAACCCTTTTCTTAAACATCCCGGTAACCTTCAAAGCAGACTTGCACATAAAAAAATTCAGCAGCGTACGAGGGGCGAGTTTAGGTACGCGAAAAGTTTGGCGCAGAATCCGGAATAAAGATAGGAGCAGCGGAAAAGGAAGGGCGGTAATAAGGGCAGCAGCTCTCGTATTCTTCTCGCGGAGTAACTTTGTTAAATTCAGTTTTTCTCCCGTGTCCCAGCCCTCGACGGGGATTTGACTCTCCCCTCCCAAACCGGTATAAATTTTCGGCAGAAACGCGCCTGCCCCTCGCCCGCACCGCGGGGTAATGAGATGCGCGCAGCCCGTGACTCCGGAACGGTAATTGAAGATCATTGCTTATAAGATTCTGGTAAATATGTAAAGCGTGGGCGAGAAAGTTTCGACCGTTCACTACTTTTCCGTCAGATTATTTCGACGAGCACATTTTAGTTTATTAAATTTTTTTGCCGCACCGGACGACGCAGGCGTTCATTTGAGGACTCCACGATAAAAACAGTCTGACCTTATAGTTTCTAGTTTTTTCGCCGGCGCGCTATTTATTGCGCACCTGCTATTGCAGCCTGCAAATTTATGTAACAAGGCCTAATTAATTTTGACACTGCCAGTGCATCTCGCCCAAGTAAATTGCAATATTTATCCTGATGCAAGTGTAATTTTGAAAGTTTATACTGCTCCACAGAAATACTAGTTTTAAATATAAAATGAGGAGCAAAAACGTGATAAAGCCTTCTGCGCCGAGTGTAGATAAATAACGGTTCCGACCCCTGGAGAAAAAGCAAAGCTCGATTCGGAATTTTGGAAATCGTCTACTCAGGAAATTTTAATCGGTCTAATTATTCCGCGCAGTAAACGTAAAATTGAGCTTTATCGTCGGACATTCGGCGGGCTTAACGGTTGGTCGGAGGTAATTTTCCACGGAAGCCAAACGACTGAAAGCGCGACGTGAAAAAAAAAGCCCAGGCAAAGTGGATGAGGAACGCTCGGATTACTTTTTTTATTAATGATCTCCAGGAATAGCGACATCGCGCGCTCGACTCCAATCACGCTAAGTCCCCGCGGTCGAGGCATAAATTTCGAAAGACTCGGCGGTGACGTGCGCCCGCGTAAAAAGATTTTATCACCCGGGCGGGCCTAAATATAAAGAGGGATTCGCCGGACAGCGTCCAGTTTGCGACAGAGCTAACGCGAGCGGCCTTAATCAGCGGGTAATCCCGGTCTGTTTGACGAGGCCCTTGCACGAGACGCGCTCTGGCTCCAGATGTCGTCTCCGCTAGACGAGAAGATTTTCCAAGCCGAATTAGGCCGCTAAAGTTTTTTTAAGGCCCCGGTCATTTTGTCACCTGCTCGAGCGAAAATTGCTTTAATAAATATTTTTATCGACTTATATCGCTGTAACTTGAAAATAAATTGAGTCGCATAATAAAACATGTTGAATTGATGTATACGTATAGGAAAATAGAGTTTAAAAAGGCAAAAGTTACAACGTAATTCAGTTATATTAACAATAAAAACGTAAATCATAGAAATACCAACCAATATGAAAACAAAATAGATCGTGTATAGATATTCCAAATAGTTACTTTGTATTAAAAGTTTATCGAAATTCAGTATAGTATAAAAATATCAAAATTCAATTTACATCCCTCAACGTGACCTAGTTTCTTACACAAAAAACATGTATGGAAAATCAATAAATGCACTAGTTCGCAGCTGAAGCCTCCGACTTCCTGCAAATATTTTTTCCCATTAAAACATTTCTCACCAGCAACTAAATGTCTTACACTTCTTTCATAATTAAATCTTCCAGATCTGCACCAGCAGCTCGAGTCAAAGACCCAGTCAAGCAGGACAAATCCATGATGTAACCGGTCGTCTTCCGCGTGCACCCATCGGCCTCATTATTTCATCGCTGTATACACGCAGGAAAACAGAGGGCTCAGCTTCCTGCTTTCGAGCGCCTTTCTCTCTCTCTCTCGAGCCATCGACACCGAAGAAAGCGGGTTCGCTCGACGGTGCCCCCAGCAGAGCTCGTCGATAGCCTCTCGCGAAGTGCGTCGTCCCGGAAGGGGTTGAGGTGCTGCCTCTGCAGAAGTGCTTGCAGAAAAATGACCGGTTGCGCACTCCTTTCGCTGGCCAAGCGTGAGACCTTTCGCTCGGCACCGACAATAATTACCCCCAGTGGTCAGCTATAGCTAACCCCCCCCCTCGCGCCATCGGTCAACCCTTTCGGAGCGCCGTGCTCCGGGCTATCTGCCATTTTCGCCGGACTCTCTTTTTTACGTTCTTTCACTCGCGAGTGCGTCGCTGCTTTTTTTGTTCCGCCGAAGTCCTAGTGGACAGAGAGAGCTCCTTCCGCTTTGGACTGGCCTACCCTTACCCGTTCGCCGACGTCCTGACCGCTCCATTCTCATTTTCAATACCTGAACGTGTTAGAGAGGGTTTTTCTGTTTTCAGAGAGTTTCGGTTCCCGTTCTCGCGCGGCCGCATCGACTGCCCCTTTTCAGGGACGGGGAAAGGGAAAAAGTAGCAGGATAGAGACAACAATGGGGAAAAGTTGCATTGTTTCAGACATTTCTCTCTCTCTCTCTCTCACTCCGCGGCGGATCCAGAGCTCATTCAGCTGAGACAATGCTGCGTTTTTTTTCGGATTCGCATTTGCATTAAAAATCCGCACTAGTTATTAGTCTAATGGTCCCAGACGCGAATAATCATAATAATTGACGCTTTACGGATTTTTTGTTTTATTGCCATTGGACGTTGGTAGGTATTTTTTTTATTGCGCTTTGAGTGTTTATTGGCGCCGGCTACGTTTCGCTATTTACGTTTATTGTCGTCTTGACGATCCCGTTTAGTTGAGCCAAACTGGAGTAATGCTGATCTCATGGTACAGAATAAGCACTAGGCTACTTATTCAATTAAATATGCTTCAATTACTTCAGTAAACAAGATTACAGAGAACGCGTTCATTTTCAGCTTGCTTCGTTACTTTTTGTAAAATTTTGCTTCCTCATAGAAGAAGTTTCGTAATAGTAATAAAAAAATTCTCTGAAAACATGTTACAAGGTCTTTTTAAGTGTTTCTCAATCTTTTATGATGTTTTTTAAAATATCTGTATGCGTGCGCGGGCGTGAAGCATCTCAGAATATTATTATCGGATTTTAACAAATAAATAAGGTTCATTTGATTTCTTTTATTCATATCTCCAATATTAATTATTTTATATTAATAGTTATTACACACATAATATTCAATACGCAAAAAAATGATTGAATAAAAAAGAAATTTTTAAAAAACGTATCGCATGTAAACGCTGAAGATAAAATTTATTTAAGGGGTAATGTACACCTTAAATCCTGAAAAAAAATAAAAAAAATTATTTTCAATTTTTTTCAATTTCAAAGATCTATATAATTGAAACAATTTTTAACTGTTTGTAAATTGCTTATACGAATTTTCCTCATTAGATTTAAGTCAGAATATAGAAAATGAAATCTTTACTTGTAGATTGAAGTATCGGTGTTTTTTCACATTTGAAGCATCCTTTATTATAAAATAGCAATTGAACCAAGCACCCGAAAACAAAATCGCAATTAACATTCTTTTTGGGATATCTTTTATTATGGTCGGTACTAGGATTAAGTTGATTAAGTCATTCTAGGCATTACGAGCACTAGATAAACAATTAAATTTGTTAATTTTCATTTTAACTTGTAATAATTAGTGATTGGCCAGTGTAAAATTGAATATCGCCAATTGAAAATAGAAACGGCAATAAAATCGCTATATTAGATTAAAAATCCTTCTCTTAATTAAGAAAACAAATCTGAAGAAGAAAACGAGTCAATTAAATACCGCACACGCCTGTCGCCTCTCGCGGCATAAGAGAAGCTGCTACAAAGGTGTGCCGCAAAAAGCGTGGAAGCCGCGTGACTTCATCTGGATCGCGCGGAGACCTAGAACGACGCTATACGCTTGCGACACACGGGAATACGAACGAGATATCGAGGGTAATCCCGGGCGCGTGTGACACAGTAATTAAATATTTGTACTACGTGGCAAGACACCTATACGCGCTCGCGCGCTCCCGCATCGGCGTTAATTAAGGGGGGAGGGGCGTAGTGGGGGGCAATTAACTTAATCGCGTTAAAAGCACCGGGTTAGACGCGCTCGAGATTCCTGTGCGCGCCCCGATCGGCCGCGATAAATCTAACCCGCGCGGCGCCCCTGGAAATGGAGTTTTCTCCCCCCGGAGCTCTCTCTGCGCCCTTTCCTTTATTCTCTATCTCGCGGGCGTTTATCTTCTTCGTCTTTTTTTCTTTTTTTTTTAGTTTTCCTCTCTCCTATTTATTTGCCGGTGCGCAAGCGGCTCTCGCTTCCATTTTTCTCCATTTAATTTCTGCGCCCCGGAGTCGTTCGACTACGGTTTCAATTACCTTGACGCGCGACTCGCTCGAAAGGTGAGATGATCCGATAAGAATTTACGTGTGGCTCGAGCGCGGCTACCGAAGCAAACAGAGCCGGAAGTACTGCGGAGGCAGCGGCCAAACGATATATATATATATGTATGTATATAAGTTGAAGTAAGAGCAGAGAAAAAAAGAAAGACGCGGGTACACCGAGGATACTCCGAATGCACACAATATTGAGGTGAAATTCTACGGGTGCACGTTGGAATTCCCGAGGAAATTTAAATAGGAATTTTTGCTTCGGAATAATGCAACAATCCGAGCGCATGGCGAGCCCGGCGAAACAAAGGGAAGTACGCAAGGGAGAAAAAAATATATAAGACGGGGGCTAGACGCGCATGTACGGCTGGCGTAAGGATGGTAGTCATAGGAGGGCGCGTAGATCGATCTCGGACGCAAAGGAGGTAATGGCTCGTTGCAGGTGGATTAAGAATCCGGACTCTCGTGACCGTAGGACGTACGTTTCGTGACTCAATGCCGAGCGAAAGATTACGATCTGACCCGCGCTCGCCACGCGCGGCCAGCGCACTGCCGTTACCTTAAACTCCCGCTTCAGTCCCGCGAATAAGGTGTGTGTACCTATAGATACCGACTATATAGACTGCCGTGACCGCTTCATTGTTCCCGTTTTGGAATTCGCCGCGCGAGCCGCTGATCCTCCAGGCTCCCGTCGTCTTCAAAACAGGAGGGTCAATATCGGCAGGGGGGGCGTCTTGAAGAATCACGAAAATCCGATAAAGGTCCCAAAGCGGCGTACACGTGCTGCAGTCTGCACTTCGATTCGGCCGCAGCGCCGCAATGCAGTCGCGGTCGGCAATTTCGGAGTGGGATAACCTACGAGTAGCGCTTTCAGGGTAACATTCGCTCCGCTGGTCTGATCCGGCAGGAAACGAAGTTTTTTTTAAAAGGAGCGAATACGACGCTCGCCTGTCAATTTTATCGATTGATTTCTTCAAAGGATCGATCGTAGTAGCTTTTGAATTGAAGTTGCCTTAGTTGATGAAAATTTTATTCGATCATTCATATGGATTTTAAAACGGTAGATCTAGTAAATTAGGAATTTTTTTACTTTATCGATCGGATTTTGGAGGATGGATCTTATAGCTTTTAGTCCGAAAGTACTCTACTTGGAAAACATTTTATTGAATTATTTCAGTGGACCTTGGTATAAATCGGAATAAATTAAAATCTTTTACAAATGGCCCTTTTGATAAAAAAAAGTGTAAGAAGAGGACGATACGCTTCATCAGTCTTGTGCACAATTGCAAAGCAGCGCTTACTCTGAAGGACAGTGCAATCATAAAGAGAAACTAAAAGATCGTGCATTTCTCGAAAATAAGTTGGTTTTCAGAGGGAAAGCAGCAGAAAAGCGAGCGGGACAAAAGGCGAAAATACAAGAAAAGAAAAGCAGAATTTTTATCTCGACCTTTCCTACCCATCGCGTCCGTGCATTTGCTAATTAAAGCCATTGAGGCGGAAGGTCTTTGGTCGGCGTCGTGCCGTGGGAGACGACGCGAAGTCATTGGGACGGGTCCACCTACGTAGACGAGGGAAGGGTCGCTCGCTCGGCGCGCGTTCTCGTTAAGCCCTTGAATTCGCCGACCGTAGCCAGAACGCGGCTGACCGGTCCGAGCGGCTCTTCCTTCCTTTTTTTCGCCGGAGACACGGTAAACACGCGGAGAAACGTGATTTTCAAGCTTCGTTAAATCCGTCATAGATGTAGAGTATGCGAGCCGCGTGGGCGGCGTTGCCGGCGATTCCGTCTCTCGACCCTCGAGACGATATCGTACGAGCAGAGGGGAAGGGGCAGAGAAAAAAGGAGGAGAGAAGGACGAGCCGACGTAGGAAGAAAGGACAGACGCGCACGGCGTATATAGGAGGAAGATGTGGCGGCGATATGTGCTGCGTCAACTAATAAATTTCGTCAAACAGAATCCGTCGCGGCTGGGGAGCTGAGCCTCGAGTAACCATTACGAGTCGGGCCAGTAAAGTAAAAATAATTATCTAGTTTTACTGGGCATGGAATAAAAATTCAAAAGCCGAGGAAGGTTTTACCGCTCAATTTCTCATAGTTTATCGTTTCGATTAATTACTACGAGCCTTTGTTGTACCAAGATTGAGCATTGCCATGGCATTTTATCATCCCTGATCAAGACTTACGATGGATATAGTTCAAAGCTCACCATAAAGACATTCTGATGTTTTTCCATGAATTGTAAAACTTTTTAAGACAAATTCACTTGACCAAAATTAATAAAACCTCACGGATATAAAAGCAGTAAACAATAGGAGACTAATTTGTCTATCTTGAGTTTCGAAGGTGAAAAGTGAAAATTCGTGGGAAATGAATATCTGAGCGTTTTAATTAGTGAAGCGTCGTGAAAGGACGACGATCCGCCGAGCGTCCGCTAAATAAAAACTAATGCATCATCGAGCGGTGAAAAGGGTGGACGTGCACGCGTGAGGGAACGCTGCAATATAAACGCCCGGAGGAAAAATGTGGACGAAGACGAAAGAGGAAAGACACGCGCGCTGCCGGAGGATTGACGAGGAAATCAGCTAAACGATATAGGTGATAGGCCTAAGAAACGGAGGCGGCGCTGAGCTCATCGTTCCTTAACTCGCACATCCTTCTTAACGCGCTCGGCTAGTGTGCCTCGTAATCCAAGGCGATCGCGTCACTTGCGTCGCCCCGGATTCCGGCGGTCTGTACTTACACTTCGCCCGGCTGGGACGGGTACCCGCGCGACGATAACCGTCGTTATGACGAGGAGAGTCGACGAGTTATTACACAAGTCTCGCCGAAATTCGCTCGAGTCCATATAGTTTGGGGCGAAGACGCTAATTGCGCCGCGTTTTTACTGGCGGTGCAATACTTACTGCGGAGTGCGGGGGAAGTCGCTTACGTTTCTCAATATGAAAGGGAATTTCGCGCAAAATGGGTTTCGGGACAACTCACTTTGGGATGCCGGACCGTGCAATAAAAGAGGATTACTCGGCGATATTAAAAAAAAAATCCGTCCTCGCGCGCGGATATTTTATGAAATTGAAAACAATAAAACTAGAAACGTCAAACATAAAATAAACATGAATATTGGATTAGCATGCCGTGTAAGCAGCGGCGGCGACGGCTGCTGCGGTGCAGCGAACTGTGCATTTTTAACGGCGAATTCGGCAGCCGCGTGCTCTCTCCGGGGAGCGCCGAGGTGCAGTAGCGCTGTAGTCTTCTCTCTTTCTCTTTTCCTCCGCATCGATTCGCATACACAAAAATTTCGCGGCGAAACTGCTTGGTCAATTGAATATTCAGTGCGCTTCTTCCTTCCGCCTGCCTGGCTTCTTTTCTCAGCACGCTCGCCGTTTTCTTTTTCGATCGAGCCGTGCGGGTTGACTTATAAAGCGACGGGCTCTTCAAATCGCCCGAAACCCCGAAATAATAGCGGGGAAACAGTGGCAGAGGCAAAAGTTTCGGAAAGTGCTTGGGTTATCGAGATAAAAAAAGGATTAAATTTCTTTTTATCGCCTCTGCCGTTTGCCATATTTTTTTAATTGGCCCGAGTTTATGCTTCGAGATTCGACTATACTTTGTTTATTTGAATGGACGGTACACGAGGAGGAAAAAAGATTGCATAAATTTGTTTAACGATCATCTAAAATTGATAAGCAATCTAAATAATTTTAACATATTTATGCCAACGAAAAAAATGTATTTGGAAACCGGTCCATAATAGGCCTATAATTATTCCGTCCGTTTGCAAAATTGGCCAACACTCAGTTCCTCGTTAGACGACAAAAAGAAGAGGTGGAAATTTATAAAGTCTCAAATTTTCGAGCGAACGATCCAGTCAGAAGTTAAATTTGCTTGCTTCTCATAAAAACAGTTAGCTCTTTTAAAGGAAGAAAATGGAGGTGAATGGCAGAAATGGGTGCAAATCTATAAAGAGTGAAAAATTAGAGAAGGAATTTTGCAGTGTTTCAGGTAGCTGGTTATGCTCGCGGCGCGAGCCGCTGGCCCGAAGGAGGTTTTATTTCCGTCAATGGATTAAAATCTCTCCTGAGAGGCATTTTTCACGCCTTATGCAAATACGATTTTAAAGGCGGCAATTGTAGAGGTAAAGGGATTGCCTCTGGCTGCGCTCAGTCAGAGCGAGACGGCCAGACAGAAAAGGCGAGAGAAGGACGGAGAGAGAAAAAGAGTTCCATTCTCTCGACCGATTAAATTTCAAATCGTCGGCAAGCAACCTGCTCTTCTCTTTCCCTCTTGTTTTTTCTCTCTCACTCTCCTCCACCTCGAGCTAGACGCAACTCCGAGCTCAATACCGGAATAGGATGTACACAGAGGGGCGCGCTATATATGTACCCCCCTCGGCCATTGTGCGCATATGATAGTTTCGAATGCCGAGAGAGCGGGTTCCGTGACGAGCGACGTTGGGACTGGTCATGGTCGTCTAGGGGGCTCGCGGAGGCATCCGCGAGGTGGTTCAAAGGGCACCCCGCAGAGGGGAGGAGGCGCACCGTATATACGCACGCGTCTGTGAGGAAAAGAAACCTTTCCGTACCTCCACTGCTTTTTCCGTATCTGCTCGGCGTCTTTCTCGCTCCTCCATTCACCGAGCGGCTCATTCTATTAAAGATTTTTTGTCCCCTTCGAGAGCAGGTTCCTTTGCTCCGACCGTACCTTTTTTCTCTCGCGACGTGTCAGGAGGTGCGTAGAAAAATGTAACACTTATGTTTCATTACCGCGAATAAGTTGAAAATTGAAAAAAAACACGTGCAGTAAATGTGCTCGAGTACAATTACGAGATTTGATCTCTCGAATGTAATAATGGACAAATAGGGACTGCTACCATTGAAATTAGGCAACAATGTTACGGATAAAGTAATTAGCTTGTGATGAATACTTCTCAGAGCCAAAAGTTTTTTCATTTCAAAAATTATGCAATATTATACTACTCGCGGCATTTCATCAGAATCCGAGGGAAAAATAACACATCTTTCTCTTCGTATGTGCATATAAAATTTTTTCATCAAGACGTTATTTTACTTAAAGAAGATTTATCTTGCCATCTTTCTAACTGAATAACAATTTTGCTTAACATATCCTGATAGTTGCACGAGCTTGGCGTAACAAAAAATTGAAAGCGTATTATGCATGCCTGCAAAGAAGCAAAAACCCACGTGTCATTTGCATACGAATCCTCCATGTACGTTGTAACGCCAAATCTAAAAAATTGTGACCGAAATCGATTTTTATTTCGGAGCGACGGTTTTTTCTTTGATATGGAAAGCAAGCGATTGAGAACCCTAATTTAAGGCTTTTTCAAAAGCAGAATGACCTCATCTCCAAATAAAATGATGCAGCCCTTAAGTAAGAAATGAAAATAAATAAACGAAGGCGAAAGAGCGTTGTTCCTCTAAAGAGGAAAAGATACGTAGATAAAAAAGGTTCGGCTGATAGCGAAAGATAAAAAGAAAAATAGAAGTGCACGCGGAGCGGACACTCGGTGTGGGTCTCATTTCCTTGGGCGCGATGAATAAAAAAATCTCGTCCCACATGAAATATCGGCCATATATACCCATCGCCCGGCCAAAGTATGTAAATACAATGGCGTCCCGGCGCTCGCTCAGCCGCTCGGGCTGTAAAAGCAAACTTAGGAGCAACCCCTCGGTGCGCGTCTCCTCGCGCTATCCCGAGCGCGTTTAATACGTCGAAGGGAATTGGACTTAGTCACCGCGAGTCACGAAAGGAGAGCGAGCACCGACCGGAGTGGGCGCGCGCGTGGCCCCCTCAATGCGGACCCTTAGCTGTGACTCACGGACGAAAATTGCGATCGATCGAGGAGCCCCGAGAAGAGAGAGCGAGGGAAGGAAATTCAGTGGCCGGCTGACGTAACTCGGTTACCGCCGATCACGGCCGCCTCAACTTTATTCTCGCCACGCGAAGCGCGTCTCAGCGACGGCGCTGATCGCATTATAAATATGGCCAATGTGCACGGAGGACGAAAATCGAGTCGTTTGCGGCATCTCGCCTGGAATGTGTAATACGAGGCGACGTTGCTCTGCCTCCTCCGGCTTGGCTCCTCGCCTCATCATTTGTTTCAATCATTTTTCGACTTGCGAGTGTCCGCTCCGCCCTTGCGGGAGGCGAACTTTCTTTTCTCTCCGAGACGAGAATATTGCCCGCAACGAGAGGGGGAGGAGTCTCGCCTCCTCCTTCTCCCGCTCCTTCTCCGTCTGCGAGACGCGTAAGGACGATACTTGCTTTACGGCCGATCGTAAATTTGCTAATCTGCACCGAGATCTCGCACGAATGCCAGGCGTTTCTTTGCCTCGCGAGAATGCGCTCATTTTCTCTGAGTTATGTGTGCTCCCCGCGCCAGTTTTATTGCTGGTAATTTAATAAATAAATAAAACATTAAAGGGTCGCTGGGATCGTTCGTTATATCGACGGCGCTCTGGCCGGTCCGATTGGACAATTAAAAATCTCGCTAAATTTTTTTCAATTTCAACAGGGCGCTCCAATTATAACGAGTCGGATTTTCGTGAAAACGTGCAGAAGAGCCGCTCGGCGGATTTCGAGCGCTGGAGTGTATTGGAGTGACTTGGAATCGTTGAATAGCAATTTTCCTTGAAACGGTAAATATTCTCTGGCCACGGAATAGATTTGAATTGAAGACACATGAAAACGATCGAAGTAATCCACTTGGATCATTTCACACAACCGAGCATTATCTTTTGACTGAATTATAATCACTTTGACCTACACGTTCCGCAATCACGTACGAGGTAAAAACGAAGGCAATGTTGGGCTCGTATTCACTTATTGAATAGCATTTAATTTTACTTACCCTCGCATGAATGTCCTTTTTGTCATAGCTTTTAGCAATTAGGAAGAGAGGCGATACGGTCGCGGGGAAAAATATTTAATGAGCAGGGGCGGGATTATGAGATTAGCGCGCCGTGGGCAAGATCCGAAAATCTTCCCTTCGCACGACTCTTTATTTTATTCCGCAGTCCCAGACCGCCGTGGTGGCGCCGGCCCTCACCTTTGCCTCGCCCCGCACGGCCGGCCGTCCTGATTTTTTGATAAATGCCAATTCCATTAGGCGGCGCTCGTAAACGCGAGGCGCGTACGCGGAGACAGTAAAAGCGCGCACGAAACACAGGACGAGGAGGTAAAGCACAAAGGAATAAAATAATTTGAAATAAAATTGGAGGACAAATAAGTGAGCAATAGATGAAAAGCAATCTCCGTCGCGATTTGTTTTGCCGAGAAGGACGGAGTCGCACGTGTCTGGCCCCTCGCGCAACATGCCTCTCCGTCCTCGAAGCGCTGCCCGAGCCCGACACACGCACGAAGGACAGGGAAGGGAGAAGCGCTACAGCAGACGGCGCTGTACACGCCGACGGGGAGTACAAGGGATACACAAAAGCGCATCGCGTGAAAAAGGGATTTTGCGAGGCGCGCGTTAAAACGAGAGAGAGAAGAGTTCGCTTCCCCTACCTTGCGCTTGGAAAAAAAGTGCGGGGGTCCGAGTTACGCGCCACGTGCGAGAGCCTCTTTATTATTCATGCGCGCGCGTGTACTCACATATAAGTAGCGGCGGCGTCGCCTTAATCATCGGGAGTACGCGTGTTTTACGAGTGCCGTTATTGCTTTTTACAGTGGCAAGAGATACCGTGCCGCGCAACCTATTGCCCGAGCTCCGGGCAATTCGCTCTTTAAAAGCGCGAGCGGCTAATAAGCGGCTCTCGGACTTGGACGATTTGCCTTTTTATCGCCGGGCGCCGATCTCCTTTTTTACTCTTTCGCCCGGAGCAGCTGATACTCGAGCTTGCTTTTCACCTTTTTTCTTTCGCAGCGCAGTTGACTCCTTGTTGACGACTGGCATGCGGTCGCGTGTAAAGATGGCTTAATCCATCCCTCTTTTCCATAATTTCTCTTCTGTCACAATCATATTACATTCGAGTTTTATATTTTCCAAAGAAGTAGACACAAATTCTTGCGAGACCAGTTTAGCCTATAAACGAAAATATACAGCTGTATAAACTTTCTGTTATTTTCAAAACTCATATCAGCAAATGTCTTTACTTATTTGCCGTTACGACAGAAACTGGTTTTTGTGTGCGATAACAAAAGCAAGGCCATGTAAAAAAATTAATCGCTGAGGTCCATTGGAACGAGGTTGGAAAAAGAAAATTCCCCTCAATTTGGCTGGCTTATTTAGGCGAAAAGCGCTCGGCGCGGGTGAAAAAATTTCATCCCCTGGCGGGCGTTTCTAATTTTTGCGGAATATTTAATTTGGCGCAATAAGTTAAGCGCTGGCGCTGGAAAATCTCCCTTAATAAATTTTCAAACGAAATAACGAGGGAGAGCGGCGGGCTTATAGTGCGCGCAATTCCACGCGCGAGTTTACGAGAGAGTCCGGGTGTGTTTACACTCGGTGGCCAGCCAAATAATTTGCAGGGGTGTGCACAGGGACCCGAAGCAAGAGAGAAAATGCCGCGGAAAAGGCCCGCACCGGCCAGCCCCGAAATTCATGGCGAATACCGCGTACGTACGAAAGAGAGAATATTGCGGCCCGAGGCGCGCACTTAGAGACTTATATACATAAGCGCTGCTTCGGAGTCGGCTGCAGGTTAGCGGCGGCCAGCAGGCTGCGATCCGCCGTATCTTATTGTATTGTTAGCGCGCTCGCCGTCTTAGAGCAGGTTTCTCCCTCTCGCTCCCTCCCCGTGATCCGCCGTCTCTTCGTCTGTCCTCCCCCCGCGGCGTGTATCTCTCCTGCTCCGCTCTTCGCTTCGACAAAGGCTTCATGCAAAGGTCATCCCCGATCTCTTCCCTTCTCTCTGCTCCCCCTTCCTCTTGGCCGACCTGCTTGCTCCCTCTGCATTTTTATCGCTCCGACGGAGGAGCTTCGAAATTAACCTACGGCTTAGCCGCGCTCCCAACAAAACCAACCTCGGGCCGCGTTCTTTTAATTGGACTCGACTGACTCATGCGTCGGAAATTTTTATTGCAATTAAAGGGGACGAGAGGCGGTCTTAGGCTCGTTGCAACTTAAACGTTCGGATCAACATTATAACGGCACCTTCTCGCGCGCGTCTGTTGCCATGAATTTTATTAGCTCACCTATTAAATAATACGAAAATCCTTAGACCAGCAAACTTTGCGAGCGTCGCTGCAATTATCGTTTGACTTGACGATCCTCTATCTGGTTTTCGCTACTCTTACAATACTCCAGAGCGGGACTGAAAGTAGGCAAGAAATAGGAACAAATGATACACTCTCGTCCGCCTCGTCTCATTGTCATCCAAATGGAAGAACGATGAAAAGCTCCGCGGAGCTCCTGTACCTCGGCGTTCCCTCTCCTTGGATCATCCCCGCGCTGCAGGCAGAGCGGACGAGGGGGGAGGGCCGGCCAGGACTCGCAGCCGGTGCAGCGGACGAGTTCAGACGGATAGTTGCCGAACGGCTTTCTGCAAACGACAGAGACGGAGAGCCGAGGCCGGGGAGATGCAGCGGCCGGAGGAGATAAAGCGAGAGGAGAGCCGTCTTCATTATGCTAATGCTCCGGCAGACGCTCTCTCCTTCTCTCGGCGATGCAGCCCGGCCCTCTCCCTCGCGGCTACAGGGAGCGCAGCTGATCGCTTGGCCGAAAATAGACGCGGATATCGTGGGATGCGAGAGCGAGGTGCCTCCGAAGCCTCCCCAGCGGCCTTTCCGATAGCCGGCTCGGTTCACCTATATGCGTCGCTGCTTCCAGCCAAGAGCTGCCGTACAATGAGCGGCTTTGTATCTGGGCGAGAGGCCGCACGGGGGATTAGGCAGGAATTATTTCGAGCTGCGTCCCTTTCTAGCCGATGAACTTTTAAGGAAGCGACGCCTGCTCGTGTATTTTTTCGAGAAACCGCAGACATCTTCTACTTTTTTCACATTAACTGAGATGGAGATGTCACCTACCAATTTTATGGCACAATTTTCTCTGCATCTAATTATTAAAATTAATCTTTCTAAGTTTTTTATGTATGCTTTGAGAACTACCTAGGAAAACTTACATATTACGCTCTTGTAAATGAGTGTTAAAATGTATACGATATCAATGGCACTTTCAACGGTAATTCTACGAAGATCTAAAACATTTGTTTGTCCACTTAACTCCGAATATGCCATATCCATCGGATCCATTAAACTTTAATAAAATCCCCTGGAATTTTGAACGCAAGCCGTGCGCACCGTGCACGCCGCAAAAGAGAGCCGAGAACATTCGCCCTACACGTGGCCCGGTCGTTGGATTCGTCCGCTAAGATAATCGCGAGACGAGGATTCGCCAAGGAAGCGGAGAGCGAAGGAGGAGCGAGGAGGGCGCGCAAAAAAGCGGCCCGGGCAGATTCGCCGGCGCGGACTTTCTCCACTCGCTGTGCCTTCGAGAGCGAGAGAGAAGGAGTGGGACCGTTGATAATTCGGCTCCGCGGCGCTTTTTCTTCCAGCGCGGCTTCCCTTTCCAGGGGACTCCCACCGACCGTCGCTCGGTTCGTCCACTTCTTGCTACGCTCACCTTATCGGCCCCTGGCCAAGAATCGTAAGCATCTCGCGCAATTGTCGCGCGCTATTCTCACGCTCGCGCACCCTGCGTTCGTTTTTTATTTGCAGGATCCCCACTCGACTAATTTATCAGCCTCTGGAATTTTTCGCGCTTCCTTTAAACTTCGCTGAGAGCTAACTTTAGTGCTCCCGAAGAGACGCTTTTGTTTAGTTTATTGAGCTCTCAATTTTGATCAATTCCATGTATACACTGCAGTGGATAACAAATTAAAATGAAAAATGTCGCGACCGTTCAAATGAGCTGGGTGTCATGTACTCCCGGCCAAAGGAGCAGGGATTATTTTAATTATCTTAAAAAGTGTCTTTAGGCGAGGTCGTTGACCCCTACCCCGGTGTATAAAAGGATAAATTAGGCTGCAAAAGCGGCAGCGTATTTTTCGCTCGCGCCCCGCTTACTTACAGACATTCTCAATGTATCATAAAGCCAACGAATTTCGGCACGGCATAATCCGTTAATTAAACGAAAAGGCACTTTTCGGGGGTGGGTCGAGAAGTGCCTCTACAAGTCGTCGTGCTGCCGGTGCACTTCTCTCTCGCTTGCCCTGCCGCCCTTTATCCCCGAGCCTCTTCTGTGAAACTCACCTCTTCCACTCTCTCCTCGGTACCCATGCGAGCTAAACTGTATACACGCGCACAAACACTCGCGCGTAATTTTAGCATTTACAGCAATTTGCCGCGCGATTAATTAACGTCACCGCATCAAGTACTCGCGCAACGAGCACGTCATTCATTCTGCCTCTTTCACTCTATCTCGCACGCTTACACTCCACTGCACACCTTCTATTGCTTTCTCACGGGAATATCCCACAGAATGTGTGCCACAATCGAGAAGGCAAGAAAAATTGGCAACGAATTTTATGCATTAATTTTCTTTTGAGCCACGGATAAATTGATACATTTAATGACGGCCTATCGAGGTTTATTTTGTGGAAATATTTTAAAGAATTTTTATTTATTTACAGCGTGGCTATAAAATTCAAAAGTAAATTTTAGCCAATATTTAAAATGAATTTACAAAGTAAAGGACAACCGGTTTTCGCTTTATACAACTTATGTGAATTGCACACTCGAATTAACTTGAAGTGCGCGTCATTTGATCAAAAAGTTGCATTAATTATCTTGAAAAAATTATATTGAGAGCTTTAATTCCAATATTTAAATTGACACAATAGAGTCATGTGCTAAACAATCGGCCGGCAAGTACTTGTGCTGCAGCGAGGGCCGCAGGACTCGCATGCAGGCGTCATCAAATGGGCCCTCTTGGCGCGCGCACGAAAAATGAAAACGCAAATAGCGGCCTCGACGCAGCCCACGCACTCGTTCACACAAGAGCAGTCCGCGAGTGCCTACGTAAGTGTGCACTTGCAGGCCGCACTCGCGGGGGCGGCGGGGCTCGTGCGGCGCTGAAAACGAGAGAGAGCGAAGCTGGCGGTGGTTTTGGCCCGAGGCGCCAGGGAAACTAAGAGGCGCATCGTTTCGCGGCAACTTTTTCCAAAGTCCGCGAAACTTTTCCCCAAATGTCCGAGATGTTCTTTTTGTCCCGGAAATCTCCGGGACGCTTAAAAGTTGCCGGGTAGGGGGTAGGCGCGAAACATCTTGCCTCGAGAGAACGCGTGATATTTGCATGAAAGAGCACTTCGATCGGCGTTCCTACTTTATAGCGTGCTCGCTTTTATCGCACTTGTTCAGTGGGGACCCGGGATCCCGCGGAGTTTCACGCCATCCGAGAGCCGTGTCGAAAAATTCATACTTTCGCGGCGAATCAAAGAGAATTGAGGCTGATTTCTCGTTTGGTCTTGAGGCGCGTCGGCAACTTTTGTGAGGGATGCTTGATCGGAGGCTGTCGCATCCGCGTCTATTCATAATAAGCAGAAGAATGTTGATTTTCTTCACACGTTCATTGGCTGTTTTTCAATAAATTTTTTAATCTACGTTGCAAGCTTTTTTTATTGAAGATTTTTTAACGAAAGGTTAAAAAGTAACTGCAGGGAGGAGAATCGAGCTCATCAGACGCGACGATCAAAGGCCTTAGTCGCGGCTGAGGTGAGGGTGCAAAAACTGCGTTTTTTAGCATAGTCCCAAGTGCTGCTCGAGGGTCCTCGGCGCTAGAGAACGGCTTTATACCAAAATGACAGTCAGCAGAAGAAGGCGAAAGCGTGTAAAATAGCATTGTCGAGTCTTTCCATCGTTCACATCGTCCCGATACAGGCTACGCTTGTAAATCGATTTTCACTTCGATTCGTTTTTTCGTCTTAGCCAATTCACTGTGACTATTAATTTTCTTAACATAGTTCTACTTAAAAAAGCAATAAAGCAATATTTATAAAATATTTCGTTGTTGATTCTTTCATAGTAAACATAAAGTTGTATCGCAAAGAGGAATAAATAGCAGTGGTGAATAATATTGCTTGACTGTGACTATAAAACGCTTCTTAATAGAACGCCCAACTGCGTCTTCAATGCGAAATTTGCATTGCTGTATATATAAATGCACTGGAAAGTTTTCGTGCACTCCTTTACTTTAACGGATGTGTTAAAAGCGCGACTGTAAAAGAGAGGCTCATAAATGGCCGTCCGCGCCAGTTGGAGCACTATCAAACCGGGAGGCGCAAGAATATTTTCGTTTCATAAATAACTCCGCTCCACGGAGCGTCAAATTTCGAAATGCGCATCGCGAGTCCTGGCCGACGAGCGACTGTTAGCCGTAAATAACGCAAAGGGCATTTTACGACTTTCGCCTGGGTCGCCTCGCCGTAGGTGGCGGAGTGCGAGCAAGGAGTCGCGACTACTCCGAGCAGTGACATGCCCGGGGATACCTCGTACACCCCTACGAGACCCTCGAGAAATCCATTACCCTGGAGTCAGCGGTTTTTCCTTAAAAAATTTAGTCGATCGCGCGCATACCGGAGCCGGCCATTCGATTAATGCTCGCTTTGGACTCGGCACATTTTCTATCTTTCAACGGCAGGCAAACCTTTTAATTTGCCGAAGAAAGTTTTTGTCGCCCCAACTTGCTTGATTCTACCATTGCATGAAGGAATGATTCGCCAAAGAAACATTTCCCTTCGACTTTATTTACTCTTATCCATAGCTTAAGTTTGGACTCTATTCACCTTTCTCATACCGCCCGCTCGTGTTCTCCGCTCTTTGTCCTTTTTCCCTTCTCCCTCGCGATTCTCTGCTGCTCGTATATTCCCGCTATCTCGTTCAATTTTTCACTGCACGACGGTCCTCCTCCTTTTTTTCGCCCTTAGTTGCATTCCAGCGACGTTTCTTAACGTGGCCCGCAACGCTCCTGCATTTATATTCTATCTCTCGCGCGGACTTAGGATATAAGCCGAGACCGCGACCCGCGATCTACCGACCTTGTCTGCGTTTCTCCTTCCTACCGAGCCGTTTCCTCCTTGCACATTCTATTACGCGCGCTGCTGCACGGCGCCGCCGCCGTCAGAGACCCTCGCTCGAGGCAAGGAATGCCTTGCTGAATGCTCCATGTCAAGTGGATATGAACATGTCGGTACCATCCTTTTTTCCAACGAGCTAAATTCAACATTAGATAATTGCGCTCTACACCTTTAGATTGCCGAGATTTTAAGAGCTGTAAAACTCTAAATGTTCATTAATTTTCAAATTTCCATTTATACTTTTTAGCTAAAGCTAAACTTAGATATTTGGCATCTAACAATTGGCTACAACATTGCAGTCTAAAATTCCTATATAATGATTATTCGCTACGTTCCGCGAGGACGGCCATTTGAATGCAATCGTAATGGTGCGTGATGATAAAGCAGAAGCAAAAATTCAAACAGCAATGTTTGACCTCTTACAGTTTGCAATCCAGTGCTTTTTGTTAACGACCATTAACGTCGGCGCGCCTCGCGTGTTCGTCGCTTGTGGCTCTCTTTTTTCCGCTCTCCTCCTGCTCCTCGAGCTCGTCGAGCAGACGTCCAGTGACCAAATTTAATGACCTTCGTTATCGCTTCGCTCTTAACGCTTTTTTCCCCGCTGTAAAGTCAACGTCGAAATTTAGCATCAGCTACGCGATATTCCAACTCGTTATCAACTCTTTTTAATTGAGACGCGATCTGATAAATTTCTGCTCTACGTTTATTACATCGACAACTTCTATCAATTGTCTTTTTCATGCTTTTACTGTAAATGACTGTCATGTATTTTTTCATTTGCTCCCTCGTGTTAGCGTCTTTGAATATTCATTTTACGGTTAAAAAATTCACGTGACTATCACGTGTGACTATCGCGTGTTTGGCACGCGCAAAAAGACACGTGCATACAATTTCGCGAAACTCTTTAAGTATACGCGGCTGTAACGATAGTGTGCAACTAATTAGGCAATTAAAAAAACAAAACGCTCAAATGAAGATTGCATAAAATAAGGAGTTTCCTCTGTCCACGATGTTCAATTCTTATCTGAATCTCTCGTTTTGCTAATGCTCTTTCTTCACTCGTCCGTCCGCCTCGTGCATGCAGGGCCCCTCCGTCTGCGCAGAGAGCGTTGGGCCGCTTTTCTAGCCGCCAACGAATACTCGGCGTGTCGCTTCCGCCTAGGGTGGAATAGCGCACGCATCCGTTTCCGCTTTTATCGTCGGCCTCAATCCAATTGTTTTCACGAAAAGTACGGGTCGCTGGAAGAACGGCAGGGGACTCGCTTCGAGCACTTCGAGAGCAATTAATTTTCAGAGTTGCAACGAGGAGGCAGCGCAGATCCCGGCAGGGAACGGCAAGAAAGAGAATAAAAAATGAAAGGGTAAGGAGGAAATATTCGGCGCCTTCGCACCAGAGCTTCTACGAACGAACATTGCCGAATGAGCTTTCTTTTAAAAAATGTTCAATGTGTAGAAACAAAGAAAAAACATTTACGATATAACTTCCTCTGAAACACTTAACGATTATGAATCATAAGATTATTTGTAAAAATGTATGATCGTCTCTTATGCTGATCCAGGCTGAACTTATATATAGCCAACCCTTGGCTACTTGCTCCGCCCGTCTAAGAAAATTCATCAGACGTTTGTTCCGTCTGTTGCGCTAGCAGTCTGCGTCTTGTGGTCGCCAGAATTATATAAAAGAAAACTTGCGAAGTACTTACTCCCTATACTCATCCTGCGAGGACTGGCCAATCTGACTATGTGGGACATCTCACCATCCGCTTTTGATACTGAGACACCGCCGAAAAGTTCCCATGTTCCGATCGGCTTCGCAACTTTTCGCTAAACTCTAAAGAACCGCCAGAGAGGCTCGGTGTTAGCAACACCCGCGACTTTTCTACCTCCAGGCCATACCAAACTGAATAGGCATGAAGTCTTTGGCCAACTGCGTCGTGACGACGCGTATGTTGCCAACGGATGGATAAAATGGACAGGGACTCAGGTCCCGGACAGTTTTCTGTGGCAAAAATGAATAGGAAGATACGAGTTGGAAAGCGGAACTCCTGCTATTTTCACTCGCCACCCTCCGGTTTATTTCAAAACTCTCCCCGATGGGTCTCGTCTCGCAGCGAACTTTGGTACGCGCGCGATGATCCGCGATCATACCCCCTCCCCCTCCGGCACATCTATTATTTAGGAGCCGCTGCCTCGCCCGAGAAAACGAAAAAAAGAGCAAATTCGCTGCCAAGAGACGAGTGAACGCTAAAATATTGTCACTCGTCAGAGCAAATAAAGCCCTCGTATTTAGAAAACGGTGTAAGGTGTAGCAACGTAATTAAAAACGTTAGCTCCACTAGGAGAAAAGCCGGTATTCTATTCCACTTGGCTTAAAGTGCGGAACGAAATTGCAATTTTGTCAATAGAAAAAGTGGAAAAACAATTTTGCGGAATTTAATCAACTTCGAAGCTCGGAAATTCGCAGGACTCGCTCGCGCGCATAGGAGGCAAATATAATCAAGTGCCGCAACTCAAAGTATTCTCCAAGTGGAGACCCTCCTTCGCACTCGGGTCCGCATAAGCGCGCGGGCTCGCACGAGCGCTTGGGAATTCGGACCGCCAGCGTGCATATATACCTTCTGCTCCGAACGATGTTTCTTCGCACACGCGCGTAAAAAGAGAAGAATTCCCCATGCAGTCGTTCCTCCATCCCTCTCACGCGGAGCGTCGTGCAGAGTCACACGCGCGCGGCGCGCGCTCTGTACCGACTCCGGAAAGCGAAAGATTGGAGAGCAGTCGGCGGCGCATATGCACCGCTCGAGCTCCTCGCCCGAGAGCCGGACTCTCCTTCCAATTGCCCCTGCGCCTCCCACACACGTGCGCGCTCTTCTCTCCCCGACCGCGTTGCCGGTTCTCGCACTGCTCGCTGCATGCGCGCCTGCATTGTAAGACGGCCAAAAAGAGCGAGTTGAAGTGCGCCGGTGAAAGGCGGGCAAGGGGGTTTCTGCCGTGCGACAAGGACGCTCCGAGTCTGGCATTCAAGCTCGGATTATCTTCCTCTTCCCCTTTGTCCCTCTCGTTCTCTGGGCTGCGTGTCCACGCCGGTGCGCGCACGTAAGTGCGAATTGTGGGGCTCCGGGGTTCAGAGTCTGTGCTGTCAACTGTTACCTGCGAGGCGCCACCCACCTGGAGGAGTGCAGCGCGCTCCTCTTTTCCAGGCCAAAAGTTCCGTGAGTGTACTTCCGGCGGATTTTCGCAGAGGCCTCGGCTTGTTGCTACGCACGCAAAAGCTAATTCAGCGCGCACCGTTTCCCACTGATTAGACCGATGTTTCGTGTAAATGGCCGCCATCCCTTCAATCCCTTAGAGCGGCCTTAGCTTCATGCTTTTTTATCCGATTCCTTGCAACTTTCGAGAATGGGTATAGTTAGTAATAATTACGTCATCCTTTCCGCGGGGCACATAAGGGAATACCTTACATCTTCAGACTTAAAGTCCCAGAGGTACTTCTATGCTACATTAGCTTACTTCTTGAGAAAGTTCTGCGGCGTGTACATCAATGTTACTTAATGTTAATGTATCATGTAGAGGTACCACTGGGAATCAAAAAACTCTAAATTATAACAATTATTAATCTCCCCTTTTATTTCGAAATTTCAATTTTTACTTTTGGCTTTTTGTGGAAAGAAAAGAACGATTAAAACTGTTCGATCAAATTTCGAGACGCACCAGTGACCCCTACACGTCTCATTGCGCCTTTTCTCATGGAGTGTCATCATTCCAATTATGGAGCTCCATACCTATCAATGCTTTGCTGCCTTAGGGTCTACATCGGCTGCTCGCCCGGTAGAGAATGGAGTTCCCCAGGCAGTACACAAGGTGTAGCCGGTAGTATGCATGGTATGCTTTGGTAGTAAGGAAGGTGTGTCTGGAGCCCCCCGCTCAGCATCACATGCCAGCTTATAATGCAGACCTTATTAACTAATTGGTCCGCCTATTTTTACCATCTATTCTAATTGATTCTAATGCTCTTACAATACTCTTCGTAAGACCTATACGCCTACACAGACTCAACAGCCTAATATCCCGCCCCTTCTGACCATTTGTCTTGGCAGTGGCGAATCGCCTTTCCTATTTTATACTTAATCTAATAACTACATCCTGGTATCCAGCCTACTAACATTCTAACGTCACTCCTAAGTCGCATCGTTATTGCTTAGTCAGTTTCTTTGTCTCCGTCTCGTTCCTTCGCGTGTTTGCATCCGTCGCAGGATCTCCACCTCTGCCGATGTTCTTCTACTATCCACTTGTTGATGCTTTCCTCGAGGTGACCGTGACGAATCGCAACTATTATTCTGGTCGCTATGATCCTGGCAGCTCCTGACTAGTCTGTTGAGTATTGCGGCTCCAGATTACAGCCGACATACATTAGCCTGAGTGTAAGAGCAGCTGTGAAGAGCTCTAGACTGCCGGAGCTTTGGTATGTTTCGTTTTTTCGTGTCCTACTATCAGAAGCTCTAACGCTTTAATTGCTTTTTAACGCGTCTACTTAATGGTACAGAAACTCGAGTGTTGAAAAAACTGTGACTAAACTACTGGTCCAGTTGTATGCTCGTCTATTGCTTGATAGTCGGCTGTGCTAGTCTGACCTCGCGTGGAGTCTATAGGCGTGACGTCGCTTCTTCACTCGGGCAGCCTGTCGAGGGACAGAGCACTGGGCGAGTTTCCAAGTATTCCCCTTCTTTTTGTAAATTAGCTATCAAATGATCATGATTGCAATTATCATGGTAAAGGTTAACGTCAATGGGATCATTAATCCTTCATCGAAATTGAAATGGTGCGCATGAGTTTGACGACTCTTAAGATCTGCTATTGATGAGACTGCGCTGCGCAAAGATCAAAAGCAATTCGGCATAAAAGGGAGTCAAATGAATCGCACCGCAAAATGGTACGATGTACATAGAGGAAGGGGAGAGCGAAATGACTCCCCTGCGCAGGCGAGGTTAAAAATGGCTAAATTAAAAGGCGATTCGGTAAGACACTGCAACGAAAAAGAAAAAAGGAATAAGGTGGAAAAGACAAGGCAATGGCTCGTAATCGGCCAAAAAGCAAGCCCTAAAAAGTGCTGCTCCGCGGGGGTTGCGAGCCGCTGTCCGGGGTGCGGAGCGCCGTAAGGACGGGGGCGAGTCCGGGGGTCGCGGCGCGCAGGGGGCAGAGGGGGTCGCGCGCAGGACGGGCGTGCGCAGGTCCGCGAAGCTTGCGGTGGAGGCGCTGGCGTCGTCCAGTCGCGTCAGTGTCGCGCGCCGTCAGGAGGCCGCTCCGCCGTCTCCATCTCCGCACTCGCCTATTTTCCAAAGTCGAGCCTCGTCGACCCCCTCCCCCTTTGCACTCTCCTGCCCTCCTCCCGGGCGAGCGCGCGTGAGTGCGCGCCTGCAGCGATCCGCCGCGGCGACAAGGCTCGCGCAACCGAGCCCGAAAAGCCAGAGCACGGCGCGTCCGCGAGGTGTGCGCGAGGACGCCGCACCCGCAGCGGCCAGCCCCGCCACGGTGCGTGTTTAAATCCCCTCGGCAGCGGGAGAGCGGCTTCGCAGCCGACCTAACCCTACTTGGCCGCTATGAGTGGGCCTCCGGCTGGCGCAACGGAGACTGCCGCCGCCGCCGCTCGCGTGCAACCGGACATCGCCTGCGTCCTTCTCCTCCGGCTGCGCTGAGGCGGCGCGAGCGAGACGGCGAGCAGGTGGCGCTGGGCGCGTCCGCAGGAGCGACGGAGAGGCCGCTGCTTGCGAGAGAGAGGGGGCACTCGGCGGCGCGAGTGGAGGGACGGGGACACGCTCGCTCGCTCCGTCCTCGTTCTCGCTCGCTGCGCCGCTGGCGAGTCAGTCCGCCTGTGCAGCCCGTGAACGTCGTGTGTCTCCAGTGCGCGCGTTCGACCTGACGTTAACGCACACCGCTGGCCCCACACACCCGAGGCACCGAAGAGCCCACGTCGACGCAGGCCCGCACGAGGACACACGCACCGCAGCCCCGCACCGGCCGCGCGCACATGCAGCTCTCGGCGAGCGAGTGTCGCGAGGAAACGAGAACAGCTCGGCATTGAGCGCAGCTCCTCTCCCACGTCTCCCTTTGCGTAGGCGGAGTTGGCACGGCGAGACCGCGGCACCGAGGAGCACTGCACGCGAGCCCCCTCCCCTCCCGTTCCGTCGACTATCGATCGCGCGATCCAGTGCGGAGAATTGACAAAATTGCATTTTCCAGTAAATCGAAAGCGCGAGTGCGGAGAATCGGCATCGGCCGGCCGCGTGGCTGTGTTCATTGTTTGTTTATTTGACAAGTGAAGCGAGGGCTTTTGGCGAGCGCCGAGGAGTCTCGTGTGCGACGCAGCCATTCACGTGGAAGCGGAGCGACCAGTGGCGGCGCGCACGCACTCGGCCTGATAAGAGCCCGACTCGCCGACGCTTGGCTGCCGCAGCTGCATAACCTCGTACGCTGACCGATATTCCGGAGAAATCGTGGCCGACTTTTCGCCGACTGCCAGGTACGTTGTGGACCCGCTCGTTGGCTGTAATCTCGCGGAGGGCCTTATCGGCTGCGTCCGTCCTTCGACTCGGAGGAGGAGGTGACGTCAGCCGGCGCGCTTTAGTGCGCGGGCGTGAGAGCGAGCGAGAGGGGGCGACGCAGCGACGAGGAACCGCGGCGAGGTGTAGGCCAGTCGACTCGCTCGCTGGCGTAACCTCCAAAGCCGAGCCCGTCTCTGTTGCTCGCTCTCGCTCGCTCCACTCTCTTCCTCTCGCTCGGCCCCTCCGCCCGTCGCTCCTCTGGCCTGGACGCACGATCGCGGTCAGACTCCGTTACGCTCGGAGGATTGCTTCTCGTTTGGAGCGAACGCGCGCAGGCAAGGGGAAGGCCGGCTCGCGGCGGCCAGCGGGACGGAGCGACTCCGATGACATAACCATCTGATAAGGAAAAGGAACGACGAGCGAGAACAGCTGCTCGAGCCCCGGCTCTTCTTGCCGTCGTCGCTTTTCCTAGTCCTTCCCCTTTTTCGCCCACCTCCTCGCTCGGTTCTTCCACGTAAAAATCCAGCGCGACACGTTTCGTGCGACTCGCTCTTCTTACCTTCACGTTTCACACGCGCGGCAAACTTTTATCATTGTCTGGGGATTCTCTTGGATTACTTAGACCGACCGTAAACGAAGCTTTTGAACAAGAATATTTACATTGACTCGTGCAAAATCTCCTCCGTACTCCCTTTCACTCTTTTCCAATGCATTTATTTTTCATCCAAGCAACTGCCAATTAATTAATTCTGCCAATATTTTCCAACCGCTTTCACATTACATAAATATTCTCGTTAAATAATTATTTAGTCGCACGCCTACTGCAAATGTTCATTTATTTACTGTCGGTGTCTCTCATTGCATTTGCTGCTTTATTTTCTTTGCAAAACTGCGCTATTTCGAACAAGCAGTTTTTTTCTGCTTAATACGTCTTGATTACGTATAATTACTCTCTTTACAATCAGTCGCGGCTTTTCGGCGACGATGTTACATTAAAACGTTATGCAAGACTAAGCCGTAAGTGCCAAGTTTTAAACTAGGAACTCTCGTTATGAAATGTGCCTGAGAAAATCGCTGCATTATTTTTAAGATAAACTTGATATCTCTTTCGGTTCCGCACGTCTTTCATGTGTCTAATTGAACTAACGTTACTCTGGCCGAGTTGGTGTTTTCCCATACAATGACACTTTTTTAACGATATTATACTTAATGTACAATTAAATCGTCAGCCAGCAGGAAAAAAATATTTTCCTTGTTTTTGTTACTACCTTTGTGCTGAGAATCTTTCAAAATTCAATTTCAACAATAACTGCAATATCAACATATTGCAAGTTAAGATGATGAAATGCCGAAAACAATGCTCAAGATGACATTTATTTATACAACAATTTTCGAAAATTAGCATTTATGTGTCGAATAAAACCCTTACTTCTTTAATTAATACCTCAAATGTATGCGTAGATTTTGAATATTTTATTTCCAATGTATGTCTTGGTTTAGTAGAAAAAACAAGTAAATTGTTGACTAAACAGTTTATTAGTTTTTCATTGCTGAAGTTAAAAGCATTTTCTACGTGCACGCATCGCAATTTGCAACGTGTGCAGTGTTGTTACTTCGATATGTATATATATTCGATTTTCTCTACTGTACACGTTTAAGTAACTAGATATAAAATTAGAATCCAGCCTCTCAGCCGCTGTACTGCGTTTGTGCCGCGTTTTTTGATAGAATCTAAAATCAATCGTACACGCATTGCATCACCTTTATGCAACTCCTTTACGTGCTTTGCTCTAAGAGTTTATTAAACAAGTTAGCCAAAGAGAAAAGTTCGGACTTTGTCGCGTGAGTCGCGATCCTGGAAAATGCAAAATATTCATGGGCGCTGTAAAATTATCCCGTGTATATGGAATATCGATCTCCAAGTTGCGTTGTAGCGTTGGCGTTACGCGCTTCCTATTGCATATTTATACCAGCACTTTCGGCCATGTTAAATATTCATTCCAACAAGACACGTGTTACCTTCGCGCCAGACGTCTACGCACAATTCGATTTATCCTCTATTTAGCCGCTTTATGCTTTTGCTCGGCATTTCCCAGACGCAACTCGTCTCTAACCGGCCGAATCGATAAATATTGAATGGTTCGCCATTTCAATGCGAGCTCAAGTTTTTAGCGGTCATCGGCTATGTGAACAATTATTTGTTCTCTTTATTCATATATTACAACGTCTGACTTGAGCTACTGTGAAAAGTGCATCCTCGATTTTTTTAGTTTAATCGAGTTGTGCTGATTAAATTAAATTCCATTCGATATAAATATGTCAGTGGTGTGCTCACCTTTAGAATGGTCATGCGTTAATTACATTAGGTGCTGAAGCATCGGGAAAGCTGGCAATGTATACATGGCGCAATATGTAAGCGCGAGATTTAAATTTCATGTCAAGTAGGCACCAATTTTAAAGTTAAACATGACGCAACGGCGAAAAAAACCGAAGGCAAAACTAACGAAACGACAAATACTGAAAAGCTGCAACAATTTCGTCATTTCGCCTTTTAAATGGATCTTATCTTAAAAGGAAAGTTCACAAAACAGCTGAACTTCGCGTCCGAATTTCCCTTGAAAAAACACTAGTAAGCGAGAGAGAATGTACATGGGTGCGTCAAAAGAAAAAACATGCAGTTGTAAAAAGTTTTTCGCGATTTGCGTGCGAGGAATATGGCCAAATACACTTAGTGACTTGGCCCTTCTTCTTGTTTTTCGCAAACGATGTGTATAAGGAAACTGGAGAAGCACGAAGTACGAGAGGGGGCAGCAAGACGTAGCATGGTTGCCGGTCGCGCTCAGCCAACAAACGGGAGAAAATCGGCAACGCAGCGAACGTGGCCGTCGCCGGGGCGTCGTTGTCGCGCCCGCGCGCGCCAAGTCGGGCTCGCCTTATCGCGTTATCTCGCTCGCGCGCCCGTCCCCCGGTAATCCCGCGTGCTGTCGATTCCGAGCCCGGGCTCCGCGCTACGGATTCCGAATACTCGACGCGATCGTGCGTGCATGACAATCCTGATTATCGAATTATTCCAATTTCCCGCGCCGCCGGGACTGTGTACGGCTGCGCACTGATGAATTTCCGCGTTTGCCAGGCAGCCCTCACTGCTGCAAGCTTAATGCAGTTTAACTGGATTTCTTCGCTGCAGTGCAGCTTTTTCTCGCGCTGCTCATTTGCGACGTCGAGGACTCCAAGACAATGCACAAATACATTTGAATATTCATAATTATTGCAGTTGCGAGAGACGGCCGAGCGTCTTGTCTTTACCTTGCTACAGTGTATTTTTAGAAATGAGTTAGACCCTGCACTTTTTCCTTTTGCAATCATGAAATAATCCTGTTTAGATAATTATAGGTGCCTATTAATAAGTGTACTCATTTTTTCTTAAAAAAGTACAATAGAAATGAATTTGCGCAGCATCTTTGTATAGTAATAATGGATAATCATTGAAAAAAATTAATTTCCCTTTTCCGCAGTTCTTTTTTCATCATTGTTCCATTTCAAAGATCCTAAAATTTTACGATTCGCTTCCAATTGTGTAATGCGCTATAAACATTCGTTAACGTCATAAACTTGAATTAAAAATAAATGTCACCTCGACATGAATGAACATTTCCAGCTTTCTGCTAAAAACATCAAATACACCGTACTGTCAAAGAATGAAAAGTAATTTTTATCGTCAAACGGCTTTCGTGGAATTGAAAAGCAAAAAAAAAAATAGATTTCATGAAAAAAATTGGCATCAGCTAGTTTTCCCACGCAGCGTAAAAAATCATCCGGGCGCGCTATACGAGTGTGTGCAGTAGCGTCAGCGGGGGCCAGCATTCGCCAAAAACGTTCGCCCGATAGAGGAAAAATAATTTTCGTTACAGCAGCATAAAGCCGTCAAAGAAAATTTCCTAAGCGCCATTCATTATTGCCGCAACGCATGTCGAGCTCGCCTGGCGAAATGTCGAATTACGACGGTTTTGTTGTTGTTTCGCCCTCCCTCTCGCTCGCGCGCACACAACAAAGCAAGGCGAGTCTTTCCGCTTGATTTACACCGGTCGGTTTTGTGCATGATATGGAATTTTGATACGTTTATGGAGCGTCACTCTGCCACCCCCAACATCATTCCTTCTGCTTTCGACGGATGCGTTATTACGACTCGATGCTTATTTGCTCTCGCTGACACTTCCTCTCTCTTTCTCTCTCACACACACCCCGTCCTACCGCCCCTGGTCGCTTTTGATGTGTGCGAGCGCGCGCCACCACTTTTCGCTTTTTCTCTTTATCCCGGCGCACGTCTGCTGGAATGATTATTCAATAACGCGGTGACGTTTCGATGCGAGCGAAGCGCGAGAGAATTTTTTTCTCATCCCGATTGCAAAAAAACAGCGCGCACATTCACCGGCAAGAGAGAGAGAGTTAGTGGGTCACGCGAGTTTGATCTGCGTCGGTTGCTGCTCGGATTACCGATTCTTCCTCTTTTTTTTGGGTTACTTATTTTTTCCTCGAGCGATGTAAGCGTCGCAATCTCACCGGTGTCAGAACGATTAAGTGATGTTTCTTTTGTTTTCAAACAAAGGGGAATATAAATCTCACAGAGGGGAGGGGGATGTTTTCGAAGGGCCGTGTCGACGTCACGCTCGTCGAGCACGAATTTACAGTCCTTTAACGCAGGTATATAACCGCGAACTTCACTTCAATTTGCCACTCCCGGTTAATGCAAATTGCGAGTTACATAAATCCACACGAACGCGCCATCTATTTGGCTAGGATAAAACTTTGTTTCTCTTTTAACGGGATTCAGTCCGGACGAGCTATACATGTATATAAATTTATGCTAAAGCGCTAATTGAGCGAAAACGCACCGTGGGCTATGATATCACGCTTCATATTTCTATTTTGATCTCTGACAAAGGACTGTCCCGTCGACGACTGGAAAGACGTAAGGTTTGAGCAAGCGTCGGCGGGAAAGTGCCCGCGGGGATATAAAAACGTCAAGGTCCGATTGCAACTCAATCGGATCGAGGAAGTTTTGAGTCTCGGCGTATGAATGGCTCGTCGAGGTCACGACATTATCGTCGGATTCGTGACCCACATGACAGACGTTGTCGCGTTCTCGAGGATCGCCGGTGAATCGAACGATCCCCCTACCCCCCCCCCCCCTCAATCGACTCAATGAACGACGCAATTCGCAGTGGCAAGGTCGCCGCCTTTTTATCGCCGCGCGATCTCTGGTGGCGTTCCACCCACGATTTTTTTTCTTCCACGCGCGCGGGGCGAAGGGAGACGCGGCTGTGAGAACGGAAATCGCATGCGCATACATGTGCATCCTTAATGGACGGAGCCGGCGTAAAGAGACAGCGCCAGGGCTTTTAAAGTGATGATATTCGGGGCTGGGATGTAAGCCAGATGATGTCTTGTTGTGATAAGTATATTGATGACTTTTATGAGCAAAAACTGGTCTTACTTTACGGGTAAATATTTTCCACTCGATATATTTTTGCATTAAATGCAAATAGACCCTTTTATTTTTCGTACAGAAAAATGGAATAAGAGCAATCGTTTGTTCATTGTAACGGTATTTTTTCCAGCACATCGAACGCTGATGTATAACGTAAAAAAAAAATTTCGAATGACCGTGTGCGCTTATATTTCACGTCTTAAATGTATTTTAATTTAAAATCTGCACAATCCAAGCAGGTGACATGGAAAAAAAGGAGGAAAAGCTGAATAAGATAGTTGAATTTAAAATCGTTATTCAAGTGACTTTTTTAAATCGTAAAAAGTTGTTGAATTAAAAAATCGGATACTTGAGGAATCTCGTTTTCGTTTGTAAATTAACCGTTTCTCGTAAAAATGATATACAATTAGCTTTACTTCTGTCTCACACTGTGCAATAATGAACATTGTGCAACCAAACGATTCAATTAAGCGCTAAGAGAAATTAACGGTTCATTATAAGCAAAAATAAAATATCATTCATTCTCTCGAATAAAAAGTAAATTAAAACTACATAGCTGCACCTTATGTATAAAAGCGAAATCTAACGGTACGCCTGCGCTCGTAACTTGGCTATATACTTGTTAAGGAAAAGAAGCTTGGAGTGCAACCGCGCGTGAATGAGACTCGTTGGAACTCGGCGTGCTCGTTCATTCTCGGACATCGCTGTTTAAACCAGAAGCACAGAATAATGACCCACTAATTTTTGTTGGCTGTTTTAGATTAATTCACTGTAATGCCAACGGCAATTTCTATTTCATAGCGCAAAAAGTCCCCCATTATTATAAAGCGCTCTCGCTTACTATTAAGAAAATGCAGGAAAAAATACATGAAGCAATATTAAAGTGCACATCTTTGTGACCAGAAAGTTTGGAATCTCCAAACTTTCGAGCAGCCCGCTGCGCGCTACAACAAAACGACCAACTTTTGGCATCGCGCGTATCGATCCAGGAGCACAGCGGGAAAGTGCAAGGGAGTCAAGCAGACTTTGTAAAGCAGCTCTGATCTGTGGCTTCGCAGCCGGGCTTCGATGCTTCGGTTATTCGGAAGTTATCGAGGATTCGGGCCCACCCAGGCGATGAGACGCGCCAGACGCGCCAAGATCTCGGCCGAACACGACGCGCGGCATACCGAGCGCTAAATGTTCCCCCGTCTCTTTTGCTCTCTCGCCTTCTCTCTTTCTCTCCGACTCTTAGCCGTCGATACGGACGAGTGTAGTCGGCGCGATTCGTCGGGCGAGCCGATCGCATGCCGCGCGCGCGCGCGCATTCTTTTACCGCTGACGTTTCTTTTTTCACGGTCTTTGCCTGGCACGGATGCTTGACTTGTTTAAGACTCGACTTGTGCTGCGCGGTGTACTATTGCCGTTCGTGAATGACGCCGAGCGAGTGGCAACTTCCTCCGTGGGAATCGCTTCTCCCATATTCTTCTTTTCGCGGTTTGCTCTTGCCGCAGCTGCTGCTCTGTTGGTTCTTTGCCTCGGTGAGAAGTAACGAGCGTGACTACGCTGTGTCGAGGTGATAGCGGGCGCAATTTCACGCGGAAGCGTCGATAAGTGAACGCTCGCTAGAAGAAAAGCATAGATTGTACGAATTGAAAGTAAAACAGAAAGTAAACGAGCGGAGGAAGAAGAGGTAATCCTAAAACGTCGTGTCATCGTCGGTAATGGGTCAGCAATGAAGCTAATTCGCTCGCGGAGGGAATAATAGCGCGCAAAAAGTAAACTGGCAGTACAGCGCCAATCCGGTCGCGACTCTCCGAAGAAAACGGAGAGAGGGAGGAAGGGTTATATAATCGCTCGATTGGCCAAATAAGACGAAGCGTCGCGCTTGTCGGCGAGGCGCGGACGCCCGAACGGTATATATCCCGGGCGCGCAAGCTCGCTCTGGAGGATGACGGTACATAAATACGAAAAATCCCATTTATGGAGCAGCCCGCTCTCCCGCGAGCAATATAACGTCTCTCGAACGAGCAGCGGCCTGACTCATGATTTATAGATGACGTAATCGCGTTCCGCTCCGCTCGCACCTTTATTCCGCGGCCGCAGCGGCGCGCATCTAATCTTCGCCCCGCGATCACGACGACGTGTTGGCGCGTACGCGCAATCCTTTAGCTCCTCGACTTTTCGACTCGCGCCGCGTGGCTCTGGCTAAGGGCGTGTCCTCCTTCCCCCCGGCGCGGCGTATATAGGTGCGCGCAAAGTCGCGACCGGACCATTTTATGCACCATTAAACCTTTCCGGGCCGCTTCTCGCTTTCGTTTCGCGCGTCTGCTATCGCCGGCTTCCACAGCGAAAAATAAAAGGAGAGGAGCGCGCGAAGCGGGCGAGCCAAGCCGGGGGCAAGAGGACGAGGGAAAAAAAGAAGGCGGAGGATGAGGAGGAGGAGGAGGAGGACCGGTTCCGCGCGTCTTTGTTTCGAGATCGCGGCCTGCCGCCTCCTCGCTTTTTCGTCGTAGACGGGGCTCGATCTCGCTCGGGCGGACCCCGGCCTCGCCGAGTGAATTATGCAGAAGCGCTGTTTAACCCACCCCGACGCGGCGCTGCACGAGCCCGACCTTTTAGTCGGATAATGTCGAGGATCGCAATCTACGGCGATCTTTTCCTTCTCTCTCCTTTGGCTCGCTTTTTTTTACTTCTCAGCCAATTAATTGGCACCAGCCAACATGCCAGCGTTAATCAGTAGCTGGCAACTGAAAATCAATGAAGCTTCCCTTCAAATTGTACAAGAGACTACAAAAATCGTATAAAAGAGATTCGCGTGCAAGTAGAGTTTCATCGAATAACAGTCGACGCTACTATTTATTTTCTATCCCACAGAGATTTTTATGAGGACTGAAAATTGAAATAAAAAATTTCCTGCATAACAGTTACGCAGTCCATCAAAAATATTCTAATTTCAGTTCGTATTCGGGAAAAGTAAACGTGTTCATTGTATTTCGAGGTCGTATTTCAAAACTCAACACTTAAACTAAAAGAGCGAATTAGCTTTGTTAAGTGTGATTAGTTGAAAAGGCGCGCCGAGAATTCCAAAATTGTCTCGCTCTAGAGAAACAGATCGTGCCGACGATTTAATTATTTACTAGCCTCGTAATGTGAACTAAGGTTCAACTCTGCAAGTTACATTTAAAAAATTGATAAAGGCACTTAGTTTGTATTGGGCGTTCACAGGACACTCCAAAAGATTACACAACATTTTTTTCCAAGTCTCAAAGTAGTGTTCCATCGGATACTTCGATATTGGACAGACAAAAAAATCCGTAAAGCATCATCGTACAAACGGATGAAAATTCTACTACAGCATTCGCAGAAGCGATAATTCGATAATAAGAATCTGTAGCTCGTCGTTCACGCTAAATGAAGCCAATTTAACTTTTCCCGACGTTGCTCCGACCGAATAATCGAGGGTCTACGCAGCCAGAGCGACGAACGAGAGACAACGGATGGAATCTCGCGGCGGCGATGGATCGGGCGAATCGAGGTTGATATTTTATCCGCGCGATCTCCGCGGCGCGCGCTCACGTACTTTACGTGCGAGCATCGCTGATGCGTGCGTGCGCGTTCGCTGAACAGGAGCGAAAAAAAGGCGGCGCGAGCGTAGTCTGCTTCGCCGGCGGCTGCGTCGGCGAAGAAGCCGGATGACTTCACTGGTCTTACGTAACCCCGTACCGAGTGGCGGCGGCGGCGGCTGAACGACGCGCCGGACCCGCCCGCGGGAAAGAGCCCCGCTCGACCTTTGCCATTTACATATGAATGCTCGGAGCGTTGCCACGTGATGGCCGGACAATTTAACACTGTTTTCGGGACCCTTTAACGTCATCAATTTTTTTTCGCTCGAGATATCTCTGTAACGCAGTGGATTAGTCGGTAAACTAGTAAGAAAAGCCGCAACATGTTGACTAGCGCGCCTCGTTATTTTTAGAGGCTCGTGGGACCGTGAATCTTCTCGCCTTTTGTTATTTAGCGAAAAGCAGTATTTTTTCTTGCACAGTTAAGCCGAACGGAACGTTGACTAACGCATTCTTGCGTCAGCCGGCGTAAGAACTCTTATCGAGATTACCGCGGGGTTTCGCTGGCAACGGCTGCGAACGACATTAGCCGACTACGCGAGCACACGCGGGAGGAGGAGCGTCGAAAAAAACGAGCAGTTGCGTAATGACTGAATTAACGCGTATATTTGCCGATGACGCGGAGCGTCGTAGCGATCGTGTCGCAAGCCAACGGCGGAGGATGCGTCAAAATGCGAATCGCAGCCGCTAGTTAGGAATTAAACTGGCCTCGAGCGCGTGGGCGCCGAGTTCTCCGCGACTATCTGCCTCTCGGTCCCTCCGCCTCTGGTCGTCTTGCTCCCACTCGCGGGGCGTGTAGGCGGCTCGCGCGTAACCTCTGGTCTCGCTCGGTAGCCTCGGCAGTTTAAATGGTGAGAAGCAATTAGTGCCGCCACGGGAACGCGTTACAAATCCAGCGGAAACACGAAGGACGCGCGGAACCAGCGCCCCGCAGCGAACTACGGAGCAATTTCTTATAAATGCGAGCGGGGAGCTTCGGCAGATCGAACGGGTTTGCAACTGCGCGTTTATGTACCTATCCCTTCGCTTTGCCTTAATCTATCTCCGTCTTTCTCTCTTTTGCCATGGTAAAGCGGAGGTGGGCTTCAAAGAGGGAATCTTATTTCCGCGCGTTTGAAATTTCTTCTTTTTTTTAACGACGCTTTGTCGAGCGGACTGCTGGGCGATTAAGGCGCTTCGAGGTATTTTTGGTGGATGACGCGAAAAACAATTTCTTCGCTCAACGGCTTGAAAAAAAACGAGTTTTATTGATGCAGTCAATTATTTTGCCGCGTTAAGTATTCATATCCGCGTTGCACTACTTTTTACAAGAACTGCTATTAACGCAGCTCTTACGCAATTCTTTTGTCTATTAGTATTTGTGGAATTTTTTTTCTATTTTCCAATTCTACCTATCATATTTCTACAAGCCACTTTTTTAATTGTGAGTCAGTGTCTGCATCAGTCTATGTCTCAGCATTTTTTATGTAGTTCTAATAGGCTCAATTGAACACTTGAATGAAGTTCTATGGGACATCAAGTGTATGAGTGGCAAACGTGAATCAACAAAGAAATATTTGTAAAGCGAGCAAAAAAATGCTTAGAATTAAGCCTACGAAGTATGAGTGAATTTTACTGAATTCAGTTAGCTCCTAGTTTTGTGAAGTCGAATTTCCCAGTTACATGATTACATAAATTTAGTAAGCTTGCAATACGTACATTGTTTGATTTAATTTGAATAATTGCTTTCTGCAAGGTATGAGTTACATTCTACGCAAGCATGACAAATATCGTATAATAAAAAGCGCGATAAAATAGGAGCTTTTAAATAATTAAGGAAATGAAGGCATCGTTTCAAAGAGACCCTCTTCATTCTAAACTATTTGTAATTTTGATAAACCGCGATACATTTCTATTTGTCTGACGTCGTGTAAATTTAATTGAAGTGCCAAAATAAAGTAATGGGAATGCGCAAGTATAGCGTCAACGATTAAAAAAAATAAAACACATCGCTGGGGGGATGCATTGCATGCGTCGTCGCCAGACTGCAGAACGCAAAGCGAAATAAATTCTAATTTGCGCGCGCTTTTCCACCGTCGAAAAAAATCGAATGCGCCGGTCAGGGGTAGCGATGTTCGCGTCGTGCGGACAATTAAGCAAAGTGATTTCGAAGAGCTCTTGGAAAATACGCGCAGGGAGTCGCACCATTCATTTGGCCGGTCCGCACGAGCAATGACGCAATCCGATGAATCACTCGGTTATATAGATCGCGATAAAAGTGACGACGGGAGAAGGAAAACGAAGCCGCGGTGGTGCATGCGGCGCTCCAATAAAACGGTGCAGCGACGTTGCGCCGGCGGGAAAGAGACGGAGAGGAAGGAAGAGGAGAGCGAGGGCGCGCGAGTTGATAACTACCGGTCCGAACTGGGGGAGGTGAAGTAAAGGAAGGGTATGTGTGCACGCACCGGACGCCGAGACAGTTCTCCCTCTATCTCTGTCTCTCGGTCGAAACTGGATTGGCCGTGACGCAGAGTTTCCAAAAGTTAGCCTTATACACGCCGCTGATTTACGATTTACGAACGATCGTAACTCCGATTCGGGGAACGCTGTTGTCAGGGTCCCGCTAATCGATAACGCGTCGCCTCCATTCCCTCCCCCTCCAGCACTCCTACGCGTCACTGCAAGACCCGCACTCCCTTGTTGATTTTTTCTTACTTTCCCCACTCCGACCCCTTTTGATGGCTCACGCCAACTTTGCGTCTGCGGCTATGTCGTATTGCGTTTTTTTAACTTCGCTAAAGGAAGGACTTTAAGTTTGGTAAATAGAAGAAAAAAAGCAACTTTATTGGGCTATTAAAACTCAAAATGAATATTTATTTTTCAATCCTATTCCTCGTAGAATACATAAAACATTCAAAATTATACGCGAATATTTAGTTGAAAATGTTCACTACTCGCCATGTTACGTAACTTTTTTACTAGCTTATTCTTTTACAATGCCGCATCTGTGAAAATGTTGGAATCCCTTGATCCGCTTAGATGCATAATGAAACACTGTTAAGGCACGCAAATAAATTTTCTTTATTACCTCGCGTTTTAAATGTCTCCTGTTGTTGGCCCGCGAATGTTTGGTAAGAAACAACGACCGCGCAAGCTAAAGGAAAATCGAAAGAAACTCGGAGCCACGAGTGGATCGCACAAAGAGTAAAAAGCTCAGAGTGAAACTGTTTCACTCCATGACTCCTCACTTTCTCCTCCGCTAATGCCATTTTCGTGCGAGTATAGCCGGCAGGAGCTTGCCCTCCATCAAAAAGACAAAGGACTGTCGTGATGCGATATGAGCTTCACGCGACACCCCTCCCCCTCTCCAACGCTTTTTTTCGTCGTTTGGAGCTGTCAATTACCCGGACGAGAGAAAAGATCAGTGTTGTTTTTTTTACTGGGCGAAAAAGCACACACGGACACATCCAACGGCTATAAAAGGTGCGGACTTTTACTTCTTAAAATCGTAAAGCTTCATTCGAATTAGGGTCGTTTGCTTTTCTTCCGCGGGTAGTAAAGGCAAGAGCAAAAAGCACTTTGCGATGGTAAACCTCTCCGCTTTCTTTTTTTCTCTCGCCGTTTCTCTTTGTATCGCACACTGGCAAGCGGCAGGGGTCGTACGACTGCAATTGTCCAATAAGTCGTCCTCACCGTCGAGGCGTCCAATTGCTTCATTTAATGCTCCGCAAACATTTTCTTTTTCTCCTTTTGATATTTAAACCCTAACTTCGTTTAATCGCATTTCGAGGAGGGCAAACTATAATTCGTTAGACCGTCCCAAGTGCTTATAACTTTTATATTACTCGAAAAAAAATATTTCTAGCTCCAGTCTCAAAGAAATTCCTCCTTTGCACCCTCTCCTAGCAGCATACCACCGCAACAGTGGCTAAACAGAAGGCACTCCCTGACGACCTTCTCAAAATCAATTGGAAACGAGGTTGGCGCGCGCGACGCAACGTGAACAAGCGGCTCTCGCAATAGACAATGATAAACAAAAAAGAGTCATCCTTTGCGTTGGGCGCCGCCTCGGCCGGTCTACTTAGCGCATGTGCTTCTTTACTTGGACGATAGCTCGGCGCGCGCGCGTCTCCGAGGCTGCGTCGTGACTCACGCGCGCGGCCAGATATTCATCGGCGCTCGGCAGCCGCACCGCCCTGGATCGATAGCCACAGCGTTAGGAGGCCTGCACTCGTCGCCGTACCCACGCCGCCCCGCGAGGGGCCGGTCACGCTATCCGAGAGGCCAGCTCCGCCGGAGGAAGTATAATGGCGCGCGAAAGAAACTGGCCAATCGACGGTTCTCTCTTCTCTCTTCTTTTTTTTTTTTTACTTTTCGCGCATATCTTTAGAGCCAGCTCACGCGCCTTTTTATTGCCGGCGTCCGATCGCGCTCTTGGCGCTTTTCATTTCTATTCAAATTTCACTGGCGCGGGTGTTTTGCGAGTCAAGGTTATATGAAATAATTTCTCGGGTATAATGCAGAAAATTTCGAGCGCTCTAAAATGTAGGTCTGCGATATGTTAATGGGTTACGGCATTAATATAATAAATTGGCTTATGCAAAACGACGTACACAATGTAGCCGACATTAGACTTTAAAATTGACTTTAAAATGTGTATAATCTAAGACTAATAAAGAGAGAATTTTAGTGTGTGCGTCGGGCAATATTATGTGTCGCGGCCTCGTGGTTAGGGCGGTAAAACTTGAAGTAACAATATTCAAAGAATCAGGCCAGATTAAGATATGCGTTATCCACGGGATAATTGATGCGTTGAACTGCAGGTGCTTAGCGCACGAATGGAAAAATCACATATCGAAATGCTTTCTCCTCTTCGGCGTTTGAAGGGCCGTTAACACCTCCCCGATCACCGCCTTCGCTCTTGTGCAGTGCGGAAGGAGAGAGGATGAAAGGGGAGGCCGACGCAATGGGTCTTCGCTCGGCCGAGGAGAGCCTGCGCGCACGTGTGCGAGCCTGCCGGAGCGCAAGGAGAAAGAGAGAGAGAGGGGAAGCGATGCAGGGGTCGCGCACCGGAGCACAAAGCCGACTGCACATTGGTCGCGTTAAGCGAGCATGGGGGGTTAACTGGGGCCGGGCGAGGTCAAAGATAAAACGTCAACGAGCGCGCCGCTTGGGGTCAGCGACTACGCTCCAAGCCTCTCGACTCTTTTCTTCCCCGCGTTAAATCCTGCTTCGAAGTGCAAGTAATGTTTTTTTAGAGTCTCGCAGTCGCCCGGGAGAGGCCGGCAGCTTTTACCTACGGCTGGTTAGGCTAGTCGTCGTTTTCCCGATTGCGCGATGCAGTTCCGCGGTTTTTCGGTCTGGCATCGATCTGCCGCCCCACGGAGAAGCCTAAATTTAGACCCGCCGCGGAGGAGTCTCGCCGTCGGATCGATCCAAGCGGTACCGAGATCGATGAGGGCTCTTGCGCGGCACGCGAGCCGGGCTTGCCATGCAGCGCGACCGACGAGGCGTGAGCTAGCCCCCTCGAAGCTCCTTAGGATGGTCGACCACGTCGGTGCGTTTTAATTTTAGACCCTCGTCGCGTCTACTCCCCCGAGTGCCTAGGCTCTTTCAGTCGCTTCAATTCCACGCTTTTTTCCTCAATTTTCACTTGGCGTGTCAGCTGCGTTCATGACTTACGCATGGAGGGTAGCGAAAAATCGAGAGCAGACAGAGGCAAGCAATTGCAATAAATTCGGTCTAAGAACATTTTTGCCTGATCGTAAAGCGGTCTTAACATTTTAACGTCTGGCGGTGCGCCTCCCCGTCTCCGAACACTCCCGCATGGTGTGTGTGTGTCTGTGTGTGTGAGCTGCGACGAGGCTGCAAATCCCGGCGGAGCCTTTATATAAATGTTTATCTGCAGCTTTATCCCTCATCTTCCTGTTGCGCCTCTCGGTGCTCGGCTTTTTCGCGGGCTGACCAGTGTCTCGCTCCAACCTACAAATATTTCTCGGCCGCGAGCAATACGTCAGCGGTTAATCCGTGACTTCACTGCTTTTGTCGCAAGCGCGCGCCTCTTTCGGCTTTCCTCGCCTCTTTTTCGGTTTGCCTCGCTCGTCGCGTGACTCTTGAGGCGCGCATTCGATGCTCCGAGTGTACGCTCCGTCGACGAGCTGCCACCGATGTTGTCCGTTATATTTCTCACAGGGCGGAGGAGAGCTAGTGTGCTTTTTTATTTTTCATCAATTCCCGATAATTCTTTTTTCTCGACGCCGCGGAGCGTTGGATATTCATCCAACGGCACCGTATTGCACGCTATTCGGAGCCTCAAAGCAAGCTAATATTTTTTTAAAACTTCAAAGGTCTTTTCAGCTTTGGTTATACGAAACGGCGCGATATGTTACTCGGAGATTATTCACCGAATGCAATTCTATGCAGTGTAATTTATGGTCGCAGCTCCCGCTGCGATCTGCTAATCTCGACAATTAAGCTGCAACGCTCCAGGAGAATCTGCCCTATTAATATTATCAAATAGAAACAAAAGAATAGTTTTCACAGAGAAAGGGTCATCCGTGACTTATTCAAGATTGCGTGGAAGCCGGAAATACAATTTTAAATTGCAAATACAAAGGCCAAACGAATAAAAGATAAATTTGAAGGCGCCACCTATTCGAGCACATACGTGCGGAGGAAAATTGCACGGTATTTTCTCTCTAGAAACCCTTGAAAAGCCAATTTCGAGAGTCCAGATCTAACCCCGTAAAAAAAGGCCGCCTCGCGAATTTATCGGCTTAATTGAGCTGCAGTTAACCCCCATTCCCGCACCCCCGCCGATAAGATCTCCATCGATCGCTGCGCGGCGAAACGCCGCACGACGGTGAAAAGCGATTTTCTCCGAGAGGAGGAGAGACGCGGATCGCGCGGTAGTGCGCTCACTCGCCCATAGCGAAGTCGCGCCGATGGAAAATTCACCGAGGAGAGCAGGACGCGCAGCTGCGGCCCCTTCCGCTGACCAAGAGGGCCACTCGCGCTTCAGGGGCCGAAGTTTGCAGCGAGCGATTTCTGGCGGGGGCCGAAGGAAATTGCACGTTCCGAGCAGCGAGCGGCATAGTTTCGCGCATCGAGATGCCCGCGTAACTGCCCCCCCCCCTCTCTCTCTCTGCGTCCGCCGCGGCTCGGCCAGATAGCCGTTAATAGCTCTTACAATATATTCTCTCTCTCTCTTCAGTGCACCTTCCACCTTCGTACCGTGTGTCCGCCGGCGTGAACGAGGCGTTCTCTGCGATCGCGTCGTTACATCGATCAATGAGTGCGCTCGACTCGACCGGCAGACTGCGGGAAATTGAAGGCCGCTCTCGAACGGAGATCCGCGCCTTTTCATGCTATTCACTCGGGTGAAAACGAGCTCGATTTGATCTGCGGTCGTTCCTTTTCTCTCTCCTCTCTCGCCCTCTTCCCTGAAAATATCTGGATTCGTCGCTTTATCTGTGACTATTATCGAAGAAAGCGAGGTGAATCTGTATTTACTGGGGCAGATCGATTTCAGATATGGTTACTTTGGCCTTAACTCGCGCCGCATCATCGGACTTAAATATTTAGTAGCCGTTTAACTCATTTCTACATGCGCATTTCAATTGCTTAAATGCTTTATTAAGGCAAAGTACTGCGGGAATAATATACTCTAAAATTTAAATCGGAAAATCATGACGTACGTGCAGATTGAACAAGATTCATTATAAGTAAGTTGAACGAGCGCAATTCATATACGAGATTCTTTCAGTTCCTTAGAAAAATTCAGAAATAAATTTCACTGGGAATTCTAATCCCACCATACGTTAATCTTACATATATACAGATGTTGCACAATGCGATGTCCTCGAGGGGGATAAAAAGTCCGAATCGAAAGTAAGAAAGAGTAGGTGGACGAACGCCGGCGAATGAATAATAATAATCTAAAAGTTTCTTTGGTCGCGGATTTGCTTTCGCAGTTTAGGGGAAAATAATTTTACTCCGTATTGCGATAAGCATTATTAATCCTTGAGCAGTGTGCTACGACTGACTATTTGCGCAACTTGTTTGGCCAGCGGTTAATGATGGCTCTCGCCGCGTGCTCGAGATCGGCCATCGAGCGCCTCGCGCTTAATTATCTTTATAAATTATATTATATCCCCGTGACGAGCGACGTCTGACAGTTGGACATGCTTTGTTAACGAACGCTATTTATAGATATCCGACGGACTTTTCGATTAATATGCATTTTATAAGTTGTTTTGGAGATTGAGTTACGCCGCACCGGAATTGTGGGATACATTTATTTGAATGTTGAAGGTGCGACGACCGTGATACACTGCAAGGTGGCCTTTTTATACTTGACGCTTGCACTTAAAACGCTGTACAGATGTTAAAAACGTATATAAGCCGAATTGGCAGCAGCATTACATATTACCTCGATGCTGCCGATCATTTATAACTGATGTTATTTCATTTCACGCGGCGCCTCATGCGTTATTCATCCGGGAATAGCTATCCTTGCGCGAAAGAGCTCTGCTCAGCAGGAATAATATCGTCGTATTTCATTGCGCTATTATCATTGTTATTAGCGTTTAAATAATTTGAGCCTCAGAGCGCGTCGATCGTCCCTTGTGTCTTAACGATTTTTCGTCAGGAAAGACACGAGGGCTAAAAAAACGACGGTCAATTCTATTTAGAGGTCGGAAAAGATTCTCCGGGTACATTATCTTTGACCTCAAAAACAAAAGTAAGCGCATTCGTGAAAAGTCAATCGTGGTTTCGCGAATCGACGACGTTTGATCGTCCGTGGGAGGAAAAAATATTGGCTCGCGGAGTTTACCGGCTCGAAGATCTCATTTCGGCCAGAGCAAACGGAGCGGGATCGCAGACGATCCGTAAAATCCTATCGTTCGATAATAAATTAGAATGGAAGAGAGCGCACGAATGAACGAATGAATTCATTAAATGCACGAACGAGCAACGTAAACGCCGTCCGATGCAGAGCCGTGCCTCAACCTCCGTAATGGGAGGGAGCGAGAGGGATGACGAGACCCAGCAGTGATTAATCAATGCCATTGCGCAATTGTCTCAAGTATTCAATTCTTTCTTTTTTCTTTTTCTTTTTTTGTTGTTGTCAAATGCATTAACAAATGCATTTTGTTGTTTACACTCGTACGGTTAGATCGCCCGAAGTGACCTCTAATTTTATTTTCATTAAGAAGAAAAAATGTTTATGCACTTTTAGTTGAAAAATGTTCATGATCAATTTCAATTACCGTACAATCCAAAGTCATAATGTGCAGAGAAATTCTATTAATTCATCTGCTGGTTGATTTAATGCCAACAGAAACTAATGTATTAATGACTCTTGGATTTGATGATTGAAAATGGCAAATGTAATTTTATTAGGAACGTCCGAGTCAATGGTAATTTGTTATTCGGAGCGTGGCTACTCAATATTTGTCAGATATTATATCCGGAGCATGATAGATGAACCAAAGCTACGTTTATTAAAGATAATAGTAACGCGTAATGGTTCGGTTTTACGACCAATTAGAATGCAAATTTTTCAAATGGAAAACAAAAAGCAGCAAAAACTCAAAAACACTCACGCTAAATGCAGCTTTTTTTTAAATAAAAGGTTCCCTTATCAGATTTTGAATAGTGACCGACGTCGTGAGAATACAACTAACTTACATTAAAAACACAAAAAAAGAATAATATATCTTATCTTCGAAGGCTAATGTTTTTAAAACTACAGCGAGGTACTTTTATCACTTTTTAATCGATATATGGGATTTTTTCGTGAA